>CM067523.1:2590366-3190366 GCA_034509495.1 Acestrorhynchus altus | reverse complement strand
GCCTGGCATCCACAATCCACAACTTGCCCATGAGAAACACAAATCGAATCTCAAGCCCACCTCAGTACCCAGGGAGCAATTAGGGGCAAGGTGTGTTGCTCAGGGCAAGTTGTGGATTGTGGATGCCAGGCATGGGCATTGAACCAGCAACCTCTATGGTGGCCAGCCTTATCTACAGGCACTTCAATACCCAGGGAGCAATTAGAGGCAAGGTGTGTGCCCTCATACTAAACAGGCTTAGTGTTTTGCACCAAATCCATGCAATTCCAAACTTTGATTGCAGAAGGTGTCCAGTTGCTGGATCTACATCCTGAGATGAGGCAGTTACATCCAGCAATTACAAGCCAAGGGTTTGATCTCCTCCACATTCTTTGCTTTCTTCTGCTGCTTTATCGTCCCAACTGAGGCTGGCTTTTGTGCCAAGTCAAACAGCACAGCCCATCCTCCCATAGCTGTGCAGCACCTGTGCTGGCATCTACACTCAAGTTGCACACAAGCTCTTGGATTGCATCAATGCCCATCGCACAATAAGTGAAGGCCATAAAGCTTCTGGACTCTGAGAGGGGTCTGCTTAACCGTGCTGAATCAGGTTACACTGCCTGGGGCCTGTTCTGTGCCTAGGCAGACTATTTAGGGCACTTCTCACCTTTTCTTCTACATAAAACACTCTCGGCACAAAAGCACCAACTTCCACGTATCACTGTACCCCAATGTCCACACCCCTTCACACACCCACACCAAGACCACTAAAGAAAAGGTCTTCATTATAACTGCGGATTCAATCAACAGTGAACTGATATGCTCTGGGTGACATGACACCTTTTTTTAAGAGCACAAAGAATTAAAAGATGCTCATTGATTTCAAACATTCTATGCGAGGCACATAATTGTACACCAGAGACCAGCTTCCCCGGATAACCGGCATCCATAAATAGCCAGAAGCCGTAAAATCAGTATTTATGGGCATGACCTGAATGAACATGTGAGAGTGATCACATCTCCACACCATGCTGGCTTCTGAAGGTGAACTTCTTTGAACTTTGAAGGGCATTTTTTTTTTAAATAGCAGCAGAAATGAGACAAAGAAGTGGAGAAAGATAGATGGAGAGGAGGGGGGAGAGAGAGAGAGACAGAAAGAGAGAGAGGCTTTGGACTCTGGCCTTTGACACAGTAAAGTGAATCAGGTGAATGTGGAATATTTACACTTCCTCTTTTTCATGGTCAGCGAGATCCTGCAGAAGGGATTTGACACTAACTGTCTGTCCGGACATTCATATCAGGAGACGATGAGCTGATGGGATTAAGGCTGTAGTGTAATATCATCAGTAATATCCGGGCAGTGAGCGTTGCTGTACAGTATCTCAGGCCTTGCTGATTTTGCTGAGATTGTGTACTGGGTGTGTTTTGACAGTTCAGTTCAGGTAAAGTGTTGTTATTTTTCTTTCTTTGCTGAAAGAAGTTTTTTTTTTTTTTTTCAGATCTTGGATAATGCAAGGCAATCAGTTACGCAGAACCAGGCACGGGAACAAAGGGAAAGGCGTAGCCTCTCCTTCTGACCAGAGACAGCAAATCCCCTCAGAAAAATAGACTTATATAACCCACCGTGCACCTGCAGTGAGCAAAGAAAAGAAAACTTAAAAGCAACACCATTTCAATGGGTGGATTTGAAAGATCTCCCAGACCAACTATCATAATACCATGCACAGTGTAGTCATGATGCAGCTTCCCTTTCATCTGCAATCACCCAACGCCGACCTTTGCCACGATTCCATCAGAATGACACACACTTTAAAGGCTATTGCGTCTTCTGAGGCAACACCAAGTGACCACTTTAAATCGGCCTCACTAGTGCCCTCTTCCACACTCTGAATAGGTCATGGGAGCTTCTAAAGAGAACTTCAGAGAGTAATAATCATTGCTTTGATTGTGCTTCCCCCTTGTGGTGACCTACTGTGAAAACATCTCAGGCCTCAATATGCCACCTTCAATGTGCCACCATGGGTGTTAGTTATCAGCTACAACTAGAGCTACATGGAGATGTTTACGTAGATTCAAATTCATACGTCTATTATGGAAAAGTGTACAATTGAAACATGGCCTTAGACCCCTGTTGGGCCTCTAGCCTGGATACAAGATGAGATATGGTTGGATAAGGAGGTTCTTTAGAGGTTCTATATGCAGCTCATTTGCCTTCAGATGTTGCTGCTGGGCCTGTAGATCCTGCTCACTCATAGGTTGTGAAAGCTGGTCCCATAAATGCCTGATTGATGATAAATCTGGACCAGGTCAAGGATTTGTTGCAGTCTGAGACATTGCTGGGAAACCTTTGCTGTGTGTAGAGCATTGTCTTACTGCAGAATGCCAGCTGTAAGCCCTGTCATGAAGCAACACATGACCACAGAATGTCATGCACATATTGTCACTCTGTAAGTGTCCCTTGTATCACTACTACGAGTGACCGTTTGTCAATTGCAGGGCATCACACCAGCAGGTGGGGGCAGTGTGTCCACAAAGGCAGAAGTGAAGGGCTCAATACTGGAACCTGACCATTGATAGAACCGAAACCCAACCAGGATTTGACGTTAAAGATTTGCCCTGATTACTGCTGTGCACACTCTTGGACTCGATGTCTTCATCTAGTAAAGTAATTAATACAAATGCAATTTTCTTTTGAGGGAAAATTTAGGCCTTAAAATAAGCCCTACTAGCTGGTATTTCCAACTGAAATAATATTAATTATTTTAAATAACTATCAATAACACACACACACACACACACACACACACACACACACACATTCTGCTCAATAATACACAAAAATATGATCTCCATTTTGCTTTACAGTCTTTTTATTCCCTTAAGCAGCAAGCTGATTGGCTCTTTTTGTTGAAGGATCATCCATAAACAGATGCTCCTACAAGGGCATGTGGGATGTGTGTTTTCATTGATAAAATCTAATTTTAACCATGTACTTTCTATGTTTACATTGAGAGAACTGGGAGAACAATGTACAGCTTATCAGAGAAAAACTAACAACAAAAAAACCCCATTATTTTTAGGGCTCAAAAGAGTCACAAAAAGACACACCTATGGTTAGAGAAACTGTCTTGACTGTCCAGGGCAGGATTTCTACTAGATTTTGTGAGAATTGCTGTGTGGGTGTGGTTGCATTCAGTGATGAGTGTTAGTGAGGTCAAGATGTTGGATGATCACCAACCCAACTCATCTCAAACTCCCCAACTCACGATGAACACCATCATTCCAGAGAACACAGTTTCACAGGTCTAGGGCTCAACTGCTGGATGCAGGGAGGTGTGAAACCTCTCTAATGCCCATGTCTGGCCTTAGGCACGGTGCTGGTATGTTCATGTTTATCTGCTCCATAAAGATAGAGTCATTTTCTATTGGCAGTGCTTCTTTACAGGGAGCTAGATGAGCCGTATGTGTGCATTTGCACATCTGTTCCAGCAATGGGTGTCCACAAATATTTGGACTTAGAGTGTTGGTTTAAGTGAGGTCTTCCCAACGTAGAATGCATGTGCAAGTGATTCCAAGAAGAACACGGAGTGACGAACTTTAAACTCCATAATGACTGGAAGTATTATTTTTGCAACCACAAACAACACCAACGTAATATTTGCAATTAAAGAATTACACCCAGAACACTGTGTGTATGTCCGTGTATTGGCTGTGTGTAGCCAATAAAGAGACTATCCATCATGAGGTACTTTTCCATTAGTGGTCCCAGTTTTAGTAGCATTGGCTCCCTTTAGAAGTACATATTGGTCCAGTTAAAAACATCACTGGAACAAATTCCAGCTCAACGCACAATTTTCACCTATTAACTTCTGTTTCTCGCAAACATAAAATCTTACTGTGCTCCATCAAGTCGGCACCAGCTGCAGCCTGATTCCTGTCCTTTGACACTGAGTACCTCATAAAGCTGAATTAAACTGGACTTCTCATAATGGCTCCAACAAAACTAAACTGTCCATAAATGTGCTGACTCAAAGATGACCTGCAGATGAGAAACAGCTACGAGAAATGGGACAAACACCCAGCAGAAGCCCAGCATGCTGAAGTGGAAGGGAAACACCAACCACGGCCTGCAGGGCAGAATTAGGCCAGTTCCCTCTGGTTCTAAACATACGAAACAAATTAGCACTTAAAGTCGAGTCCCAAACAATCACTGCTATTGAAAGTGTTACGGTCCCCTCTTTCACCTGGTGCTGACACTCACTGACCCTCAGACCGGTCCTTACACACCATCTAAACAGCAACCAGCTCATCGATAACAGTAAGAACAGGTATCTAGAACACTGATAAATCCAACTTCAGACTCAAGGTAAAGTAGGATGCTTGTGTTCAATGAAAAGACAGTTCAGACTGGAACCCTATATCTCCTGACCATCTGAGATCCACAATGGAGATTCTGACCACGTACCTGCTCAGCGACCACAGCCAGGCAGGCATAAACGGTTCTGGCTGCCTTGAGGGCAGCAAGTGTGTGTTCATTGAGAGAGCAGGAGGTGGAGACAGACATGCTCTTCCTCCTTCGCTGCCAAAGTTTAAACCAACATGAGGACATTACACAGATTTAATCATCTGATCCCAGATTATGAAACTACAGATACATCTGGGAGAGGGGCACCCGGCCCCCCTCACTGCACAGTGTGTGTCAGTGCGTAACACCTACCCCACCATACCTCACTGTTCACCGTGTACAGTAACTGTTACTGTACTTCTTCACTAGTAAAGTATACATTTATAGGAGTGTCTACATTTTATATCTTTTTCTTACACATATTTATTGTACTATTCTTTAATTTTGTAATTGTTGTTGTTGTTGTTGTTGTTGTAATGCTTTGGCAGTCTTGTAATAATTAGTTATGCCCATAAAGCTATTCTGAATATTGAATTCACTCAATGCCAGCAGGGGGCAGACTTACATTCCTGATTACATTAGTGTTTTAAAAGCAATCTGAGATCAAAATGTACCATATTCAGGGATGGATTATCGACCGGGCACCTGCCCAGGGGCCCTGACCACCAGGGGGCTCTTGATGTCCTGCATTTATTTTACACACACACACACACACACACACACACACACACACACACACACACACAGACAAGAGTCACATTTTTTCATACATTTTGAAATGTTATTCATGTGTATGTTTGTACCTTTGTAACCAATGAGCATTCCCTTAGGTCGGAGGAGTTTTTCACATTGAAGCGTTAAATTTGACAGTAATTAAAAAGACAAAAAGGGGACGGGAGGCATTGTGGTCTCGCCATTGTCTCTAACTTTACTAGTTGATGCAGTTGTGGGGTGAGGGACATGGTGGACTGCACTGGTTTGTATGTGTGGTAGGAGGAGGGCCCCGATTTAGGGCATGCCCAGGGGCTTATTAATGCATCCCTGACCATGTTGTGCTCAGTAATCAATCAACACCTTTATTCCATGTGAACTAGGAACCAGTAATTAAGAAGCCATGGGGAAAAATGTATTGAGTTTCATAAATCGCTGCAGAAATGTGCCAAAGCCAATATGTGTCATCCTGTGCATAACGTGTCCATCAAGTCCATCAATCAGAAATACTGAGCCAAAAATGGACCAGGCCCTCCATACTTGATGGCAATCGAAAAATCCCAAGACAGAGCCCTTGCAACACCATCCTTCCAGCATGCATCAAAGATCAGCACCCAGAATTCCTTTTGACCTGGTCCCCATGTGGTGGGGTGTCCAACCAGATGTGTCTTCTGTGTGTATTTCTGAATATTTGACACTGTATAATGCAGTAAATATCACTTCAAATTAAATTAATGTAATTTAATTTATAAAGTAAATAATAATAATAATAATAATAATAATAATAATAATAAATAAATAAATAATAATAAACAACAAAAAATAATAAATAGTAAAATAATGACAAATAATAACAATAAACAACAAAATAAAAATATGTATAATAATAATAATAATAATTTTATATTGTTATTATACAAATAATAAATAATTATAATAAATAATATAATACCTCATCATAAGAAATATATCTGATAAAAGTCCCTCACAGAAATCTTGATCTTGTCTTTTTTAGGTCTTTAATGTAAAATTCTGATGTGAATCAGATTAAATTCGGTTTTATTGAATATTAATTTGGTCTTTATTCTCCGTCTTTGCGCGTTTAACGGACAGCGGTTTCGGCCAATCGGAGAGCAGCATGATCCGCTGGCCCCGCCCCGCCCCGCCGGTCGGGTCGGCTCGTGCAGCGCTGTGTCCCGCAGAGACCGCCGGTCCGTCCGCCGCCGTCGCCGCCGCGGGTCCACAGCGTCCAGACAATGAGCCAGACGGACTTTAGCGCCGAGGAAGCGCAGAAGAGCGAGCTTATAAACGGCTTACTGCTCCAGCTGATCACCGCAGTCAGCCGGTTCTGCAGGTAAACAGGGTCTCTGTCTCCTCTATACTGTCCTCTCTATAAACAGGCTCTCTGCCTACTCTATACTGTCCTCTCTATAAACAGGGTGTCTGTCTCCTCTATACTGTCCTCTATATAAACAGGGTCTCTGTCCCTTCTATACTGGCATCTATACTGTCCTCTATAAACAGGGTCTCTGTCTCCTCTATACTGTCCTCTCTATAAACAGGGTCTCTGTCTCCTCCATACTATCCCCTATAGAAACAGGGTCTCTGTCTCCTCTCTATTTTCCTCTATACTGTCCTATCCTGTCCTCTATATAAACTGGGTCTCTGTCTCTTCTATACTGTCCTATTCTGTCCTCTATATAAACCGACTCTGTCTCCTCTATACTGTCCTGTCCTCTGTATAAACCGGCTCTCTGTCTCCTCTATATTGTCCTCTATTTAAACCGGCTTTCTGTCTCCTCCATATTGTCCTCTATATAAACTGGGTTTCTGTGTCCTCTGTACTGTCCTCCATACTGTCCTGTATATAAACCGGCTCTCTGTTTCTTCTATACTGTCATCCATATAAATCAGGTCTCTGTCTCCTCTATACTGTCCTCTATAGTCATCTATATAAACTGGGACTCTGTCTCCTCTATACTGTCCTTTACTATTCTCTATAGTCCTCTATACAGTCCTCTATGAGCCCCTATACAATCCTACACTATTCTCTATATTGTCCTCTATACTGTCTGTATACTGACTGTCTCTGTATACTGACTGTTCTCTATACTGTCCTGTAGACTGTCCTCTATACTGTCCTTTGTACTGCCCTTTATAGTCCTCTATATAAACTGGGTGTGTCTGTATACTGTCATGTATACTGTCCTATATACTGTATTATATACATGTACATTTATATTTATGGCATTTAGCAGATGCCCTTATCCAGAGTGACTTACAAAAATGCTTTGCTGTTCACTCACTACTATACTGTCCTTTATAGTCCTATATATAAACTGGGTCTGTCTGCCTACTTCAATCTATAATGTCCTGTATGGTACTGTCTCTACAGGGTCCTGTCCTGTCCACTATACTCTCCTATATATTGTCTACTATATAAACTGGGTCTCTGTCTCCTCTATACCTTCCTCTATATAAACAGGGTCTCTGTCTCCTCTATACTGTCCTGTATATAAACAGGGTATCTGCTCCTCTATACTGTCCTCTATAAACAGGGTCTCTGTCTCTTCTATACGGTCCTCTATATAAACCAGGTCTCAGTCTCCTCTATACTGTCCTCTATATAAACAGGGTATCTGTCTCCTCCATACTATCCCCTATAGAAACAGGGTCTCTGTCTCCTCTCTATTTTCAAACAATATAGTCATCTTTATAAATGAGTCTCTGTCTATATACTGTCCTAAACTGTCCTCTATAGTGTCTTGTACTGTCCTCTATATAAACTGGGTCTTGGAATGTATACTGTATACTGTCCTCTATAGTGTCCTGTACTGTCCTCTATATTCATATTTATAAACCAGATTTCGGTTTGTATACTTTATACTGTCCTATTCTGTCCTACTATAGTGCCCTCTACTGTCCTTTATATTGTCCTGTTTAGTCCTATATGGTCCTATACTGTAATTTATATTACGGTACTGTCCTCTATAGTCACTTATACGGTCCTATACTGTCCTCTATGATCCTCTATAGTAATGAGGCTACATCAGGCTACACCTTTACTGTCCTCTATACTGTTTTCTATAGTCATCTGCTGTGCTGTACTGTTCTCTATACTGTACACTATAGTCATCTACTGTCCTCTATACTGTCCTAAACTGCCCTCTAGACTGTCTTGTACTGCCTTTATAATCATCTATGTTCCTCTGTAGTCCTGCACTGTCCTTTATCCATAGTCATCTGCTGTCCTATGCTTTCCTTCATATTTCTGTACTGTCCTCAATAGTCATCTAAACTGTCCTTTATACACCTGTACTGTCCTCTATGGTCCTCTACTGTCCTTTATATCCCTATTCTGCCCTTTGTAGTCATCTATACTGTCTTTTATAGTCTCATACTGTCCTTTATAGTCCTGTATTATACAATATATACCTATATTGTCCTTTATATTCCTGTACTATCATCTATTCATCTATACTGTCCTCTACTGTCCTTTATATTCTTGTAATACCCTTTATAGTCATCTACTATCCTATCCTGTCATCTATAGTCATGTACTGTCCTCTATAATCCTCTATATTCCTTTATAGTCCTTTACAGTGATTTATAGTCATGTACTGTTGTGTATTGTTCTCTATATTCCTGTACTGTCCCCTATAGTCTACTATATTCCCTTATATTCCTGTATTGTCCCCTATAGTCTAGTATATATATCATTATATTCCTGTACTGTCCCCTATAGTCTAGTATATATCTTTATATTACTTTACTGTCCCCTATAATCTATTATATGCCCTTATATTCCTGTACTGTCCTCTATAGTGAATATTCCTTTATAGTCCTGTACTGTGGCTCTGTTTTTATTCAGATGCTCTGATTTCTCTTTCACTCACACTGGTTTCAGATGGACAGGCTGAGAATAGAGAGTCTGGACTGTGTATGATGTGACTGGTGTGATAAACACAGTGATAGTTTTATTGGCAATAAGATAATAATAACACACTGCTGGGTATGATTTACACTATTGCACACTAATGCAGAATACAGGGCAGCAGTACAGCTAGTCCAACTGACAGAGACAACGATTACCCCATAATACAGGGCTTCAAGTGATGTAGTCTACACACAGTGTGTGTGTGTGTGTGTGTGTGTGTGTGTGTGTGTGTGTGTGTGTGTGTGTGTGTGTGTGTGTTAGTCTGGCATAACAGGTCTGGTTAAATGGTTTAAATGAACACAGATTTGAGACCCAATGATTCACTGCTGTCTGTTCTGCCTTTAAACCTCATTCAATCCCATTCAGAGAGAGAGCTCAGGCATTCCTTTGTGTCTGCATTCCCATTCCCCCCCCCCCCCCCTCTCTCTCTCTCTCTCTCTCTCTCTCTCTCTCTCTGTCTCTCTCTCTGTCTCTGTCTCTCTCTCTGTCTCTCTCTCCCGGTCAATCTGTCTTTGTCTCTTTTACACAATATAATGATACAATTCCAATAATAATAATAATAATAATAATAACAATAATAATAATAATAATAATAATAATAATAATAATAATAATAATTATTATTATTATTATTATTATAACAATAACAACAATAACAACAATGTCAATTTTTTTTATTTCATATATATATATATATATATATATATATATAACGACAAAGCACAAAAAACATTTACAGGGGTATTCATACCCCTACTGCTAATTAAAACCAAATCAAGGGGCAAAACAATTGACATTCTTTGTTATGTAGATTTATAGCAGGTTGGTTATAAATATTCCAGAAACCAGAAATATCCAGCCGACAGCGTTCTCTGAGCAGCGTCCTGTGAGCACTGATGAAGGACTAGAGGACGACCAACACAAACTGTGCAGAAACAGATGAGCTTCTGTCTCTGACACTCGGTAGGAGTGTCTAATAGAGTGGACAGTGAGTGGACACTGTGTTTAAACACTCCAGCAGCTCTGCTGTGTCTGATCCACTCGTACCAGCACAACACACACTAACACACCCACTACCACGTCAGTGTGACTGCAGTGCTGAGAATGACACACCACCCACATAATATCTGCTCTGTGGTGGTCCTGTGGGGTCCTGATCATTGAAGATCAGGGTGAAACGAGGAGAATAAAGTCTGCAGAGAAACAGATGAACCACAGTCTGTAATTATAGAACTGCAAAGAGCTCCTGTGTGGTCAGAGGAGCTGACAGGATGGACTGTGATCAGGTGGTCATAATGTTAGGATTGATCGACCATGTTTTGTTTTGCTTTTTTCATGTATGGACTGCTTTCCCATTATTATATATATAAAAATATATATCAAATTTATCATCCATTCTTTGCTTGTTGATGTCTTTGGCTTGTACTCGTGTATGTGAACTAAGCACACAAGCATCGGCTCTTCTTCACAGAGATGCTTTTATTACATGCAGGTGTGACATAACTGCCTGGACATCACTTCACTCTAATCTGGCTTTGCGACGGCCAAACGCTCTGCTCCGTTTCAGCCAGTGTATTATCTCTTTGTGTCGGAGGGCTTAACAATTCTCACAAATCTGCTCAATGACAGCAGAGTAATCTGTTATTGACAGTCACATGTTTACGTCCTTGCCTCCGAGACATTGTCCTGGCTTATTGGGAGCACGTGTAGTTCAGTGTGTATGTATGGAAAGCAGAAGAGGTAAGAAAAAGGCTAAACATCTTTTCAGTTCCTTTCTTTTTAAAGTGATTTTAAAGCGGCTCCAGTGGCCTCGTGCACAAATCGCACAATTATCTGCTGTAACTATAAGCTTAAATTCCTTGATAACTGTGAATACATGTTGCCCTTAAATAGGATGCATGACTCTCGCTATCTGCTATATATTTGCACCCTTATTTTAAACGTGCTCAGTCTCTGTTCCTGTCATTGTTTTCAATTCTTGAAAGTGTGCCTATTAACCACCCACTCTGCATGCAGTCATTCAGGCCCCTGCTGGATCGCTCAGCCGTGCTTTATGTAACACAGAACATGTGAATTTTACTTCTGTTTAAGCCACTTAATACTCATATCATTCACACATTCATCCATTAAACAATTATTCATTCAATGGTACTGTTTTCTTGTTAACGTCCAACGACATATCCTTCCTGCATTGTATTCACCACCACCGTGCACATTCCCTGGGTGTTTACACTGTCCTCAAGGAGAGCAGTGAACGGGTCTAGAGAAGCCCTCAGCCATGCTTTCAGGCTTTCAAATGGAAGAAGAGAGTGGTCAGTATAGAGGTGTGAAATACTGCTAACTGGTGGCATCTCCAGAATGGACTTCAGCATTCCTGCTACTGTAATGTTGGCCTGAAACCTCTGGCCTTCTCTAGTGTTGCTTCGCATCGACAAGATTTGTGTCCATGTTTCCTCTCAAAGTAACTACCAACGCATTTATTTCCTGTTTTCAAATGTTCAACGCTGTTTTTAGGCTCATACACTTATATTTCTGACCTGGGGACAAAGTACGGAATACCGCTGTGGTCAGTAAGCAAGGCCTGTGTCAGCTGCTCACATTTCATTATTCATATCCACAGCAGACACCCAGCCAAAGACATAACCAGCAGTTATCCTGTCCAGTCGTAGAGGGCCTGGAATATGGCAGCTCAATCGTAATAAACGGGCAGGGCTGAATTCAGCATAAAACCTTAATCAGTCAATGATGATGAAGATGATGATGATGATGATGACGATGAAGTAAAGTGTTTGTGTGCTGGTTAAACTGGAGTGGGAAAACAAAAAAATGAAGCAAACCAACTTTTTACAATGTGACACTCACCTGAACCTGGGTAGGTTTGAAAATGTCCCAGCTTTGTGATGATGATACTCACTGTACTGGTCTGAGGGATAGAGCAGGAGAGGAGCAGCAAAATAACTAGATCTGAAAATGTCTGTTACTGATGATCTGTGTATGAGTTTGTTGGCAAACTAGATTGATAGGAGTTTTCCACCAAAAGAACTTTGGTTCTTGAACTGGTTCCGTTTGGGTTAATAAGAACCTTGCTGCTTTTCAGCAAACCAGCATACGTTTACACCAGTCTTAGTGGAATCAAGGTTACGTCATAGAATGCTTCATCAACAGAGGGGCTGCACAGGGTCAGTAAACGGAAGTGAGAAGGTGGTAGCTCATATAGACCACCTGCGAGCGTTTGTTGTGTTACAGATGTTAGTTTTTTTGTTTTTTTTCCAAAAAGCAAACATGGATCAACTTTTTATTCGACACCACAACAGTCACCTGCAGCATAGAGTTTCATTAATTTTGGTGACATACGCTGGGTTTGAATTTCAGAAAACAACCCTTGTTCAATAAACCACACTGCTATTGCCCTGTGTGGCACCAACCTGGGGATACACTGGGGTAACATGACTGAGACACCAAGCAGGGCCTAGAGACCCCACACCACTCAAGCACAACTTGTGCAGTCCATTTAACAATCGTCCTCACTATCACTTCTCATCTTCCTCTCTCTCTTCTCCCTCAAGTGAGTAAGGCTACTCGCTTTTAAGAGTGAGATATGTAAATGACCTCTGTTCCTATTGGCGGCCTTGAATTGGTAAAACGACTTTTCTTTAAACACCTTTTAACTGCAGTATGAAGGGCCATAATGTTGTAGTCCTGGGGCCGGCAACTCCAGTCAACTCCGGACTCCGAGTACCACGCTCCTGCACAGCTTTGTGCTTTTCCTGCTCAAGCACACCTGATTCAGTTCACCTGTTCTTTGCCAGGTCTGTTAAAACAGGGCAATCAAACTGTGCAGGAAGCTGGAACTGCAGATCTGTGGGAATTGTGGGCCGAAGCTGGTGGTGAAAATATGTGATATTTGTCCTGATACCTACACAGAAATGTAGAAAATGCATCTAAATCTACCTTGATCAGCATCACAGAGGAAGGTAAGCATTGCAAATCAATGAAAATGCTTTTTGCATGTAGGGACAAAAATAGGGACACAGCTTGGGTGGTTCAGGTTTCATTGGGCACGATGTAAATAATCTGTTTGTCCAAAAACATTAAATCATAAACATTGTCCATATGAGGCCTTAATGAACGGAGGAGTGAATGGTAGGAGTTCAAACGGTAACGCTGTGTGTATGGGTTCTGTGTTTGATTATAATGTGCTGCAGTCTGCAAAACACAGTTGACCTCAGAGGCCTTCAATAACACTGTATCCCAGGACAATCTTCAAACTATGAATGTTTTGACTTCGCCAAACCCTAATTTCAGTGTGTGCACAGCTTTGTGTGTGTGAGTGTGAAATAAATCACTTGTGTGTGTTAATAGTTTTATAATTATATACTTTTATCCTCTTGTCTGCAAGACCCGCACTGGACCTCCAGGTTCATATCGCTTCAAAATGCAACAAACACACAGTCTGGGAGCTCGATGTGTCGTTCGATGTCTGACTGTGTCGGTCTGCCAGTGAATCTCAGGAAGTCTCAGGATAGTGCTAGGTTTTGTTCACGTGACTTGACAAGAGCAGGGACAGACGGCCCAGTATAAAACAGTACTTATGAGGCCTGTAATAAGCATGGCAATGCTATAGTGGTGGTTTCGGAAGAATGCCGTAGCTGGGGTGTAGTGCCAGGTGATCTGACCTCGATTATGATGAACGAATATTTTGCTTTAGTTTTTTGTGTCGTCTTCACTTTGAACAACAGACATTTTCCTCTTCTGCAAGCTGCTCGAGTTGCTCTGTTGGCTCTATGTTCAAGTTTTCCTCCATGTTCCGATAACATGAATAACATGTCTGGTCCCCACTAGTGTAGTGATACAAGTATGTGTGTGTTTGAGAGAGAAGCCTCTCAGCTGGGACAAGGCGTCCTCAGTCAACTGAAGTGCCATGCATCTGTGTGCTGGTACGAGGCAGAGACGACTCATCCAGATGGGAACATCAGTGATGCCAGTCATGCCGCCCCAATTCACTGGCCAAGTGTTTCCACCTCTGTCTGCTGCCTGTGTGAACGATCCTGGTTCAGGATATAGAAAAGAGGAATTGGCGTTTGTGATTAAAGGGACTATATCATAAATATTCTTTTCTGTTTATGTGCCTTATATGTCTCAAGCAATCGTAATTCATTCTTAAAGACAGCTTTACAGCCTCTCTTTATCTCTACCCTGATCTTCAATGCTCAGGACCAACACACAGCAGGTATTTTGTGGGTGGTGGGTCATTCTCACACTGACATGGTGGTGGTGTGTTAGTGTGTGTTGCGCTTGTACGAGTGGATCAGACAGTTTAATCATGTCTCCCTGTCCACTCTCTTAGACACTCCTACTGAGTGTCTCCACCTTGTAGATGTAAAGTCAGAACAGAAAGCAGAAGCTCATCTGTTTCTGCCCAGTTTGGTCATCCTCTAATCCTTCATCAGTGCGCACAGGACGCTACCCACAGGACGCTGCTCACAGGTGGACAGGGTGGACTGTTCTCAGTCCAGCAGTGACACTGAGGTGCTGGAGAGTACCAGAGAAGGACCCACCACTCACATAATACCTGATCTATGGTTACCGTGAGTGTAGAAACAAGGTCATGGTGTTGATGAACAGCGTAGGTACATATACACCTTATTTGTTGTTTCTTCTGAAATCACAGGTATTAAAAAGTTTCTCCCACCTTTGAAACATTGCTGTGAGCATTTGATTGCAGTGAGAATGTTAGTGAGGTCAAGATGTTAGATGATCGCCAGCCCATCTGATCCCCAACTGTCCAACTCATCGCAAAATTGGATTGGAGCTCCATCATTCCAGAGAACACACTTCCACTGCTCTGTCCGGCATGTTTGTCTGCACTATAAATGTCCTTTACTACTGGCAGTACTTCTAATGAATGCATTTGTTAGAAGTGGTGTCCACAAACAGTTGGACATCGAGTGTAATGGATATTGACTTTCTGCACACTATACTTTTTTTTACCTGCCCCACTTTTGTTACGAAGTTGCTTGGTATTCTATTCGTTTTCTTGCAGTTTCACTGTAGCTTTAAAAGAGAGTGTCGCCCTGGCATTTTTCAGTTTGGTGGGGTTTGGTGCTCAGATTACGGCACACACCCAGGTGCCAGGATCTGAGCCTGATGTCAGAGTCTGTAGTGCAGCTCGTTGGCGCAGCGTAACTGGAGACTGGAGTTCCAGGGAAGCTTGCCAAGCGAGCACGGGGCCACAACAAGCTTATTGACCCGAAGCTGCTTCGCATGTTGTGGGCCGGCACACTCAAACTATGAACAAGCGGGGGGCTTTTAACAAACGACTTGCTCTAAATCATTTATGACCTCTTGCCAGATGCTGTTGGCCGGGGGTTACGTGTACGTGGTGGAGTGAAAAAAGTGCTGCGTCTGAAATCTGGACCACTAACAGTAGTGACATTTATTATTTTTGCAATTTCAAGCTTTATTGTAATTCAAGAGGGAAAAAATGACATTTGTTTATATTTAATGAGATTGTATGTAGTCCGTATCACGTATAATTGGTCCGGACTTATACAATACATGACATGTAAGGAAAATCTCAAAGTATAATGTTAAAGTATTTATTTGTATGTATTATTTATTGTAAATATTTATTTATAACAACAATAGCACTTTATTTTTAAGTTATTTTGGTGTCCTTCTTTTCCCAAATTGGACGTGTCAATTATTAATTAATCAAAGTTTATATATATGACGCTTTTTACAGCGAAGGCGTCGTCACTAAGCAGCTTTATAGAAATCCGTGTCAAAGCCTCTTTTGAGCAAGCCAGTGGGTGATAGTAGCAGGAAAAACTCCCCCAGGCTAGCAGGAAGAAACCTTGGGAGGAACCAATGGCTCAGAAGCTGAACCCATCCTCCTCTGGTTGACACCAGATAGTACAGACAAAAAGCATGAAAGGAGTCAAAAGCTGGCAGTGGAGTCTCTAATATGAGTGAGCCAATGCAAGGGTCCCAATGAGGACACCATCAGAGGATCAGCGGGGCAGTGGGGAGCTGGGTCGGTGACATCAGGGTAGATCAGTCGGGGTTACCCAACCCCATTAGGACTGTCCCCCATCACAGACGATGCTCCCAACACTAGGTGGGTAAAGACAATCACATGCCTCCTCCTATACATATGAAGACAGTCACCACCTTTTTTTGAACTTTCACCATTATGTCATTGCTCGGCAGCCGATGCGCTCAGAGGATGCTCCAAACAGCATTGCCATAGTTGTAATGTGGGGAGACAGCACCATCTTCCCACCCATAGAGAGGAAGGCCAAAGTGTCTCAGACTCAGGATGCCAATGGCAAGCTTCATGACCTGGGATTTGAACCTGCAATCCTCAGATCATACTACTTTAGTACCCTTTAATTGCAATGTTTCTATGGTATAATATGAACAAGACTGTACTCTTAAATTGTAATCTGATGGTAACCTGCATAACACATGCATTATTATGAAAGGACATTTTTATATCTTGTACAAAATATATCTCAATTTATTGATATTTACAATATATTGCCCAGCCCTACCGTGGATCACAGTTTAGGTCAAAGGACCAGAATTTGGTCTGACCTAAAGTGGTGGCTCAAACTTTCGGCCACAGGTCAATAGGACGTAGTATAATTCTTTATTGCAGTGTGAAGCCAGACCTAACCAGACCAAAATACATGATGTACAACAAACATGAACCTTGGACAGGTTCTTGATTTGGACCTTCAGGTGTGAAACACCCTTTGATGTGCAAATGATCAATAATGCATTCTTCAGGAATGAAAAAGTGCCCCCACCCCTGGTAATGCAAACCAAAAAAAGGATCTAGGGTCAGTAAACAATGTGCGAGTGCTTCAGTCTGCAGCCAGCCTTAAAGTTCAATGAAGTACCTCATGCCACAAAAAGTCCTGAAGCTTGTACAGGGCCTCAGCCTGGAAAAGGTTACATAACCATCTCTAAAAGACTCTACAACATGGAAATATAACCAGAGTCATGCAGTGCAGATGGAGAACATTTGTAATAGTAGTCAGTCTTCCCAGGAGTTGACACCAGCCCAAAATCCCTGAAAGAGCAAGGCGAAGAAAATCGTTCAGGAAATGACCAAGAACCCAAGAATGACATCATGACCTTACCTCAGCCTTACCTCAGTTATGGTCAGTGTTCATAACTCCATCAAGAAAACATTTGACAAGAATTTGATTCATGGCAGAATAATACAGTGGAAACTGATGCTAACCAAGAAGAATAAATGTAGGTCTCATGTTCAACTGGCCATGCCACATGTTATGGTAGTGTAAATGCACCCGTCCCATCACCCCACCTTGTACATCCGAAATGTTTACTTCCCCTAAGTTTGAAGAAATGATTGATGGCTTGTTAAATTGTGAATTTGTGAGGCAGAAACCATCTTTAACACAGCACAGGAAAGGCTGAACAGCAATCAGATTTCAGTCAGACTAATTGGACATGCGTGGCAGGCCTTGATCTAGTGGGTAGTACTGTTGCCTCACCTCACAGCAAGAAGGACCTGGGTTCGATCCCCCAGTTGGGGCAACTTGGGAAATTTCTGTGTGGAGTTTGCCTGTTTTCCCCGTGTTTGCGTGGGTTTCCTCTGTGCAGTAGGTCAATTGGTGACTCTGAAATGGCCAGTGAGTGCGTGTGAGCCCTACGATGGAGTAGCGCCCTGTCTAGGGTTGTTTCCTGCCCTTGCACTCAGAGTTGCCGGCTGGGCACCGGCTCCCCCGTGACCCTATTCAGGAATAAGCGGTATAGAAAATGGACGGATGGATGGATGGATGGAATTGGACCTGCATTTTATTCGAAGCTTATGGGGACCAGGTATAAACGGTCCTCATAAATCCTTTTTTTTGATTTGCCCTGTTATGTGTGAATTTTCAAAGTCTTCAAAATAAGAGTCTCATTCCAGCTTTGAAACACGGTGGTGATGGTCACTTTTTCCACACAGGAAGATTGAGGTTTGACTTTATCTTCATAGGTCATGTTGTTGGAGTTTTCTGCATCATTGTGGTTCACGATGCGCTGCCATTCAGTGTTTGAAATGTGTACTAATTCAGAAGTTAGACAAAAGAACTTATAATCTCTTGAATATTCACGTCTTCTTGCACCGTTTCCTTTTATTCCTGTCTGCCAACACAGGGTCGTCCTCCTTTGAACTTGCGTGAATAATGTAGAGCTTTAACCCACATTATTCACTTATGCTCAGCATCACATGGAAACTGGTGGATGCAAGAGATTTCTTAGTCATTTGGAAAGGAGAATAGAAGATGACTCAGACAGGAGGTAGGATGGGGCTTGTGTTTCAAGTGGGACATTTTTTATTCATTATGATTTTCGTATTCGGCTATATGTTACTGTAACTGTGCTTTGTTTTTAGTGCCTGTTTGTTCCAGCTAGTCCACCCATAGATGAAGGTGCTGTTATTTTTGTGGAAATTTTCAGTTTCCCCAGATGCTTCCCAAATTCCAGTAGGTTAGTGGTCAGCAGTTCTCAGGCCAGGCCAGAATCTTTTATCCAGTTGGGAAGGAGTTTACCAGGCAGCCTTTGAATGAGAGAGAGAGAGCGAGAAAGAGAGAGGCATCAGGCCTGAGCTCCCCAGGGACAGGGCTATTTATAGCAGGCAGTGTAAGATACGTGCCCACAGGTCAACATTTTCCCTCTACATTTGACTCAGAATCATGAGCCAGTAGAAAGTGGCAGGCTGGCCTGCAGCAGAGAGAGTGCACCCACGACAAACTAACGGAAAACAAAGCTCACGCCTGCACACAACACTTTACACTCCGGCTGGGCGTAGGCTACATGGCCTCTCATTCCAATGGGCTCCAACTCCACACCAGGCAAAGGGATGCTTTCAGGTTGCTTGATGGGAATGTGTGGACCATGTGGACCTTTTCCACAAACTAGTCCATCAATGCTTTGTCTTTCAGGTGGCCTTGGTACAGTACAATAAAGCGATGCCACACAAGAACCATATTTGCTCCCATAAAAGACTGTTTTTGTAAAAGAGACCTGAACCTGACCCCACATCATCTCACCTTCAACCCATTTTGTTGTTCCCAATGGACAGCCTTCCCAAGCAGTTGCCCAGGTGTGGATTGGCCTGTGGGAAATCTGAGAATTTTCCTAGTGGGCTGGTCATGTGAAGGCTCTCTTTCCCCCCCAATCTGGCATTGTTTGACCCAGTCTCAACCCTGGTCCTAGAGGAACCCCCTACCTTGGATATTTCAGAACTTTCCCTGCTCCTGACCCACCTGATTCAACTAATCGGCTCTGACCCACACAGGGTTTGTTGCAGGACCAGAGCAGAGAAGGATGTTTTCTTCTTACGCCCCAAAAACCGAGGCTGCATTGATTGGTCATTGATTGGTCACAGTTGCACATTTTTAAGTGCTAGTATTTTAAATAAATGTTGCATCTGACATTTAATGAGTTGAGGAATGGGTCTTAAAGTTGCCAAGTCTTAGCTCATTTAAGTTATGTTGTGAGGCCCATGGCTTAGCAGGTACCCAGTAGCCCCTGTCGTTGTGTTTCGGTTCATTTATGCAAAGTAACTTGTCTAGAACATTCTTCCTTTTAGAAAGAGATTCTGAATTTGATAGAATCCTTTTTTTGCTTGTTGTGGAAACTGAGCTGAGCTCCACATTGAGGCATAACCATCAAACTGACTGGCTTTTGATTGAAGGGTGGGACTTTATCTGTAAGCTGCAAACTGATTGGCTCTTTTTGTTAAGAGATGGCACTTTATCCGTAAACAGGAAGCTGATTGGCTCTTTTTGTTGAAAGATTTTGAAGAGAATAGAGATTTGTGAAATAACCTTTTAAAGGCTTAAAGAGGTTTTAATCACATATCTATTTAACAAACATGGTTCTTTTTAGAACCAAAAGTGCTTGTTCAACAGCATTGCTCAAAATACATACAGGCACACCTCTCGGTGTTGTACGCTGTATGTACTCTCAGCAGAGCTTCTCTTTAAACTTTTATGGGCAAAGAAAAGGCATTTGCCATTTTCCTGTCAAGTCTCTGTAAACAGAACTGAGCAGAACTGACTAGGCCGGCAGTTTCGCTGTGGGATGTTGACCTAATGCAGACTGGAGTGGAGAGATTTACCACAGAGACAAAGCTGTGGTTAATTGAAGTCTACTGGGATCAGACTGGTATGGATACAGTAAAGACCTAAATGACTGTGAAATATTTTCACAACAATATGAACATTTTGATCAAAAATAACATCTCAAACTATAATACTGTCAGTTGCAGCTTTGTGTGACACTCTCTCTCTCTCTCTCTCTCTCTCTCTCTCTCTCTCTCTCTCTCTCTCTCTCTCTCTCTCTGAAATCCTAGAATACACTCATCATCAGAAAACAGTTGCACCAAGAAGGAATCTGGTAGGAATGAAACCTGGTGGACAGGTTTGACATTGCGAGAATAGCGAAAGCACATGAAATCTTATTGCTTACTGCTATCTATCCCGATATAGATAAATATCGATGTATCGCTCAGCCCGTATTCCGCTCTGTTTATATCCCGATATAGATATAAATATCGATATGTAGCTCAGCCCGTATCCCGCTCTGTTTATATCCCGATATAGATATAAATATCGATATATATCACTCAGCCTGTATCCCGCTCTGTTTATATCCTGATAAAAATATAAATATCGGTATATCACTCAGCCCGTATCCCGCTCTGTATATATCCCGATATAAATATAAACATTGATATATTGCCCAGCCCTAGTTCAGGAACCAAAAATATCAGAATGTCTCCACTTTTAATCATTTACAAGATTTTACCATTTTGAACTAGGAATTGCCACTAGATCACTGCCACATGCTGTCAATGCATTTTTGCAACCCTGTTATTATTACTATTATCCTGCCATGACCTCCCCTCCCCCAGTCTCTCTGATACTCTGTGCAAGGCTCACACTGTAGTACCACGCTCCATAGGAGAAGCAGTGAAGATCGAAAACCACAGCTTTTCTTTTCCACGCTTTCCCACTGCTCTCGAGTCAGACGAACCCAGAGACCTGCATTTGAGGAGCAGATAGTTTCCACATGTAACCACAGTGTTTTCTCTGCAGCGCCGACAACTGCGGCCGGAGCGAGGCACAAAGACAACAGCCAAGCATCATCGTCCAGCCTTCACTGCAGGCAGACGTACGTTCTCTCGCCACTCATATCAGGGCCTGTCATCTACCATCCATCAAGCACTCCTCACCCCGTTTGAAAAAAACAGGAAAAACATCCGCAGTGGCCTTGTTAACGGCTCCCAGTGCAAAGTGCTGGTGATGCGTTTCGCAGATCAGACTGCTTTTCTAGGGGGACGAGGGGGGGAGCAGGGGGCAACTGGATGTTTTGGTATGTGTGAACACACAGCATGGGGCACAGATGACCTCCATGGATGTGTTGGCAGCCAGGCACAAACGAGCACAGCCTACTGAAATGTTGTTTTGTTGTTGTGGGGTTCAGAAGCATGCTAAGGCCTGAGGACCTGAAGGTAATAATTCATGGCACAGCTCAACTGATAGTAGGAATAACTTTTAAACCTGCCTGCATACTGTCGCCAGTTGTGCACGAAGCAGGTAGATGTTAGAGTGTCTTGGGTTGGGGAGGTGTGGTAAAGTAGTTATTACCAGAATGTCATTGGGGTTTTAGTGCCGTAAATAATGTTTTTATGGACTGTGTTCCCACATTTAGGTAGATTATAGCGGGTTTTACAGTGAAACGAACTGTAGCAATAATCACAGATGATTAAGGTGGTGTATTGGCATAGAGATCCATTTTTCATGAATCAGCTGCATGTGCTTAAATATGAACCAGTAAACAATGTTTTGACTTTATTCCGGGTTACGACTGACATCCCTCAGTTATAATCCACTGCCTCATGTAAAAGAGTGTAATCCAGATGGTGAGTGTTCCAGAGTGGCAGACGAAGGCTTTATTCTCTGCAGGGTGCAGGCGTCCCACGCACTTATGTAGGGACAGTGTGGATTAAGGAAGCTGTGTAGACGTCTGAGATCAGTAAAGCACGTTTGACTTTAAGTTAAAGATCAGGATTTGAGCAAAATCATTGAGATGTTGTAACGTGGAGTAATGGTAGAAGTAGTAGCAGTAGTAATGGTAGTAGTAGTAGCAGTAGTAATGGTAGTAGTAGTAACAGTAGCAGTAGTAATGGTAGTAGTAGTAACAGTAGCGGTAGTAATGGTAGTAGTAGCAGTAGTAATGGTAGTAGTAGTAACAGTAGCAGTAGTAATGGTAGTAGTAGTAACAGTAGCAGTAGTAATGGTAGTAGTAGTAATGGTAGTAGTAGTAGCAGTAGTAATGGTAGTAGTAGTAATGGTAGTAGTAGTAACAGTAGTAATGGTAGTAGTAGTAACAGTAGCAGTAGTAATGGTAGTAACAGTAGCAGTAGTAATGGTAGTAGTAGTAACAGTAGCAGTAGTAATGGTAGTAGTAGTAACAGTAACAGTAGTAATGGTAGTAGTAACAGTAGTAGTAATGGTGGTAGTAGTAGTAACAGTAGCAGTAGTAATGGTAGTAGTAGTAACAGTAACAGTAGTAATGGTAGTAGTAGTAGTAATGGTGGTAGTAGTAGTAACAGTAGCAGTAGTAATGGTAGTAACAGTAGCAGTAGTAATGGTAGTAGTAGTAACAGTAGCAGTAGTAATGGTAGTAGTAGTAACAGTAGTAATGGTAGTAGTAGTAACAGTAGCAGTAGTAATGGTAGTAGTAGTAACAGTAGCAGTAGTAATGGTAGTAGTAGTAACAGTAGTAATGGTAGTAGTAGTAACAGACTGAGTTCAGGCCGAGTCCGCAGTGCTGCGGCGTTAATGGTTATTGTAATATCAGTGAATAGCTCTACTGTACGTTAAGTATTTGTTGTCCTTTTTTGGTCGGCATGGAAACATATCTGAAATTCTTTCCCGCCGTTTAATTTGATTATCAAATGAACAGTCAGACAGTCTCATGTGTCTTCACGTTGTCTGTGAAGCTGTCCTTCTCAGTCATGCATAATATGCTCACGTCGAAATGCTCCTGATAGAAAAGAGGCTTTATTGGCGGTGCCAGCTGGAGCAGAGCCAGCGAGGACGGATGGAGACGGAGGAGAGTGTTTCGTTCATAGTGTCGTTTTCAGATTTCTCAAAACGAACCAGACGTCTTCGTGTAATTCTTGGCCTTTTCATTCTTTTGCTTTGCCTTGAAGGAACAATTATACAGCCATGCCGTCGAGCCAAGTCTCTATCAGCATGAATCAGAAGCGTAATCACTCAGGATGATCGTGGACTTTCTTTTATTAGGTCTGTAATTCATATTCAGGTGAAGTCTAGGAAAGCACTAATATGAGGATCTGAGTTCATGCAGACGTGGATAATATTTCATTAATATTACACATGCAGATGTTTTAACGCAGTAATAGAATATACAGTATGTACACAGTATATGATGGACAAAAGTAATGGGACAACTTCTCATTTGTTCCTTTCAAAAAGCGTTTTTCCTTTAAATTGGAGCAACTGTCTGCGACTATCCAGGGAAGGCTTTTATACCAGATTTTGGAACACTGCTGTGAAGATTTGGTTGCATTCAGTGACAGCATTAATGAGGTCAGGATGTTGGATGATCAGCACTCCACCTAATCCCCAGCTCCCAAGCTCATCCTAAAAGTACTGGATGAAGCAACGTCATTCCATAGAATACTGCTCTACAGTAACAGCAATATTTATTGAGCAAGTCCCTTTCAGTGGGGCTTTGGGCTGGCTACGTTTGCTGGACATCTCAGCTCGTTGTAGAGGTTCCTAATGGTGTCCTGTGATAATCCATCCCAGCTTGAATATTTTCATGCAAATTGTGCAGATTTTGTGAAATTTCACCCCACAACATGACACCAGACCTTCTGGACATGTGACACGAAACAACAAGCCATTGCAGTCTTTGGTGACGTTGACATGGTGTAAGGGGTCGTCGTAAGGGTAGGCGTTCATGCAGCCTTGTGTCGTGCAGCTGTCTGCCAATAGTCTTGGCACTAACAGGACGACTCGTGGAGGTCATCACTGCTTCCTGATTGCCCATAATCGTGGCTGTTGGGTCACTACACGAATGTCGGACAGCCCATCAGTTGTCCCTCTCCGTGGCTCTTGTAGGTGTCCCAGATCCTTCATGTTTCAATGTTATAATAAAATAGCTATTTAATCTACGCAAGAGTCAGATTGAAATACACAATGGGACACCCTTATAACCTTATAGTCAGTCAGGTACAGCGGTCAGGCCCGTCATGGCTTTGGCCACCTGTAGGAAATTTATTTATAACATGATTTATTTGCAGGTCTCATGATGTCAAACCTACCAGGTTTCATTCCTGTTGGTTGAGCCACCACACCGTGGGGTTCGATTCCCAGTCTGGGCAACTATGCTGTGCTACACCAAAAAGAGTCCTAACACTACTCTGATCCACCTCTGTAATGTGATTAACCTTGTAATTCACTCTGGATACGAGATGGATTCCAAATGCCATCAATGTAAATAAGTGTTTTTACTCTATTTTGTTCTTTAATTAGCATTGTTTTAAGGGTCATTGAAGCTGAGCATCATAATAAAACATATATTCACTGATACCATTGCATCCCTACTCTGCAGATCTCCTTAAATCGAAATACACATGCGCCATGTCCTTCTGTCCTTCCTTTGTCCTCCTTGACCTCCATTAGTATAGTGTGTAGGTAACAGAAAGTTCTTAGGAAATGAAAGGACAAGAAAATGAAAGGTATGAGGAATCCCCAAACAGTTGCTTTGAAAGAGGACTAGAGGAACGCATTTGTCCGGGGTCACGGCCCCCCGAGACGGTCACTGCGGGAACAATGACTGTGTTGTCACTGCTGAACACATGGCACTGCTGACAGGCCTGCGCTGAGCCTCCTGTGAGCACACATGGCGGAGGAACGTCATCAACCAAACACGCCAAGTGTCACAGGTGCGCGGCAGGAACGACTGTCCAGATCCAGGAGGAGAAAGCAGTTGACGTGTCAGTCGGCCACAGAAACGTGCTTGGGTTGTCCTGATATGTGGTCTTTAGGTATCGGGTTCAGGGTTTATAGCCTTGTTGTCTCCGGTCCCAATGAAGACCTCCTGTCCCTCGTGAGAAGGGCTTCACTGATCAGTGTCTGAATGAGAAAGACCTGCTAAGGGCCTGCGTTTGGCACGGTGGCACGGTGGGATAACGTAACAGTGTGCCATGCAGTGCTATGGCCCAGCGTGGGTGCCTTTCCCCAGGCTGGATTCTATTTCTGTGTGTGCAGCAGATGTCTGAGGCCCAGGGGAAAGGGAGCGACAGAGTCAGCAAGCTCTCAGCTCTGCCCCCGCTGGCAGCTGAGGCCGGGTGCAAACCCTGCCCAGCCTCTTCAGGCTCGGAAGCTCCCAGGAGGCTAATGTTTCTGGTGCACAAAAGAAGCATGCCTCGGGATGGCCAAAAAAAATCTTCAAAACATTTGCCAGATTAATGTCTGCTAGGAGCGTCTGCATGTACTTAGGTCCATTAACACTGTCTCGGAGGAAGCAACGTTGATATTTCAAATTTAACTCTAAAGTACAATGTCATTGATTATCAAAATATGCCATCAAATATTTATTAATTACAACATTTCCTATTTACACCTGGATCAGTCCCTCCTGTACTTACTGGACAGGTTCTGGTTACGTTCACAGTCATTTAACTCACAACGGAGAATCAACTCGCAGCTTAGAACCTATGAAAACCTCGTTTTATCAGGAGCACTTTGTAGTGTGCTTTCACCCTGATCTTCAGTGATCACGACCCCACCGGACCACCACAGAGCAGCGATTATGAGGGTGGAGGGTCATTCTAAGCACTGCACTCACACTAACATCTTCTACCTAGTGTCTCCACCATTTCTGCATTTTGTGTTGGTCATCTTGAAGTCATCAGTGCTCACTGGACGCTGCTCACTGGACACTTTTAACTGGATTGTTCTCAGTCCAGCAGTGACACTAAACATGAACCTAACCTGAACCTACACTTAAACCTAACCTGAACCATTATTTTATGCTTTCAATTCTTCAACTACGTAACCACCAGAGAAAGAAGGTCTTGTTTTTGATCTGGAACAGTCAACCCATATGGACGTTTGTCTGCGAGATCATGGTTTGGTCCAAACCAAACTGGAGACCTTTCAGCTGTACACTCACGGAGATGAGATTGATGACCATCATCTAAAGTGATGGAAATGTTGGTCTGTCATTCGTTCTAAATCGATCACGTGAAATCATGTTCAGTTGGTTATTTCTGAGATCCTGTGTCCCTTATTTTTGTCTCTGTGTAAAAGTCCGAGTTGATGAACAGCACGATGAGTTAAGACCTTCTGCGTCTGTCGTGTGGAGCTGATGTGCACATTTGAATCAAGCCCCATTTTTCAGCACAGCAGCTGTTCAGCAACCATAGACCCGCTTTAAATCTTAACTCCTGTGTCAAATAAAAGCTCGCTGAAGAATCCAGCTCGAACCCATTTCAGATCTGAACTATTAAAGTCAGTGCGCTGTTTGTACCATTTATACTTTATGTATAAAATGTGTTTAGATGAGCTCAGGCCAGAGCAGGGCTTTGATATAAACACTTTACATTTAACTCCTAACTCTGGATCGAATGCTTTATTTTGACAACGGCTCGCTGCGTTTGGATGATGTAAACGGTTCACGATGCCACGTCTGATCTCAGACTGAGCCAGAGTAGTAAAGGTGCAGTGCTGTCTGTGGTTTTCCTTTGGTTTCATCTCATGGGTGACGTTTCGTATATTTCGGTTTACATCATTTGTAATGAACCGATATGTCCTCTGTGCTTTCAGATATTGACATGAAGAAGGACATAGAGGTGCTAATAGCAGAGGAACGTGCAGAGATCATCTCCAAGTATGATAAGGTGAGAAACACTGAGTACTGTGTGTTTAGTTAGAAAGAATTTAAAGATTATTTTGGTTTTTGAGGTTTTTTTTTATTAAAAAAAAAAAAATATATATATATATATAATTATATAATTATTAATATATAATTTCAAAATCATTATTATAATGTGCACAATTGTCACATTGTAGGATGTGCAATATTTTTATGTACGATTTTACATGTAAACTTTTTTTACACAGAGGAAAATTCACACTGACATATTTACCAGAGATGATTTCTGTCTAATATTATTTATTTTTACTCCAAAATTGGAGTAAATTATTAATAACATATGTTGGATGATGGACTCTTTGTGACTTCTGATGAAACCTATAGGGTCCTATAAAATCCATTAGATTTTTTTTCCTCAAATTCTCAAATGATTTTTTAGTCAATTGCTGTGTTTTTTTCTCAAAATCTCTTTTATTTCATTCCTGAATTGTTTAGTTTTTCTTTCATCATTATCATTATTTATCGGTTTATAGGTTTATTTTTTGTTAGCTGCTTTTCCTTGAAGGAAACATTTGTCATTGAATATGTGTCATCGTGGAACTCATAGGACCTTTAACGTGAATCCTTTATCTTTTTAATATCAATAGGTTTTATAGAAAAACCAAATATCACAATATCAGTTTGTTTATAGTATTGTTCAGCTGGTTTTCTGGAATCAAGACGGATTTATACAGCAAGCTCTGGTTGGATATTCATGACTCTGAACTGGTAAATGGAGGCTTAATGGTAGCCTCCTTTATCCATCCACGATCATCTTTGGTGTGCGTTTGAGGTCATTGTCCTGTTGGAATAGCTAATTGTGGCTTCAACAAAACCAGGATAAACTCTTTCTTTGTTTAATCTCATTTATTTCAGACAAAACAATGAACGAGCAGGCGTCCTAATACTTTTGTCCCTATAATGTATATTGCATTATCACCATTGGGTGTTTTAGGGGGTAATTAATTGTGCTGTTAACACTGTATTTATTTGTTTATTAACCCTGATTGGCTTTTTAAAATCTATCCTTTGCAGGAATTCGTTCATTTCTGATCATAATAAACATGATCATCAATCAAGGACAGAACCTTCAGCCAAAGTTGAAGTTAGTGTTACGCTCGGGGTCGTATTTGTGTGTGCGTTTGAGGGTGGGCTCTGAATGGCACAGCGTGGCATAACTGCAGCGTGGGTTAAGTCTTGGTGAAGCTGTGTCGTAGCTGCCTCTGCTTTTGAGGAAAACGTGTCCATGTACAGCTTCTAGAAGCCGACAGAGGGTTGCGCGCGTGCTGCTGGAAGTTCGTGTTCCTTTGCTTATTGAAAATGATGATTTGTTACTAACCAATTAACAACGTTAAGCCACCGCATCCCGTTGTCCCCATCACTGTGTTTAATGGGGGATACTCCAACAGTGTCAATAAGAAAGTACTTCTTGCGGCACTAACTAACACCAAGAAAACCATCGTAAAGAACTGGAAAATGACGGGAAACATCAGTAGAGCACAATGGAAAAATCTACCTGTTGATCATCTATCAATGGAAAAAGTCCCAACACCAACAGGGTCCAACACAAAGGACAAAATATGGATAAAATACTGAAACTGAAAATAGTTAATGCTGCTCACCATCAGCAGCCGGGGTCCAGTGCTCTCCTTCGGGGGATGGGTAGATGGCGCTCCTCCCACATCTCACAAGTGGGCTGCTGGTCGACACAGGCGTCTGCCTTCCATTGTGTCAGAACCAGGGATCCGGCGTTCTCCTCCAAGTGCAATGGCTGCCTGGCAACGATACAACCGGCACCTTCTGCTGGTTATTTTGTCAACCTTTGACCTGCTAACGGTGCCTACAAACAAGACGATATTTCAATTCACTAACTGTGCAACCAAATAAATATAGAATTGCTACTAAATTAAAACTGGGATAAAGTGAATCTTGGCTTGAAAGGTGGTGAGAGTTGCAGAGGTGGCTTTTTCTTTTTGGTCAATTTGGATATTCCATAACATGAATGTTCATTTCCGCATCACCTTGAGATTCCGTTGTTCGTTTTCTAGGTATGTTTGTTGGGTGTAATTGCTCTCCTTATTGTAAGACTACTTTGTCATAAATGAACTTAATAATATACTCAAACACATGGAATCACATGACAGCAATTTGTTTGCATTGTTCTGCATTAAAAGTTAAAAACAACTAAAAAGTTGTGGATACAGTTGTTATGGTAAGAAAGACAGCAGCCGTGCGGCCGTGCAGCCGTGGCCTGGTGGTTAGGGAACCAACCATGGACTGGAAGGTTGCCAGTTTGATTCCCTGACTTGAGCGAGGCACTTAAGTCCCCAGCTCGTTTACATTTTACAGCAAAATTATCTCCAGCTTTGAAGACATTTCCTCCATCGACTTTTGACTGAGCTCACTCTAAATTCTCCACTCTGAGGACTGGCTAACTGACTTGAACGTAAGCTTATGATCATCAACCGCACTGCACATTTAAAAGTAGTCTTCCATATGCTCACTGCAATTACACACTCTCACCAGAGAGGTCTCCAAATCTGCAAATGACCAAACCTTACAGACTGTCGCTCTAAAATAGCCCTGCATTGTCTGCACCAAAAGCTTTCATAATAGAATGCAAACCCACAGATGCTTACCTGGAGCTGTGCCTTGGATGCCCACACCACATGGGAAAGCAAAACACATTTTTAGGTTCTATTTACTGGATTTGGTGATTTCATTGGTACAAATACCACTAGTGGGAACAAACCGTATGTCGTGCAGCTCTAACCTCTGTAGGCTGGCAGCGAGGCAGGTTCAAGCCCAGACCTCCCAGACCACCATATCAAAACATCTGCACATAACAGCCATGCCAATCGATTTGGCCATGGTGCAGTCGCAGCTTTGATAACATCCCCTCTTATGGTGTAATTGGAAATGGGAGTTGTCTGCTCTTTGGGCTACAGTTCCATCAGTCACACACCAGTGCTTGCTTTCCCTCGGACTTCTCTGAGCAGAGGGCTCAGTCAGCTGTGGCCGTCCTCATCAGCCCTGGGAATTGATCCACGCGGACTGGAAACCCTTTTAAAAACCCAATGTTATCGAACATAATGAACGAGGTGAAGGGAGTTTTGTGAAATGGATTTACTTGGAAGGGTCACTTTGTGTAGCTTTCCAGCAACAGTAGACACAACGAGACACCAGCCTCTTCCCCCTTTTCTGCTTTCACTCAGATGGGGCTGAAAGCTGCCCCCACTAGACATTTCATACACTATTTTTTTTGCGTTGAGAACAGCTTGGACCGTACCCGCTGTCCCCTGCATAATGTTCAGCTGGGACAAGTCAGAACTGTCAACTTGTGCCTGTCTGATGGTGGATGAGAGCAGAATACACAAGCAGTTGAGCCTGAAAAGCTGAGAGCAAGCAGGGCAAGAGCATGTAGAGTTCAGTAGGGTAGAGCTGGGCGTTGTCTGAGATGTTTCACTACATTGACTTGCTCAGAGACGACCGCTCAACAAAACGGACACTTGTTCCTGCTGGTGAAAAAAGATCTGTTTTAGTGAGGGCTGGGTGATTATCGATGTTTATATCAGTATCAGGATATAAACGAGGAGCACAAACCTTTTTCTGCTCCCTCGCTCTGCTCCTCCCCCTGCTCTCAGCTCCTTCTCTACTCTGCCCCCCTCCGAGCCCATTCACACCGTCACATACACGCTATGGGGGATAAGACTCGGGGTGTATAGAGAAGAAAGGAATATCAAATTTCAGTCTGTTTAATTATAGTAAAGAAGACATAAGAAGGATTTAATGGAGTGTCCTCATGATCATTTATTGTATCGTATATCGTATTTCACCATTCAGATCCATATCCATATCGCCCAGCCCTAATAACATATTTTAACAGCTGGTTAAAATGTGGATTGTACAGTTAGTTTGGAGTATAGCTTGTGTTTATGTACTGTTATTCGACAGGACGAGTACAGCAGGTGTAAGAAAGTGAATGGTAAGGTCTTACACAGCAGGACCCAAAGCCGGCGTTTTCATAACGCTGACAGAAAGGTCGTTCTGGGGCTATTTTCAAACCAGTGACCACATCTGGATTTCTTGGACTTTGGATTTGACACACTAGAGTACTTGAAGGCCTTTATGGTCATGCCATAGAACAGTGGTTCCGAGTCCCAGTCTTGGGAGCCTCAACCCATGCATGTGTTTTATGTTCTCTAACTTGACTTCTAATCTTCGGCTTCACTTCAATGTGGCTGCAGCTAGTAGTGCATTCTGAATAGATGCTCCTATGGATTTAGATCTGTTGGCATTGAACTAACTAAGCATTCATACATTGTTTTGACCCTTAACAAGCTTGTGATGTTGAGGTGTGTGTGTGTGTCTGTGTGTCTGTGTGTCTGTGTGTCTGTGTGTGTGTGTGTGTGTGTGTGTGTGTGTGTGTGTGTGTGTGTGTGTGTGTGTGTGTGTGTGTGTGTTTCAGGGCAGGGAAGAAGGTGTTGAGATTGACCCTTGGGAGGATGCAGAATACAGCATTTACAGATCCACTGATCGCTTCGGCTTCCTGCAGTAAGTCGTCTGGATGGGGTTCTAATGCATGACCTCGAGAACGTCTAATAAAATCAATCTCAACAAATGCATTCATCATAAAATCCCACAAAATATATTTGTTTATATTATGTTTTGAGGGTATTTTGATGTTAAATGGTAGATCTTAACACGCTTGTAGGAGAGCACTAATCCTGTTTCATCAGCTAATAGATATCTGTTGGCTAATATCACACCAGAAAAGGTGCTCAAACCACAGAGGACTCAAGCATGAAAGGCTAGAAAATATATGTACACTGAGATGTTTAAACCGAGGACGTAAAGAAGTGTCATGTAGGACCTTCTGCGTGGAAGGTAAAGACCACTGCACTGACCAGTGAGGCCTCCTGCATTGAATGTGGATGTGAGTTCACACAGACAGTTCTAGTCAGACAACACCACACAGTGCAGGGTCCACCGTGGATGGTAATGCCTTCTAAGATTCATGCTTGAAGTCGGATGCTTCACATTTCCTTTCCATGAGCACACTGGGCAGTGTTCAGCCTCACTCACAAGATACCACCTCACAACGTACACAGGTTTGGGCGGTCCTAACCTGTCCTCTACATTAATGTGATATTATGTAATGTTCTGTAATGTTTATGTAATGTTATTGCATAATCAGTTTACATACTGCTATCCCATGATGTTTTGGCATGACCATGTATTTTTCAGCATTTTAAGCCTTTTAGCCCCATTTAATAAAGCCTCCCTGCTTATGCCACAGTCTGATTTTTATCAACAATTCAGATTCTACATGTTTCTCGAGAAGAAAGGTTTGTTTTATATAGTTTTTTTTAATTGAATTATTGTGAAAATGTGAATAAATCACTGAAATTCCTCTTTCAAAGCAGTGCAGAGTGTTGACTGAAAGTTATTTAGGGAGTCTTATGTAATAACTAGTGCTTATTGGACAAAGAATGTTGGAGATGGAGCTGCCGGGCAGATGGATGTAGTGAAGGTGGACATGGAGATGGTTGGTGTAACAGTAGAGGAGGCAGGGGATAGGGCAAGATGGAGGCAGATGATCCGCTGTGACGACCCCTAAAGGGAGCATCTGAAAGAAGAAGAAGAAGAATGTAATAACTAGTGCGAATTCTCTCCTTTCTCTCTCCAGTGAGGAAGAGCTGCCCGCACCAACAACGCTTGAAGAGAAGGTATGAGATGAGAATTAAACATCTAACCATGAACCGAACTGTAGCGTCCTAATCAGTAATCAGTGAATCTTGAACATCCCAAGTACACAAACAGAAACACACAGCTTCCATGCCAGAGTCTGTGGCGGAGGGTCCGGGTGACCTTCAAACATGACCTTTTGTGTGTTTGCGGGTAATGGCTCAAACAGCTGCTTTGTCCGGAGGTGTATTCCCGTGTGGCACATTCTCTGCATGCTGGAAGCTGAGCTGGTGTGTTTTTCTCACAGCTGACCTGTGGTCAGTTTTAGTCTGTGTCCGAGATGTTTAAAGGGAGGATTAGATACAGAGATCTGCGCTCGGGCATAAATCTAACCTGGGTAGTTTCAGTACCCGGTATTTCTGGGCACACACGATTTAATTAGCAGATATTTGGAATGGGGGCGGTCCTTTGGCATCATCTTTGAGATATCACATGGTGGTCTGTAATTAATCACTGGACGAGTAAGCTGTTAAACTCTCGCTCTCCAGTTTCAGAGTAGTTACTGAGTTATACGCTTTAAGACTCCATCCTGCCTGTTCTAAAGCCAAGAATTGAGGTCCTGGGTGTTGAAAGGCTTATTGACTGTATGAGTCGCTTTATTGATGCTTCATTACATCTTCGTTCTGTTTCTCATCCTTTTTAGCAAAAGCAGTTGGAGATTGAGCGGGTTCAGAAATGGTTGAAGATGGTGCAAAAATGGGACAAGTACAAAAACAGCGACAGGGTGAGATTCAACTTCACAAGCTATGTGATCATTATTGCGTCATTCAATTATATTTCATTGCTTTTCTACACCTTGGGTTTCAGGGACGGGCATATGTAATAGAGACTCACGTTCATAAAAATATTTAGAAACATGATAAAGAACTAATGAACTATAATAAACTGCATATGAATGAATAAATGAAGAAGGGACACGTATCTAGCACCTTCCTAGATACCCAAGGAGGCTTTACATTCAGCGTACAGCACTCAGCCAACACACTGTCGAGAAGCGGCAGCCAATCGTGCACAGCGTTCTCTCAACCAGAAATGAGCGTCCAACTGGAGGACTGCCGTGAGCTCTGGGGGGGGTGGGCTTCACCCAGTAGTGCCAGTCCATATATGGGCATACAGACATACATTTACTCACACATGCTCATTCACACACCATGGCATTTTAGAGCAGCCGTTTCACCTGAGGTCCATGTTTTTGTAATGTGGGAGGAAACTGGAGTCCCCGGAGAAAAACCACATAAACACGGGGAGAACATAATCTCTCCACCCAGAATAGGGCCTTGAACCCAAGACCTCAGTGCTGTGAGGCAAAGGTTCTAACCACCAAGCCATCTTCATACCCAAAACAGTTTAAATAAATGGAATAAATGATTATATTTCTCCAGTTTCTGTGGAAATATGCAAATTAAATCTTCTCAGTAGGACAATGTGATTGTGTTTTTTGATTGAGGAGGTTCTTTATGTGACTCTCAAGTGCTGTATCCGTCTAAGTGTTGGGCCAATCATTCAGAGATTGCTGGTGATGCCACAGCCAGGCTGGGTTTGATGGCCCTCCCTCTGCCCCGTCACTCAGGAGACGCTCTGCCAGTCTGTTAGCAGATATTGGTGCATTCAGTGTGTTCAGCCTTAACCCTTTCAGTGCTGGTGGCATCATGGGATAGAGAGGTCTTAGCTCCTGCAATTGAAAATGACTAGAATTAGGGTTGTTTGTGATACAATGGCTGCTTTTGTGCGTTGCCCTTAAACACTGAAGCCTTTAGCTTTGAGAATCACTGTTCTTCTGTGACACTGCTGTTTTACAAATGCACCATCACACTCTTAGCCCAGCGTTCACCGTTTTGCTGATTATGCAGACGACTGCACATACAGTTTGAGAGCAACATCATTATAACTGGCAGTGTGTTCTGAAGGTCTTCTGTAAGAACGCTGACTGCCTGCCGTTCTGTTCATGGAGCATGCACTTAAAATGAAGGAGCACACCCCCCCAGAGAACGAATAAATGAGCTGCTCGGCTCCAAATATTAATGCAAAGCCCCCGAGTCGTCGTCTTGTTGTAATAATGAGACTCGGAAATGTAAGTAAATTCCGCCTCTTCAAGGGATGCAAACCGATGGAAAAACACATCTGCTTCTCTCTCGCGCAGATGATGAAGAGGGTGTACAAGGGAATCCCTCTGATGCTACGAGGCCAAGCCTGGAGTTTACTGCTGGATGTAGAGAAAGTAAAGAAAGAGAATGAAGGGAAGTATGAGGTACGGTAGAACGCGCACATCCATGTGACACTTTCCACAACCCTGTTATGGTCAAAAATGGTACACAAACATACACTAGGGGGCAGTGAGCACACGTGCCCAGAGCTGTGGGCAGCACTATCCACGGTGCACAGGGAGCAGTTGGTGAGTTGAGGGCCTTGCTCAAGGTCACGCCACTCATGCCGTGACAGTTCAGGGATTCGAACCACAACCTTCCGTTCACAATGCTGGTCCCCTCACCACCAGGCCAGTGCTGCGCCCTAAACGGAGGTTGTCATTTCCACCCAAAATTGGAATTTGTGAGAAATGCTGAATAGAATAAAATAAAAAAGTAAATATTACTAAAACAGATAACTCCAAGATATATAGCCACCACACAGATCCAACCCCATCCCCTGGTCTCACTTGCTCACGAAAGCACGCATGCCCACACATACCCACACACACACTGTAGCAGATGGATGATTGTACTCTCTGGGGCAGCAGCAGCAGCAGCAGCACCTGGCATGCTGGTGCTGTGTAATAGTCTGTGCTGAACTGAGGGCAGTTGTTTGCCCAAAGCAGGATTAACAGTGATGTTTTGAGCACAGGGGCTGTTTGAGAAGGATTAGTGTGTGATCTGTACACAGGCAGATGGCAGAACACACCAAGCATACAGATAAAAGACTAGAAAACTTAGAACCAAAACAAACCTGACGTGTCTCCTGCACAGGTAGCTGCAGTTTGAGAAGATGTACTGAAGAATCCATCTTACCTGTACAGTGTTAGACCAGGTTGAACCTGTTAGATCCATTGCTCAGATCTGCTCCGGAGGAAAACTGATGTAGCTTGTAAAATGGATCAGTGTGAACGGACATGCCCTGAGCAGTGAGCAGCCCTGTCTCAGGGAGCATCTGGAGAGTTAAGTGTCTTGCTCAATGGCACTTCAGTCGTGTCTTGCCAGTTTCCTAACCACTAGGCCATGGCTGCCCCACATTCACAGCAACCTCTAGCCATTTTTATGAATGTCTTGGGTAAGTTGAGGTGAGGGTTCCAGCCAGGTGAAGTGAGATTATGACTTCTGTTGCAATACAAACGTATTATTTTCTCTTTACAGAGAATGAAAGTGCAAGCCAGGATCTACTCAACCGAAATTAAACAGATTGACCTGGATGTGAACCGGACCTTCAGGAACCATATCATGTTCAGGGATCGATTTGGAGTGAAGTAAGCTGCTCTTATGTGACTGTACTACATGGTGAGGAACGTTTAGGGCCTTCTTAGTCTTTAAAGCCCAACCGCTCTTCGAAATCAGATACGTACGTCACTGTTTAATCATCGTACGGGAGTCCACTCTGTTCGGTAAGCCTTGACCAGGTCATAGCAATTTAAATGTGCGCTGTTTGTTCTTGTTCGGTTAAGTGTGTGGAGAAACAGGATGTGGATACTGGGTGGATTGTTCTTTTGAGAATGCAGGTCAGTCCAGGGGCATGATCTGATGTCTGATATTCAGTAGGCCACGTAAAGAAGACAATGTGAATGACCAAACATTGAATTTGGGCCTGCAGTGTGCAGCTTAATAGCCAGAGGTCACCATTGTTATGGGTCGGGGTGGGGGGGGTCAACTAGGGTCTACTAATAGCCAGAGATTGTCATTGACAGTAATGGGTGACTCGGGTCAACTTGCGTCTGCTAATAGCCACTATCAGTAAAGAGTGGTGTCAGGAAAGGGGTCAGCTTGGGTCTTCTAATAGCCAGAGATGAATGTAATAGGTCTACAGAGATCTACAGACAGCCAGAGTTTGCCACTGTGGGCAAAGTGCTAAAGTGCCCTTAAGCAGCGCACACAGAATGCCCGATTGTGATTGCCCCCTGTGTGCTGGGTGTTGGTTCTCTCCTCCAGTTAATGATGTGTAAGTTTGGGTTCGATATTAAGTGCAGAGGTTATAATCCAGTGTACGTCTGTGAAGAGCTGTCTCTAGTTCTAAATGACACCTCAAATGACGAAGTGCATCGAGCAAAGTCACATTTAGAAACAGGATGTTTTTTCGGTCCCTTCTTTCGTTCATCTAATAGGGTAAAGCAGTGCTGTGAGCTCAGTAGCGTGAACTTCAGCTGACCACAATGTGAAGCATGTTGCCCTCTTCCGCTGCGTGATATCTTCTGTGAATGTGTGTTAATACTTTTCCTGTGTAGTGCTGAGTTACAGGAAACTTATTTGAAGAGCTCTTAAGCACTCAGATGTGTGTGTGTGTGTGTGTGTGTGTGTGTCAACAAATTATACTATATTGTATATCATCTTTTAATCATTACGTCATTATCAGCCTGATATCATGAAGGTATTAACAAGCAAGCAATATGTAATTGTAGGGGTTTACGTCAGTAAAAACACTGCTAACAGCCAGGAACAGAAAGAACAGATTATACTGATAGAAAAGCTGGTCAGATCTAAAACAAGATTCTTTGGACGGATGAAACCAACATTAACGAAAATGAAAGGGTGAGGAGCTGAAGCAATACTGCAAAAAAATCTGTCAAACTTGTGTGTGTTATGTCTCCTATTCCTTTAAAATGTACTACAGGTTCATTTATCCACCGGTTAATCTATTACAGGTTAGTCCACCCACTGGGTAGATGGCGCTCTCTCCCCACATCGCATTCAGGGTGATGCTGTCTGGCACAGGCGTCTGTTAGCCATTGCATCGAGCTGGGGCCCTGGCACTTTCCTCCAAGCACGTTTTCTACCCAGCACTGACGCACAATCGCAGCAGTCCAAATGTATCGGAGCAGAAGCTCCTGTCATACTGGGAAGTCCTGTGTCATACTGGGATAGTCCTAGTGGGACTCTCAGGAGTCCTTATAGAACCAATCCCTCTCCTTATAAAACTGCTCCCTCACCTTCTCATGACAAAGATTTGCAGCCCACAACCGCCCCAGGAGAGGCATCGTCAGCCAAAGCCACACAGAACTCTAGGCCAAGTTTCTCGAGTTCCCCTTCGTTGCCTCAACCGCTGCGAGCATGGTCTGCACTCCGCAAACCCTGCATTTCGGACTCATGAGTGCATTTCAAGCTCTCGTCCTTTCACACTAGGACAGCCTGCGTCCCGAGTGAGTGAGAAAAGCAGTGACGTCGCCCGAGGCTTAATGGATTGCAGACCTCTGGAGTTCAGCGGGAAAGTCTTGCACATCTAAACCATGTTATTAATGTGCCAACATATAAGGAGGGGTTGAGTTCGCGTTCAGCTGAAGTGGATGGAGTCATGCTCCACCTACACCCTGTGGGTTTCTAAAATGCAGAGGACTTTTTAAACATGAATCTGTGCTGGTCTTGGAGTGCAGCGGTGGGGTATTTAGATATATTAGGGGTTTTGTGTCGGTAATAGGCTGAAAATTGGCTCTGAGATTGTGGGCTGCATAAGTGAATTACATTGTACTCATGCTCTCTCCACAGGCAGCAGTCTCTGTTCCACGTGCTCACGGCGTACTCGGTGTACAACACGGTAAGACAGTCGAGATTTCCTCACTGAAGCAGTCTGGATTTGTCTAGAACATGTTGGCCTTCACCCTCTCACGTTGGTAGGACTGCATGCCTGGTAGTGGGAGTACTAGCCAGTGGGAAGGAATTGGCAGTGATGAAAAGAGAGAGATAAAAAAATAAAGAAGTGTTGGGTAACTGGATGACAAAGAGAAAGAGAAAAGAAAAGTGAATTGGATAGAAGAAGAGGAGACCATACAGGAGCGCTTTGTACTTCTATAATTACAGACTGAAGTCCATCTTTCATTGCATGCTTTGTTGGCACCCTTTCGCCCTGCCGTTCAGTGGTCAGGACCCCACAGGACCCCCACAGAGCTGTATTATTAGGGTGGTGGATTGTTCTCACTGCAGTGACACTGACTTGGCTCTGTGTTGGGGTTATGGACATGTGTGCTGCTGAGGTTTTAAACAACTCATTTGTCGCTGTTGGACTGAGAATAGTCCACCAACCAGTGTCCAGTGGGCAGCATCCTGTGAGCAATGATGAAGGATGACAAACTGACCAACTAGGTCGGAGTGTCTACAGAGTGGACAATGAGTGGTAGTGCAAAGCTGCGGTGCTGAGAATGACCCATCACCCAAGTAATACCTGCTCTGTGGTGGTCCTGTGGTCCTGATCACTGAAGAAACAGATTGACGAGAGAGAGAGAGAGAGAGAGAGAGAGAGAGAGAGAGAGAGAGAGAGAGAGAGATGCATTACGTATAGATTTTCACGTGTGTGTGTGTGTGTGTGTGTGTGTGTGTGTGTGTGTGTGTGTGTGTGTGTGTGCAGCAGGAGGTGAGTTACTCAGGGAATGAGTCAGATAGCTGCCATTCTGCTTGATGTTCATGAACGAGGAAGATGCATTCTGGGCTTTGTCACAGCTGCTGACCAATCCGAAACATGCCATGCACGGTGAGCCGTCCCCATTGGCTGGTTTCCTCGATACTCAGCAGCACATTGATTTAATCATCTGATTGTAGAGTGCTCCAAAATGCTGATTTTGCATTAAATATAGATGTTGTGTATTTTGTTCTTCCTTCTAGGCTTTTTTATCCCAGGATTTCCTAAACTGCAGCGATTTCAGAACCACCACGACCAGATTCTGACCAGACTGATGCCCAAGCTGAAAAAGCACCTGGTACGGTCACCTTTCACCTCATCATAACGACGTGCTGAATGGGACGTTACAGAGTGGGATCATGATTTCAGTACAGTAATGTGCCCTCGTTGCCAGTCGCTGTGTAAACGCTCTTTTCTCACTTTTTCTCACCAGGACAAGGAGCAGATGTCCACTGGGATTTACAGCACTAAATGGTTCCTGCAGTGTTTCATTGACAGGGTGAGTGTTCAAGCTGTGGGAGGCTTAACCATGTGCCTTGTCTTTACAGGGCACTGTTGTGATAATAAAGGCTCATCTCTGAAACGGTTTCAGGAGCGGAAAAGAGTTTTGACTTTCAACATGTGACATTCACGCGATGCAAAGAGGACACGTGTCAGATGGGTAACGGCCTTCCTGATAATGATTTGGATTCTGGTGATCTGACAATGAGCCAAGTTTATTTGAAAATTTATTTGAATGTTTAAATATATGTAGTTATTTGAGTTTTACAGTAGTTACAGTAGAGTTACAGAGTTACAGTAGTTAACATCTACCTAGCTTTGCTAACATCTAATTAACATCAACTAGAGTACTCATCAGCTAGAATAGAACATCTACCACTGCTAGAGTTGTTGACATTGAGTATTTAACCTAACTAACATCAGGTGGAGTAGTTGACATTTAAGTAACATTGAGTAGAGTAGTTGAGATCTAGCTAACATCTGGTAGAGTATTTGATGTCTGACTAACATCTGGTAGAGTATTTGATGTCTGACTAACATCTGGTAGAGCATTTGATGTCTAGCTAACATCTGGTAGAGCATTTGATGTCTGACTAAAATCTGGTAGAGACGGATGTCTGACTAAATCTGGTAGAGCATTTGATGTCTAACTAACATCTGGTAGAGCATTTGATGTCTAACTAACATCTGGTAGAGCATTTGATGTCTAACTAACATCTGGTAGAGCATTTGATGTCTAACTAACATCTGGTAGAGCATTTGATGTCTAACTAACATCTGGTAGAGCATTTGATGTCTAACTAACATCTGGTAGAGCATTTGACGTCTAACTAACATCTGGTAGAGCATTTATCGCCCAACTAACATCTGGTAGAGCATTTGATGTCTAATTAACATCTGGTAGAGCATTTTGATGTCTAACTAACATTCAGAGCATTTGATGTCTAACTAACATCCGGTAGAGTATTTGATGTCTGACTAACATCTGGTAGAGCATTTGATGTCTGACTAACATCTGGTAGAGCATTTGATGTCTAACTAACATCTAGAGCATTTGACGTCTAACTAACATCTGTAGAGCATTTGATGTCTAACTAACATCCGGTAGAGTATTTGATGTCTGACTAACATCTGGTAGAGCATTTGATGTCTAACTAACATCCGGTAGAGTAGTTGATGTCTAACATCCGGTAGAGCATTTGATGTCTGACTAAAATCTGGTAGAGCATTTGATGTCTAACATCTGGTAGAGCATTTACGTCTAACTAACATCCGGTAGAGAGTAGTTGATGCTCCAACATCCGTAGAGCATTTTGATGTCTGGATCAAAATTCAGAGAAGTTGATGTCTAACTAACATCTAGTAGAGCATTTGATGTCTAACATCTGGTAGAGCATTTGATGTCTAACATCTGGTAGAGCATTTGATGTCTAACTAACATCTAGTAGAGCATTTGATGTCTACAATATCTGGTAGAGCATTTGATGTCTAACATCTGGTAGAGCATTTGATGTCTAACTAACATCCGGTAGAGTAGTTGATGTCTAACATCCGGTAGAGCATTTGATGTCTGACTAAAATCTGGTAGAGAAGCTGATGTCAACTAACATCTAGTATATTTGATGTCTAACATCTGGTAGAGCATTTGATGTCTAACATCTGGTAGAGCATTTGATGTCTAACATCTGGTAGAGCATTTGATGTCTAACTAACATCTGGAAGCGCATTTGATGTCTAACTAACATCTGGTAGAGTAGTTGATGTCTAACATCTGGTAGAGTATTTGATGTCTAACTAACATCTAGTAGAGCATTTGATGTCTAACATCTGGTAGAGCATTTGATGTCCTAACATCTGGTAGAGCATTTGATGTCTAACTAACATCCGGTAGAGTAGTTGATGTCTAACATCCGGTAGAGCATTTGATGTCTGACTAAAATCTGGTAGAGTAGTTGATGTCTAACATCTGGTAGAGTATTTGATGTCTAACTAACATCTGGTAGAGTAGTTGATGTCTAACTTCTGGTAGAGTAGTTGAGATCTAGCTAACATCTGGTAGAGTAGTTGATGTCTAACTAATATCTAGTAGAATCATGTAATCAAGTAATCATGAATTGTGTTGTAATAAATGTAATTGATCTCAGGGTGATGTTTCAATCATAAGGCATGTAATGATACACATGATACACATCATCCCCAGCTTCATAACCAAATAGCTGTAGTTTTATTTGTGTGCCATAGAAGAACAAGATGTAAAGGAGTGAGAGAGAGAGAGAGAGAGAGAGAGAGAGAGGGAGTAAATTAGAGAGAGAGATAATGAGACATAATCAGAGGTGGTGAGAAGACCAGAACAACAAAAGAGTATCGCTTCTCTTTCTCTGTGGGTGGAGGGTCGGATGGATCGGGGCTGAAGCAGTGTGTTATTAGCAGTGAGGCAGCAGTCAGAGGATGTTTCAGTGCAACTACTCCAAAAAGCCACAAACCCATGTTGCCTGGACTGCTCTGGGCAGAGAAAGGGACGTCTCACAGAGCCTGGTGATGAAGATGAGGCCATATGTGGAGCTGCATCTGCCAAAGATCCGCTTTCTATCTAAAATGAAATGTGTTGTCGTATATTGTTTATATTGTGGGTTATGTTCACGTTAAGGGCTGGGATGATCAATCACAAGATCACAGAGAACGACTGCTTTATCCTTACAGACCCCGTTCACCCTGACCTTACGTCTGTGGGACATCTTCATCCTGGAGGGAGAGAAGATCCTCACAGCTATGTCCTACACCATCCTGAAACTGCACCACAGTAAGCTTCCATGCGAATGTTCGCTCCCTTGCTACTGTTTACCATCAGAAGAACCCTGACGTTGGTCACCAGTTAGTCCAGTGTCTGTGCAAGTTGCTCTTCGCAGCTCTGTTGTTCACTGATGATCTTTGGTGCTAACTCCAGATGTTCCTTTGTAGAGCGCTTGCTGAAGATGTCGCTAGAAGAACTGAGAGAGTTCCTGCAGGAGAAGATTGCTGAAACCCTTGACCTTAGTGATGATGTTGTCATTGAACAACTTCAAAACTCCATGGCAGAACTTCGCAAAGTGAAGCTGGACCTTCCCTCTCCAGGTTTGTCTCTATAAGATATCTATTGGATCTTCCCACCATAAATCACTGGATCACTGCTTTTTTGATGAAATAACTGGGCACCAGTTGGGCTCATTATCCTAACATCTAGTCGAAGAACCAAGACCTGAATTTGCTTTTCTAACTTTACATTTTCTGTTTGTTTCCATAGCCAAGCCTGACGAGCTTCCGCGGAAGCCCCTGGGTCTGGAGCTGCCTGTGGTGTTGACTCCATTGCGACCCCCCAAATTTGGGCAAGCAGAAGACACCCCGGACAAGAGCCAGCTGGCCAAGCGACCGCCGGCCTCGCTCCATATTCACTTGGACCAGGAGTCCATTCTTCCTGATCAAAGCTCCCCAGAAGACAAGCAGCCATACCAGGACCGGGGGAACATATCGCCCTTTCCTTCTCCAGATCCAATTCTGGTGCATAACCGGATCCCTTTCGCTCCCGAAGATGGAGGGGAGCAGCCACCCCCTTATGAGCCTCCTAGAAATGGGATCACACATGGGAAGAACCTGTCTGGACTCGGTTCTCCAGACAGGCATATAGATGGAACTTCCACAGATTCAAAGCCTTTAGATGCATCTCAGGACACTTTCCAGGACACTTCGCCACCTGCAGATTCCTCTGTGGTGACTGGAGGCAAGGCCCCACACTCACTGTCTGTAGCCTCAGTGTCTCGTCAGCCTTCAAACCTCTCTCAGTATGAAAACCTTCCAAAAGCGGACGAGGAGCAAAAGGAGAAACGCTCGATGGGGGATTCGGATGGAGGAGGTGCGGTAGTAACCCAAAACTCTGCGACTGCCTTTAACCAGACGCTTTCGTCATCGTCAGCTGGACGACGGCTGCCCACTGTTCATTCAGACCCACTGCTGGAGCGTCTTCTCCATACCAGTCTGCCCAAATCGGACACATTTTAGGCCAGAGTTGTGTGTTCTAAGAATACTGTGCAACACATAACGCAGTAGAACGTGTACTGTGACTGGACAGTGACATCTCTCAAAGCGTACCTTTATCAGCGAAGCAAATACTGGGGTAGTCCAACCTAATCTCCATCTGCCAAACCTTTACAGTCGTATGAAGAAGTTTGGACTGTTCCAAATACGTTCTCCATCGCTGAGTAGTAATTCAGCGTAACTGATTTGTGATGAGATGTTGCCATCACGGTGTTCCTGATAATGAGTGCTGCAGCTTTGCTAACCTGGTGCTTTGACCACGGAACCGCCGTAATCCAGCTCAGTAGGTCAGAGCCACCACTGCTCTACTACTCTTCTCGTATGTTCTGTCATGTTTCATGGTAGGACATTCGGAACTCTCCAAGATGCGTTCAACAACCAAAACGCCTCCCAGTGCAACCGAAACCACTCCCACTCCAACCGAAACTCCTCCCTGTGCAGTGTTATTCATCTGTAGCACAGCACAGGATGAGCGGCTTTCCATGCTCCTTCCCACAGAGCAGTTGGGTTTGAGTCCCACAAACCAGAGACGTATTTATTTACGAGTGTAAAGGCGTGTGGTTAAAATCGTAACTAGTCGCACAAACTGTCCAGGGATAAACGGGGTCTTACGTTTATGGTAGAGCACCATGTTTTGGAATCATGCTTGGTGAATCGTGTCTGAATGGTGTTACGAGTCTCGCTTACTGGGTTCTTGTTGGTGTAGTGTGGTGTGCTTGCCTGGCCCGGGTGTGACCTTAGTCTGCCACTTGGCAGGCAGGGTGGTTACCCATTAAGGGGTATCAGCAAGTTGCCCAGTGGCCTCTGTTCTACACTGTTGGAACTCAAGTTCCAGAAAACATGTCAAAACATCATCCGTGGTCACTGACAGTACGACAGGGATGGAGCAGATGAAGATTAGTTTGAAGAGCACTGCCGCACTCCTTTAAGATCACCAGTCTTCTTTCCTCTCAGCTGAAGCGTCACGCGATGGTTCGTAATCACCGATGAGCAAAATGTAGTCCGTGTCGCCTGGACAGGTGCTGTAGAACAAACGGAACAGCGTGTAATGTTTGACTGTTTAACGATTAGAGGTCTGAGAACCTGAACGTCAGTGGAACTCACGGTCACTGCCGAGGAAGGACGTAAACGAAGTGAGCTGGCTCACTGTTCCCGAAGGAGTTGTCAGTTTTCCGATTAGCCTCCTCAGAAAAGGCGCAAGAGTTGTGCTCTGTCCAGATGGGTAGGTTGTCCCCTGATCGCTGTAAATGTGTTCACACTTAAGAATCGTGGTCCTTCCAGGGTTCTTTAGTAAAATAAAAAGGGTTTATAGTCGGACCATGACCATTCGAAGAACCCATTGCATGCTTGAATGGTTCTTTGCCTTGTGAAAGGGTTGTTTGGAGAATGTTTGAGAGGGTGCTGTATAGAACCTTCTCGAAAAGGGTTATATATAGAGCCTAAAATCGTTCTACACACATGCAAAGAAGGGTTCTTGAAGGGATATCAAATTTGTGACCCTTTTTGGTGCCGTAAATAGAATCACTCTACAGCACGTTTCATCAATGCAAAGAACCCTTTAAACATGCAACCATGCCACCCTTTAAGCACGGAACCATCTTTAAATGTGACGTTGGCTGGCAGTATGGTGGAAATGGGGACCCACTCTGAGCGTTGGCTGCCCTGCAATGCTGCATCGGCAGCAGGTTAAAAATAGACCGTGCCTGACTATCGCATGTTTGGGAGGTTAGTTCTTACCCTTCCAGTGTCGGGAGCATGGATGTGCTTGGGGGAGCAATGTGAGGGTGACGACCCAAATTATCAAAACGCTGCCTGATAGAATTTTGGTGTCATAAGCAATATTACCATTAATACGACCAATTCTGAATTTTGGTGGAATTCCCCTTTAAATCGTACCAACCTCTAGAGCCACTGATTCCTGTACATCGGAAATACGACCTTCTGGCTTCTCTACATAGAACATGGAAATGTAGAGACTTGCTGAATATTATAAGGACTGTATTTGTCTTTCATTGTCTCTAGCGCACAGGGGATGTACCGCGTTACATTTGATGAAAGAAGAACTGGCCTTAGTGCTGGAATATAAGCTTGCAGTTACTGCTACGTTTCTAACCCCGTCTTTCTGTACAGTGTGTGTTTGTACGTGTTTTCCTTTTGTGTGAACATTTTGTAAATGATGGTAACAAGCTTTTTTAAACTATTGTATTTTAATGCTTTTAGGCTTTTGTATTTGTAGGCTTTTAGACATTTTGTATAGTAGAAATTATATTTATACAGGGACTTTGTTGAATTTGCAGACTGTGTGTGTTGTTGTGTTCGTTTATGTTCTCTTTAGCTTCGGTTTAAAGCCACAGATTTGTGTTTGTTCTGTTATTCGCTGTATTTCATGTCCATCATTCGCTGACCGCAGAACCGCGGGTCACAGGCCACGGGTTTCTGTTCATCTGGGCTGGGTTCCGAAGGGTGGGTAAACCAGATTTTGCATTTTTTTTCCCTTTGCAGTAACAGCCTGTTGTTATGTAATACGGTTGGAAAAATAATTTGCACCACATTTTTAAGTGAGCAGCGCCACCCGGTGGACGTCAGTGCTCTGCAGTTTCTTTATTTTGAAGAACTGTTGGCTTTAGAAGAAGCTTCAGCATTACTTCAGACCTGCTTTAGACTGTTTCTGTGTCGTTGGCTTCTCTACAACACCACTAGTTTATGCTGTAGCATATAAGAATTGTAAGATCGGCATGTGTGTGCAATTCTCAGTACGATAGAGGCGTTTCCGTGAATGATTTATATACGTCTTAACAGGGAAAATCTGTTCGCCACTGAAGCGTCAGTGCAACTGGAAAACATCTGGACAGTCTTATCATCTTACAGACACCGTTTAAATGGAGAGCGTCTTTTTCCAGGCTGATACCAAAAGAATGTGTGCTTCTGACAGTATCAGTACTTTAATATTTGTATTTTTTGTATGATACAAAATTTGGTGGCATAATATTGCTTTTATTTTTGTTTGTAATGTTATAATTCTATTCTAATGAACTGCTTAAATAATGGTCATGATGTTCATGCTAAAATGCTTGGGCTGTGTAATGTTGCAGGTAGAATTTCCAGTGCTTTTTACTTTAATGTCAACTCATTTCTGGGTTCAGATAACTATGACTCACTGGTCTTGTGTGGTTTCAACCCAGTAACGTACTGAGTAATGATCCTCTGCTAAGTGGGCCTTTAATTACTCTGTTTACACTATGTTTCACTCTTTGCTTTAAAGCATCATTTCTCTGTTCCGGTCCTGGCGCCCCTTGCTCTCCACATTTTACAGGATTCCCTCTAACACACCCCCTGCAACTCCTTCATCCTGAAAGGAGTTGATAATGAGCTGATACGTTGAAGCAGGTGTGTTGGGAGCTGGTAATCCACTGAATATGCAGGGCAGGTGCCAGGTCTGAGTTTGGGAAATGATGCTTTAAAGGCTTCTTTGAGCAATGCCATAGATCTACTTGTATTGTTTCCACGAAGAACCGTGGTTATAACAGAGATGTGTGAGTGTGAAGAACCTTTCAATTTGTAGCCGTTACATCAAGTGGGGGTTCTATAAACCTTTATAAAAGCATGGTTGTTCTGTGGAAGGTTCTTCTATGGCATCACTCAAATATCTAATTTGAATGAGCTTAATTTTTGAGAGTGTTTGTGCATTGAATTAATGTTATGTCAGAAGAGATGATAGATCCTCCATCAGCTTTGTAACACCCCTCCTGTCCTCTTTGGGTTTTCTTTTTTTTTTTTTTTATTTGGAATTCATTGTACATGTCTGTACATTCCTTTATAAGGAGTTTTGAGATCTCCAACCAAAATGCTTTGGTTTTATTTTGTCTGTATATTGTAAAGATTGACAGAAATAGACATTTTCTGACCTTAAGTGAGTGCATGTGTGTGTTTTTAAAACATGTAGGTATTTTCATGACCACTAAATGGCTCCAAAGGCAATTCTAGAGTTTTGCAACAGGACGAACATGCAATGACTTTCCATGGCCAGAAGGGGCCGCCAAAAGACAACATTACTTCTCAAAATCAAGCCAATAGAATTGCTGTCTATACAGTAAAATGAACTAAACCACCACATATTACCAATCTTAGTATTTTAAAGCCCAGATAGATAGATATTAATTAAATCAATGTTTTAATTGATGCACGTTACTCTGAGGGGCAGCTGTGGCCTGGTGGTTTGGGCTCTTAACTCTTCAGATGCTCCCTGGGCACCATGGATAAGGCTGCTCACCACTCCGGGCATGTGTGCTCACTGCTCCCTAGTGTGTAAATTCACTAATGTGTGTGTGTGTGTGTGTGTGTGTGTGTGTGTGTGTGTGTGTGTGGGTTACATGCGGAGGACAAATTCCCCTGTGTGCACCTTTAACATATTTCACAGTCCTCACAGAGCAATTAAGAGAAATGTATGAGCTACGTGATTCAGCACTCTGGTCCGTTTCTCAAACTAGCGTTGCACAGCGCCCTAGACATGAACCTGTCTCTGGACCCCTGAGGACAATGACGCTATGTGGTGACACGAGTGTTTTTGTGATTGATTTCAGCCTTTGCCAGATGGGGAGAGCCATGTATCATCATAAAGCATCAGTGAGAAGGATAGAGCTAGGGGGCCAACAGAAATAGAGCAAGACCTATAAAGATGATACATCATCTGTCATGGCTATCAGAGACCAGGTATCTGCTCTTGTGTCCATGTGAAGCACAGCGCTCTGAAACATTATGATCTATGCCTACTGCCTTCTGTCTAGCCCTGTTCAGGTGACAGAGCCAGCTATCAACCTCAGAATCCTCAGGCTATGACCCGTATCGATCCTGACCTTTAAAACGAATCTATAGGGTCGGCCTTTTAACCACAGGGTGACCAGACGTCCTGTGTTTCATCTTAGTTTCAGGTGTCATTGCTTATATGTGTAGTCACCATACACTTCAACTCTCCTGCACTGGACCGTTGAATATCTGCTAATCATCATTCATCACCGTCATTAGAGCTGTTATAACAGAAACACCATATTTGGGAGCAGATGTTCTGTGACGTAATAACGGACGTCACCCCAGCAAAACACAACCAGGGTGGTGGCGATCTGACCATGCAACCAGATGAGGGTCGGAAGGGTTACTGCAAATGTCAGGGAGATGCTATAATTATGGGTGAGTCCTGTGTCAAGGCAACATCTAATGCCAACATCACGTATTTCGAACTGCTGCATCATTGCTGGGCGGCCAACGCGCTTGGAGGAAAGTGCCGGGTCCCCGGCTTCAATACAATGGTTAAAAGATGGCTGTGCTGACCAGCATTGCACTGGGAATGACTGGGAATGATGTGGGGAGAGAGTGCCATCTGCCCATCCGGAGAGAGCTTGTCCAGTTTTGCTCTCAGGGATTCCGGCTGCTGATGGCAAGCAGGATGGAATGCGGTCCCGCGATTCTCGGATCACGGTGCTCAAGAAATTCTAACAACTAAGCTTCCATGAGTGACTATTACTGGAGGTTGATGTCAAAATTGTACTGGTTTTTGATGGATAAGAGATGGACTTTGAAGGATGATGGACTTTGATTGGACTCAAGCCCACTGAGTTTGGATGTCAAACCGATTTTCAACTAAAATTCAACGTCGGCCTGATGTTAGCCGAACATCTTCGGGCCTGTTTAAACTGTCAGACTGACTGCTAAACGTCTTCATGAATAGGCAGAGTAACAGTGCAGCTGTAAAGAGACAGACAGAGAAGAGTGAGAGAGAGAGAGATGCCGAAAGAACAAAGAACGTGCCAGCAGTGTGAACAAAATGAAACAGAATCCGAGCTGCACATCCTGACTCAGCAATTCAATCAGATTCCCAAAGAATCCTTTATTAAAAGGCTGCGATACCCCATTTTAGCTCCAACTCAAATACTGACAAGCTTCACTTTGTGAGAGGAACAGTTACGCAAAACTCCAAAAGTACACACTGTACATTCACAGACAGATCAGATCCTTCCTTATCATCCATTTCTTCTCCATCAGCTTCGTCCTGGTTGCGGTTCTGGAGGGTCCGGACTCCGGAGCCTACCAGCATCACTACATACAAGGTCATCACAAGGTAACAAACACACCAGACGACCATTCACTCACAGTTTCACCTGCGGGGCAAATCAGGCCGGTCAGTGCATCTACCATGTCCTTTGGGGAGGGGGAGAGGAAACTGGAGAACCGAGAGAACACAGGGGGAACACTCCAAAGTCCTGATCACTTCAATGTTTCAATTCAATAAGATTTATTGGCCTTTAGTTACATAGTATCACCAAAGCATCATCAGAACATAACGAAGAAACACAAACAAACAAACAAACACAACAATAATATACAACAGAACAATATTAACAGAATGTAATTAATCAATTAATAAACAAATATGATTACATTCAGAGCATTACAACTGTTCTCACACACTCTTTCTCTCTCTCTCTCTCTCTCTCTTTCTGCTCTCTCCACTCTTTCTCTGTTCTATCTCTCTCTCTGTTCTCTCTCTCTCTCTGCTCTCTCTCCTCTCTTTCTCTGTTCTCTCTCTCTCTCTCTCTCTCTTTCTCTCCTCTTTTTTTCTCTCTCTCTCTCTCTCTCTCTCTTTCTCTCTCTCTCTCTCCCTCTGTCTCTGTTCTCTCTCTCTCTCTCTCTCTCTCTCCTCTCTGTCTCTCTCTCTCTCTCTCTCTCTCTCTGTTCTCTCTCTCTCTCTCTCTCTCTCTCTCTCTGTTGTCTCTCTTTGTTCTCTCTCTTTGTATTCTCTCTCTCTCTCTCTCTCTCTCTCTCTCTCTCTCTCTCTCTCTCTCTCTGGCTGGCTGAGGGGGCGGGGTCTGTGAGGCGGAGGGGGCGGGGTTTAGAGGAGCGCTTCTGTAAGGCAGGTGTTCGGGTATCAGCTGGTACCGGCGCGGTGTCGGTGTGTGTGTGTGTGTCGGTGTATGTGTGTGTGTGTGTGTGTGTGTCGGTGTGCGTGTGTCGGTGCGTGTTCGTGCAGCAGGCTGTGTGTGTGCGTGAGCGGACACTGTCCTGCTCCAAGTCCAGATGGATCACAGGGACGCAGAGCTGTTGTAGATCCTCACTGCTTCTCAGGACTCCAGCTGAGAGGGTCAGCGCTCACCTGGACTGCCTGGACACAGAGCAGCACTGCTCAGGGGACAGCGACTGGAACCCTCACCACCACCACCACCACCACCAGCAGCAGCACCACCACCAGCATCATCAGCACCATCAGCATCACCAGCATCATCTCCACTGTTCCAGCTGAAGCATCATGACAGTATCGCACAAAGAGATCCAGCCACGGTGAGCAGCCTTTATGTCTGACCAGTGATCAGCCTTTATGTCTGACCAGTGATCAGCCTTTATGTCTGACCAGTGATCAGAGCTCGCACTGAAAGATCAGATTCAGGCCACTTTTGGTATTTAAAGCTGAATTTTTGGCCACTTTTGGTTTGTACAGCTCAGATTTGGTCACTTTTTCTCACTTAAAGCTCAAATTCAGGCCACTTTTTACACGTAAAGCTCAGTTTTGGGACATGTTTAGTATTTAAAGGTCAGATTTGGGATGTTTTTGCTCTTAAACATCAGATTTGGGTCACTTTTGACTCTTAAAGCTCACATTCTGTCCACTTTTGGCACTTAAAGCTCAGATTTGGGACGTTTTAGGCTCTTAAACATAAGATTTGTGTCACTTTTGGCTCTTAAAGCTCACATTCTGTCCACCTTTGGCACTTAAAGCTCAGTTTTGGGACATGTTTAGTATTTAAAGGTCAGATTTGGGACGTTTTGTGCTCTTAAAGCTCAGATTTGGGATGTTTTGTGCTCTTAAACATCAGATTTGGGTCACTTTTGGCTCTTAAAGCTCAGGTCAGGGCCAAATCTGGTCGTAGTTTGACAGTAGTTTTGAGATGAGCTTTCGGACGTGAACGTAGTTGAAGGTCTAATAACGGTGGGGGATCTGTGCAGACTGTAAAGGCAGCGCTGTACTAAGATCATGTATTTATTTGAAATTTCCACTGTTTTGTCATTAAGCATTAATTTAAAGAGGGATAGAATTGATGGATTATACAGTCATTTTGGATTATTATGCCCTGGATCTCAGAAAATTAGAATACTGTGAAACAGTTACTTTGTGTTCATAATTTCATACAGATTGAGTCAGATTTTATTTACCTGTTTTATGGTTGGTCAGGATGGCTTATAAAACATTACCGTTTCTCAATTCAGGTTTGACTAAATTACAAATCATGATGATAAAATTTTATCCCCACAATATTCATTTTTTTCTCAGATGCTTCTTTACAATGAAGCACTTAAACTGCTCTGCCTGATCTCAAATACAGAATAACACTAAAGTGTTTAGACAGTTGGTGGAATTTCTATTTAAACAAATTCATTAAAATATAGGATCATATCATAAAATAATAAAAATATATCAATACATTTTTTAACAGAATAGTAGTTGTAGTAAGTTTGCAATGTAAACCGAATGTCCAGCAAAAAACAATAAAAAAAAATATCTGCTGTTCAGAGAGAAACGGACTAAACAGGTTTTATTGTTGGGAGCATGTGCAGCATTTCCGTTTGCTTGGTGCACCGGCAGGACAGGAGCAGTGGACAGTGGTCATCAGTCTCCTCCTGAATTCTCCACCGAGTGGGACGTGCTGCTGTGAGGAGGATGCGCTTCCCTCTGAAGAAGATACGCAAGCAGTTCAAACTCCTCCTGCTCCTCGTGCTGCTCACCTTTGCCATCGGCTTCACGTACCTGCACATCAACCAGGGCAAAGCCATCAAGCTCCACTTCAACTATGGCAAAGGTAAGGAGCCAGGTCCAGTCTGGATCAGTGGGCAGTGCACCGTGAGGTCAGTGTGGAGTTGAGTAAAGGCAGGAGGATATGTTATCATTCTCGTATTAAATGATGTTCTTCTGCCACACGGTACAGTTTGTCACGTTCTTCATAAACAATGAGCAGCTACGAGTGGCTATGAGCAGCCGTGACCTGGTTGTGACTGGAAGGTCACCGGTTCAAATCCCTGAACTGGCAGGAGACTGAAGTGCCATTGAGCAAGGCACTGGACTCCCCAGGTGCTCCCTGGGTGCTGAGGATAGGGCTGCCCACCTCTCTGGGCACGTGTGCTCACTGCCCCCTGGTGTGTGAATTCCCACAGTTTGGTGAATGTTTTCTTAAATGCAGAGAAAAAATGGTTTGATTCTACTGAACTAATAAAAGTACAAGATCCTGCAGGAACCTCTTAAGGTGCTTCAAAGTATCTTCAAGAAACCCATTCAATGGTTCCTTGAAGAATCTTAAGAGTTTGCTCTCAAACAGAAGAATCTTCAAATGTTCCTCAAGGATCTTATACTTTGAAAAGTGCAGAAATGAAAAAGGTGACATTTTAATTATGAAGCACAAATTATTTAGTATTAACGACAGAAATAGAGGCCTCACGATATTGAAGTGGACAGCGGGACAATATTTGATCATTTCATGATCAACTCTACTGTTGCTTTGCCCAGTAGAATTGCTACGATTTCCCGGGAGAGTATTTGACCAGTTTCACGAATTTGCTGTTACTGGTTCATTATGGACAATATGACCTCAAATCAATATCATGATTAATGGAACATTTTACCTCAATTATAAACGGTGGACGATTATTTTAATGAATGATGGACACAGCATTGTTTCTTTGGGTGAAGCTGCTTCAATGAATTGTCCAGCCCTATTTTCACGATGTTGTGAAAGTGACTCTACAATATGGTCACATAATATTAACTTTTTCCTGATTCTGATGTTAAAATCTTGAATAATGGACAGTTCTTGAATAAATTAACTCTGTTAAATATCCAGCCCGGGATTCGAACCTGCGATCCTCAGAACCCATCGATACAGACCCGCCATCTCTGGTCGCACTGATGTTCTATGTCCAGATAGTGCCCCGTGTTTCAGCTCGCTTAACTAACCTGGTGGCAGTTTCTCCATTTTCTTCATCTTGTTCACGGCCATATAAGATCACACATCCTCAGAAGGATGCCTGGTAAGAAGTGGCCATTGCGCTCCACAAAACAGTCCGATTTCATAACGAGTCCATTTGACAGACAATGTATTATCAATCGATTTGACATTTCTTGCGAGCTTGATATTGATCAGGCGAGCAGGTCAATGAGGACGATGGAACTGTACATCAGATCCGCCTAAATTACTCCAAATGAAGATGCAACTCAGGCTTTAATTACAATCCTGGTCTGCTTTTAGCACATCTGATCGTTCTGAAACCAATTTGTCCTCTGGAATATTGTATAATTTGTGGTGGAGATAAGACCCAAGGACCAGCGAGGCAGAATGTCTTTTTCATCTGCTCTCTCGAAACTGAAATGAAATTACTTTAACCCTTGGGCAGAGCTTAGATACAATTCTTACTTCTGTTATGACTGTGCTCCAAGATCCCACTTAAGAGACGAGATATTTCATTCTTTCATAAATCTGCTGAATTGTGTTTGAATGAAACAGACAGGCTTTGGCTCATATTGTCCTCTGGCTCTGCTGTACGTGTGTGTACGTGTGTGTACGTGTGTGTACGTGTAAGTGCGCGAGAGTTTGTGATTCGTCATGTCCCCGTTTACGCTGCATGAAGTTGAACAGGATCGCTAAACGTGCGAACTGACCACTCGGATGTGCCTTTGGGGAGACGGGTGGGGAATACGATTCTGTCTAAACAGTACAGCATCTAATCCATCACTGTGTCTGACATTCCAACTCTTGTCCTTGCACTGGAACCAACACCGATCAAAGAAAACTTGCCCGGGAATTTCCGTCTTTATGGTACGCTTAAGGGACAAAAGTATTGGGACGCCTGCTTCTTTTGAAATCAAGTGTAAAAGGGTTCATCCTGCTTTTGTTGGAGGAACTGTCTCTACTGTCCAAGACTTTCTACTAGGTTTCGGAGCACTGCTGTGAGGATTTGATTGAGTGCAGATAGGCCCGTCCAAATAATTACATTATCGACTTATCGAAGTTAGATGCTTTCATTAGGGCTGTCCAAACATTTGTGTTGTATATTGTATAACATCCTCAGCCTGTACGGTCAAGACATCAGACTAAACCGGAGTTTTCAGGATCAAAACATGAAATGATATCATATCATTTGAATATTGGAAAATCCCGGTCTGATTCCCGTTCCTGATCCGGTGTTTAGGGATGAAAATAGGGACTCCGTATTGTCTCTCAGCCAGCAGAGAAAAGCCTCTTGCACTTTTGTTGAAGTGACGGATCATCCATCTGTGCCACTGAAACCATGTCAGGCCCACACGCGGAGTTTCGTCCTCATGCCGGATCACCCTGGCCGCAAATGCTCGGAAGAACTTTCCAGATGATTTGCAGTGTTGTTCACTGGGCCGCCTAATTTGGCTTGTTTAAAAAAGTGGCATCTTCGTTTGGCATTATTGATACCTCGGAAGCCTCGAGAGCTCGTTGGCTCTGTACCTACAGGTGAAGTAATTGTAGGGGATTAGTTGATAAATCGTTACTGTACCTGAGCAAAGAACAGACCCCTGAATTTCTAATTATAGAAGGAAGCTGGAGGCTTATCCCCCCTGGTTTTCTCGCTGATTGAGATTTCAACATGGGGGCCTGGTGGCTGTGGAGTCCTGTGAAGTTGACAGGAAGAGGGATGAGGACTGGGGACTCCTTTAACCCACAGGTTAATGGAATTTGGGTTGGCCCACATAATAAGCTTCTTTCAACACACTGGCTAACGCTTATGCAAATGGGAGGTTTTGGACAGCAGCCATTGTTATCTCAGGAGAGACGTGTACTGGGTGATAAGTGAGAGAGGATTGCACTCGAAGACTGTACTGCGCTCGCTCAATCAGGAGAGGGATATGGACACGGAGGCTTGCTGAGTCCAGAGGAGTCCGAAATGAGGAGTCGAGGGGTTGACTTCGGTGTGTGTGTGTGTGTGTGTGTGCGCGAGATGAAAATGAAAGGAGAATTGAAACAGAATTGTGGTTATGATGACAATCATAGCGTTGTGCAGGTCAGTGTGATGATGGAATGGAAGCACCTGTTTTGGACCTCTGGACCTTTTCTCTTTCCAGTCCAAAAACTATATCTCACTCTGAAAGGATAGATATTATCATTCTGACGAGATGCAGCTGCTCGCTGCTGAGGCCCGACATAAGACAATTCATTCACAAGGGTCTGTGCACATCTGACAGCTTCTCAGACTTTATTTCAACTTATGAAATCTGAAATATGTGACCCACTGAAGGGGAAAAACTAGACACGTTGAAGTGTGTCAACACGGACAATCAGAATGGAGAATCCCGTTACGGGAACGGAAATCGTGAAAGCTGGGCCTAGAGTACGACATTTTGTAGACAGATCTGATCAGTATTTATTGATCCACACGTACAGACGTTGTGTCTCTCAGTTCGGCGTCGGGTTTAACGCAACGTCTCTGCGTGGAGGTGTAGAGGTTCCTAATGGTGTCCTGTGATGATCCATCTCATGCAGCTTGAATGTTCTCACTCAGTTCTGCAGATGGTGCGGTAGGGGTGGAGTGTTGATAGAGCGTCCAATAGCGTTTTCAATCAGGGACAGGTCTGGAGACGAGACCGACCACGGCGTAGCGTCTGTGTCTTCAAGACGAGATCTTGAGACGGCAGCAGTGTGTGGACGAGCGTTGTCCACACCGGAGTGTGTGTTCAGAAAAGGTAGAAATGCTGGTCGTAGGACCTCATTAACGTAACGTTGGTCTTTCAAAGTGAAGACCATTGGACCACGACAACACACACACACACACACACACACACACACACACACACACACTACACTGAAGCGTTTTAACTGACCATTCAGCACTGGGATCTGAATGGTCAGGGAACCAGTCAGACTGGATTATCAGATACTAAACACACTATAAAACGGTGAATTTAAGAAATGCTGTCTCTAAACTAAAGAAATGAGTCCAGAATGTCTCCTTATATAATCTGTTACTGGAAAATAAAGTGATTTTACTCCCTAATCTGTCCAAATTGGCAGCCGTTTTAAATGTTCTCCACTTGTAAATGATTTCCGGACAGTGGAACGGCTGATTTCTAATTGATTTGAGATCTTTCAAATCCCTTCCCAGACTCCTGCACCTACAGCCTTCTTTCTGAAGGCCTCTGAGAGCTTTTTGGATGTCGCCATGGTGATCCCACTCTCTTCAACCATCAAGAGCCAACCAAACTAATTATAATAACCCGACTAAAGCATGAGCATGAAAGGGGTAATAATAAAAATGAATATTTAACCACAATAATGTGTTATTCACGCATTAACGTTCCCTCGTCTAATAATAATAAAGGAAGGCAGAGGAAAGTGTATCACTGGAACCGCAGTATTTAATGACCTTTAACGTTCTTCGTTTGTGTCATTTTCTGCTTTATACCAGGCTGGTTATTATTATGATATTGCAGCTGTTACATTACCGGTCATACATTTCACTCGTAGCCGCAGCACGCGTGTTAATACATCCCACAGTGTCGAAGACACACGCCACTCTGCGTTTCAACAGCGTTAAGAAAATAAAATGTATTTTTCAATTACTTTCAGTGTGACAAAGAAAAAGGAAGCTCATCCCTGTATGCGAGAAAACGCTCGGGATGGCATTCTCACTGTGAATCTTTAATAGGCCTCAATCCTCAGGAGGAGAGAAGGCAAGTGTGTGTGTGTGTGTGTGTGTGTGTGTGTGTGTGTGTGTGTGTGTGTGTGTGTGTGTGTGTGCTGTGCTGGCGGAACAGGCAGCTCTCTGTTGACTTGGCTCAGGGCAAGGACACATGGGGCAGGTGGTGGCCCACTCACCATCGGAGGAGGAAGTGCATGAAGCATGCAGATTTTTTGACGAGCACATTTCCAGACAGAGCACCCTGGGCGGACTGTAGCCCAGCGCTGCCAAAGCTGTGTCCAGAGCACTGACAGTTAGCTTCTGCTTCAGTAGCCAAGGATTATGTTAGTGCGTGTCAGGTATTGATCACGTGAATATCGGATGGAGCTCCATACTCAAAATGATGGAGCATAAATGGTTCTTAAATGGCGGTTAAATCGATAAAGAACTGAAGTACGTGAAGGTTCTTTAGAGCTTCAAAAGGTTGCTTTTTTGGAGTTTGCCAAAAAATATCGAAAGGAATCTCAGACCATGAGAAACAGAAAGCTTGCCAAGCATCATGTCTGGAGGAAAGCACACACTGCCATCATCATCACCTCGCCAAAGCCATTCCTGCAGTGAAGCGTGGTGGTGGCAGCATGGGGAGGACCAGTCCTCCTCGATGACAACCTGCTCCAGGACCCTCTGGACCTCAGACTGGGTTTATATTCCAACAGGACAACGATCCGACAGCACTCTGGACATTTTCTTAGGAATTCCCAGGAATATTTGAGTGTTAAAACCATGCCACAGTACTAATTAGAATGATTAATATTAATCAGGCTGAGGATCTGAGCACAGTTTTGGTCGTGAACTCGAACCAACCTACAAAACCCGGCAATTGAATTAGATGAAACTGAAACTGGTGAGTTGAATGAAGTGCGACTGAGCCGAAACCCTGTCCTCCAGACCTGGAGTTCCCCGCCCCTCTTATAAATGTCACGTAAATCTCTGACATATGCATTTTTAATATACAGCGAGCTGTATCACCATCACGGTATGGGGCAGTGTAATAATACTTATATTTTATTCATATCATACAGGCTTAATATCTGACAGTCTTATCATTTATGCAGCTGGAACAGTTAGTAATCTGTCCACAGTGTCGTCTTTTCGTTTTCCTGTGGCGCGAGGCCGCGAGCAGGGAGGGAGTCGGATTGGTTGGCTGCGTGCAATCAGAAGACGGCAGCCAGCATCGGAAGATGTGACTTTGACGGCGAATGTGTGATTTGCGAGAGAAATCCAGGCGTTGTGTTTGAAAATGTGTGCCGAGCAGCCTTGTGTGATCAGGTTTGTGTTGGCACGTGATGAAAGTACCGGAATGCCTGTGGTTGTGTTTCTTTAATCAGCTTTTAAACGCTGCAGCTTTGGAAGCGTGCACGGGAATTAACTGTCAACACTGGTCCAGAAAAGATTTCCATCCATCTGACATCTCCAATATCAGCAAGAGAGACCTCAGTTCGCTTTGTAATGTGATGCGTTGAAGGGAAACTAAGTGAAAATGAAGTGATTGTTTGGACTATGCAGTACACATGCATGTGTGTGTGTGTGTGTGTGTGTGTGTGTGTGTGTGAATTCAAATAAATCATTACATGCACCATTGTTCAGTGCATTCATTTGCGCTGTGTGGTAGCACTGTACAGCCCGAATGACACCGTGCATCGTAGGGCTGGACAATGTATCGATATTTAAATCGATAATCAGGATATAAATAGAGTGAAGTGTGAGCTGAGGTCATTTTAATGTTCTTAAAAATGTTCTGGTTCCATCTTAAGGGAAACCATGTTCTGGTCCCTTGCTCTGCTCCTCCCCCTGCTCTCAGCACCTTCTCTACTCTGCTCCCCTTCACCCCTCATGTATACACTATGGAGGGGTTTAAGGCACGAAGACTTCAATGTTTAAATGCAGTACGATTTTCATCTCTCACATCATATATCAGCTAAACTGTATCAGGATAGGATTTTTCGTCCATATCGCCCAGCCCTAGTGCATCAAGGCTATTCTGTAACTGCAGATGAAGGGAGGTGCACGCCTGGTAGAGGGTGGGAATGGGGTGGGCCCTAATTGTTAGGTGCATGAATGTTCCACCTTCCTGTATTATTTGAGTTGTGTCCAGTAGGAGACATCATTGGTGATGATGTCGTTGTAAGAGTGCAGAATGTTTTCAGTGTCCCAAATTATTCCCTGTTTATTATGGTGCACTATTTAGATGTCTGCGACCGTGCAATAACTCGGATCGGCTGGGAGACCTCCTATTAATGCCGATGTCTCCTGATGCTGGTGGTTTTCCGAATAAATCTGTCAGTGTGGGTCCGTTTAACGAAGCTGTAACCTAGCAACGACCAGAAGGTGGTAAAAAAGGGTGAAGTTTAGAATGACAGCTAAACGCCTGTCAAAAACAACTAACCTCAGTACCTTCCCGTCCTGACAGCAGCCCGTACGAGTGAGAGACTAAGACAAATCCAAAATGCTCCCATTACTGCCAATAAAGCTCTTGTTCCCAGTTGACGGAAACAGAGTCAGTTTCAAAGAACTCCCCCTTCTGCTTTTTAAGTGTCACACTAACAGGTAAGGTCCAGACGGGGTCAGGGAACCTGTATGACCCTTCCTCTGTGTTTAAATGAACTTTTGCATTCTTGTTAGTCAGATTTGGGGTCTTCACTTTGTTCCAAAACGTTTATGGACACTCCTTCTAATGGACACATTCAGCGGCTTTAAGTTGCTGTTTTCAGTTTTCAGACCACAGTATCAGAGCTGATCAAAATCCTGACCTCTATAGTTATTGAACTGGCCACTCAGCCTTCAAGACCGTCTGCTCCGTGGACATCTCAATCATCTAGCCAAACATCTAACAGATCCAGCTAACCTTTGGCCACTGACCCCTAAATCCCGCTCAGCTGCCTGTACCTGTGCTGAGCATCTCTCTGTAGGAGTTTCACTTTTTACATCTGCCTCCATCTCCAGGCTGAACTTCTGACTGCTCGAAAGCCTCATTGATATTCCTGCGGACTGCGGCGCTGTCCTCAGCACTAACGCGGCTCTGCTCCGGAGCTGTAGATGTGGTCTTACAGACTGGCTTCAGTCATACAGGAGACGTTCACCGTCCTCGTTAACAAACAGGCCAAATAACGGGGTGGATTGAGGTGGACACGGGGGCAGCTGGGATGTAGTTTACTCAGACTTTATGCGCTAATGTAAAAACTCACTCTAATAGTGGTTGCGGTTCTATTATGCAGTGAGTAGCCTTTGGGTAAGGTCATCTTCTCTGTTCCATATTTATTCCACCTCTCCACTGGATACAGAATGAATTTTTATGTTAGAACATTTAGTGTGGCCACGCAAACCCTCCATTAGTGGTGCACCTTGACCCATATCTCTAATTCTCCCCTGATGGAGACGATCTGAGGAGATAAGCTTGAAAAAAGCACCTTCAAGAGCTTGAAGCACCAGCAGCGTTTTAGAAGTGCGAGCCATTTTGGGACAGGAGGGAAAAAGGCCCATGTCTTATCCATCTGCCAGCCTGCTAGTGCCAGATGCATGGACCAGTTACCCTGCTCCTTGGGAGATAACATGCCTTCCTGTTCAGAACTGTGCATGCTTTTACTCTCTTTCCCTCCCTTCTCTCTCTGTCACTCTCTCTGTCCCTCTCTCTGTCCCTCTCTGGCTCCCTTTCATTCTTCCTATGTGTGTATGAAGCTGTCCAGGCCTGGGAACGCTCCACAGCACCTGTGGTTTTTCCAAAGGATAATTTATGCTTCCGAGGAGAGGGCCGACACTCCAAAATTAGCCGAGGCAAACACATCGGTAACATCACATGATCAGTGAAGACCAAGTGGATGAAGGAACTGTCCACGACTAAATGAAACATTGTGGATCATTTTTTTCCAGAAATGAAAGAAATTCATATTTAGCAACTAATATTAAAATTGACAACTGGACAATTAAAACGTTCTAAAATTGGGAGCAGGACAATTCAAATTCTATAAGGTCAGGAAGCAGATTCTAAAATTTGGTAAAATTGGGAATTTTCCAACCTGTCTCAGCATCCAACATTGCCACAGCGATCAACCAGACGGTCTTTAATCAGTTGCAAAATCAAAAGTGTCTTTTATGAGCATGAATGTTTTTGTTGGAAAAATCACTTGTTCACCCAAATTCGAGTGTGAAAATGGAATTTTGTTTACATGCAAATGAGCCATATAAAGTATAAACAACTAAAATTCCCCTAAATTGGGATCTGAACAATTCACTGGGAACTGGACAATTCAAATTTCCTAAAATTAGAGGCTTGATGTCCAAATTTCTCTAAAAATGGGAGTGGGCTTTTTCAGGTTCCTAAACTAAAGTCCCTAAAATGAAGGAATTGTCATTCAACATTCCTTCAAAGTGGGGAAATTAAGAAGGGAAATTTGGAATTTTGCATAAACGTGGGAGAAATCCCATAAAAAACCTACAGTGTTGGTGTTGTGGGCAATGTATTGACAATTTCAGCATCCAAAGCTTTCTATACTGGCAAATTAAAGCTGAAAATGCTTTCACAGCATGTTCCCTTTTCCACTGACACAGCTTCCAGAAACATGCGCATCACATGAAATGACTGTGTGCCTTGTCTGTACAAAGGCGCCGTACGGTCTCTATTTCGAAGCGCGAATGGAATCCTAAGTGGGTGGAAGCTCCTTCCATAATGGATGATTGTGTGTTGACTCCTCTGTGCGGCGCTTTGATAAGAGCATTTAGCTCTCGCTGTTAAAAGTGTGTTGTGATGAATGGTTGCAGGTGCAGTTTGTCTCAATATTCCAGGGAGCTGCATTGTTCCACATCAAGGGCGTCGAGCGAGGTGTAGGTGGGCGGATGAAGCTCTGTCTAATGTACATTGCAAGGCCTTCTGTTTGGCTGCTATTTATGTGCGTATCAGTACTTAACGTTACGGCAGCGCATATAGAGATGTTCCGCCTGTGATGTTTAATAGCAGCCGAAGTCGCGGAAGATCACGTCCCACCGCCGCGTCTTTCTTCGCCTTTCTTTGGTTTCGGAGAACAAGAAGGACGTGATTAGAGTAAAAAGCTCATTTGTTAACATCTCCATCCTGGTTGTAATCTCTTTGAATGAGATGCAGATTTACCTGCTGTATTTATAGCAGCATTGTCTCAAATGAAGAACAGAGAACCCAGCATCATTTCAGACCTAATTGGTCCCTAAAGAACCAATTCTGAGTCCATCACAGAGCAGCTCATTATGCTGTCCATTTTCTCCCTTTTGAAGTTCACCGCAGAGTCCGTGGAAGCAATAACAGTGTTTATTTTTCTTGAGAATTCTTCTTCTTAGGTTTGGGGTGATGGGCTCGCATGAGATAATAATACTGGGATTATAAACAAATAAATAAACACTCCAAGGGTACTCTAAGCTGTTGGCACATTTTAAAGCCCGATTCGGCTCCATAATGATCAGCAGCAGCCTACAAGGGTTCTTCATCATTTGCTGCTCTTCTATTTAGGGCAGTATCACATCATATTCCGTTAAAGAGCTCCTGGTGTGAAAAAATACATCATGATATAGAAATGTTGTACCGTTTAGTCCCCAGTTCATGTCTTTGTGAAGTGAAAACCCAACAAAATGACATATTTGCCTATCATTCGTGACATTAGTACTACCTGCTGAGAAGGTCCCAGCATCGTGCTGCAACAACCGAACTGAGCACTCAAGGCATGGACTCCAATAGACCTCTGAAGGTGTTCTATGGTATCTGGCACCATTCCTGTCCAGTCCAGTTCTGTTTGTTCTGAGGTGGGACCTCCATGGAGTGCATCAGTGATGCTTAGGTACCTGTGACTCTCTCACCAGCTCACTAATTGTCCTTCAAGAAGTTCTCAATTGGTGATAAATATGGTATATAGACCTTCCTGGAAAACCCTTGCTGTGCGTGGGAGCATTATCCTCCTGAAAAATGCCAGTTGGAAGCCGTACCTCATATCAATGGTGAGATATACAATGGGTCCTCAGATCATCGCAGCAGCAGTTGGAGAATTGTCTCATTCCACAGCAAAGGCAGGATTGAAGCTCTCCCCGCGAGGCCTCCAAACTCAAAGCTGATCTCACTTGATTTGTTGCATGGAGTAGCAGTGCAGGATCAAAACGATCACCCTGCTTCTCTTAGTCCAGTGACGTGACCCCTCTCAAAGTCTGGCCACTGGGTCAAATGTCTCCAAGTGTCGTAGAGGCATGTCTAGCGGTCGACAATCACTTATCAAGAGGTACTCGACCCAAAAGTAGCCTCTGAGAGACTTTTTATAGGACAGTGGGGGAAACATTTTATACCCTGTTGTGCCAAGACCCAGTGTCCAATCAGACCACACCCGTAATCGCGTAGATATCTGCCTGAGACTTACTGTGCTTTGCAGAAATCAGACGTTGTATGCGTCAGACAACATTTGTAAAGGACAAGAGTTTGGAAATGGTCATCTAATACACATCGGGCATAAATTCACAGAAATGTGGGGGTAAAAATAGAACCTGAGGGGGATGTAAGGTTCTCTTTTAATGGACCGAATCAGTTTTCTACAGGCAGGATGATTCTCTTTTCCGCAGGTTTGGGGGATTTTCTTCGAATACTGATTGGGGGCTTAAAGTTGGCACACTGCCGCAGATTGCCCAGTAGAGCGAAGCACAAACTGCACGGAACTCCAATAAACACAACGTTGATTTCAGAAGGTTCTGGCCTGTTGAGTGGCAGATGTCTAATGATGTATGCAGGTCCTTCATATTCAGCATTTGTTGTGACTCGTTGGATGTTTGTCTTTGGGAGTTTGGGTGTTTGTCCAGCTGAGTGAAGTGTGTGTGTGTGTGTGTGTGTGTGTTGTGTGTGTGTGTGTGTGTGTGTGTGTGTGTGTGTGTGTGTGTGTGTGTGTGTGTGTGTGATTCATTGCTGAAGCTGGTCTTTTGCATGCTTCTGAAGTCCACAGTGCTGGGTGTCGGTCACCCAGTATCAGTAGAGGACACTCCTCAGGACTCCTTAATCTGAGGCTTTAAGGTACCTTCACTGCTGGAGATCTGTTCTTGCCATACCTCCTTTTTAGCTACCTCTCTCTCTTCCCTTCCTTTCAATGAGTCACCATCCTTCTTTCTTTCATTTCACCCCTCTCTCTCTCTCTCTCTCTCTCTCTCTCTCTCTCTCTCTCTCTCTAATTCTCTGTGCGCTCCGTTCCAACACAACAAACACATAACTATCTATTTGTCCTCTGTATGCCCAAAAGTTTGTGGACACCCCTTCTTCAGAATGCCCTCCACTACATGATGTTGGACCCATTGCACTCCCCTCCATCCATCCATCCATCCATCCATCCATCCATCCATCCATCCATCCATCATTCCAACCCTGTCTTATGTCTGTTCTCACTTTCTTTCCCCAATTTCTCTCCGTCGCTCCCTGTCTTTCTCACTCTGTCTCATCTTTCCGCCGTCTGTCTCCTTCTGTCGTTCTTCTTCCCTCTCACTCCTCCATCCTGCTGAGAGAATGCAAGCGATCCCTAAGATTTGTCCAAATAGACGGATCTAACATATGCATGTATTCATCTATAAATATTTATGCTCCTGTATTTCACAGCGGCCTCTCCGAGCACAGAGGTTCAGCTAGAGGACTTTAATCTGTGGAGATATTCGCACTAGCTCCCTTTGGAGAAGATGGAACTTCACTCTGTGTGGAAATTTGTGGGGTATTTGGGTGAAGGGTGGTTAACGACGACTCTGAAACCGGCAGCAGCGTTGCAGAACAGCTTGCCATACAGTGAAAATTAACAGTTAGGATTGCTGTAGTGCAGCAAAAATAGATATGAGTGTAATGTGTGTGTGTGTGTGTGTGTGTGTGTGTGTGTGTGTGTGTGTGTGTGTGTGAGAGAGAGAGAGAGAGATATTTGGCCCCTGTCCTGGTTTCAAAGCCCCGGGGGACTGTCATATGGAGTGTGCTCCCTTACATGTTGCCATGGCAGCAGGTAAACAGATGTGAAGGTCGCTGTCAGGTTCTGAGCGGAGCGAAGGTGAAGCTACAGAAGCACCTGCCAGAACCTCTCAGCTTTGTTATCCAGTCTGTGGAGCTTATGGGTCTGTGCTTAAACGTATAGCTCTGTGCACACGTCTGAGGGTTTTTCCGAGCAGTATGGATTTATAGTTGCTGAAGAAAAGTAGTAGAATGCAGTGGTGTGCAAAAGTTTGGGCACCCCCAGCTTTTGTGCTGCGTCAAATTCAATGGCGCCTTCTACACGTTTTCTGTATGGTTATAACTGATCACATGACCACCTCTGTTTAGATGTTCAGATCTACCTTTAATATGATCAGCTTCTCTTACCATATAGGAACACTTTGTAGATCTATAATTAGAGACTGTAGTCTAGTCTTCTGTGGTCAGGACCCCACAAGACCACCACAGAATGGCTGGTGGGCACTGCAGTGACACTGACACTGACACTGACGTGGTGGTGGTGTGTTAGTGTGCATTACGCTGGTACAACACTGATGCTGAGAGGTTTAAACACACCTGCAGAGTTTTTTCCGGTCTTCCTTATCAATTTGACTGACCGAAATATTCCATAGCAAGCCTTCATCTGTGTTTTTGCACATGGTCAGTACAGTGGCTCAGTGGTCAGCACATTCACCTCCCTTTCGTTGGGGTCTCGGGTTCAAGACCTTGGATCCTGGTGAGTGTGAATGCATGTATGTCTATAGTCATGTCACAAAGTTAGGACAATATATGAACACCTTTGATTATTCATACATATGGACGTCATGGGCATGTGACACGAAGGTGAACGGTGCTTGTCCTCATCGTCCAGCACGGGCCGTGCAGTAACAGAGTGAGGAGAAGGAGAACAGGACGAGGGCTGGCATGAGGAGCTCCGTCCTGAGGTTTTTAGGTTGTCAGATGCAGACTTGGGGAAAGAGCTGCTTTAGTCTGGGTGTGCAGCCCGGTTCCACCTCGGAAGGCACTGAGTGCTCGGCGGGGAACAGAGCGAGAGGCGTCAGCAAGTTCTGCACCTTTGCTACTCCGTCATCTCTGTGCTTTCATGCCTGCTGGCATGCAGCTGTGGCCTGTCAGCATTTACCAGCCAAGTGTGGTCTCCTCGCTTCACGGTCAGCCGTCAAATTGATATCTCATCAAGTCCTGATATTGTTTCACTTCTCAAATCATTAACTAATAAAGCATAATTCTAATGGCTGAAGAAGAAGCCTGTAGGGGTTGATGGACTCGATCTGGGGAGCTATGGACCAATTCTGAGCTCGTCCACCCGCATCGTTTCTGCTGATGACACACCTCACTGGATCAGTCTGTCAGTCTGCAGAGTGGTCAGCTATAGTGGAAGATCCACGCCTCTGCAAAACGACCTTCTTCTGTTTCAGCCAAATGGCCGAAGACCCCGATTCTGACATTTTAGCTTGCTGTAAATCTGCTGGAGGTGGAGGAGTGACCTTCAGTTTGATCTAATCATCCATAAAGGTCATGTAAAATTACACCCACTAAAGAGCATTTCATTTCAGCGTGTATTAGTATAAAAAAAAAACAGAGCTTCTGGATCGCTGAGGTTCTGAAGTTCTGAGAAGCAGCTCTTTAGTTGGAAGCTGTCTACAACTAGATGGAGAAAGAGTGATAAATGAGGGTAAACGAGGAGACCTTTTTGGGTGATGGTGGCAAATGGGATAGACCTCAATTCTGACGTTAGGTTGCTTCATTTCAGGGTTCCTTTCAGATATGACTCTCCCAAGGGTTCAGCCTGTGCTGTTACATTCTGGATCCATTAAAGAGCATTTCTGTGGCCTTTATATTCTATTCTGGCTTTCATCTGAAGTGGAGATGTGGAGCCATTTCACCTACGTTTGTACTTTTTGTAAATGTGGAGATATTTTAATGCAGTTTCAACACTCACTGTCCATTTGATCAGCTCCACTGACCATACAGGGGCACTCTGTGGCTCTATAATTACGGACTGTAGTCCATCTCTGTCACTGCATCCTCTTTCACCCTGATCTTCACCGGTCAGGACCCCACAGGACCACCATAGAGCAGGTATTGTGTGGGTGGTGGGTCATTCTCAGCACTGACATGGTGGTGGGGTGTCCCTCTGTGTCACTGCTGGACTGAGATCCAGCCGACAGCGTCCTGTGGGCAGCGTCCTGTCAGCACTGATGAAGGACTAGAGGATGACCAACACAAACTGCAGACACAGATGAGCTTCTGTCTCTGACCAGTGTCTCGATGCACAGTGCAGCAGATGCGCAATTTAGTTTAATATTTTATTTATTTATTTATTTATTTATTTACTTATTATTTAAAAATAAAATAAACACAATTTTTAAGGTATTGGATTCTCAGACAACTGCCTGGAAAGCTGTCCAAGTGGCGCATGCCAGTTACTGCAGTGGCATGCAGTACCGAACTTCAGCAGTGGTGATTTAGATGCAGAGACTGACCCCAGCTATGCTCTCGTGGTCACATGCCGACTGGGTTGCAGATCCACTAAGAGGCACATCTTCAGTTCTATCGTGCACAACGTTACTTAACTGGCTCGTTAATGAGCAGGCAGCCAAAGAACATGCTGCCTTAGAGGCAGTTCTCTGGGAATTAAAACCTGTCTACTGGTATGAATTCAATTTTAATGAGCTATTCTCAACCACTGGCGGTTGTTCTGCCTCAGAGGCAGAGCTGCCTTCAGAACCGTTCGGAGTGATTCTGCACACGAGCTAGTTTTCAAAGCATTGCTTTGAGGATTTGTTGATATTCAGTGACAAGAGCATTGGTGATGTGCAGATGTTGGATGATCTTCACTCCAGCTCGTCCTCGGTAGGATTTTCGGTTATGCAGTGATTTTGAAGGCCGTCTATTTGCACCGCGCTTCCCTTAGTTTCTTTGGAGCTGCTGCAGAAAACTAAAGAAGTGAGCGTCACATACCAAGCCTGCCTCCGTTGACGGAATATATTTGGGGTTATGAGTTACCTAGTCCTACCCACCTCTGCGCTTTATATCTTCATATAGAATATATATTATTAGAGTCACAGCATCAGAGGAGAGACAGTGCAGCGGAGAGACATTGATGGAGGGCCACATTAGTCTCTGCTCTCGTCTCTCAGAGCTGATGGCATGATCTCGGTGCTCTGTCTGCTGTTTCCTCATCACACAGACATAGACGAGCTGGAGTGATCTCGCCGCAGACAGCGGGTGTCAAAACATGTCAGTGCAAATGTGTTTTTCATCCCTCTAGGGTCTTCTCTCATCCTCCTATCGTACCTGCCTCTGTTTTATACCTTTAAAGTTTCTGCATATGTTCTTCACTTCGGGGACGATGGCTTAACAGACAGTGCAGAGCAGAGCATGTTTGGCCTTTGCTCCCGGGCCTGCAGAACACTGAGCAGCTAAAAGTGAAAGTTGACCCATAGGGGGTGGTATCACCTTTTTATTCGGAAATTTGAACCCTTTGTAAGCAAAGAAAGAGTGCAAACAGCCCCTCCCTTCACGTTTTCCTCTATAACCCAATGGCATGGCTGACGGCATTAGCCCCGCCCTCCTCTTACTGATCAGTTGGAGCATGCAGGTTGAGCATGCACAGGTGGACGGAGCAGTAAACATGCAGTACAAGCTCCTTTGGCATTTAAACTGGGATTGAATTCAGTTGGAAACCAGTGTTTTCCACTGGAAGTCCTGGAATGTTTGTTACGTCCTTTAATCATGAAATGGTCTCACAATGTGTAAAAGGCAGCTTTGGAAAAGTGAAAACATGGGCTTTTGATATGATGAAATTGGGGTGAAAGGAGTGTTGCAATTAAATTCAGACCTCAGTGTGAATTTAAGCTCTTTTAAACTCACACAGTTATTACACCCATGAATCAAGTCTGTAACAAGCTCAGACATTCAGTCACTCCGGCTGAATCAATGCCCTGATCACTGAACGGCTGAGAGGCCTGTTTTTGAACGACTATTGATTTGTAGTATAACGTACAGCAGTTGTAGTAAAAAGGTCACCCAGCTTAACCCCCTACGTGAATTTTGTTCCCCTTACAGACGTCAGCCAACAGCTTTTCAGAGGAGACGTCGTTCCCGTCCCGTGTGTTTACGTTATCCTACAGTAATCTCGCCTGATTACAGCCCTCAAGAACGAGGCTGGCGATGCCCAGGAAATTAATTCAATTTGATGGTGTAATCTGGCCCGAATTCAGGGCTTCTCATGCAAGTAAACAGCTGTGTGTGCCGGGCTCCACATAATACATCTCATTATCGTCTGCTGGTAATTGGACGAGTGGAGGTAATTACATTTTTGTTTGAGTGTACGGCGAGAGTTTTTACCGAGGCCCCTAACGTTTACCCCGTCTGTCTCGGGATATAATAGGGTCTTTTGGACGAGCAGCGCAGAGGAGAGGGCTCAGCTTGCTGGAGCATGACCAAAGTTTGATGAACAAGTCACTTTCTCTACTTCAGCAAAACTCCAAGGATCATGTCATTTCTGAATTCAGTATAGCGACTAATTCAGGATTGAAGATGCAGCCATTGCTGACGCAGATGTGCAAATGCACACAGCTTGTCTAGTCCCTGTACAGAAGCACTGTGTAACGTTTCCAGACACAGGTAGTTGGAGTCGGATGTACACGCTGGGTTGTATTTGTTAACAGGGTACAAACAAACACTAAGACGAGTAACCATGAAAACAAGGCGCACAAGCAGCCACAAAGACACATAGCCACAAAGACCGGCAAGGACCAACAGAGACCACGGACTAATATACACACACTCACATAAGACACGGCTGGGACATGATAACGATGGGGCAGGGTTACAGATGGAACACAGCTGGGAATGGGAGGAGACATGACATGTGCTCAAAATCACATGGGAATGAAAACAAAAACAAGACACAAACTGGACTCTATATGTGACACACTGCCAATAGACTAGGGTTCTTTGGAGCAGGTAAACATACCAGGCATGGGCTCGAGGGGTATTAAGCCCCCCGGCATTGAGTTGGAGAGCAGTGGAACTCTCTGGAATGGAAGGGTGGTGCTCTATATAATACTAAGCTAGCATTGCACAAGCAAGATCGGGCTATAAGTACCTGCAGGGGGTTCGGAGGGTGGTATGGTGCAGTTTGATGTAGAGAATTGGTCGCAAAGCAGTCTGTAGGTCCATGGGTCTATGGGCAGTCCAGGTCTACAGGACAGTTGTCTGAATTGTGGATGAAAGGTGACAGACAGGGACCACTGCTATGTTTGCTATGTATGAATGAAAATCACTTCTCTTTCAGCCAATGCAGGGCCTTCACAACCAATTTTTGAAAGAATGCTCCACAGGGAACTGTAGACTATCTACATATAAAGGAGACCAGCATGGAAGAGGCCTTTCCTCACTTCTGCTCACAAAGTTGCCGGAATACAGTGGGTCATCAGTAGCGAAATTGGACTGCTGATGACTGTAAACGTGTTATGTGGTCAGATGAATCTGGTTTCTGCCTGTATGTGAATGATGCACATGGAGGCCTTCAGGAATGATGACCTCAGGAAGCCTTCAATGAGCACTGCATTCAGAGTAGGGTGGTCAACGATCAGTGTTCATTCTGCTTATGGACATTATTTTCATTCACTGCTGATAAAGTTGCCACTTTCATAAGTTTTACTTTAGTGAGATTAAATTCAATGAATTCCAAAAAAATAAAATCTAATATTTCTAATATTTTGAATATTCATGGGCCTGTGGGTTCGACTGGCACTCAGACTATCTGTGAGCAGTTTGGTGGGTTTCCTCCTGTCTCCTAAAAACACCTGGTTGTTGAATTTGCCATGCTAAATTGCCCCTAGGCGTGTGTGTGTGTGTGTGTGTGTGTGTGTGTGTGTGTGTGTGTGTGTGTGTGTGTGTGTGACTGCATGTGTGATGGACTGCTGTCCAGTCCAGGGGGTATTCCTGCCTTACACTCAATGACTCCGAATGAGACCAGGAACCCCAAACTGGAAGAAGCGGATCAGAATATTAATAACAATTTAAATAATTAATTCTAATTGATACTGTACTCAAGGAAAGAAATATTAGACAATTTATAGTTAAGCAGCTTCTGCAAGATGATTTATTGTCACATTCTTCAAAAAATAGCAGCATGCAAATGGAGAAATCAATTTTTAATTCAAACAGTGTTTAAAGTAGGAGTGTCCATGTCGTCGTACGGTGCATCTGGAAAGTATTCACAATGCTTCACTTTTTTGCACATTTGGTTTGTTACAGCCTTATTCCAAAATGGATTAAATTAATTTTTCCCTGATAATTCTGCCCACAAAACCCCTTGATGACAAAGTGAGGAAAGTTTGTTTAGAATCATTGCAAATTATAAAAAATAAAACACAAAAGGTACAGTTTTCACAGCCTTTGCTCAATACTTTGTTGAAGCACAAGATTTTTGGAGTATGATTCTACAAGCTTGGCACCTGTTTTTGGGAAGTTTCTCCCATTCTTCTTTGCAGAACCGCTCAAGCTCCATTAGATTGGATGGGGAGGGTTGGTGCACAGCCATTTATAGAGATCTCCAGAGATGTTCAATTGAGTGTGAGCTCTGGGGCTACTCAAGGACATTCACAGAGTTCTCCCACAGGCACTCCTTTGTTATCTTGGCTGTGTGCTTAGGGTCGTTGTCCTGAACCTTCGTCTCAGTCTGAGGTCCAGAGTGCTCTGGAGCAGGCTATCATCAAGGATGTCTCTGTACATCACTGCAGTCATCTTTCCCTCGACCCTGACTAGTCTCCCAGTTGCTGCTTCCTTTAGGCAGCAATGCAGAATGCAGCCAGTGTGCTAACAGGAAAGTGCTGAATCCCTGGTTCTGATGCAATGGCTGACAGACGCCTGCACCGACTAACATCACATACTTAATGCTATATACTGTATGCTATATACATATATACATATATATACAAGCTATACGATGATCATTTAAAACAAAACAAATCTGTCCAGATTATCACACTTTTAAACATTTATTTTACATGTTTAAATGTTGCATCATATATCATCATATATATGTCAGATCTTTTTTAGACCACTTAAATTCCACATATCTTTTGCATTTAAACATTTTCCAGAGCTGGCAAGAAGATGGTAAATGTTCTCCATCAGTGTTCTCTTTCCCCTGGCAGCACAGATGTGATGAGCTACAGGCCAGAGTGATGACATATGGCCGGATTGACTCTGGTCCGGTGGACGAGTTTGAGATTTGCTCGCTTTGAACAAGACAATCCACGAAGAAGAGCATCTGCCCCTGCAAAAACGAGATCATTTAATAGTGTTATGAAATTATTTAACTTGATTTTTAATATTACTTGCATTATTTCTTTTTATTCCACTGACAAGGAAAACAAACTGAGAGTAGAATAAGTGTGATTTTAGATTTAAAAAACACTTCACAATAAAACAAGTGTGAAAAAGGTCATATAATAGTCAGTATTTAATTTCCATAATGAGAAATATGAACTTGCTAAAAGAAGTTTTGCAGTTTGCAGCTCTTTCCAGGCTCCTGCCCATGGAGAGCTTTGGTGTTAATGTATTTGAACTCATAGTAGCACCACTTTAGAACTGTGAAACCATGTCCATATCTGTGTCTCAGAAAGAACAGAAAGGTAAATAAGGAGGACTCTTTATAGGATAGACCAAACGAGGTCCCGTCCTACTGAGGCTGCAGTCTAGGTTTTGGGACGAAGCTGAGAGTAAATTTGTTTAAAAAGCCACCAAATTTGCTGTATTTTAAACTTTATTTTTAATAATTACCAGTGCAATCTCAATATTTGGCAGTACATATTTCAACTGTGTGGCTAATTGTTTCTATTTTTTGCTCCCCAAATAAGTAAAAGAAAAAAAAGTTTTTCTTGCCGCAGATGTGAAAGGTTTAGGAGGTTTAAGTTGTTCCTGTTTTCTTTCTCCCTGCGAATTTGGAGGTGCCAATTCCCCAACCCCATTATCACCACTCTCCCACTATCACAACCACGACCTCTTTTGCATCCTTGCTGGACAGCCAACACACTCAGAGGAAAGAGTCGGGACCCCAGCTCTGATGCAATGGCTAACAGACACCTGTGCCGACCAGCATCACATTGAGTTTGATGTAGGGGGAGAGAGCACCATCTGCCCACCTAGCAAAATTGGCCTGCTCTTCTTCTGACTCCAGCTGCCAATGGCAACCCGGGAGTCGAACCTGTGATCCTCAGATCATAGTGGTAACCCTTCAGAGCGCTGAGCCACTTGGAGCCCTACTTTACATTTTTAGATCAAACAGTGCTTGAGGTTCCATAAGAGTTTGAGTTCAGATGGATATCGGGTTGTGTTTTCTGATAATGAGGTTTAGTATGCTTGTGTGGCTGTTTTAATTGCTTGCTTAAATTCACATTAATTTTATGTATATCTTTCCTCCTTCTGCATAGATTGGAATTGATTTTTTGGAACAAGACAAAGCATGGAGGCATAAATACCCCTGGATCCACTGATTGCTTCTCTGTCACCGGTGTGAAATCTTACTGTGCAGGAAAGGAGGGAGGCTTGAATGTGTGCGCATGGTTTGTGTGTGTATTGTGTATATTTTGCTGGCATATGTGACCTGGGTCTGAAGTTATTAAGTGCTCGGTGGTACTTATACCAATTACCTCTGAGTCAGTGTTAAAACCTACAGACACATATTTTAATATAAATGTAAAAGGGTTCACTTTTATTCATCAGAATAATCAGAAATTCTGGACTCTTTTTACGTCCCTATGCGAGAATCTGTGGTGCTGTTTTCCTTTCGGACTGACATATCAAGCCATCTATCCCGGGCCATCTGTCCTCGCCAGCGGACCATCAGTGGTGGCATTGCACTGCATTTTAATGCTCCTCCACCAAACTGTGCACTAGAGTCAAGGCTACAGCCACACTGCAAGTCTTGGCCTTGGTCGGGCCCGAGGCTATAGGCTTCTACAAGAAGCGGAACATGGTGAAATATGTCCATGTATTTCCCTAAGCTCTCCACACTTCCATTAGATATTCCGTTAGAGGGTCTCTCCTGACACAAGGCTCAGGTTGTTCTATGTGCAGACCTTTGAGGTTCTCTCTCTTTAAAGAAGAGAAATGCATTCAGTGTGTTCATCCTGTGCTACTTTCCACGCAAACTTTCTCAGAAGATACTCTACAAACATACTGGAAACCTGTGATTATACACTGATCGACTGAAAAGAAAATCAATGTGTGAATGTAATGATGATCTATGGAAGTATATTGAAGATGCGATTCGGTTTGGCATGGAGCCACAGGTTCCGTATGGCATCCTGCTGGATAGACGTTGCAGATGGGCCTGTAAATCCTGCACTCTTGTAGGCTGCCACGTTAGTGTCTTTCTGATCACTTCTAGGGACGAGTAACTGTCAAATGTAATGGATCCACAGCAAAGGCAGGGATTGAGGTTCCTCCATACTTGAACCCAAAGGTCATCAGATTCCAAACAGATCCTGGTTTCATTGCCAAAGACAATACAGTTCCAGTCTGTATCAGTCCAGGTCTCATCCACTGCAAACAAAGGTCCACTGCTGCTTCTCTCAGTCCAATGATGCCCCCCTCAAAGTCTGTCAACTGGGCAAAATGTGGAGATGTAGAGACATGTCCAGCAGTCGGCGATCTCTCAACAAGATGTACGCTACCCAAAAGTAGCCTGGGAGCCTTTTTAAAAAGTAGCAGTAGAAGCAATTCTAAGCCCTCATGTGTCGTGACCCAGTGTCCAATCAGACCACACCTTTGATCATTTATGTGTCTGCCTGAGACAGGACTTCATGCCACATTTTGTAGCAATTATATGTGGATGTTTTCCATTTTTTTGAGTGTGCTTTTAAGCCCCTAAAGCCTAGAAGAGGGTAAAAATAGGGTTATTTCCTTTGTTTAGTAGAATGAGACACTAAAGTTCTCAGTGAGCTGTAAAATAGGGAACTGGGATTGGATACTACCTTTGCCAGAAGGCATTTAGTGACATTTCTGCCCCGCTAGATCTGCCCCGGACAACTGTAAGTGGTGTTCATGTGTAATGGAAGTTTCTCGAAGCAACACCAGCTCCACCAAGAACCGGTGACCATGCAAAGTCTAAGACCACTCTGTTCCACCACTCTGATGAGGAATCGGTGTGTTTTAACTGGAAGTGCACGCTGTGTTGAGGTACAGTATATGGAGCGACATCAGGCCTGCTCTGTAAAAGACATTAAGTGTTGTAAAGATCATCTCAGATGTTGTGTTAACACCTCGGAGTCAGAGTGCAGAGTACTACAGTGTTCAATCAAATAAGACAGAATAATGGAGAGCAGAGAGAATATTGGCGTACTCTCAAAAGCATCTTCTGCCACAAATGGATGGTAATTTTGGCGGTGGCGACTGTGCGAGGAGAAAAGGGTGAATTGTCTCTGTCCTGGAAGGTCACATGCTGGAGCTCCAGACAGCCTCTCATTAACCTGCTCGTCAGATCACTAGTCTTTTCATTACTGACAATATGGCAGCATGGGGTGACAGCAGCAGTCTGGGCTGATGCTGTCTGGCTGAGTGGAGGCAGCCTGTGGCACATGTAGTGCCTTTCTCTGTTCGGAATGAAATAGACTCGGAAGAGACCCTTTCACAAAGAGGGACTTTCTCGCTGATCTGCCAGTTTAGGAGGCAGTTGTGTGTTTTAGGAGGGTGGGAGAACAGCGAGGGGCTGTACATCGGAGAGAGTAATTGGGTTTAATCAATGCGTTTTAAAACTTCTTGGTCTCTGAACCTTTAAACATTTGTGAATCGTGTTATTCCGTATGGACAAAAGTATTGGGACACATGCTCGTTCACGGTTGCTTCTGGAATCAAGGGTATTAAAAAGAGTAACGGTCTCTACTGTTTCTATTCGATTTTGGAACAATGTTGTGAGGATTTGATTGCCAGCGACAAGAGCATTGAGCTCAGGTGCTAGAAAAAGTAAAGCACTACACGGAGGACACAACTGCTTTATACCCCTTTAACCCACGCCTGGCATTGGACATTTGGTACGACACCAAAAGCTGCATGTTTCTCTGCTCCCGAGAGTCCTATTCTATTGGCAGGACTTCTCTACAGGGACTCTTCTTGGACACATACAGTTGTGAATCTGCGTGTTTCTAAAGCAGGGAATAGTGAGAGGCAGTCTCGCTCCATGGGAGGGTCTCAGAGGCTGCCTTCCTCAACAGCTAATAAGTCTGGGCTGTTCAGGACCGAAAGGACAGTGTCAGTCAAAATGAAGAGCCTGCACGTTGGTGCCTGAGGATGAAGGTCTCTGCCCAGGCGTTCTGAAGGCCTTCCTTGGAGCTGAAGAACATTGCGCTGTACCCACAAGTGCAATAAATTGAATTACATTATGTTTAATTAAATTACATTCAACTGTCCTGTTCCTCCACCTTGGATCTTCTGTATTGATCCTGACACTGTGTCTTGCACCATGTCTGGAAGCCTCCATGGAAGCTCCTGTAGAAAAGTCTTCTGCCCAGATGTTCTACAGTATTACTTAGGGGGAGCCCAGGAGGAAGGAATTCCAATTTTAGCATAATGCTACTTTAAACACATCAGTTGTGGCTTTGTGGTTAAAGAACTGCTTTCTTCTAGGTTGTAGGTTTGATACCTGGGTTGGATAAATTATTTTATCCCAATTCATTTTGTCTCACCTTGTCTGGAGAACTTCACTGAAGCTCCTGTACAAAAGGCCATTTCACAGATGTTCTACATTACTCTACTGCCTCAGTCAACATGCTTCTTCCACTTTCACTAACTGTTCTGTACCTCCCTGCTGGTCAATAACTACAAAATGAGTATATCAGCCATTGTTTCCGAATCGTAGTGGAATTTGATTAATGCATTATGATTGTATAATTCACCTTTTATAACCAGAAACTTTTAAATATGAGCAGAAATGATGCACCGTGGACATCATATGACATGTCTAGTTACAAAGTGTGCACTTCTTTAATTCTGTCTCTATATGTCAGACCTCATGTCAAAGTTCCATCTACTCATGTTATGACATCATATCTGATATACTTGTGTTTGTCGATGATTTCCTGGTGACTTTTGAGGAACAGTGTCATTTATGTAACTTCTACATCTCTGGTTTGATCAATCTGCACTATGGATCATGTTTCATTTGTCTTTGAACCTGATTGATCTCTCAAATTTTACTTTCATCAGTTTATATGATCTAAAGTCCCATTATTTATATATATATATATATATATATATATATATATATATATATATATATATATATATATATATATACTTTATATACCTCATAATATTATATTACATCTTTATTTATCATTTTTTACTGTTGCAATCTACTAAACTACTGGCTCCCTCTATTTCCCCCAGGATCAATAATGTATCTAGCATCCATCCATCCATCCATCCATCCATCCATCCCTTTTTACCAACCCACTAAGGTGAGAAACCCTGGTTTATGTGTTTCTATTGATACTTAGTAAAGTAAATAATATAGCCCTATATAGTGGATAGGGAATAGGTGTCCATTTGGGTCACAGCCTTTGGTTCTAGATGCACAGCGAGTGCGAAATGCTCTTAGGGCCATTTGTTAGTGGACCTAGTGGGCTATGTTTGCAGTTTTGGAGTTCTGCGGGAGCAGAATCCTGATGCTTTAAAATTTTGTAATAAATTGTTCCCTCGTTCTCACCCTCTGTCTCTGTCTCTCTCTCACCATAGTGCATTTAGATGAATGGGATGGTTGCTCTTCACTCTTACAGTAACGAGGGCAGGTTGTCAGCGGTGCGTCCCCTTGGGGGCAGGTGGAGTTTGATTAAACACACACCCGCCCCAAGGAGAACACAAGGCCTCTATGAATGCTAAAAGACATTTCTGGGAGAATTCAAAGACACCGGACAAATTGCATTGGCTAGAACTTGGTTTGTATTCAGAGACGCCCTCATTGGAATCACAGAATGTCGTAGCTACGGTATGCTTCACTGCGGTGCTGTAAACCTTTAGCGTAAATACAGTTTAATGTGCGTCTGTGTGCTTTATTTACTCTGTGCAGCACGAATGTAATATTCTGTATGAAGCTCCATGAAGAGCTGATCTTTAATCCATGAGCCAATGAGGGATAACAGCTTGTTGAATTCTAAACAGGGTTGCAAATAGGGCTGTCAAACACCATGTGAGCTTTTTATCCCCCTAAAACAATGTCAGACTTACTATTTATAAATCAAAGAGCATCTTAAAATACTCCATACATGCACCTGAAGAAGGTGTCATCTGGGTTCCCCTCCCAAGTCAGTCCTGAGTGAATTTTTGAAAAGTGCGACCCAGTTCCATACAAAGTGCATCATTTGATTCTTTTAAATGAAACTGCGGAATTTTATTGGAGCAACTTGACGGAGATACTGCTTTCAGAGCTGGCACACAAACTGACAGAGTATCGACTGGAGAAAAATAGCTTCATTAACTGGAGAGAGAAGTAATTTGAGATTGCATGACTTCTGACAGGTTAGCCGGTCTGATCTTTACTGTATTTACCAGTCAGGGGCTTTATTGATGCAGCAGTTAGGAAAAATTGTGTTGTCAGCCATGCTGTGTGGTTGTGAAGATCTTTTGGATCCCTTTGTTCCGTAACGTTTTTGTGCTCACCAGGGGAAGGGTTGTAGATGCTCTACAGGCCTGAAATGACACACGGATAAATAAATGTGATCTGACCTCCAGCTCTGATGAAACAGAGCACTTTTCTTCAGAGCCTCGTGCTTCATCAGATCCAGTTGTGTAATTGTGGCTGGATCGGTGGGTGTATAGTGTCCTTAATTTAAGACAGTTCTCCAGAATTCTGGTACAAAATCTTAAAAGCACCTCACATACGATTTTAAAGCACCATCCACCAAAATGGAGCATAAAGGGAACCTTGGACACACTAAACGAATGACGGGGGACCCTGATTAAACTGATTAAACAGGTTACTTCCCCTCTTTGAATGAAGCCAACGGAGGGGTCCACCCCAGGGGGGGACCCCCATTTGTGGGTACAAGAGCAACTCACAGGGTTGTAGGTTTGGTACCTGGGTTGGATGCTGGGCCCTCAGCGAAAAATGCCTTTAGAACATTTCTATTGGTCAGTCCATCGTGGAATGTTGACATAATGAGTGCACTTCCATAAAGTAACAGCTGGAATTAAAATGTTGTCCGTAATGCATTTACATACATGCAGCTGAGTGGTCAGTTAAGGGGAAAGTCCGGGTCTACATGAGTCAAACCGGGTCGGAATGGGCCGCTGTGGCTGCAGGTTTTCCTTCTAACCAACCAGCAGCATCAGCTGATTCCACCTAATCAGCCAATCTTCTAAGAGCTGATCACATGAGCTTCTGTTTGGTTGGAGTGAAAACCTGCAGCCACAGCTGACCCGGGTTCAGACCCCTGATGTACACCCTGAAGTTGTCGCCCCCCGTATAGAGTACACGTGCACTGAGAAATCCAATTTTCAGATTTCATCATCGGATTTCTGGTTTACGTTACCTCCTAAACAATCAGATAACTGCAGAAATGAACGGAGGAGCGCACTCTCTGTGAAGAACCGTCAGATTAACAAAATATCAGCTCGGTGATAATATGGACCCCTCTAATGCACTTTAACCTAATAAGCCTGATTACTGTGTAACTGTATGCTTGACCATTGCCTGTGGTCATGAATTTGGACAGGAATAAATACAGCATGACACTCAGGCTGCAGCATGAACGTCGATAATGTCAGTAGGTCTGCGAGGCCGAAGATAAGGTTGAAGTTGAAGTTCTGCCACTGTAATTGTCTTTGTGGCCTGGCAGTCCAGATCCAGTCTGACATTTCTCCATCGTCCTCGGTCTTCGCCCTCGCCTGCTCTTCCCCGTAACCAGCCTGCAGACTGTGTTTAAAACGGGAGGCGTTTGGGGAAGGGAGAAGTCATTTATCCTTTATCCATCTGGCAGCCGGTAAGCCTGCGAGTGCCAGATGCATTGGGACGGGCTCCCTGCTCCGTGGAAGATAAAGTGCCCACCTTTCTCCCCTCATTGTGTAGCTGGCTTTGATGTACTCAGACTTCCCTTACCTTTACTCCAGCACCTCCCTCACTTCCACCCTTCCGCAGCATCCCTCCCTGCTTTCGGGTGTCTTTTCTACTCTCATCTTCTTTCACGTGACCTTTAGACCATTCTCTGATCCTCGTCTTTCGGTTCTTGTCTCATACTCCGTCCGTCCGTCTGTCTCTCCCTCTCGCCCTGGCAGGTTTCGGTGTGATAAATCTCGACGGCAGCACCTCCCCTCACTCATAACACTCCGCTCGGTGTGTGTCCTTCCCCCAAAAGCTTATCATCTCTCAGACTGGTGACACATGAATGCTAACAGAGAACGAACAGATTAGTCAAGCTGGAGTGGCTGCAGGAAGACCAATATTGGATAAGGAGGCTCTCCCTCTCTTGCTTTCCCCCTCCTGCTTTATCTGTCTCGTACATTCCCCGGCATTGCACTCACCTCTGTGAGTTTCATTTAAAATGAAATTACAGTAATGAATTCTTCTGTAAATGGTGCTGTGGGGTTGAGTGAGCTTTTCCTCCTCCTCTGTTGCTCTATAACAGTGGGCTGCGAATTTCCCTGCCTCTTCTGAGCCGAGGTATTACATCTCTATGGCCTTTGTGGTGCGAAGAAAAGCCTATTGGACCGAGCTTCCGCCTAATGCTGGAGTCTGAATTGAGGGTGTGCAGTCAGAATGGTCGGGATGAACCAGCAAAGTGGTAGAGGAACCGTTGTAGTTGTAGGAAAGCTGTGAAGAAGAATGGATCTGGGACCTGCAGGGATTGCACCTGACTGTGCAAATGTGATACAATCAGATTGTTGAAACACGTTTGGCAGATGGTTAGAACAAGCGAGTGTTGCCGTTCGAGATGTGTGTACTGCATAAGTGTACCGAGACCCCCCGAATAGGTGTGTCTTCAAACATTCTTGTGCAGTTTGCTTGAAAAAAACACTCCATATAAAAAAAATATAGCTGGAATAATGATGGTTTCCTGTAACCATCTACTGTCTCCGACATCGACTGGAAGAAAGATCTTCCCACTCCTCCATGTGGAATTATTTCAGCTGTGTGATGTTTCGGAGTCAGTCTTTGTATACATGCTGTTACATTCTCCTCAAACCCCCTCTGATACAATAAAGATCTCACAGTGGTTTCTATGATGGCGAGATCTCCACACCCTGCTGCAGCAGAGCAGCTCCAAACCATGACACCTCCACCACCAGGCTTCACAGCTGGTATGATGGATGATCTTAACAGAATGTTCTTGTGGAGGCCATTCACAGCGCTTCACTGTTATTTTACAGTCTTTATCTAAATAAAACACAAAAATATAAAGTCTTCACAGGCTCTTCTCAATACTTTGTTGAAGCACTTTGGCAGCAACAAGTGTTTTGGGCCCTGTTTTCAGGAAGGTTCTCCCATTTTTCTTTGCAGAACCTCTCAAGCTACAAGTGAATGGGGAGCGTCGGTGCATAGTCATTTTTAGATATCTCCAGAGATGTTCAGTCTGAGCTCTGGCAGCTCTAAAATTCCTAATTAAGTATTTTAGAGTGTATTTGACTATTATGCTAGAAGGTAAGAGTGTAATCAGCAGGTTACTGGATGTACAACTGAAAAGACCTCTGGTCACACTGGGTTTGAGTGGAAGCATTAATAGAATCTGGCCACATATGAAGATAAAGGTGCTCATAGACACACTCTGCTGGGTCCTCCACATTTAACCCATCCACACACAGTGATATACACACACACACTAGGCGGCAGTGAGCACACGTGCCCAGAGCAGTGGTCAGCCCTATCCACAGCACCCAGGGAGCAACTAGGGAGTTAAGTGTCTTGCTCAAGGGCACTTCAGTCATGCCCTTCTTCAGACATGCACTTCAGACCTGCAACCTTCTTGTCACAAGGCTGGTTCCCTCACCACCAGGCCACGGCATATGAAGCACACGCAAAAGCACGTTGTAAGCAAACTCTGTGGGTTGTAACTAAAATATTCAACACATAAAAGATAATGAATAAAAAATGTTTCAAATGTGTGTTGAGTGTGATAATGGCAGAATGAGCTGACTTTGTGCGGTTAGTAGACCTGGTTATTATCAGCGTGTAGTAAAGTCATTTCTTCATTATGAATTATAGATTGTGCATTTCTGCAGATATGGAGAAGCAGACAGAAGGCTTGGGTTCGGGCCACAAAAAAGTCTCCAACTCCTCCCCCAGCCACCCAGACAGAGAGGAGTCCAGTGACAGCAGAGAGGAAATGCAGGGGGTGAGTGATGGACATTCCTTATTCAACCAACAGGTCCCAAAAAATGAAGATCAGCAGAAGTAGTTATATAAAAACTGTGATTGTACCGAGACCCCATGGACCCCCTTGGTCTTGGGTCTTGGTCTTCTTCCAAACAAACTCTAGCACAGTTTGCTTGAAATATGAGGACAGTCATCCCATTCAATCATTACCTGAATGCTACCAACACAATGACACAAGTCAGAATGGAAAATGACGGGACAACTCGAGTGTGAAACCCACCAGCTTTCGTTCCTGTCCAGGCAGACGAGTGAAGGTATGAATATACCGCCTCATTGTCATTTAAAGGAGCAGCTGCTCAAACTGGACATTCTGAACCGGGCTGATTGGACATGGTTGACCAAAGAATCCAACATAGTTTTTCTTAAGACTCCAGGAAACTGTATATTTGAAGGAAATGGGATTAATGTGCCTTGACTTCTCAAGCAATTAACTGACATGCTTTGTCTCGTGTACTGTACTAGACATTGCCAGAGTGTTCAGGCATTGTTTGAATCCTTCGGCGCCCTCCATTTCCAATTAAGGCAGCCTATTCTCTGAACGTTCCTTTCGCTCAGTGACTGTATCTACCCAGCAGGACGGCTTCGCCTTCAATAGTCTTTTAAATACCATTTCATTCATGGTAATTTCAGGTCATTGGAGTAGTTGTCTCCTCAGTGGATGAGGCTGCTCATGGTGGGGGTCCAAGCATGTAATAGACTTTATAGAAACGATGCACATTATCATTCATGGAGCTGCAATCACTCGCTAATGCATTAATGGATGGAGCTTTGTGCATCTTTTCCGTCCCGACATTGGTGACACAGCCACTCCCAGCTGCGTAAGGAATTAGACCAAATGATGTGTCTAGTGTCTCAGACTCGTTTAAAGAGTGGTATAATTAGTCTACCATCATTCCTTCAAAGGTTTAAAGGTTGAATGCAGGGATAGAAGTGCTTGGTTGAATTCTGTATGAAGCCCAAGCTTTCTATCAGAGCACATTTAAGAGGGGCCACGCCCTCCGTTTTTCTCGTGCTTGCAGTTTCCCCTGACATTCCCCAGAACGTCTTTGATATTGTTCGCCTAATTATTAATGTACGTTAATGATCTATTTTTATATTTCATTATAAAATATAGAATTGTACCCCATTCAAAAAGCAAGCAGAACTAAAAGGCCATATAACTTTAATGTGGATTCAGTAATCACTACGCAGTTTTTAGTATCTACTATGAATTATTCGGTATCCGCTATGAATTGTTCATTATCTATGCATTATTCAGGAAATACTGTGAATTATTAACAGATTGATAATCATTTAGTGACAACTACACATTATTCTCTACCTACTATGAATGATTCTGTATCCACCATGAAATTGTTCACTATCCACTGTAAAATATTGATTGTCCAACATAAATTATTCAATGTCCAATAGGAATTGTTCTGTATCCACTATGAATTATTCTGTATGCAATAGGAATTATTCTGTGTCCCCTATAAATGACTTTGTGTCTGATTGTTCTGTATCCACCATGAATTGTTCACTATCCACTATAAAATATTGATTAATCAATATGATTTTCTTATGTCAAATATGAATTATTGTGTATCCACTATGAATTATTATATATCCAATCAGAATTATTTTATATCTACTATAAATTATTTAGTATCCTCTAGGGACTATTCGGTATGAATTACTGTATCCACGACTCAGTGTGCACTGTGACTAATTTTGTATCCACTATGAATTACTCACAATCAACCACAAATTATTCTGCATCCATAATGAATTGTCCTGTTTCCACTATGAATTACTCACTATCAACGACACATTATTCTGTATCCATAATGAATTATCCTGTTTCCACTATGAATTACTCACTATCAACGACACATTATTCTGTATCCACAATAAATGATCCTTTATTGTGCAACAGTTTACACAGTTAGGTTCCACACGTGGGCCGTAATGACCGGGAGGAAAGTTTGTTTTTTCCTGAGATATTGACCCTTTAAAGGTCCACTCACGCAGTAAAAGTCTACAATGAATAGTTTAATGGTAAGTCCGTGCAGTGGGTGTGTGGGATGGATGCTGACAGGTCCTCAAGATTTAGGAGCAGCCACGCTCACCTGTATCCGTGCCAGCATTGGGAAGAATTTAATCATGGCACGGTGTTTATAATCCCGGGAAGGAAAAAAAAAAAAAAACGCTACTCAGCCTTTTCTTTTACTCCTCTTTGACACCAGGGCTGTAAATTGTGTGCCCTTTTTCAGCCCTGCATGACAGCTGCACCCATACAAATGCTTCTCACTAGCACCAGCAACATGATCCCAGATGATCTTTCATCTCACTGCTCACTCTGTATTCCAGTACGCTCCAACAAGCAGCCATGCTCATATGCCAGCACTTACTCAGCTGTTTGCGTCAGAGTTTAGTGTAAACAGAGTTGATGCAAGTTATCATGATATGCATAGAAATAGTCAGGTCCTCTGGTCAAAAGGACTGTTACTGTCAACAGTTAAGCTATATGGATAGTGAGGATATACATTCGCTGTTTCTTCTGAAATCGAGGCTATTAAAAGAGTTTATCTGCTTTCGTTGGAGTAATTGTCTCTACTTTCCGGTGAAGACTCTATTCTAGATTTTGGAACGTTGTGAGGATTTGATTACATTCATTGACGAGTGTTAATGAAGCCAGGTTGTTGGAGGATCATCACCGCACTTCATGCCAAAGGTTTTGGATTCAGCAGCATCATTCCTGAGTTCATTGCTGGGATGGTTTATACCCCACTGCCTAATTTCTGTGTTTATGCCTCACTGCCTGGCATTAGCTATGATGCCAATATGTTCATGTGTATCTGCTCCAGAGGTTCTTTTCTCCTGGCAGTCCTATCCTATGTCCTATTCTAATGGCAGTACTTGTCTACAGAGATTATGCCAGCTGTGTGTGCATTTGTTCATCTGTGTCAGCAATGGGTGCAGCTTAGCTGAATGGGGTGTCCACAAACATTTTGGTTTGGTGAAAGAGCTGTTTGATGTAGGAGAAATGGGCAGTGAGGAGATCTAAGAAACCTTAGCAATCATGGCTATTGGGTCACTTCGTATGTCAGTCTGTGGGTTCCCCTTTTCTGTGGTTCATATAGGTCTCCCAGATCCTTCATGTTGCTGGTGTGTGCCTTATTCTATCCACTGCCACCAACAGTTGGACGGGGTCATATGCGCATGACCGATATGGTTCCCAGTACGTTGATACCCAGTCCTATGGTGTGACCACTCTCTTCCAACTACACAATTGTTCTCAAACTCTTGTCCAAGGCATACTTCATTTGCAAAGGATGCTACCAACACAATAACACAAGTCAGAATGGAAACCACACACAAAAGGACACCTTGGGTTGTCCTTACCCGTCCTGGCTTACATCACGTCTGGTTGAGCATTTCAGTCCTGTTGCTTGAAATGCTCGGCCAACTATTGACGATGAGTTTATTCACCATAGCCTTTAGTAGAAAACCGAGGGCAATGCTGGAGAAAACTGCAAGGGCATATTTGTATCTTTTCTATGCAAATGTCTATGCAAATGTGGATGGATGTCATTGGTGTTTGTGACCCAAACATCACAATACATCAGATTCCATTCCCACCGCTGGATCCTTGCTGCCCTGCTGCGCAGTGTCAGGTCATGATTGAGCTAATAGCAGTGAGAGAGGCAGCAGAAGGAAATAGTGATTTTAGTAATTATCCAAATGGAGTTATAATGCTGGAGCAGGGGAGCGCAGAGTGGAACCCTGCAGGAGACACGCACAGACAGCTCCGAATCATCGGCCTGTAAGAATCCTCCAACTTTCTTTTTGAGAAAGCAGATGACCAGGTGTCACCTTAGACATACTCAGATGGTTGTGAGGGGCACCTTGGGACTGCCGGGAAATGGCATCCTTTTACAGTACCTGGTGTTTTGAAGGTGCTCTGACCCAGTCATCTAGCCATCACAATTTGGCTCTTGTCAAAGTGTCTCAAGTTCTTAAACTCGCTCATCTTGAAGTTCCTGCTTCCAACACAGAAACATCAAGGGGCTCGTGATGGATGGCTTGGTGTTGCTGAGATTTTGAATTTCTGTCGCTCAAAAAGTAGCCAGGTAGGTGTCCAGGAAAGAACAAAATCATTTTACCCATTGGGACGTGCCCAACCTCATTAGGACTCTCCCCCAATGGCTAACAGATGCCTATGGATCATGGGTGGCACAACTGTGGGGTGGGAGTGCCGTCTACCCACCCAGAGAGAGCATGGCCAGTTTTGTTGGCTGCTAATCCCGGGATTCGAACCTGCGATCCTCAGTAGCCACTCAGAGCCTCAAAGGTCAGTTGAATAGAATGGCACAACTGTCTGGCTGCCTTCTTATCAGGAGATCATAAGTTCAAATCCCAACAAGTCATCAGTGCTTCATGGTCAAGAGCCTCCAGTCTGGGAGCATAATATGATTGGGGGAGTAGGTGGGATTTGAGGGAGGGGAGCAATGATCCAAAGGTCTAAATGACTAAAAAAAAATCATGCATACATCATACAAAACTTCATAAATAAAGAATTATAGTTTCAGCCTCAACATGTTAACAGCTGTTTTTGTGTCGGATCTACTCAAGGTATGAATAGCTGTGTGTATGTGGGTGTGAGAGAGGAGGGATTCTTTATGGCCCGTGGTCTTCTTGTAGTTTGTAAAGCACTGTCTTGTGTTGAAGAATGGCCTCAAGCACATTCTTCTCATTGATTTTCACTAGTCTGCTGTCCCTGTGATTGATTTTTTCCCATCCATTAATCCAACCTCCCTACACCTCCCTCTCGCTGGCGACAAATCAGTGTGGCTCGGGTCGCTCTAATACTAAAAAGCTAAAGGGATGCGTTCAATAAAATTCAATATATTTCTTATAGCCCAGCAATTTATTTCCCTTTAATGGATTGTTCTTTCACCTATCTTTTACGTTCACTCTGATGTGGAAGTTTGCAGTTGCTGGTGTGGATGGATCTCCAGCACTTTCTGGGTTACCTGAGTAAAAGTCCAAATTGATTTTTGGAGATCCGGTGGTGGCTTTTGTGTCGGTTCTTGCTGCATCTTTGCTGTGCTCAGCGTTCAGGCTCTGGTCGTATGAGGGGTTAGACTTCGATTCAGCAAGGCTTAGTGAACCTTTTGTTGACAAGCTCACAGAAATCCAGCCTTGAAAAGCTCCCCAAAATTAAACCGAAGAGGAAAGATCTGGCGTCTGAGCTGGAGAGCCCTCAGACTGACCAACAGTGGGAAACATTTCAGAGGGAATACTGAAAATGTGGAAAGTAAATTATGGGAAGTATCTAATCAGTGTACAGCTCCATTGCCAAAAAAGTTAGGACACCCCATGGAAATCTTGGTCTTCTTTGCCTAAATTAAGATCAACTAAAATAAGCTCCCGTCTGACACTGACTGGGAGAAAGGGTTTCCCGCTCCTCCATGCAGGATTCTTTCATTTTTCTGCTACATGATGTTTCAGCGTCAGTCTTTGTACAGACGCTCTTACATTCTCCTGAAGCCCCCTCTGATACAATGAAGACCTCATAGTGGTTTCTATGATGGAGAGATCTCCAGACCCTGCTGCAGCAAAGCAGCCCCAAACCATCACACCTCCACCACCATGCTTCACAGCTGGTATGAGGATCTTCACAGTTGCTTTGCCCACATTATTCAGTTTGTCCAAATCACATTTTCTAGAAGCCCTGCTCTTTGTCTAGTATCCTTTAGTCATACTCTGATTTTAGAATCACTGAGGACTTCTTTGTGCATCTTCTGGCCTGTTTGCTAGCATGGCCTAACCTGGTCATGTTGGAAGTTGTTTCAGTTACACATGATTTAGCAGTCAGTGGAATGTCTGATTTGTAACTGTTCTAAGATCTATTGAATTCCATTTTCAGACCTCTGCATCTAGAACTTTCTTTCTGATGGCCTCAGAGAGCTCTCTGATCTGGCTGTGGTGATACCACTCACTTCCACAATCAAGAGCAAACCAAACTAATGTCTTAGGTCTAAATAAGACATAATAATGTGGGTCTGTCTTCGTCTTTCCTCACAAGAAATGACATTTCTATTAATCACACATTATTTTTTAATGTTATATGTGTTCAGTTATATCACCTTCATATCTCCATACGGTCACATAGGATATAAAAGAGGAAGGTGTTCATGGGGTTTGCTAACTTTTTCACATGACTGTATACAGTGTGTGATAGAAAAATGAAGTTCCTAAATGGTTCTGGACTTGGACTTTACTCAAATAAACTCTGTGTAAATCACTCTGGGTTCTCTATTGTTGCATATTTGTACAGTTAGATGCTTTCAGATGTTTTAACAAATGTAATACTTGCACAAATTGAACCTTATCAAACACAAAACACATTGCAATGTGCAAATGATCCATGTAAAGAGAATAACCCCCCCCCTCCCCCACACACACACACACACACACACACACACACACACACACACACACACACCGCCCCTTAGTTACACAAACAACAAATTATCCAAATTTAATTGGCTCTCAGATGCAGCTAATTGAACATAGCCATGCTTGAATGCCGACAGCCCCACTGAAAGTAAAACTCGTTTCTTTTGATATTTGTCATTGTTGTAATGTAGTTTCCCGTCTTTACTCACTGCCCCACGAACGTAATCAAAAGAAAACCCACAGAGGAAAGGAAAGAGAGTGAGGATCAGTCAGGAAAGGGTTACAAATCCATCTCTAAAGGACCGTTTTTGCTTCTGCATCGAATTCATGCCATGTACCCTTTGACATTGCCTGTCGGGCATCTCTCCAGTAACTGGACTGGGGCTCCGCTCCATTCAGTTTGACAAACCGAATCAGTTCAGTGGCTGTGCGGACCCTCATTTGTAGTATACCAACCCAGTCCGTCACCAACTAGTGCAGAGCTGCACAACTCCAGGCCTGGAGGACCACTGTCCAGCAAAGTTTGGTAGTTGCCCTACTGTTTGAGTCGGACATCCATGTCTCAATTTCCCTCAGAATCAATAAATCAATCAACTGATTCCAACCAACCAACCAACCAACCTGGAGTTGTGCACCCCTGCACTAGTGCATGAACACAAACGCTCACAACAGTGCAGGTCTGACTGCTATTAGTATCTCCACACGAAGCACCCAAGGATCATTGATTAATCTTTCCGGCGGCTGTCCTGCCAACGTTTTCCCAAGGCCTCAGTTGCAAATCATCGAGAAAAAAACGCCAAAGGTTCAAGGCAAACCTTCGTTTGAAGGTCTCTTTACCCTCAGCTAAGGTCAGTCAATAAGAAAGCAACTGGGCAGAGGTATCAATCATGGCAGAGGAGCAAGGAGCAGAAATATCCTTTTGCGTAGCAGCATCTCTTATAGGACACCGGAGTTAAAGGATTAGTGCAGTGATAGGATTTAAACACCTCGGAAACCTGCAAAAACGCTCAAACATGGTGGTGGTAATGCTGTGGAGATCTTATTGAAGAAGATCTGTTCATTTGTCCATGAGCTGAAGCTGAAGCATAATCAGGTTGTGGTCAAGCCAATTATCCAGAACAGAGAGTTGAAGAATAAATGCGATATCGATGAAAATATGAAGATCTGAGTGATTTACGAAATCGTGAAAGCCTCTTCCAGCATCTGCATGCTTTGCTATATTCCCACCCCATATGAAAACCCCACCACAGGCAGTTTTCTAAAAGCTCACATCTGCAATGTATACCTGGATAAGCATAGTAATGAAGTTGGAGTGAGCGTTTTGAGGGTCGCCTGGTGGGAAGGAGCGAGTGGTAGCGTTTTGGAGAGAGTCAGATTGTGCTTTCCCAAAAGTATGAGCTTTCAAATGATTGCTTTTACAAATCGAAGGGAAAACACTGGTGAAATGGGGTCTCTTATGACTGAGCTCCTGAACCCTTGATGTTTACATGAAAGCATGACCGAGCCATTACCAGACACAATGTTCCACCATCTGCTCTTTGATAGCTTAAATCTCATGAAGGGAATATGTTGGTTTAACATGTCCTTTATTGCCGTCGTAATGAGTGTGTGTGGAGCGTCAGCGGAAGCAATAACTCAATGAAGGAACCTCTGATAGCAGCCATTATACCGTTGTCCTTAATACAGCTCTGTTACATGCATACTCAGTCAATTTCCTGCATATTAGTCATAACGATATGAAACCGAGGCACCAGAGTCATGTCTCATGGAAAGTATCCTCAAGTAAAGGTTTGAAGTTGACTGCTCATATGCCTGGACTCTGTTTTCAACGATATGAAAACAATATTAGTATCGTTTTCTGATTTCAAATCATAGAGAAGACAAGGCCCAACCCCATGTACTCACCCAGAAAGAGCATGGCCAGTTTTGCTGCTGATGGCAAGCAGCAGGACCCGGGATTCATCTGCGATTCTCAGACCATAGAGATCGCGCTATAGACCACTGAGCCACTTGGAGCTCTAGTGATTGTAGAGATGTAAGAAGAAAGAAATTGGTGGTATAACTAGTAGGTGTAATGTTTCAAGCCTGCATGAAGTTTATTTCAAGTTCTGCATTTATCGGCTGGAGGAGGACAGCATGACATCTCACAGAACCCACGTGTTACGGCATAGTAACAAATAGCTGTCCTCTCATTGTGTCCTCTCAGTGCATCGTGCTGTTAGTAGAGGCTGTTCCCCTTCAGATTTGTGTTCAGCTCCCCGTTTGATTAAAGGAAAGAAGTCCATGGAGAGAAGAGATTGGCTCCTCCTTTCCGTAGCTTATTCAAGTAAATTGGCAGTTCTTTGGAAGCTCCTTGGAATTTCTTCCAATCGGTTGTCCGAGGGAGAGAGAGGAGTTGAACAAGATGCCAAAGTGGCCGATATATTGAGGTTTTCAGCCCATTTTGGCACCCAAACATAATTTGCATTTGCTGATCTACAGCAGATGTCGATTTTGATTGGCTGACACTGAGATGATGCGTAAAAGCACGTTGAAAAAAAAAGACTGATGCGTTTATATACATTTCATGAGTCAGAAATCAACCCATATTGAATTTGTCTCTTCAGATTTCTTTTTTCTGACGGTGTTCAGTTCATTTTATACTTCCTGTTTTGTATCCCTGGAGTTCTCGCTGTCTTTAAACTCAATCTCTGAGCGCTGCCATGCTCTGAAAGTGGGTTCGACTGCTATGAGACTTGGCAAGGTTGTGTTTAGATCAGATCCCCTTTCTGCAGTCTCTTGAAGTAATGCAAGCCTGGCATTGCTCCACCACTGGTGTGAGTGTGACAGGTTGTGTGTGTGTGTGTGTGTGTGTGTGTGTGTGTGTGTGTGTGTGTGTGTGTGTGTGTGTGTGTGTGTGTGTGAGAAAGAGAGAGAGAGTGAGTTAGACACTCTGCTCACATCCATCTAGCCGTGTATCAGGGGACATTCCTCTCCTTATTGTGGGAAGACTTTAAGTTTGTTTTCCTCTTTAAACTGAGAGGAAGGATATCTGGAAGAATGCCGCAGTCTTCTTGTCAGGTCTGGAGACACGGATTTGAAGGATATTTTGAGTTGTTTAAGTTTGAGTAAATGGCTAAAAAGTCCAAAAAAGCTTCTTGGCACGTGAAATTCTCTTAAACAGCCCATGAAAAGACTTTTGTCCCTCAGTTTGGTGTCAATTACCCACCATATGATGTTTCCAACACCAGGAGGGTGAAGACAAGCACACGCCTCCTCCGATACATACAAAAACCAGCCGCCGCCCTTTTTTCAAACTGCCACCATCCCATCATTGTGTCAACCTGAACCAGTGTGATGTGAAGTGGGAGAGAGCGCCTCCTACCCACTCATGGCCAGTTTTGCTGTCTTGAACTCTGGCTGCCAATGGCAAACACAAGGAGCTGGGATTTGAACCTCTATTCCTCAGATTAGAGTTCTAGGGCATTAGACCAGTGAACCAACCCAGTTAGAACAACTGGAACAGCTGGAACCGCCTTTCAGTGGAGCTAAAAATATAGACATACTTATATAGTCTGGCTTTTATGTAGTGTTTTATAAATATTTATGATGTAAATATTGAATTTTTTTTATTTACTTATTTTATTGAAGAACTTTCATTCATTCTATATTTTTATCACTGAAAAGTCTTACTTTTTTATGTTATGTTTTATGTTTTTATTAAAACCCACGGTTTCTTTATTAATTTTGAATTTTTATTGCTTATTTTATGTTATATATTTTAGCTGTAATTCTTTAAACTGTCAATCACTTGTGAAGAACTTTGAATCCCAATTTCATTTGGTCTGAAAAGTGCTTTATAAATAAACGTTTAACTGATTCAGCTCACAGAGGGGTTGATAAATAAGATGATCAGGTTTATTAAGTCGGGCTCAGCAATATTGCTACTGTAACATGATTTTACCTTCACAATAAAAATGTATATAGACCCACTGTGCTGCACACAGGGGAATCTGTCCCATTCGAGCAGTGAAACACACACTAGTGAATTCACACACTAGGGGGCAGTGAGCATATGTGCCCAGAGTGGTGGACAGCTCTGTCCACAGCACCCAGGGAGCATAGGTCTGGCTCAGTGGCACTTCAGACATGTCCTCCTAGTTCAGGGAATCAAACCTGCAACCTTCCAGTCAGAAAGCTGGTTCCCACACCACCAGACCACAGCTGGTTAATGGTTGGAACACTATATATTCAGACAGTTTTACTGAGAATAACGCTAGAAAGTGTGGACACTTGGTACAACATCATCTTTATATACAAACTTCAAAAGGGGTCTATGATTCTCGAGTTTTATCGGAGAGCTGGATGGAAGCCAGTGAATAAACTTTTGCTTTTAGCTCAGCACTCGTTCCATTTTCTGGATTTAATATAATATAAACATTAATAAATAAAGGACTTCATTTCGTCATCCTGACGACCCAAATGTGTCCAGCCAAGAGCAGCTTCGTGGTCCCATACCATTGGAAACGTAATATTGATGAAGATGGGATGTTGCTACACTCGAACCATCTGGCAAGGTTGATCTACAAGCAGAGGTTTTTGACCATATCAGTGTTTCTTCTGCGCCGAGAATAAAATCATCACCATCCGAATAAAATCGGGTCAACACCGTTTTTATGGTCACAAAGTGACAAAAGATGAATGGTGGACTGCAACACGCAATGGACTGTAATTGTAAAACCTTTCACCTGGCAGTGTGGCATCATTCAACGATTTTCCAGGATATTTCGTGCCATAATCTATATGATCTGTCAATTAAGATCATTTACTGGATAAAGTGCAAACAAGCAAAGAATCTGTAAATGAGTTGCATAATCCTATCAAGAGATATTAGGTACGTCGAGTAGATGAAAGTTGACTTTGCGTGCCAAGATCGGTTTTTGCTGTGCAGGAGGATGTTTTGAAGGCCTCCGAGTCGAGTCAGAGAGAGAGATGATATATGAAATATGAATTAAAATATCAGAAAGGTGTCCCATGCTTCGTTTAAAAGACTAATAGAGATGTATGATGGCATGGAATTTGGGGGGGAAATGCATATTATACATATTTGAAACAACTGCTCTTTGTTGTCAACACGTTTTCTTCCTATGCAGCTCATGACCCTGCCCTTATGTGTGCTCTGCACAGCAGAGGAAGCCAAGTGTGACAACAGTCAGCCAGGCTGAGCAGAGATGGAGCCCCAGGGCAGCTGGGGGAAGATGAGGGGAGTTAAAAGAGAATGAGGTATAACATTAAAAGTTGAGTGGAAAACGGATTCCCCATCCACTGGCAAGCTGCAAGCCAAGCAACCATGCTGGATTTATTTATAGACCGTCTATTTATAAAGCATACTGTTACTTTACACTTCATTTTCTCCGTTTTTGGCTCACGAGAAAATATGAAAATAAGAAGAGATACAGTTTTATACGATTCATTTCACCGAAGAAAGTTGAAGCAACACACATCATTGATTTGCCCAAAATGTGGATGAATTCGAATTAGTACAAGAATTTACCGCCATTGCACAGCAGTGTAGTGTAAACATGGCTGTGAACAGATTCTCACAATAGTGAATAGAGCTGTGAGCACACACACCGTCCAAGTAGTAACAGTGATTCTGTGTCCAGAAAGGGACTGGTCATAAATGGGATAGAGTTAGGAAGATGACACGGCCAGCATCAGGCACCCGTCAATAATTGTGTACCTATAATCTTATCATTTTATACCTATAAATTGGTAACTCATTGCATGCAAGCATCTAGACATGGTTTGAATAATCCTATAACATTCAGTTACATAATGAGAAATATAAAATATTACACACAACATTGATTTAAAGTAACATTATATATCATTTTTACCTTAAAATGACCAGGAAATCAGATTTCTTTCATAAATCAAATCTGTTGAGATGACTGTTCACACTCTTATTTGCAAGTGATCAGATCGGATTTGTGTGTCCTGACATCACCGCCCTATCTGCGTGTGTTTCTGTTGAAAGGACAGAAACCAGTACTTTCTTCTTTCATCGCTGAACTTGATTTGTGTTGGTCATTTGTTTGTTTGAGTGATGGAAAAATGCAATTGAGCGTCCAGAGCATCCAGACTGTCCAAGCTGAGACACATTGGAACAAATCCAAATGTAATCGCATTTCAAACCACCTCCAAACGGGGCTTTGGTCTAATTGGCAAAAATATGTTGTCCAGACAACAAAAATCGGAATAGACAGTCTAGGCATGACCTCAGTCCACATGCAGTCCACAGCCCAGGAGCAGGAAATACCAATTCTCACATTAATGCTTTAACACACCTGGAGTGCAGACTCCTCAGCACCCAGGGAGCAAGGGGTTAGGTGTCCTGCTCAAGGGCACCTCAGCCTTGAATGCTAAGGGAGGCAAACACTTTTCATTCACGCCCCATGCTTTGCCAGTCCAGGGCATCAAACCAGCAACCACCCGGCCATAAGCCTATTTGTCCAGCCATAAGCCTAGTTTCTTGTGGGAGATTTCATATCATTCCATTTTGCTCCTCATTTCAGATTCAGCATTAATATTGAGCACTATAAATAACACGAATATCAATTTTGCATAGAAGCCGAACATGGCATTGACAAACTCCGCACTCTAATTGTTTTCCATGCAGCAGCATCAAGATGTAATGATGAGTTATGAGAATGAGGCTTCTGGGGTGGAACTGTTTAAGCAGACCTATTGTGCAGAAAGCAATTACTGACATGATTCAAAAACGGAGTGGAGGCATTCTTTGTTTGCCCTTTGCGAGACCTCACTTACTTAACCTGAGTGTTCGACTGCAGTGCCGTATTGTTCCTGTAAAAACATCGTCGCCAAATAACAGCTCTTTCGGTGCATTTTGGGTTCTGTTAGTTACATTTAATTTTTCTTGTTTTTCATCCGAGGAAAAGTTCATGTTTTAGAATGCGGGTCTTAAAGGTTAGGTTTGGGTGGCGAGGTTGTTATTGCAGCAAATAAGGGAAGAAATCCTTGTTTTTCTTTCCCTTCCTTTCAGACCTTATATGGCTCCTCTGCAGCAAATGGATGCCTCTTGCATCTCTATCACAAAGCTTAATCCCAAAGAATTCCAGCTGAAATTTCCATTTTCTTTGCTTTTGCATCCACTCCCCAACTAGCTGTTTAATATTTCCTAAGGTCTTGTTGGTGCATTGCAATACATACATATATATATATATATATATATATATATATATGTATGATATTACATTATAACTTTTTTACCATCTTATTCCAGTTAGGAAGTGTCAATTCCCCAACCTCACTGCTAGGCAGCCAATGTGCTCGGAGGAAAGTGCTGGGTGACAGACACTGGTTCTGGCTCGCATCACACTGTAATGTGGGGAGGGAGCACCATCTACCCACCCAAAGAGAACATGGCCAATTGTTGCTCTCTAAGGCTCCGGCTGCCGACGGCAAGCAGCATGACCTGGGATTTGAACCTGCGATCCTCAGATCATAGGAGTTGATAAAATGGACAGTGAATGTAGAAACAAGGAGGTCATAATGTTATGGCTGATCAGTGTACGTATTATATATATAGTGTATGTGGAGAAGCATCTAAACAGCTCTTCTAATCAGGCCATGCAGCTATTTTAAGGTTCACCATTGCTGACCCTGCTTTTAGATGTGCAGCTTGTATGAACTCAACAACAAGGGATTTGTTGTAGAATGAGGAGCTCGGACAGGGCTGTGCGCCATGGACAGACAAATCATATGCCGATATATTTGATCCGAATGGTGACATAGGATACAATGTATGATGGGAAAAAATTAGGACACCCACGAGCCTCATTGTCATGGGTGTCATTGGATAACGCCTTGGTCAGGTAATCTTGCTGGAACCATGTACTGGAGAATGATCAGGAATAACGAAGAAGATTAGGGAATATTGCAATTTGTCTCCTCGGACAAAAGGATGAGCCTTTGCTAGGGTTGGCTTCCTTCCTGATCCCTGTGTTTTGACGTTCCCTGGTTAATGAGAGGAAACAAATTGTAAGCCGTCATGCGGTCGACCCTGACGTGCCGGTGTCTGCGCTCTTCGGAGAACAGAAACATCATCATTACCTCAAACCTCTCGCAGCCTTGGAATATGTTATTTCCTTCCAATGATCGAACCTTCACCGAGCACGCGTCGTCCCTCTCCTCTCTCCTCACTGCTCCACTAATCTAACAAGGAGAATTCATTAACCTTGCTGATATTCCTGAGTCTGTGCCTCCAGCTGTTGGTGGGTGCCAGGAGCCATCTGGTTATCATTCTTGTCTTGTTGGAGCACCGAGGGCGAGGGAATCCAGAGCTCATTTATTTATGAGTCCTGCCCTCTGCCTCGTGCCGGGGTCAATACCATCTCACACTTGGACAGCAGTGGATAGCGGCAGGCAGGCTGAGCGGTGCGGAGGCCAATCATTCGGACACCTTTTTGCAAAGGTGCCGGAACCTCTGCTGTTGACTGCACGACAGGGGTCACGGCACCGGGCTTTAATTGGCATGGATGAGCTCGTGGACACGGCCTCATTATTTCAGCGAGAGCTCGGAGCAAGCGCATGAAGCTGTAATTGTGCTGTTTGAATTTCTACACTTGATGAAGGATATTTGTCATGATTCCGGAGAGGTTTTGCCCCAGAAACTGTCCAGCAACACTGCAGGGTTTCACAGAGGAGAAGGGATGATCTGAGGAACATTGTAGGCTGCATTGGTTGGAAATGTTAGTGCTGGTTTAATTCATAGACGGGGGGATGGGCGGTCACCCAGGCCATGGTATGAGCTATTTGTATATTAACGTAGTCACAAACTTTACGACCCAAAAAGTATATTCTTGATAGTCCAGACTATGTTTGTTCTGTTAGATTCTGAATGGACTCCACTGAAAGGAGTCCAGGACCAGGCTTAAACCAACCCTTTATATCCAAATGTTTGTGGACAGTTGAACTCATTGTTGGTACAGATGTGCAAATGCACCCACAGCTCTTCTGAGCCCTGTGGAGAACTGCCAATAGAATAGGACTCTCTTGAGACGAATATATGAACTGTTTCAACCCTAGAAGCAAACGTTATTTAATCCTGTTCTGTTGCTACTCTATTACTGTGCTTTGTGATGAAGCCAAACAGGGGCCTGGAGTTGTGGGTTCGATCCCCACTCGGGTAACTGTGACTGTTCCCTCCAGGTGCTCTGGTTTCCTCCCGCCTCCCAAAATTGCACATGGTATGTAAATAGGTCAGGCTAAATTGCCCCTAGGTGTGTGTGTGTGTGTGTGTGTGTGTGGTACCCTGCAATGGACTGGCGCCGTCCTTGGGGCATTCCTGCCTTGCGTCCGATGATTCCGGGTAGGCTCTGGAACCACTGTGATGGATGAAGTGGATGAGCACAGACGGAGTGATTAATAATTAAGTTTAATATTTAGATATTTAGTGTTTCACAATCATTCATCCTACTTTAATTAGTTACAACAGAAGGTTGTTTTGGTTCATTAAGTCAGAAACATGGAAAATAAATAAAATTATCACACAAATCGCAGCACAATTCTAAGAAGGTCTAAGAAGTGGCTTAGAATTGGTCAGATGGTGTTATGATTATTGATCTGAAATATCAGCCAAGCAGTTCAATTCCTGAAATAAAATGATATAAAGTTATTCAGGATAAAGGACTAAATTAAAAATGTATAATTTGCAAAACTCATCAGAGTATTATTTTTACACAGACGTTAAAGATTCAGAACTGCAGATGAGTTTTGAGGTTTTTTATACAGTTATTCATCTATGAGCCCGACAGAATCCATCAAGGCCAAATTCTGTGCTTTGAACCATAATAAGAGAATCTTAATGAAAACAGTGCGATTCTACACTCTGTGTTTGAACCCAAATCAATACATGAATGAAGGAAGGAATTAAAGAATGAATGAATGAATGAGTGAAGGAAAGATGGAAGGAGGAATGAATGAAGGAAGGGGCAATAAATGAAGGACGGGAGGAATAAAGGAAGGAAGGGATGATTGACGGAAGGAAGCAGTGAATGAATGAAGGAAGGAAGGAAGCAATGAATGAATGAAGGAAGGAAGGAAGGAAGGAAGCAGTGAATGAATGAAGGAAGGAAGGAAGCAATGAAAGAATGAAGGAAGGGAGGAATGAATGAAGGAAGGATGGAAGAAATGAAGGAAAGAAGGGAAGAAAGAAGGGAGGAAGGAAAAAAGGAATGAAGGAAAAGAGGAATGAAGGAAGGAAGCAATGACAGAATGAAGGAAGGGAGGAATTAACGAATGAAGGAAGGAAGGAAGTAGCAGACGGCTCTTTTGATTTCTTTTCTTTCTTTTTTTCTTTCTTTTATTTTTAATTCTTTTCTCTGTTGATTGATCAACATTTTGCTGTTTTAAACCCTGTAAACGGGAGCTGATTGGAGGGATCCTTTGTACCTAATCACTGTGTATCGCTGCACAGTTAACGGTTCAGTTCAGACCTGCAGGCAGGGATGCGACGCCCCCGACCTTTCAGCAGGTGAGGTTTAAGCCCTGCGTCTGCGCAGGCAGCCGCCTCATTTGTGTGTCATTATCAGAGACAGCTTCTGGGCTCAGACATTACAGTTACACAACATTGCATGATTGTCACGCTTCATTCTCTCGTGCACACACACACACACACACACACACACACACACACACACACACTAGCAGCCTCACATACCCAGTGTTTGTCTCTTCTAATTGGCCACCTGGTCACACTGCTTTCCTGAAGCAAAGGGCTGTTAGGAGTTAAGGCCGTGGTTTTCGAGCGCGGCAGGTTTGATGGGATTGTTGCTGCAACGTTAGGCTGCAGTTTAGTGCTGCGATTCCAATTCAAGCCCTGTTTGGAAAACAGCGGCGTTTTATGTCAGGATGATGCAACGCAATGACTTCTTATTTGTGTCCCGCATTCGTTTAAAAGCAGACCGCATTGTGCCGAACATTAAACAGACAGGCTAACATCATTTTTAATTGCTTTCCCTGCCCTGAAGTCTTCAAAATGAGATGTTTTTTTCCATCCCACTCTGAAGCAAAGACGTTTTGAAGGAAGCTAATTGTTTGGACCTGGAGAAGCTCCAGTAGCTATGAATGTGATTTGTAGTGGCTCTCAGCTGGGTGCGGGATATTGCACTGTAACGTGTAGAGTAGCTGCTCATTGTGCTCCGTGCTCAGGCATTGTTTTGATGCTGGCTGCTTGGCAGCGATATGTCAGGGATTAGGCGAGGAAGGCAGACTGGGATTACTCTTGATAGGGGAAAAAATGGAAACCTGCGCACACCCGCTGAGCCTCGGAGACCAGCGGGGGATGTGCTGCAATGTAAACAATAGAGACTTGTTTTTGGGGGATTTGCCTATGACACGGACGCTAATTGGAATTTTCGGTGATAGTGACACTTCCATGCGTGACGTGCCATGCACATCTGGTCTGCTGATGTGACTGAGCTCTTAAAATCAGGGTCCATGACTTTCCCTGAGCTGCAGGAACCTCCAGAATTCCTTTCTAAGGGGCGGGAAGTAACTGTGAATCTGGTTTTTTGTTTACAAACGGACCAAAACAAATGCTCCGAAATGGATCGGGATCAAATGTTTTTACACTGGGCGCCATGGTTGTGGGTTCCATCCCTGCTCAGGGGTTCTTCACACATCTGGGCAGGTTTCTTCCGGATATTGCACATGCTAGAGGAATTGACCATGTTTTATTGCCCCAGGTGGGTGTGTGGCACCCTGCGATGGACTGGCACCGTGTCCAGTGGGTATTCCTGCCATGCCTTGTGTTCACAGATCTGCAGGCAGGTCCAGATTTCCATTCCATTCCCAGAGGAGGGAACTATTTTTTTGGCATAACAGGAATCTGGAATGAATTGACCAACAGAAACGATCCAAAATGAACTGGAATGAAATCTTTTCACATTGACTTCCATTTAAAGCTTTTTTTTCCTCCTTCTCACTTTCGGAGATATGAGGTTTTTGTATGAGAGCAACTCAAAATCAAACTAACTCGAGCAGTGTGTGTGTGTGTGTGTGTGTGTGTTCATTCACTGACTGAATGTATATTAGATTACATTACTTGGCTATATGTGCTATATGGACAAAAATATTGGGACACCTTCTCATTCGTTTTGAAAAAGAGTTTATCCTGCTTTTGTTGGAGTTACAGTCCTGACCAGTGGACCAGTGGTGTGTGTCTGAATGTGCTCGTACTTGATGGCACTACGACTGTGAGAGTGACGAGGATGATGAAATGTGAAATGATGCTCTCCACACCGATACAGACTGAGGGGGCTGTATTTCCAGCTACCTTCATATCAGCTTCTGCTGCCATAAATCCAATCAAATGTCACTGACATTTATTAAGTTATGTGCGGAGGGACAACAGCAATATCTTCTGACACCAGAATGTATTAGTCACTTCCAAACACCTCTGGTAGTAGATACAGAGCAGATGATCTTCCATGGGTAGAAAACATCAATGCCCACAACAATGGTCAGGACCCTGCAGGACCACCACAGCGCTGGTGGCTCAGTCCCAGCACTGCATTGCCACAGATGTGGTGTTTAAACTGCTGGAGTGTTTAAACCGTCCGGTGGGTAGCGTCCTGTGAGCACTGGTGAAGGACTAGAGGAGGACAGTGTTTAAAAACTCCAGCAGCACTGCTGAGGTTGATCCACTCGTACCAGCACCACACACACTCACACACCACCACGTCAGTGCAGGTGCACTGCAGTGCTGAGAATGACCCACCACCCACCTAATAGCTACTCTGTGGTGGTCTTGTGTCGTCCTGACCACTGAGTGGTTTTCACAGCACCATTTAACGTCCAGTTCTGCAGTCCATCTGTGTCCCTGCATACTGTCGTCCTGAGCAGCTCAGGTTGTCCTTTTCTGGGGTTGTTGATTGATAAAAGTTATATTATACAGTAAGTAGAGTACAAGTAAAAAAACAGGTCCAATGATGTGTACTTACATGTTGGGAGGAGTTATGGTATCAGGGGTAGATGTCCATGACGCTGTTGCCTTGAACAAAAGCCTGAGACGTCACAGCTGCAGTATTTAACCAAATCCTGCTGATCGCAGGGTTTTCCCAGATATCCATCACTCATCATTCATCCAGAAGTGAATAGTGAATAGCTCTGTTCTGAAAAGCCATAGAATTCCACGGCACCATTATACCTTCCTAATTACTCAGGTCTGCGTTATAAAGAGTGGAGGATGCAGCCGTGCATTGTCCCCGAATTGGATTTGAACAATGGAGACTGAGGTCTCCATTCTCATGCACGAGCCAGAAGTGCATACGGGTGTGTGTATCTGTACTGTGTATTCATGTTTTGTCCATTGCAGGGAGATGAGCTCGGAGAAGCTGGCCAGACAGAGATCCGGAAAGTTCTCAGCCAGAAGTTCCTGAAGTTGCCATGGAAACCAGAGGTAAAGCCTCTTTTTGGTTACCTCCGTAGGTTAACACAGTGTAAAGCAGCCCCTCCTGGGGGTTGTGTGTGGATATAGTCTACACCTTGTTGGGAGTCGAGCGAGATTTTATGTTTTCTTTTCTCCGCTCTGTGTGCTCTGTCTCTCTGTCTAACCCCACTTATCTCTCTCGCTCTGCCCACCCCCTTCTCTCTCCCTCTGTCCCCCTACCTCGCTTGGTTTGTGATTTCCCTGGGGAGACATCCGTCTGTAGCTTCCCCATCCCTTCCGGAATCATGCTAAAATTACACGAACAGGTGGCCGGAAAGGACGGCAAAACAACAAGCGTTTCGCCGATGATGCACCATTCGCTCTCCATCGCCGCACAATTACTCTCCGAATATAGACGCATTAGTCACCTGCAAACACCTGAACCTCAGGCAGTCACAGCCACATCGTCCTGGAGCGCCAACAAGCCAGATCTGATCTTTCTATTAAACTCACGTCATGGCCTTTTCCCCAAATCCCCGAGATAAGTCCCTGAGAGGAACGCCTTATTGACCAATTTAAATAAGTTCCTCGCTGGTTCAACTAGAAAGCACTCAAGTTAATCACGCTGAGTCACAGCCAAAGTAGCCGAGCCAGTGCCAAACTCTCTTCACCCAGTAATGAAGAGCATCGTGTTCTGCCATTGGCTGCCTCATTACTTCCCCTACTAATTAGCAGCCTCTTAACATCCTGCCAGTTTTAACACTCTGATTATCAGGCGCAATAATGACTTCCAAACAAACACGCTCTGTGGAGAAACATCAGCGGCTGCGAGCAGCGGAGGAGTTTAGGCCTGAAGAGGTCGATAAACAGTGTAAATGTTTAATAAGCAGGGGTCAGAGGAAGAGGGTTGAGGAGGAAGGGTATTTTTTCAGCGTGCTCCGCCCTCAATTCTTCTCTCCCACACACCCTGGAAGGGGTTTAAGATGATTTATTGTGCATAAGAAGAAATAAAAATTAGTTTTCAATTTTTTATGGATTTAATGTCTTATTTTTTTCACATTGTATTTTTGCCATCGTGTATTGAATTTTATATCATACATCGCAGTTCAGCTACGATGTATCGAGACAGGGTTTTTTGTTCAGGATGCTCAGCTATAAACCAGGCTGGAGCAGAGCTAGGATTGGGTGAGGTAGGTTAGGCCTCTTGAGCTCTGATACACAAACCTCCTGGTGATAAGGGTTGGATTCTCTTCACATTTGAACCGATTTCAATGTGGAACTGGTTCTCAACAGTACTTCTTCATTACTTGTCCAGATCAAATTTTCAAGTTTTGTTTATTTAACCAGACCAGAGATTTCACAACACAACACTGTCATTTCAACAATGTAATAAAAGATCTTTTATCTTTTCATTGCTGTTCTTATTGTCTTATTGTCCCCGGGATGACGAGACGCCATTAGTCTGGAGCATTCTTGTTGTGCCACGTTAGAAGGATCCTAGAAAAACAGGGCTGCCTTTAGAATCTTTAGAACCCTGGGCTATTTTTGCAGGATGCTGTTATGGTTTGATGTACTTTTGTTCACCAAACGTTTATGGATTTATAGGAGGGTTTATAGGAGACGGTCACTCGTAACAGATATTGCTATTTTCAGGAGATCATAAGCTTCTCAAATGTGTCTTTGTTTGAGATGATTTAGAGAATTTTAATATTTGTATAAATTTGTGCATGTGATACACAAAAATCGAATGTTATTAAATCAAAAATATAAAGTTATTTTCATTTACAATTATTTTTTGTTTGTTTTGTTTTTTATTTTCTGTTTTGTTTTTTTGTTTTGTTTTTTTTTGTTTTTTTGCTTATAAGTCCAGAGTGTTGAGCTGAAAATCCAATACCTTTAATGAGTTAACTGTAATGATTAGATTGACCAGGATATTTCTAATGAGTGCTTCAAAATACTTGACAGTGATGCATTTAATATTAAAATTTGTTATTATTATTATTTTTTTTTTTTTGCATTTATCAGTATTATCCCTTTTGAGGACTTTTCTTCTGTAATTTGAACACCAGGTCAGCAAAAACAAAGCGAACAGCACCTCCCTTCTCGTTTTCCTCTATAACCCGATATCTGGGTCAGTGACGTCATGAGCCCCACCCCCTTTCAGTCAGAGTCTGCATGCAGGTCGTGCACGTACATGTGGACAGAGCAATAAACATGCACGATTATATTTACAGACGTTGAAGGTCAAACGCGACTCAGACGTGTCAGTGATCATAACAAACGACTCTAAAATCTTCACCAGGCATCTACATATATCACCTCCTGAAGAAGTTTCAGAGTAGCCCTCGTATTTTTACACCACTGCTCTCCACCCTGCTGAATGATAGAAGAGCAATACACTGGAATCTGCTGGCTGCGGTGTTGACTAATAGCTGGTGTCTCTTTCTGGCACTGTGGGCAGGCCTCATCTCCTCTTTCCCCAGGAGACATGACATGAGCAAGGGAAATGAAGAGTCACAGATCAAATGGGGATTGTGACCCGGCATGGCCCCTTCAAACCCCTCCTCCACCCCCTGGTCCCTGGAGGACGCTCTTCAGGAGTCTGCAATAGATGAGCTGCCAGGTTTTTGCTAGAGCTGGGCAATGGGCACATGCTTCAGGAGGCTATTACATGAAGGGAAAGCTCAGGAGAGCAGCAGCTGGATGATTGCAATGTCTCTGGACACAGGTGTTCTGCAGATGTCCTGCTGCACTGCAGTGTTTTGTTGACAAAATGCAATAGATGTCGACTCCCAGACTGACCAGAATGGTCTTTTAGACTGTTTTGAATGTTTGAGATGTAATAACTTTGTCAACCCCACACAGCACCTCTGACTGGGTCTGATAATGTTATGAGATTCATAGTAAAAAGCAGAAAAAGGTCTGCTGTGGTCATTTTGACCCTACATATTTTAGACGGTGGACGAGATCACATAAGAAAAAGCAATTAAAAAAGGTTTGCGAGATGATTTAGAGTCATCAAGGCTTTAACGGAGGTGGTGAAATACTGTGGAAATCACATGATGTCACGTGAGCAAAATGCAACTCCATCGTCCCGAAGAAATTATTATTCCTATTTTCCAAAAACGTAAATCTGCTTGTTTTACTAAAATTCTGCAGCTCTGATTCTGAGCCTCGGTTAGTGATTGGCTGCTGCTGAGGTCACATGCAAAAATAAGGATGCCAAGAAACTCAGCCGTAACTTTATTATAAGGCTTTAAAACATATGACACTATAACACTGTTTATAACACGCAATTTCCCTTAATCATGGTTTATTACTACTTTATTACATGATAGATAACTAAAGCTCCATAACACCAGTCGTATAACTGAAAACGTCTTCATCCCTGTGTCAATTTTGGACCACTTTTTGGGGTTTTTTCACAAGTAACTGACTGTCCATGAACCCATAACTAGTCTGTTTGCAGCCCCACCACAGCCATGTATCCCTCAGCGCTGTGTTGGAATTGAGCCGCTGGTGTGCCAACCTCCCTCTCTTGTGCCGTGTGGGGAAAAACACTCCAGTGGAGGAACGACCTCTGTTTTCATCTCATGATTTACGAGCTCCTTCGCGCTATTATTGAATGCCATTATATGGCCGTGGGGAATAGCAGGGAGTAGGGAATACATCAGCGGGGCTTCATCTGGACGCATGGAGAGATGACCCTGATAGAAGGAAATGTCCTTTCTGCTCCACTCATTCTCTCCCTCCATATGCTGAAGTGTGAAAGCCTGCTCTTATCCCAGCCGAATATATTTTAAAAAGCTGCTCGTTCTTCTGTTCTTGCTATCTGGAAATACGTAAATTGGTGCTGATAGCAGGGGATTTGGAGGTTCCCACTGAATATTGGATCCCAGGAAGGAGGAGACTATGTATTAAGTTGAAGATATGATCACTTCTCTGCAACGTCACGACTATAAACAGTGAGAATGATTTCAGTTCTTCACTCAGCTGTGGCTGAAGTTTGGAGAGGAGAGCAGTAACTCTGTTCAAGTCCAGAGAAGAAGAACCAACTCTTTATAATCACTGGTTAAATTCAGGACGGTACAGTGTGGTTCTCCTTCATCAGACCAGGTTTTGTGGCTGGCCGATGAAAACCATCATCTGAATCTGACAGTTGTTCTTGCATCGGATTTTCATGAACTGACTTTAATTTAATTTTATTTTACATTCTCTTCCTTTCAAAGTTTTCATCCTCCTCTGGTCAAACTACTGATACACTGATAAGGGGACACTGGACCATCACATGTCTGCTGCAATGCTCAGGTTTACTGGAGTGATGATGATGGTTTGATGGTGGACATAATAGTAACAGTATGAGATAATTAAGGTCTATGTAAAGGTGGCAGGTGAGCAACTAGTCCAGTGCAGGGTGGGAAACTAGCCAGTTGGGGTCTTGGATGGGATGGCAGTACAGTGAGGATCAGAACACTGACCCAATCCACACTGAGAACATCACTCGGTCTAGTACAGTGAGGATCAGAACACTGACCCGATCCACACTGAGACCATCACTCAGTCCAGTACGGTGAGGATCAGAACACTGACCTGATCCACACTGAGAGAACATCACTCAGTCCAGTACAGTGAGGATCAGAACACTGACCCGATCCACACTGAGAACGTCACTCTGTCCAGTACAGTGAGGATCAGAACACTGACCCGATCCACACTGAGAACGTCACTCGGTCCAGTACAGTGAGGATCAGAACACTGACCTGATCCACACCCTTTAACCTCAACATCTATAACCTTCCTGCTTTTCCGAGCTCTTGGTATGTTCCCATACGTTGGAAAGCTTGGAGAATAGCAGTGATATTGTCCAGTATGGTCAGCATCCACTACATCTGTCTAATAGATAGATTATGTCAATCCCTGGTGGCCCACTGTCCACCCCTGCTTGGAGTAAGTGGGGCGCCAACTCCACCATCCACAGCAGCTGCAATTAGAGAGGCTAATTTTAAACCTTGGCTGTGGAGAGTGACCAAAAAGCAGACGGCCAGATGGAGGGGGCAGTCCGATAGTATCTCACCTGCTACAGAAGAGCTGTTTCCCTCACACTTCAGCAACACCCAGGAACACTTAGGAATTTATGAATTTTGATTATTTGTCTGGCTGGAATGCGAGAAATTGCTTTGGCAAATCGTTCCAAAAGCTTTCAAGCATAAAGAGGCTCAAAGCAGGCTTCAGGTCCACCTGTTCTGAGTCCATTTATTTTATTTAGATTTAACAGTCCAATAGAGATTGATCCAATACCTTTCTCTTCCGTGAATTCTCAATCAACTTGAGGTGAAGTGTTAAAGTGTATGCGATTACGAATTGAGATCATTACACATAAATGGCCCTAAAGGCTCCGCTGGAGGAAGGCCCACCTTATGGAGTTCTGGTTTCCAGCTGATAAAAGCTTAAATCAATCAGACGAAGGTGCCACAAAGTTTTGTGAGTGATGCCATAGAACAGCCGCTTTCGCTTTCCCAGAAACAGTGATTCTCAGTCCTGGTTCTGGAAAACCACTGTCCTGCATTATGGTTTTCCATAATACCTGAATTTGTTGCATCCTCTGTATCATTGTAGGTTGTATTTTGGGGCTCTACCTGAAGGGTCCTTAACTTTGGAACCACCTTTGGACCTAGCAACCAAGAAATGCAGCCAAGAATTCGGAAAGCAGTTTTCTCAATTCTTCTTTAACTCCTCGAAGCCAAGATCTGCAATTTGCGGGCAATCACACGCCATTTCCTTTCTCCTGACTCAGACACGATTCCCGTTTGGAAACAGCTAAATTCACATGTTTCCAACTGAATTAAATCCCAGCTTAATAGCCAAACTAGCCATTCAGTGCATGTTTACTGCTCTCAGAGGAAAAAGGAGGGGCTTTGCTGTCCTGAGACAGAAAAGTACTCATTCGTGCATAAATAACAAAAGTGATGAAGGACGTTCAGGTCGTATTTTGAAGAGCTTGTTATAATAAATATCCTTGTCAATCTAATCATTGCAAAAAACTCAAAATTGCACATTCAGCTTAAAAACATATGGATTAAACACTAGCGAAGGATATCTGAGTGAACAGCAAAGCATTTTTGTGAGGCGTGCTGGAAAAGGGTGAGTGCTATGGGTTTCTGAGATGTAAAGTTTTTTCCAGCCCTTATAAGGAAAAAAAATGGAGGCGCAGGTAAATTTTTGATCAAAACATGGTCAACATTTTTTAATGACTTTTTTTTTAATGAATAAATTTTTGAAGTTAAAATAGTTTACTTTTTTATTAGCCCAGATGAAGACAAATGTGAGGAGCCTAGGGTCTCCTAAAGATAACAATATCTGGCGTACTGTAAACACACATTTTTGATGAATTAAAGAACGTCAGACTATGAAAACGTCCCGTGGCAGCTGCTTGTGAATCATGATATGTGAAATGTAAGGAACCAGCCATGAAAGGGTTCTAAAAGCAACAATATCCAACATTGTGATCCAATACATTTGAATCAATTTTATGAACCTGAGATGCTGTATTTGATTAAACGTAGAGGCCTGTACCCCTAAATGACCTAATACCCAAGAACGAGGCAGAGCCCGAGGAAGCTGAGCTGCTTTCACACTTCATGTGACATTGATTTCCAGCCGACTCTGGCTCAGCTCCTGCCTCTAACACCTCGCATGCCTCTCCTGGGGTTGTGCCTATTCACAGACCCAATTTCAGCCAGAGATGGATCCGACGCCAGCCTGACCCGGACACGCCTGGGCCTGTGCTGTGGATGTATTGGGAGAGTAAATCTCTCCTGCTTCGTTCTCGCCCTCCTCCTCTCATGTTCTCCCCCTCGCTTTGCTCTCCAAATGAAGTCAGCAGGAAACTGTATGCAGTCAGCTGTCTGTGCAGCGGAGCTCCCCAGAGGGAGAGAGAGCTTCACCGAGCCGAGCCCAGCTACAGCAGCCTGAGTGCTCCGAGCAGGAACTGGGAGGCGTTGGAAGACAGAGACGGAATGAAATAGAGCAAAGACTGGACAGGTCGCCAGAGACCACCCCTGAAACCTTGTCCAACAAGGACATACGGTGTTATTGATGCAAAGCTCATACAGCTCATACAAAGCACCCTTGTGGTCATCTCCACCAACTTGGTTGAAAGTGTCAAGGTTTGACAGGTCAAGTGCATCCACCTCAAAGAGTGTGAAACCTGTCTGGAGCCTGTTTCTCCACAGACTTCAAGACATTCAAGACATTTTCTGAGTAGATTTAACTTTTTATATCTTTGCCTTATTATTCTCCCAAAATCGACTTCTGTTACTGCTAGTGTGGTGACCACTGTGGTCCTCCGTGCCAATCTTGCCCACTGTAACATTGTCCAGTCTATACTGTTTAGTTTGGATCAGGGATCAACATCGTAAATTTTAGGAAGAGCCAATTTGAATCACATATAAAATCTGATAAAACCTTCTCAGACTTGATGAGCCAAGAACAAATATGGCTTTTTGTTGAAAAGTCGGGCTTCAACTGTAAGCAATAAGATGATTGGCTATTTTTGTTAAAGGATGGGTCTTTATTCATAAACAGAAAGCTGATTGGCTCGTTAGTTGAACAACAGGACTTTATCCATAACCAGTAATCTGATTGGCTCTTTTTGTTAAGGTGTGGGTCTTTATCCATAACCAGTAATCTGATTGGCTCTTTTTGTTAAGGTAGGGGTCTATATCCATAACCAGTAATCTGATTGGCTCTTTTTGTTAAGGTATGGGTCTTTATCCATAAACAGGAATCTGATTGGCTCTTGTTTGTTTGAAAGGCTCTATTTTACTGCAGAGAACGATTTCTTTATTTTTAATTCTGTTGAGGAACATTAAGTAAAATAGTTACTCCAGAGTACTGCTCTTGTTGTAAGGCCAGCTTACTCAGACCCTCATTATATTTAAGATCAAATTTCATAGAGAGATAATATGAGGTGCTAGAAATGAGCTTAGTTGCATTAACCTATTGTATTTTTGTCTTTTCCAGTATAAGGGACAGGCCAACCTGCACGTGTTTGAAGACTGGTGTGGCTCGTCTGTCTCTCAGCTCAGGAAGAACCTCCACTTCCCTCTCTACCCACATGTAAGTGCATTAGCGGTGTAACTGAATATTGTGGCTGAGTAAGTGTACAGTCTGCAGAGGGATATGCGGGGCTGCTTATATCACAGTGTTGCTTCATGATTCAAGTTTCAGATTCTCTTGTCCAGAGCAACTGGAAGTTTAATTGTACAGAGGGAGGCCGATGTTGTGTTAGGATGTTTGCCTGTAGACTCCGATTGTCATAATATATGAATGCTTGTCTGGGTGCGGAGCTGAGCTACGGTAGTCCGTGTGCCGTGTTGAGGACTGTGCTGTTATTCACTATGCTGTTCCACACAGAGCTCAATGTCAAGGCCTGAATGAGGAATGTACTTTGCAATGACTGATAATTACATATTGCAGCTCAAGCTGCTTTTATTAATTGTAGTAATTATTTTAGCCGGGTTCAAGCAAACGTGGCTGCTGTTTAAATGTATAAAACCAAGGTAGAAATAATAGTCCCTAGATTTTGTAAACAATAGCTCAGGCCATAGTTACTGTAACTCAGTCCAGTTCAACTGACCCAACCTGCACTTGAATTCCAATATATATATAGTGATGGACTTGGGACTTGATAAATGGACTTGATGGACTTGATAAATGCTTGAAAAGTCCATGAAAGATGTTTATTTTAAAAATGAAAATCACATCAGGCATAAAATGCTTATTAATGATATAATCTATTATAAATATATGGAGCTATATTCACAATAGCCGGACATGGTGATAATTTACATCCTAAAACGTGTCTTTTCATGCCACATTTCTGATCTCTTCCCCACTGAGCTATAAGATTCTGCATTATGAGGAGTTTGGAGATATTGATTTTTTTATAGTAAAATGGAAAATAATAGTGCATCTCAAAAAAAATATATTGTGAAAAATGTTATAAATACTGTCATATATTTAATATTTATTACATTTAAAGTGATATATTTTATATTTTTCAAAGTTTTGTTTTAATTTTGATACTGATTAGTCAAACCTGAATTACAATTGTGTAATAACGTGTAATTCTGTATTTTAATGAGCTATAAAGCACTTTAAACACACACACACACACACACACACACACACACACACACACACACACACTGCACTGATGAGCCGACTTCTGAGACCCTGAGTTTTTTTTTTTTTTACCTGTTTAAAAATTTACCTGCATATTCATTATGCAAATATTGCGACCTCTCAGTCTGGCTTATGTGTGTACAGTGCAAATTAAAGCCCCTGAGCTCCACATCTCTGCGTTCTGTGACTATTATTTAGTCATAGCTCTCATTACCTGCTTCTCTTAATTTGAGCACATTTGCAGGCGTGAGTTTGTGCATAAGGGGGCATTAGTGGGACTTGAGGACAAATACAGAAACCAATATTTGTATTTGCCATTTTTCCTTGCAGGCTAGAACCACAGTGAAGAAGCTGGCCGTGGCCCCGAAGTGGAAGAATTACGGCCTCCGGATCTTCGGTTTTATTCATCCTTATAAAGATGGTTAGTTTGTGGAAGACGTGTTACGCTGCAGGAAATAACAACGACTAACGTTTTTATGGATCTTCTATCTTCTTTTGTGCACAAACACTCAAGAACATAAGACAGGCTGTTTAAACAGAAACACAGCAGGCAGTTAATTTCACTCTGACATTAGAAAGACATTGAATTCTTATGGGGATTTGATGTTCAGCGTATTCCGGTCACACAGGAGGCTCCCAACACATGTGAAGTCAGCCACCCCTCTGTTCAAACTGCTGCCATTGCATCATTGCTGGACAGCCAGTTCACTCAGAAGAGCACTGGGTCAACCAGCATCGCACCAGATGTGATGTGGGGAGAGAGCGCCACCTACCCACCCAGAGAGAGCTCTCTCAGACGATGGCTACCGACGGCAAGCTGCATGAGCTGGGATTCGAACCCGCGATCCTTGGTCTTACTGCTGGTGCATTAGACCGCTGAGCTACTCTGAGCCTGGAACAGTTGAATTTTAATGAAAATGAAAATTGGGTTGACATTAAAATTTACGGTGTCCATCTTCGGAAATCAAAGTCATATATCGGACAGAAGCCAACGCTGGTTTGACACCAAAAATCGAAGTCATACATCCATCAAAACCCAACGGTTCCAGTGTTGTACAGATCTTGGTTGGATATTACACTGACAGTCATGGAATGTTTGTATGCAAATTGATCATGAAGTGCTTGGGAACGTTGTGAGGTTGGATGAGACATTCCATTTCCATAGCGTTCTTGATCCACTGTGTCGCGTGTGTACCAGGAATACTTCATAGAACCAATTCTAGACAACCTGGGTCTGTCCCATCATTGTGGTGGGCGCCACCCAGTGACCTGTTTATTTGGACCAGTGGACTCAACCCATGCCATCAGAACACACCCCACACCATTATGGAACCGCCACCAGCCTGCACAGTACCTTGTTGATGACTGGGTTCTATGGCTTCATAAATGGGACCATTCCACGTTGCCAGTGCTCTAGGATCCAGTTGATGATGTAAGGAGGCACTGGGAAGCTCGGGAACGCTGCACTGACCTGCAGGATATGCATGGACAGCCTCCGTCCTTTTTATGTCAGTAGGTTGGAGTTGGATTTTGGTTACATAATCACAGCTTAAAACCAACAAAATATGAACATCAGATGTTGTCACTTTTCTACATCAAATATTGCTGTTAGATGTTGTTCTGATACCACCTACATTCAGCCAGATGATGTCTGTCAATGTTAGTGACCCAGGAAGGGTGAGCAAGAGAGGTAAACCCAAACAGCTTAAATACAGTGATGGGTGAAAGGCACTTACAGTGTGCACTGTCTACACACACACACACACACACACACACACACACACACACACACACACATACACACAGACATACAGAGCCATAATAGCTTATTGGTTGTTCTCCTTACATCAGCAGTTTCTATATCAGACATAGTCTGTGTGTGTGTGTGTGTGTGTGTGTGTGTGTGTGTGTGTGTGTGTGTTTGTGTGTTTGTGTGTGTGAGACTGTGTCTAAAAGCACGTTTGGATAGAAGTGGTTATTTCAGAATCATGTTTTCTTTTCAATAGAAAATGACCCGACCTTGTAGAAAAGCAGAGAGGAAACCAGCCTAATGTACAGAAGCGATAAAGTGGTCTTGAATTTGTCGGCTGCTTCTTCATTTTTTATCCCAATTTTGTCCCCTGCAATTCAAAAGTGCCATTCCGTTAGGACTGTCTCCCTATCACATACGATACTTCCGACACACGTCGTCAGCCACGGCCTCTTTCTGAACTGCCGCCATTGCATCATTGCTAGGCAGCCAACGTGTCTGGACGAAAGTGCCAGGTCCTCAGCTCTTATACAACATCTAACAGATGCCTGAGCCAGGTGTGCTGCACTGGGTGTGATGTGGAGAGTGACCGCCATCTACTCACCCAGAGAGAGCACGGCCACCTGCAGTCTTGGACTCCGACTGCCGATGGCAAGCAGCATGACCCGAGATGACCAAGGGTCCGAACCTGCGATCCTCTGATCATAGTGCATTGGACCGCTGAGCCACTCAGCCCCAATGAATCATTGTGTCCATGTACCATGGAAGCAATTCTAATCAGACCCTGCTGATCACAATCATTGCCACCCACTGTGCTGTCCACTGTGGGTGGTAATGCAGTCTATGACCTTTCCTCAGTACACATGTGACACTGTGGACATATCTGGACATATGTGTGATCTCAGGTCCTGACGTTGTATAAAGAAAATTGTAACTATGTTATTTTTCATATCTAATCTTCCTTTCAGGTGATTTCCAGTTTGCTGTAGCGTCTGACGATAACTCCGAGCTGTGGCTGAGCTCTGATGAGAACCCCCTCAACGCCAGGCTTTTAGTATACGTGGGACGGGTGGGTTTTGGACATTTTACGTTTTAAGTTTTAATAACACTTAAAATAGCTCTTTTGCAAGTACACTCCCAGTGTTGTATGCCATTATAGACCATCCCTAACCCTGGTCCCAACACTGGGGGACATCTTTAAATACTGTCACAGTACATTTAATGAATGATTAATAGAGTCCTTTGTAACTTGGACAAAAAATAAATACAGTTATTTATTTCATACAGCTATTTTACACTAGTTGTAATCAATGTGATTGCAGTAGGCAATAGTACTGATGTCCTTAAGTTTAATTAGTATGACTGGTTTTGGGTTTTTTATTTTTACCCCTGATGTGCTCCCTGAATTTGGAAGTGCCGATTCCTCAACCCTGTTATCACTCTCCCCATCACTGCTGCAGTAACATTTTGAGGACACTTTCTTGTCTTTCTGGATTCAAGCTCAATTTAATGCTGAATAGATTCCTTGCACAGAGGAGGGTCTCTAAAATGCTGTGTCAAAGTGTCTTTTATCACAACTTGGGGACATTGAGATAATATAGTACAGCTGTTATCCACCCTAACCAAAACGAAAAGAGCACAAACAACTATTCCTCTGCAGATCCAGCTATAAAACAACCCTGTACTGCAGGTTTCACCTCAGACCCACATCTACCTCACTTCATTCAGCTAATCACGGTTTCTGAAGGTAGTAATTAGATGGATCAGATGGGGTCGATTAGGGTTGGGTTCAAACTCCGCAGGAGGCTGGAGGAACTCCACTACCAAATCAAATCATTTAAATTAGTGGTACAAAGATTTTGACTGTGAATTTGATCAGATGTTTACTCTGTGGGTTTTCGTTTTGCATATACGGGTCAAAAACACTTTCAGAAATCTCACACATCTCAGAAATCCTGTTGGAGATTGATCGTCTGGAGTGTTTTTGAGCTAAATATGCAATCATTCGAAGGAGTTATTTGTAATGAATAGCTTGACAAGGATATTTAAAATAATTAGTTCTTCAAAATGCTTGAAAGTGGTCCAAATACAGTAAAAGAACAACCTGAATGTCCTTGGTTGTTACTTATGTATGTATCAGTTTTATCCCTTCTCGGGGCTTTTATTCTGAAATTTGAACACTGTGTGAGCAAAAGAGGGCAAACCCAATATTGGTTCAGTGATGTCATTAGCCCCACCCCCACTCGCTGATCAGTCAGAGTCTGTATGCAGGTTGAGCATGTACACGTGGACAGAGCAGTAAACATGCACTGAACGCTTCTTTGGGTTTTAAACTGGGATTAAATTCAGTTGGAAATTAGTGAATTTTAGCGGAATTTCTCGCTGATAATTCGTCACACACTGGTGGGATCACCGCCACTCTGGAAGTTTGTTATGATACGAGTATCATGTCTGTAGGTTACTCTGTTCCTGAGTTATGAAGCCTAGATGTACCTGCATGCAAAGTGTGGATCTCGGTTTGGAAGAGTTCATCAGAAACCTGCAACGCCATCACTCCAGCCCTTCTCCATCAGTTCAGCCTCCAGCTGGAAACGACCTCTACCTTTCATTCTCCCTGCTCTGCCAAAAGCTGCAATCAAACCAATCTCTGCGCAGACCGCAGCAAGGACGAGGCAGAGGCAATGGGAAGATCTTTTCTAATAGCTATGAAACCGTGCCCTGGTTCTGTACGCCTCTGTGGTGCTCATAACAGAGCTGTTTCAGGGAGTGAAGAGTGAAGAGTGTAAGTAGTGTGAGGTGCATCAGAAAGCAGTTCAGTGACAGAGTGTGATCTCTCTTTACAGCACGGCTCTGAATGGACAGCTCCGGGTGAATTCACCAAGTTCAGATCCCAGACCTCCAGATCTGTACAGTAAGTATCATCATTAATCTGCTGGTCTAAGCTGTTAGATGGTCCAAGATGTTCTAAGCTGGACTTGGATGGTCAAGGATGTTGAAAGGCTGGTCATGCAGATAAAAATCTACCCTGTGCTGATAAACTAGCCGATCAATCAGCTCCTGACCAGCGTAGTGTATGTTGCATTTGGTTCTGGTCATACTGGTTATATTACGTAATTGAGAATTGACCAGATTTCTGATACCATCATGGTGAAGCTGGTCATGTTGGTCAACCTGCTTGGTCTTTCTGATCATGCTGGACAGATATCTTGGCCATGCTGGTTATACTAGTCAACCAAGTTGGTCTTGTGGGTCATGCTGGTCTTGTTGGTCTACCACCTTGCTCGTGCTGGTTGTCTAGCTTGGACATGTTGATCATGGTGGTTGAGAAGCTAAACCATCAGTCTCAAATGAAAAAAAATGTCACAAACTAAGCTGTTTGTCTAGCTTAACGAGCTTGATGAGCTTGTTTTTCTGAACGAAATGTCCCACGTTGTATTCTATGTGCACAGTTTGACATGTTCTAGATATTGTGGTAAGATGGGTCCAGGTCAGTGTCTCCTCCCTGTTTAAAATGATTCTAACAGTCACTCTTTTTCTATCGATTAATCTTTCACCTGTTCAGCGATTAGTCGACTAATCTAGACGATTAATTTACTCCCAAAAAATCACACCGACCTTTTAAATTTACTTCATTTTGTCAACAACAAACATGTCTCATCACAGGTTTACATACTGACGTGTAAACATTTAAGTTTAAAACTCAGAAATTCTCATTTCTATTCAAAACTATGCAGATCTCAGCTATTAAAGCCTGAATTATTGTATTATTGGCTTTTCTTTCACATAGAAATGAGCTTAAAATCACAGCAGAAATCAAATATGTCACTTTGGTAAACAAACCATCAAACCTAAAGGCCAGAGACCACGACCAAACACAAACACCAGTGACAGTTATGGGGATTCTGGATGACATTTACACATCTGTGCAGTAGAGTCACTTCATAATTCATATCTACAGAGTGTTGGGAAGGTTACATTCTGCTGCTAAAAGCTTCCCTGATCTGACCACAGCTGAGACTGAAATTAGAAAACATTGTTAAAACGTGGTTTGATGGTTACTGCATTTTGGCAAAAGGCGGTCAGCTGAACTGCTGTAGTTTTGGTCCAGAATGAGGCCATTAACAGTGCTTTAGGCTGACCTGTGGAGAACATTTAAAACAACTGCCAATCCAAGCAGGTCATCAGCAGTTATCACTTTTAGAAACCTATTTCTCCACTGAGTCAGACGCCAGCACACTCTCAAACTAACTCAGGCATGCAGGAGTTATGCACTGGTTTTACTGGAAAACGTTGATCTTTGAGTTGAAGGATCATCATGGTGAGATCCATAACGCTGTCTGAGGCCTTCAGAAAAAGTGTCTGTGACTGTGGGTGGGAAAAGGTGGGTGTGACTGGTAGGTCACCAGTTTGAATCCCTGAACTGGCAGGGCATGAGTGCCCTTGAGCAAGACTGAACTCTCCAGATGTTCCCTGGGTGCTGAGCATCGGGCTGCCCACCACTCCGGCCACGTGTGCTCACTGCCCCCTGGTGTGTGAAGTCACTAGTGTGTATCACTGTGTGAGGATTGGTTAAATGTATAATTACTACTGTTACTAAAAAGGGTTTGTAGATGTATAAGAAGATGTAAGAAGGATCACAGTAGATGCCTTTGTGAGGTGGGGTCACCATGGATCACCTCAATGACCCTGTTGTCGGTCAAACTGTTGTCCTTCCTTGGTGTACTTTTGGTAGCTACTGACCACTGCGAAGCAGGAACACCTCACATAACTAATGTTTTGGAGATGTTCTGACCCAGTCATCCAGCCGTCAGAGATTGGATCTTCTCTCGGCATTGAAGGATTGACAGTCTACTTCCTGCTTAATATGTAGATTCCAACCCTTGACAGATGCCATTGTTAGATGATGTCATTTCCATAATACTAATTGGAGTCTATTCTCTTTCATCCATTATGAGCAACATTAACGTGATTGACTGAATGGTTCCTTTAACCAGCACTGTGTTCGTATTCTCTTCATGTGTTCGCAGAAACACTCTTCTCTGCTGGAAGAACGCCTTTGATTAGGCTGCTTTGAAACTACAGTCATAAATGTTGGCATCTACAGGGAGTTGGCTCGTTCGGTGTGAGTGTACATTAATGAAAGGAGAGGCGGTGGAGCAGATTACTTTGGGGGAATTTTGGGACTGTTTTAGTTGTGCCTGCTCCTCTACATGAACTCTTCCCTCACGGCACTCGTGCGCGCCTCTAATTTTGTCTTTCTTCACTGCTTTCAATTTAGCGGGAGATCAGATGATGCAGATCCTTCACTCACCGTCATTAATTTTTAATTTCTTATTCCCAGATGGAGACCTCAAAGCTGCAAAATCCACCAAGACACACACACACACACACACACTCACACAAAGAATACCTGGAACAGAATAGCATGAAAAATTCTTGTGGATCTTTAAAGTGATTGCGGTTTTCTGTCTCATCGTTCTCTCAAAGGTGCCAAAGGGTCCAACTGAGACTTTTACGTTCAGTATGTAAATACTAAGTGACTTTGGTTGGGATGAAAAATACCTAAAAGCCTATTTACCACCCTGTTATTTTACCTTGTATGGAGGACTCATGAAAAGGAGCATAACCAATTTCAGGGCTTCTCAACCACCAACGGGTCATGAAGCTCTATTGAGTGGTCCACAGGCCCATCTTCAGGGCGAGGCAGTAGTCCAGGATGCATCCGCCAGTACACAAGATATGATGTAATGAGGAAAGAAATATGTCACATAAAATGTTGAGTTATGTTGAATTATTCTGTCCCAGAATAATTTCTAGTTATAAAAATATGGGATCTGAGGTGGACAAGGTTGATAAGATGATCATTAGAAAAGACTTTGAAGCAGTCTGTCTTATTTAAACCTCAGACATTAGTTTGGTTTGCTCTTGGTTATTGCAGTGAGTGGGATCACCGTGGTGAGATCCAAAGAGCTCTCTGAGGCCTTCAGAAAGAAGGTTGTAGATGTAGATGAGTCTGGGAAGGGATTTCAGAAGATCTAAAATCAATTAGAAATCAGTCGTTTATTACAACTGCCAACATGGCCAGGTCAGGTCAATTATGTGACCTACAGGTAGTTCTCGCCATATTTGATGTCAAAGTGCAGCTTCTGCCAATAAGAGACTAAAGATTTTCACGGGAGGTGAGCAAGGAGGAAACCCCTGATATCAAAAACATCAGGGCAAGACTAAAGTTTTCCAGAGAACATCTAGACAAAGAGAAGGACTTCTGGAACAATGTGCTTTGGACTGATGAATCTGAAGTTGAATTATTTGGAGACAGTAACAGAAGACATGTATGGAGAAAACCAAACACATGGAGCACAAGAAGCTCCTGCCAGCTGTGAAGCATGGTGGTGGAAGTGCTGCTTTGCTGCAGCAGGGTCTGGAGATCTCTCCATCATAGAAACCACTGAGATCTTCATTGTATCAGAGGGGGCTTGAGGAGAACGTAAGAGCGTCTGTACAAAGACTGACGCTGAAACATCACAGATGAAAGAATTCCGCCTGGAGGAGTGGGGACGTCTTTCTTCCACGTCTGAAACTGGTAGACTGTCATTTTCAAAATGACATTTTATTCAGTTTCATGTTTTTAATTTTGTCACCTCCATCTCATCATTAATATAAACATCAAATGTCCATATGTTTAAGGTGATCATGGGGTGTCCTTACTTTTTCACATGACTGTATAATTTCCCCACAATGTTGGACAGCCTCATTTCCATGTTCTCCCAATATAGCCATTGCATTCAGCCTCAAACTAAGGGGGAAAGGCAATTTCCTATTCTTGTCCCCCTTCATTCATTTCAAGTCAAGTCATTTCTACTTCTAGGAGCAAATTGGGGGTGGCATGGAGGTGCTGTATGCAGGGCATGTGACACACAGGTCCAGAGGCCAGAGGGTTCAATCTCTGCTCTGGTCACTGTCTGTGAGGAGTTTGCTGTCTCCTCCGATGACTCTGGTTTCCTCTGCCTCTCAACAACTGAACGGTAGCATGTGAAACCCTATGATGGACTGACACACTGTCCAGGGGGTTTTCCTGCCTTGTGCTGGTCTTCCTGTCCACCGTTGTCTGTGACCAAAATTAATCCCTAATCACACGTTGTTGATGAGGACATGTCTGAATTGACCTGTGTTTCTACACCATTTAGTATGTAGTGTAGAAAGTAATCTGTCCCTATATAGTGCAATACTAATGAGGGAACAGGGATCCATTTCAGCCACAGCCATCATTTCTTCTGAAATCAAAGGTATTAAAAAGGGTTTATTCTGCTTTTGTTGGAGTAACTGTCTCTACTGTCCAGAAAGGGCTTTCTTCTGCATTTTGGAGCATTGCTGTGAAGATTTGATTGCATTCAGCCACAAAATCATTAGTAAGGCCTTGTCATGATATCGGGACATCATCATTTCAGAGAACATAGTTTCACTGCTCAACAGCCCCTTCAGCTCAAACCTGGAATTAGGTATGGTGCCAATAGTGTTTGGGGGCGGCTGGAAGGTTGCTTGTTTGATTCCCTGGATTGGCAGGAAACAACTGAACTGAGCAAGACACTTTCCAGATGCCATGGAAAGGGCTGCCTCCTGCTCCGTCTGCTCACTGCCCCCTACTGTATGTGTATGTGTGTCCAATTCTAATGGCGATACTTCTGTACAGGGACTAGACAAGTAATGAGTGTGCCAACAATGGGTGCAACCCATGTATTTGAAGAGGTGTCCACAAACATTTGGACATGTGGTGTATGGTCATTCGATTTAAGATGTTAATCATGCAAATACTGCCATTTTTCTTGATCAGCTCATTTCAGGTCAGCATTAGTTGTGCTTGTTTGATTAACATTGAACTTTTATTTATCATTGTTATTAACACAAATCCGCCTCGCCGCCTCGCCACCTCACCGCCTCGCCGCCTCACCGCCTCACCGCCTCACCACCCGATGAAAACTATCCTCAGTTGCGCTTTCAAAAAAACGCAGCAGCCGAGGCAGTTTTCTGCCATTACTCTGTGAAACAAATCACAGGAGACGTATTAAAATGTCATTCGTCAGAGTCGGGTGTCACAGCGTACATTTTAATTGCTCTTGTCGGCCTTCTGGAGGCGACGTTGATTGCCGTGGAAGTTGGAGCTTTGGTGTGAGTAGCGTGAGCCACTGAATTATTCATCAGCAGAGTCAGCCTTAAAGCGAGCGCACACGCACCCCCTGAATGTCTGAGTGCCGTTAAACAGTGAATACTGTTATTGCCACTCCTCTGGGACAGACGCACAATGGTGCCTTCGTTTACTCTGACAGAGCTGCGACAATCCCCTGGCACTGGTTCAAATGGCAGTCAAAGCGATTGGCACTCCAGCTCGATCTTTGCCACCTTTTACTGTAACAGTCATTTTGTGAGATGATACTGAAGCACAGAGTACATTATAGCAGTGATGTTCTATCGCTATTCAGCAAAAATCAGATTGCAAAAGGAGGGGGTGGAAGAGACCCCCGGAACTTTACTTTAGATTTTATACCAGCTTTTAATACTATACAGCCATATCTGCTGGACACACTGGTGGATAATTACTCACTGGACATTAACTTCACTTCACGTCTTTTATTGATGGACCATAAAGCATGAAGAGCGGCATATTCTGGCTGCTGCTCTTAATTCCATGCAAGCTGAAGCACATCAAACCCTTTCAGACTGTATGAATTCGTTTTAGTTCCTCTTCTTGAATATATTGAGGAGCGTCGATGATAATCAATAACATATTGATACGAACTAGGGTTCATATTTAAAACTTGATTCATCCAGGGCTGGGCGATATGGACAAAAAGTCATATCGTGATCTATTTTAGGTGATATATGATATATGATACGATATATGATGTGGAAAATGTCATCTGCAAAATATGAGGACATCCTGAAAGAATACTGACCATTACCGGCCTGAGGGATTGGACCAGCAACCTTCTGGGCCCAAGCTCACCTCACTTTAAGAAACAGTTCTAACTTCAATCCTGAACGATGACCATTGATGGGCCTTCTGCGCCCCAAGCTCACTTCCTTAACCTTTCTACCATCTCCAGCCCAGGTCGCGTAGTTGACCAAACAATGCAACATAATAGATTTTGATAGAAAATGAAAGAACATAAGAAACAAATCGACATTTGAAGCAGAACTTCATGGCAATTGCTCTTTTATTCCACCAGTTGTGCTAATGGTCAGGGGGGTTTGTAGTCCAGCTAAATGCTGACAGTCCTCGAGATGAATCTGTAGTAGAATAAGCTCCTTAGGTAAAGAACAGCAGGAGACAAGAACTCTCTTTCTCTGAACCATTTAATGGTTTGTTACGCTTCTCTATCTGAGCTTGTTAGTTTGATGCCAAAAAGTAGGCATAGTCATGCATCCTCTAAGCTAATGGCTCGGCCCTTACACCGAAAGGAGATGGCCCGCTTGACAGCCGGAATGTTCTTGTCTGGAATATCCACTGTTGCCGGGCAAGGTCATGCGCTAATGAACTGCGGTGGAAAGTTTGCTTCCAAAAAAAAATAGATATGCCTGTCTGGAGAGGAGACGACAGAGGCTGGGAAGATGTTTGCTGTGAGGTAAAAGGTTAGGCAGTACAGAAGTAAGAGGAAAAGAGAAGCAAACCTGCAGAAATGTCTGATTCCCGGGGGAATGTCGTTTGTTCTGTGTCAGTACAAATCTAATGTCAAAGAGTATGTCAACTATGAACATTAAGGATGATGTTCAGTGATCAACGATACCAGTCAAAGCACCAGTTCCTTCAAAATTGAGGTGCTGCCATAGAAGAGACTAGTTTGGTTCCACAAACCCGGTTTGAAGCAGAGATCAAGCATTTGTTCCTATGGCATCACTCAAACCTTTATTTTGAAGAACATGGCGTCTATATACTCGTACATGTTTACTTCTTCTTCTTCTTTCGGCTGCTCCCTTTAGGGGTTGCCACAGCAGATCATCATGGTTATGATCCGCATTATAGTTTTGGCACATGTTTTACGCCAGATGCCCTTCCTGATGCAACCCTATGGCATAATCCTGGACCTGTGGATCCTGCACACTCAGGTTGGAGTACCAGCTGGTCCCGTTAATTTCCTATTGGTGGTAAATCTGGTGAGTGGGCAGGACAAGGAAGTATTGCAGTCTGGAGGAGACATTCCTGGGAAACCTTTTATGGGGGGAGCATTATCCGGCTGAAAAATGCCAGTTGGAAGTTCTACCTTGTTACCTCAACTTCTCTTCTACAGTTATCTTTCTCTCAGCTTGTCTTTCACAGTCTTGTACCTGGAAAGTGCATGAGTGAGAACTTTCCAGGACTACCTTCCCACCCTTTATATTTACCACTAATAAAAGTGGTAAATTAAACATCCCCTTTAGACGAATACGGTGTTGTTGATACTCGAGAGCAGCTCATCACCTCTTGGGAAGATGGGTTGCTATGTGAACCAAGCCTCAAGATCCCAGTTTTTGCTATCTGAGACGGACCTTGGGCTCCCCTGCCACCCCTTCACACTGACTGTCCACCTTCCGCCTAAACTTGGACTAGTTGCCCACCTGCCACGACCAGCTGTGTAGAAATTGACATGGACCCTAATCCTCTTCTTCTGTTACTGTTATGTCCATCAAACTATCTCATTAGTGCAGTACGCCTGAGCATCGCAGCAGACGGGGTGGTCCAGTGTCCCCTCATCAATAATGCATGAGCAGCCCAGTTCCAAGGTTTCTTCCTCCAGGATAGAGTGAGTTTTCCTTTCCACTGTCACTGTTGTGTTGATCATCGTCTGTTTGATGTCCATAAAGCTGCATTTTTGACATCAGTTGTAAAAAGCATTATACAAATCATTTGATTTGATTTTCCTTCTCGTACAAAGTTTCCTGTTTTGACATACCTTGTTTCCTTAGAACAGCGACATTACGTCCTGCTTTGGTCTTTATCCGAGTCTATATAAAGGAATCCCTTTATTGTTATTAATATTAATATTTTTCTTATTACATTCAATCATATCCATCTCTCTATCATCCCTCTTTATTTCGTTTGGACCTGTTAGTAGAGAACTTAAGTTAATGTATTATTTTCCTTCAAACAGAGCTTCCCCCCACTCTGGCGTATTGAATATTTGAAGTATTGAATAATTGAAGTTTTTGAAGTGAATTAGTATGAGCATTAGTGCTGAAGATCAATAGTTCCCATCATGCCTTTGCTTTGCCCTTCCCGCTGCGGCACAATGAACAGGACGACACATCTCTCCTTCAGTCTTTATTCGTGGCATGTGGCATTTGTGGGAATATGACAGATCTGCGGGGTCAGTCTAGGCCGGCCTCCCCTGACATTTGTAGAAATATCCAGTGTGTGTGTCAGCGAATTTGAAAGGAAATGGATTTAAAGGGGGGAGTGTGTTCTGGGGTCTGTTATATTCTGGATCTTGGATTATCTAATTACGTGAGGATTGGGACTTTTCATGTTTTACGATTCCTTGAGTAAACCTGACTACTTGGTTGGCAACGTGAGCAGCCATAGCCTGGTGGTCGGGGGACCAGCCTGGTGGCCCGTTTGATTCCCTGATCTGGCAGGACGTGAGTGACGTGTCCTTGTGCGTGGGGCTTGCAAAATAACGGGATGTTTGTAAAACCACATCTGGTCATTTTTCATCCCAACCCTCCCAATCGCATCCCAAACACTGAAGCAAATGCACCTCCGAGCACTGGGGTCTTGGGTTCAAGGCCCAATCTGGGTGGAGTTTCCTTGTTCCACGTTGCAAATACATGGAGATCCGGAGACCTGGCTACTCCAAATTGCCCTGGTGTGTGAATGAGTGTGTATGCAAGTGAATGTATGTGTATGTGTTTTCGATGCAGTCCTCCAGGTGGACGGTCACTTCTGGTAGAGAGTACACTGTGCACAGCTGACTGCCGCGTCATTCCGGTGTGTGTTGACTGAGTGATCGTGTAAAGTGCCGATTGTAAAGCACCTCCTATGAAGGTCATCTATAATTGTAACTTATATATGGTTTATAAGTGCATTCATAAGAGCACCTTTAATGTCTTCCTGGTCATGCATGAATATATAGAATGGTATTAATAGAGAACGGTTGATTAAACGCCACTGTTTTATGTTTCGGCTGTAAAGGGTTGGAAACTGATTACATGGTGCATTGTAAAAATAGATAGATTACGTGAGGGCTGATGTAATTGATGGTAAGCATTACTGAGCACTCCTTGGGGCATTAAGATGTCTACCCTGGGCATCACTGTACAGTCTTTTCTTATCTCACCCCGTCTTAACTAATGAACAGTAATGTGACTGAAAGGGGGAGTTAGGCATTGCCGTGCTTTGACACAACCATGGACATCTATATACAGCCTTGTTTATTTACAGTGTCTTTTTATTGTTTGCTGAATTCACATTTGAATACAATTCCATCATTCACTCAACTCAGCCTCTGGAATCTGGTCTTCCTCCATTTTTCTACATTATCTGTCCCTTGTATCAGCTCCTCTGACCATACAGGAGCACTTTGGAGTTCTACAATTACCCTGATCTTCAGCGGTCAGGACCCCACAGGACCACCACAGTGCAGATATTATGTGGTTGGTGGGTCATTCTCAGTGGTGGTTGAGGATGACCAACACAAACTGTGCAGAAACAGATGAGCTTCTGTCTGGAGTAACTAGGTAGGAGTGTCTAATAGAGTGGACAGCCAGTGGACACAGTGTTTAATAACTCCAGCAGCCCTGCTGTGTCTGATCCACTCGTACCAGCACAACACACCACCATGTCAGTGCTCCTGCTCTGTGGTGGTCCTGTGGGGTCCTGAGCATTGAAGATCAGGGTGAAAGGAGGAGAATAAAGTCTGCAGTCAACGAACATCATGGAGGATTAAACATTGGAGATGTTGGTTGGTGGAGGGGGATTTGACTGGATTTTCCTGCTGCTCTTGGTCTTGACAAGGTGAACTCAAAAGCCCACAAATTAGCCCATGGCCACGTCAGTGTGTGTGTGTGTGCGTGCGTGCGTGTGTGTGGAGAGTGGAGCTTTAATGACTGTAATTTCTGTACAAGCTTAAAAAGCTTCCAACACCTTGTTGAAGAGTGACTCCTTAAAGAGCCAGACTCTTATTTTTCATGGCTTTCTTTTGGTTCCAGCTCCGGTTTCAGCAGCAGGGCAGATGAGACGGCATCTGAGCGGTCAGACCCCGTCCTGTCATACAGACCACTCCATGTTCTGTCTGCTTTATCTCTCTTTCATTACTCAGCCTGCCTCCGTTATTGAGAGGAAGCCTTTCAGATGGAGCCAGGCAATTAGTCAGCCAATTAAAAACCCATTGTACCTCTCCCTCTTTCTCTCGTCCCCTCTCGCTCGCCTTCCGTTTGTACACGCTGCTATCATTCTCTATCTCTCTGGCTGTACTCTCTCTCCCCCACTTTGTCTAATCTGAGCCCGATCAGCCCTCCGTTTCTGTCTGAACACTTCTTTCTACTTCATCACTTTGTTCTACCCCAGCAACAGCCTTCAGACAGAAAAGAGACGTCTCCCTGTCTTACAGAACAAGGCAAATCATCACAGGTGTTTTATCGTCAGGGGATTTTGGCTTTGCATCTCACACTCACACACACACACACACACACACACACACACACACATATACACAAGGGGCTTTATATAATACTCATCATACCATCACCTTCTGACCATGTTTCTACACTCTCTGTCCATCTTATCAGCTCCTTTTACCATAGAGGAGCACTTTGTAGTTCTATAATTACAGACCTTCACTCAGGACCCCACAGCACTGCAGTGACACTGACGTGGTGGTGTGTAAGTGTGTGTTGTGCTGGTTCAGAGTGGATCAGACACAGCAGTCCTGCCGGAGTTTTTAAACATCCATCGTGTGAGCACTGATGAAGGACTAGAGGATGAGCAGCACAAACTGTGCAGAAACAGATGATGTCTCTGATTTTACATCTACAAGGTGGAGACACTCGGTAGGAGAGCAGGCAGTGGATCCGGTGTTAAAAATCCCAGCCACACTGCTGTGTCAGATCCACTCATACAAGCGCAACACACACAAACACACCACCACCACCACGTCAGTGTGACTGCAGTGCTGAGAATGACCCACCACCCACATAGTAGCTGCTCTGTGTTGGTCCTGTGGGCTCTTGACCACTGAAGGTCAGGATGAAAGGAGACTAATCATGCATTTGCATGACATTTTGACAACGGCAACTTACAGAACGGGTGTCCACAAACATTTGGACATGTAGCGTATGTAAGTTCTTGTATGCAATAAAATAAATATGTTCCAGATTCCAGATGCAGTCTTATATTCTGCATCTCTGTCTCTAGGTGTGTGTGTGTGTGTGTGTGTGTGTGTGTGTGTGTGTGTGTGTGTGTGTGTGTGTGTGTGTACAATATCCCAGCCTTCAGCTTTATCTTCTTTCATGGTGCTCAGTGATGTCTTTTCAATTGACATTCATTCTTTCAGCTTCCCGCCCTCATTTTCGCACCATGCGCTGCTTTGTAATGCGAGTTGTGCTCGAGTGCTTTCATCAAAAAGATCCACACCATCAAACGTCAAACCAAATTCAGCAGCAGAGGAGGGGAGTTGGGGGGGGGTTCGGGCTGACGCAGGTCGACTAACTTATTTGTTTGTATGTCAGAGTGAAGTTTAAGAGGTTACAGAGGAAAAGTTGTGTCTCAGCTTCTGCCTGTCCAGTAACATTCATTATTGCGGTAATGGTAAAGGTCACATGTCACGGTTCGGGGCACAAGCAGGTTTCCAAGGTGAAATGGGTTCGATGTCAGACTTTATTAGGAGGATTCCAGCTGACTTGGACTTCAAGCAGGGGCACGTAACTGGGACGTGACTTTCTTAAGTCAACACAGAACGTAAAGACATGATATACGTTACTTACATTAGCCTGGTATTTACAGTGCTACACTGAAGACGTGAACTTTAGTGATATTGCACGTAGGCAATCCACAAATAGGGCTACTCATACAACCGTGCTTCTCAAAATCAGGTCTTGGAGGCCTGAGGAAAAGCTTCAGGTTGACCTTACAGGGTCTGCCGCACCACCAGCCATCACCATGGGGAAGAGCCTGTTTCACTCATTTCTCTTTATTGCTTGCGCTGTTGTCGTAAGTTCTTCTGCACACAGGTTGGAAACACCAATACAGGGGTTGCACAATGAAACTGAAACACCTGTCATTTTATTGTGGGAGGTTTCATGCCTAAATTGGAGCAGCCTGGTGGGCAATCTTCATTAATTGCACATTGCAACAGTAAGAGCAGAGTGTGAAGATTCAATTAGCAGGGTAAAATTGCAGTGCACACAACATTATGGGGGACATACCAGAGTTCAAAAGAGGACAAATTGTTGGTGCACGTCTTGCTGGCGCATCTGTGACCAAGACAGCAAGTCTTTGTGATGTATCAAGAGCCACGGTATCCAGGGTAATGACAGCACCACCAAGAAGGACAAACCACGTCCAACAGGATTAACTGTGGACCCAAGAGGAAGCTGTCTGAAAGGGATGTTGGGGTGCTAACCCGGATTGTATCCAAAAAATGTCCTTCCCAAGACGAATTGACACTGTATTGGCCACAAAACCAGGCCCTAGTTCACCATAATAATACATTATTGTGGTCTAAAACCAGAACCAGGTGTTTCAATTTCATTGTCCAGTTGCTGGAACAGTGTTATACATTTTCATAAGGCCTTAAAGTGACTGTAATAGGGCTCTGAGTGGCTCAGTGGTCTAATGCACTGGCACTATGAAGTACAGATCCTGGGTCAGGCTGCTTGCCATCGACAGCGGAAGTCTGAGAGAGCACATTTGGCCATGCAGTTTCTGGGTGGGAAGATGGCGGTCTCTGCCTACATCACATGCAGGGTGATTCTGGATGTTACAGGTGTCTGTTTGCTGGTGTATCACAGCTGAGGACCTGACACTCTCAATTGGGGGGGAAGTTGGGGTCAAATTATTATTTTTAAAAAATGTAACTGCAATTAAACTTAACCATGATTAATTGTATATGACTTAAAAAGACTGTTCTTCTGGTTCTGTAATGGTCCATCAAAATTTTGCTGGTTCTAAGGCTTTGTCCTCATGTATTCAGATCATTTTTTGCATCCTATCTAGGCCAACATGTCATTTTAGGTCAGTGTGTTTTAGTGTGGATGGAAAAAATGCTCATTTCTGAAGATGGTTACGCTACAATGTGAAGTTCTGCATGGTTTTTATGCTCTCGATAGGGTGCTTTGCACTGGTTGGATGTTTCAAATTTAACATCAAGGCTCCTACTGAGTTGGCATGCTCACTCACATTGTAGGACGCTGTAGAAATGCAAAAATAGACAAGGCCTAAAATGCCGATTCGTTTTTGATTATTCCCCCGGTCACTATGCACCAGAAGGCGCATTTCTAATGTCCACCTACTCACTTGTCAAGGAGAGAACATGGTGTCATGGAGAGAGCCTTCCCAAAACCATGGTTTACCTAGATCACCACAGTTATTATTCCAGTGCTGACTGTAGTGCTGAGGCCTGTTTGTTGGTTGTTGCTTGTGATGAATTCATAAGGATCCTAACGAGTGCACAGGAAGCTTCCATTGAATTCGACAGACACATAATTAAATGAAAGCATCCAACATCTTCAGACCATCAAAACAACCTGACCCATTTTTCTCCCGGGAAAAAATGAGCTTCAGTGGTCAAGCCGTAATTCGAGCCCCAGCGCTCTGCATGTTCCCCTCAGATGAACATTGATTTCTCCAGTAATTTAGAGGTCTGTCTGAAGCCTCCTCTGATATATGGGCTACATGAAGGACGTGGCACATGCGTCTTATCTTTCTGTCTGACTTAAAGCATTACTCACACAAATCCCAGCCATCTGTCATCCATCAGACATTCTATAGGTCTTTTTCCTCTTCTATCTGCACCCTCTTCTTTCCCTTCCTCCAAGAACAAATAAAGAACAGCACCAACTGCAAGATGCTCTTAAAACATCAGTGCCCTTTGTTCACCAACCATACCTTTGCTCATATTTTATCCTTAAAGGTCCACAGAACCTGTTTCTAAAGTACATCAGGCTTGTTTAGATGTTGTTTTACAATCTTCTGAAGCTGAAATTTGTGGTGAGGATGTAGGAGAGGTTTTCTGTACCACAACTCCAGAGATATTCCTTATCTTGGCCTCCACTGATTTGGAACTTCAGACAGCTAGGCAGCTGCTTAGAAGAACCCATGGCTGCTGTTATTTTGGACAAGTTTGGTTTGGCCTTCCCTAATGATGATTATGGACAAACCTTAACCCTGACAGACCAGTTAAGATCTAAGACCTCTGTCAAATTAAAAAGTTGAAAAGGGCTTATATTGATATTAAAATCTTGAGTATCAGCTAATAACAACATATACAATATACTCAAAAGTATTGGGACACCTGCAAGTTTGAAAAAGGAGCTTATCCTTTGGTTTGGTATCTGTCTCTCTGTCCAGGGAGGGCTTTCTTCTACATTCTGGAGCTCCTGACTGAGGATCTGAACTGAAGGGTTGGGCTGCGAGCAGGCCCTGAGGCTCTGATACCTCAGAACAGTGTTTATATCCAGAACTATTAACATAAACTGTATGAACCAAAATACAAAACCCGTCCATTTGGTTTACGTAGAACTGGACAGACACATTGGCAGCAGCCGTGGTCTGGTGGTGAGGGAACCAGCCTTGTGAATGGAAGGTTGGCAGAAGATGACCAAAGTGCCCTTGAGCAAGACACTGAACTCCCCATCTGGTCCCTGGGTGCTCGAGCAAGACACTGACTGGGCTGCCCACTGCTCTGGGCATGTGTGCTCACTGCCCCCTGGTGTGTGAATTCACAAGTGTGTATGTGTTTATCACTGTGTGTGGAAGACACAGTGGGTCAAATCAGTATAAATACTTTGTCCTGTGAAGGTACAAGAGTGTATGTGCGTCCAAACGTTTGACCGGTACCGTAGAAAGCCTTTCCTTTGGACGTTCCTCCAACCAAAGCAGGTTAAACCTGTTTTTAGAAAAAACAATGAACACACTGGGTGTTTGGCTCATTTCCCTGGAGAACCACAGCACACGTTGATGATCAGGAGGGCTCTCTAGCCAGACCACGTCCCTGTCCCAGTGAGGGAGCAGGGTGCGGAGCAGATGGTTGTGCCACTGTACTTTGTGTCATGGCTCCCTAGAGATGCTGTTTCTGACAGAGTACTTAACCCAGCATGTGTTCTCATATGGAGCCAGAGAAGAACCTTCAGCACTGTCCTCTTTCTCCTTACCTCTCGGACTCCTGCCTTTGCTTCTCTTCTGCTCTGACATTTTTCCTCTTCTTCTTCTTCTTCTTCTTCCCCTCCCTCTCTCCCTCTCCCTCCCTGTGTCCTGCAGTCTGATGTCCTCCAGGCGCTACTACTTTGAGATTTTGCACAAGCAGGATGACAAGGGCTCAGACCATGTGGAGGTCGGGGTAAGTTTAAGTTTAAACTCCAGCTCCAGCACCTACTCAATAATAAAGGTTCCTTTATGGTTCTTGACCTGGATCGGTGCTTCTGGGAAATCATTTGCCTCGTTTCCCATCCTTTATATTATGTGGAGGTTCTGCAGACTTTAAAGGTTCCTCACACTCCTGTATAATTTACATTAATAGTTATGGAATGGTGTGCAAAATGGTGCCAGAAGAACCAATTTGGGTTCCCTCAATGGATGGTTGTTAACAGAACAGTTTCAGTTGAGGTGTGTGTGTGTGTGTGTGTGTGTGTGTGTGTGTGTGTGTGTGTGTGTGTGTGTGTGTGTGTGTGTGTGTGTGTGTGTGTGTGTGTGTGTAAACCACCTAAAATTAGTACCTTAATAGGTTCTTCGTGGTTACATCTCTTTTTCAAATGTAGTTGTTTAGGAACCATAAGGAACCCTAAGTGATTATTTTGCATCACAACAAATAAGGTTCTCCACACTCACACATCTCACATGCATGTCACTGCTGGACTGAGGACAGTCCTTACCAGAAATATCCAGCCAGCAGCGTCCGGTGGGCAGTGACCAATGAGCACTGACGAAGGACTAGAGGACGTCCAACACACACTTACATCCACACAACACAGACTTTACATCTACAAGGTGGAGCAGGGAGGTAGGAGTGTCCAGTGAAGTGGCCAGTGCTTAAAAACTCCAGCAGCACTGCTGTGACTGATCTACTCGTACCAGCGCAACACACACTCACACACCACCACCACGTCAGTGTGACTGCAGTGCTGAGAATGACCCACCACCCACATCATATCTGCTCTGTGGTGGTCCTGTGGGGTCCTGATCGTTGAAGATCAGGGTGAAAGGAGGAGAATAAAGTCTGCAGAGAAACAGATGAACTACAGTCTGGAATTATAGAACCACAAAGAGCTCCTGTGTGGTCAGAGCTGATAGGATGGACTGTGTAGGAACAAGGTGGTCAGTGTGCAATCTTTAAAGAACCGACAACTGAAAGTCTTTTTGGGGACTATTTAATGTAATTGTGTTTTTATAGTCTTACAAGAAAACGTTTTTATCCGGACAGAAGTTCTGTAACTTTAGAACGCTGCATCGTTTACAAAAAGGCTCATTAAAGAATCACACATTGAAGATTAAAGAAAAATGTTCTTCTGTGGAATCAAGAAAAAGACATATTTTAATAGCTTTTTTATGAGTCACATGGCCTTAAAAGCTCCTAAAGCTCAAAAGTGGTCTTCAGAGCTTTCTAAAGGAGCTGCTGCACCTTATTATTTCAGTGCCATTCGAGAGGAACGAGTCACATAAACAACTTTTCCATCTGCATTTATGGTGTTATTTTTTTATAATAAGCTCACAATGAAATAAATGCAGCAAACTGCTGAACGCTTCATGATCTGACAGCTTTGAGCCTTTTCGGCTTTCATTTGGTCGTCTCTTATTCTGTTGTTTTCCTTTATACTCTCGCTCTCTCTCTCTCTCTCTCTCTCTCTCATTCTTCACCATAACATTATGACCACCTCCTTGTTTCTACTCACACTGTCCACTGTATCAGCTCCTCTGACCACACAGGAGCTCTTTATGGTTCTATAATTCCAGACTGTGGTTCATCTGTTTCTCTGCAGACTTTATTCTCCTCCTTTCACCCTGATCTTCAAAGATCAGGACCCCACAGGACCACCACAGAGCAGCTATGATGTGGGTGGTGGGTCATTCTCAGCACTGCAGTCACACTGACATGGTGGTGGTGTGTTCGTGTGTGTTGCGTTAGTTCAGACGCAACAGTGCTGAGAGTTTTTAGACACTGTCCACTCTATCAGACCCTCCTACCGAGTGTCTCCACCTTGTAGATGTAAAGTCAGAGACAGAGGCTCACCTGTTTCTGCACAGTTTGCGTTGGTCGTCCTCTAGTCCTTCATCAGTGCTCACAGGACGCTGGACATTTCTGGTCGGTGGACTGTTCTCAGTCCAGCGGTAAGAATGGGAGGTTTAAACACTCCAGCAGCACTGCTGTGTCTGATCCACTCGTACCAGCTCAACACACACTAACACACCACCACGTCGAACAAGGTGGTCATAGTGTCACTGCCGGACTGAGAATAATCCACCAAATATTCAGTGTCTCTTGCTCTCTGTCTACCACACATGCACACACACACACACACACACACACACACTTGCTCCTTATTTGCCTTTTTTAAAGTTACAGAGTGGAGACAATTTAGTCGCGGGAAAGAAGAGAAAATATAGTGAATTTGCCTTGAAGAGCATGATGTAAATCTACAAAACACTCTCTGCCTCGCTTGTGGTAATGACCCGAGCTGAGTTACTGCTCCGCTGCAATACAAAACGTGTCACCCATTACACATTTATAGTGGATATACCCACAGAAACAGGGTCTTTATGAATGTGCCTCCAAACTGCCCCATAACTCTTGACCCATAAAAGCTGTTATTGATGCTGCTGCTTGCAACATAACTACATCCTTGAACGGCGGCGGTGATTTTTGATAGCATGATTATTATGTCCTTGCCCAACCCACAGGAGTTCAACCAGCATTAATTCCCGGCTTTTATTAGTGGGAAAGAGATGGGGGTGAGTTTTCCAACTGAGCCGGAGTGAGGGAAGGTACAGGACGGACAGAAACAAGGCAACTAGAGGCAGAATTGGAAAATGAACAGGAAATATATCCAGTGCACTTTGCATTTAGACCAACCGTGCGTGAATGAGTCTGAATGCCTGTGACAGGAAGAACGCACGAGGTTCCGAAATAGAAGAACTTTCCCAGGAGAACTTTCCTTTTCCCTGTGAGGACGAGTAAAACAAAGCTTTGGGTTAGCGAACTTTCCCTTTCCGACAGACGTGATGCTCATGTTTAGTGACTAACAGGGAGAAAAAGAGGGATAAAAGCACTGCTATAAAATGAATAGCTGCCGTGCTGGCATTTGATTGGCTGTGCACACGCAGTTTACACACATATGACAGCACGCATCACTGCTCACAGTCTTAAAGGTGCACTAGAATGTCCAACTGTGTTTACTTTGCCATCCCTGAATAATGAGAGTCAGTATGGAACCGACAAACCATGAAACTATAAACCTCAAACACTGTTGTTCCTCCTTCAGAAGAAAGCCTGGTAGAACCAAAGTGGACTAAGTGGATTAATTCCAAAACTCATTCACTGTTACTCAGCAGCCTTGACTCCACAATGGAGGACCATCTAATTTGACAAACACCCAGCACACGAAAGCAGCCGTCAAAACTGGTAAAACAGTAAAACGCAAGAGTGGTTTCAGGACAACGTGGTGATTATGATTCTTTTCACCTACAGAGTTTGCTGTTGCTACATAAACTACGCCTCCTGACCATACACTGCAAAAAATTAATTTCACTGCAAAAACTTAATTTCACTGCAAAAAATTTATTTCACTGCAAAAAAATAATTTCACTGCCAAAAATTCATTGCACTGCAAAAAAATTCATTGCACTGCAAAAAATTAATTTCACTGCAAAAAATTCATTGCACTGCAAAAAAATTCATTGCACTGCAAAAACTTAATTTCACTGCAAAAAATTCATTGCACTGCAAAAAAATTATTGCACAGCAAAAAATTAATTGAACAAAAACTAGACAAATATGTCAGAAATGAGAGCTAAATCTTTAAATAAGCAAAAAATGGGATAATCTACAATTTCTTTGTTTTGATCTTAAATGTCTTAAAACTAATAAGAATCTAGAAAAATATAAATTAATTATTATAAACAGCTTTCCCCCACAATTTGGCCCCCTCTTATACATGTGTAGCTGCCATTACATCATTGCTGGGCAGCCAATGTGCTCAGAGGAAAGTGTCAGATCTCCAGCTCCACAGATTTTTGTTCCTGTGTGAACTTACCTACAGAGAGCACGGACAGTTTTGCTCTCTCAGACTCTGGCTGCTGATAGCATCATGATCCAGGATTCAAACCTTTGAGACTCAGATCGCAGTGCTTGTGTCTTAGACCAGTGGTTCCCAACCCCTGGGCCGTGGAACAGTTGGTACCGGGCAGCACAATAGATTAACCCCCCGGTTACGTGGTTGAGAGGAGAGGAGAAGAGTAGAGTTCGTGACTATTATATTTACAACTTACTGAATGATGAATAAACTTGGGATGTCCTGCCTGGGATTGGTGTCCGATCCAGGATGTTTTAATGGATTTGGAGCTTTAGCTCTCCTCTACCAAGTGCAGCATTTATAAAGAACTTGGAGCTGAATGGGCAGCTCGGTCCAGGAGATTGGATTATTAAATATTAACACACTATAATGAGAGAAGCGGGACTGAGCAAGACGACCGAGGATTCGGGATTGGTGGAAGAAGCATCAATGGTTCTCCACATGCACATGATTTAAAACTCATAACGGGAAGTCTGGAAGACCTGAAGGCCAGTATGAAACCGGTTAAAGAACAGAGTGAAAAGATGGAACTTCAGCTCAATATGAAGAAGACTGAAGTCAAGACGACAGGAAACAGGGCCAGCTTTACCATTGATGAAGAAGATGTGGAGATGTTGGACAACTTTCGCCTCTTCGGGTCAGTTATTAACAATAACTTGTTGAAGGCCTTATTGATGAAGGCGCTTGAAAAGATCTTCAAATGTAAAGATCTGTCTTTAAAAAAAAAGACAATGGCTTTCTCTGTGGTTCTGTATGGTGAGACAGGAGAACTATAGATGCCTTTGAACTTCCACTGAAGAGTGGAAGGTAAAAGAGGAAGAGGATGGGCAGCTACAAGATGGATGGACACAATTCAAAGAATAAAGTTCAAAACAGAAGACTGGACATTCTGGAGGAACACTGTCCATATGGTTGTCAGTTCTTTGTCAGGATTTGACTGCAATTAATAATAATAATAATAATAATAATAATAATAATAATAATAATAATAATAATAATAATAATAATAATAATAAAAGTTGCTGCTAAACAAAAAAATCAATGTAGAATCTTCTCAGAAGGTAACAAAACAGCAGACGTTTTGGTGAGAATCATGTAGGGGACTTAGGGACACTTTCAGACATGCTTACCTGCATCTAGGTGACACATGTAGAAGGTGGAAGGACCTTCTAACAAACTACAGTTGCTTTGTTGTGGATTTTTGGGAGCAGCCTTGTTTGAAATGCCAATGCTGGCTTGGTGTCTCGCCCACACCAGTGTCCAGGCAGTTAGATTACGTGACCACTTCAGGGATTCCCAGCGCTTGTACAGTGCATTTGCGTAATGCGTGTTGCGTATTGTACGGAGAGGCACAAAGGAAAGCTCGTGAATATAACGCTGCACAACAGGATGCTTCACATCACGACAAATCACATCATGAACGCTAGAGTGTGAGACACAACACCTTTACATTAAATGTAGCCGAAAGCATGAGGGACAGGGGCTTTGACAGGCTTATGAGGTTGAAAGGACACAAGAGTTCAGACGGGGTCAACAGAAAATATTCCTGCAGTTCGTTTTCCCCGCCGGAGCCATCAGAGGAAAACGAGCTCATTTGTGTACTCGAATCATCGCACAGATCACTTAAGCACTTTGCGAAGTCTTGCTTTGATCAATTTTTAATGCTGAAGTATAAACTAACCTCCAGCTCTCCTCTCTCGCAGCGTCGCTCGAGCGCAGTGCGAGTCTGACAGCTGGATACGACGCAGGCAGAGTGGAGCGAATTAGCTACAGTCGTGGGCTTTGCAATCACTGTAGTGACCGCGATGGGCAGATGCTGCAGGAAGAGCTTGTCCAGCACTAAATTGCAGTCGTGCACAAGGGTGTCATTTTGGTTTCAGTGGACGGTGCGGTGGTGGAGGGGGGGGAGAGGGGGGTGGCTCTGGGTCGTAAAGTGCTCAATGCAGATGGTTTTGTAGCACATGATGATGAAACATGAGGAAATTAAATCCAAATGAACATCATTGAGGGCCTGTTCCTTTAAATGATAACGGCCCACCTTCCAAACCGCACCCCTTTCTCGTTACTCCTCTTCTTAAACGATACTTCTCGTCTCATTTACTGCACCTTCTGTTCAATATGAAAGTCAGTCGCCATTAAAGTCAGGGTCAGCAGTGGTCTGGACGTGTCCTGGACGTAGGACACTACACATCTTCATTACACCTTATCTACACGTGTACATAACCGACAGACTCACTGAACGGATGGTCAGCACTACCCCTCTGTTCGTATCTGTCTGCACGGACTTTACCTGGACACGTGCACAACAGACTCAGCCTGCATTTGTACCGTATTGTTACTATGGTTACCTGCATACTGTTTATGCATTTCCATATTATATACTTAATACTCATCATTCGTTCTGTAGCTCAGTAGTTTATTGTCTTTTAATAAACCGCTGCTCTTAATAAGGCTCAAGTTCAGTCCTCTTTCGGCTCTTTGTCGTTTATTGCGCCGCTGTAATATATGACTTTCCCTCTGGGATTAATAACGCTATCCATCCATGCATCCGTCCATGCATCCGTCCATGCATCCTTCCTTCCATCCATCTGATGGGAAGTGAGGGGGGAACGACATGCGCAGTGTGCAAATAACTGGTGCCAGGAGGAGAAAGCTGCGGGTTTCAGCGAATGGAGGCAAATGAATTACGTTGTATTTACAAGAAGCAATGAAGTGACTGAATAATTAACTCCATTATTTGAGTTAAAATCACCCTTAATGTTCAGATTTTAAATGTGCTTATGAGCCGTACCAGCATATACTTATTTATGCAAAACCAGCAGCCGCTCAGAACCCTTTCTTGAGTGTAAGATCGTCGCAGTTAAATCATAAAACAGGATGTTGATGGGATGTGAGGTCAGACATGAATGATACGCTGGTGAACAGGTGATTATTTACCACTAAAAGACATTATATATGGATTTTTATTTTATTTACTGTGGTGTAACTATAAATATGAACAATGTAGTGACGTTTCGACATGTAGAACCTTCAGCATCTAGAACCATCTCTAGTTTTGATCCATGTTCCGCTGACCACCCTAAATACAGCACCAGTCAAAAGTTTGGACACACTGATTCAATGTATTATAGATGACGTAACTACTTCTAAGCTACTTCTTTTGATGCTGATATTAAAACCGCTAATTACAACATGTGTTATATGGACAAAAATATTGGGACACCTCATTCATTCTGTGATCAAGGGTATTAAAGGGAGTTGATCCTGCTTTTGCTGGAGTAATGGTCTCTAGTGTCCTGGTTTGGGGGACTACTGTGAGGATCTGAGCTGCTTATTTCCCTCTGGGATGAATAAATTCTGATTCTGATTCTGATTCTGATTCTGATACCGGCCTGTTTGCATGGAAACCTCAATATGATGCTTATATCCAAAACTTATGACTGGTACTTTATGTAGCAGCCAGTATGTTAATACTGTAAACGCTGTAAACCAGTGTCTTGTGTGTGCAGTGCATGGATAAATCATTCCTGTTTGGGAGTTTTAATTTGTTTTATTTTGGTTCCACATTGTGTGCATGGCTTGTTTTTCCCTCTGGAAATGGGTCACCTTGAAGCAAAGAACTGCTGGTAGCCGTCTCGGGAACTCACCCAGGCTGGACCGATTTGGTTCCCACAGAGAGTCGCCAGAGCTACAGATGACCTCAGCCCGACGCTCATGACGAAGGCGCTCGTCTTCAGTTCTAAACAAAAAGGCTAAACGCTGTGGCATGCACAAACCTGCTCCAAGCAGAAGGTCCATGATGAAGGAGTTCTGCACCAGCCTGTGTTTTATCTTCAGCAACAGGGGCGGTGAAGAGGGGGAGGAGGTTCAAAGATGAGAGCTGAGCGGGAATGAATAAATTCATGGAGTCTCGGAGTCAAAGGAAGTGTTTCCAGGCCTCCGTCAGAAGCAAGGGAATTGGAATTGGCTCAACTTGCTCCAGCTCCTGCTCTGCGAAAAATAGCCACTAATTGGCCACGACAAGCACAGGAAATCATTTATTCAACAAACTCCTGAATGGATAGTGCGGTGGAGCCACGTCTTTTTGGCCAGTTTTTGCTCTTTATGCTCCCACTTTGTATGTCTCTGAACTATACGGTGGATGATGCGAATGGTGGATTCAAAAGCAGTGAGAATTGAGAAGAACTGTCCATCTGAAATCCTACATTAGATGGCTACACTGACTTGAACGATAGAACTTTTGTAAAAGGTCTCTACATTTTATGACCTTAGAACCTGAGATCTGCACTTTGTGGGCAGTTACGTGCCATTTTCTTGGCTTCATAACTCAGGACTGAGTTAAATCCCAGTTTAAATGCCGGAGGAGCCTTTTAGGGCATGTTTACTGCTCTGTGAACATGTACATGATCAACCTGCATGCAGACTCCAACTGATCAGTGAGAGGGGGCGGGGCTAATGATGTCACTGTGCCTGGGCATTGTGTTATTTAATATATGTTATAGTGACATTAATATTAGTATTAGTTATACATACCAAGGCCTGCCCACTCATAGCTGTCCCCTCAGCGTACAGCACTTTATCCCACCCATTTACGCATAATTAAATATTGTGCTGCTCCTGGCTGTAGGAGCTGAAGTATCCTATATGGGAATTTTTGTGCTTGTTCCACATTTCAGGCTTAGTAAGGGCATATACGGAGCAGCCAATCAGAACAGAGTTCTGAGTCATTTATATAAATCTATACAAAGCTTAATGACACAGCTTCGTTCTAAGGGATGAAGAACGATGGGAAAACGGTGCCTGCAATGGGAATCGTGACTGCTAATAAATACTCTCTTACGAAACCTCTGCAGGAATATTTCGGAATGGTTCAATGTGAAGCGAACACATCTCCTAAAACGGATAGAAGCCTGTGCATCTTTCATCAAACGAGACCCAGTTCTTCTGCTTCTCCTTCTACATTCTTAATTCCTTTCCATCATTTCCTAACAGGGGCTAGTGGCTTCCTGCTGCCTGCCCACTGGCATCTTCTGGCAGAACCTGTCCAGAGTCTGTCCAGCTGCCTGTGCTCAATCGGCCTCATCTGACATCTGCGAACCAACTCCCTTTCAGTGTCCTTACCCCACGGACATGAAAGCATTGCCATGCTGCATGCTGGACTGTGTGGGGACAGTATGTCCTGATAAAGAAAGTCCAGCCCAGCATCACTGCAGCCTATCCAACATGATGTTTCTGGCGGCAGTCATTAAGGGCAGTGTGAATGTTCACCAGGAGCAGTGTGGGGCACAAATGAAGGGCCTTTGTTTTCTTTCTGAAGAGGCACGGAAAAGCAGGGAATGACGAAACGAGGGTGCTGCTGATGCAATGCCAGCAAAACATTAGCAGCACAAAAGCCTTTGTGTTGTGTAGTCAAGAGATTGGCATGTTTGTAGGCTCGATGGCACCTGCCAAGCGCAGAGTTTCCATTTGTGCCTGCACGGGTTTAAAGCTGCTGGTCTGAACTGCTAGGCTTGGTGTGATGAAGGCCAGCATTTTCACTGACGTCACAGCAGGACGACGCAGTGTCGGACTTTACTTATTCAGTGTTTCAGAAAGCAAAGCCTGAAGTGAAGCATTAATCAGCTTGTTTCTGGAGTGCAGACATTTCAGAAGACGTTTCACGCTTACGAACGAACCTTTTAAAGCCTGAACGAATTAAACAAATATTCAGATATGACTTGTGTTTTGTACCTTATTTGATAAATCTCAACGCATAGAAATCAATATTGTTATACTATGAAATATCCAAAAATGGCCAAAAAAAACAGTTGCACCCAGAAGGAATCCACGCTTCCAATGCATGACTGCAATTGTGTCGTCCCAGACTCTAATGGGGTCACTCAGGATGGTCATCTTCCCACTTTTGTCTTAGTGGACAGATGTGTGGGATGCTATTAAAACTCCACCCCTACCACACCATCTGCAGAACTGAGTGAGAACATTCAAGCTGCGTGGGATGGATCATCACAGGACACCATTAGTAACCTGGCATTTTGCAATAAACCTGAGAGACACTACTTCTGCATGTGTAGATCAATAAATATTGATCAGATCAGTCTATATTTATAATCATTGATTAATCCTACTACACCTTTATCTTCCTTCCAAGCAGCACTGCAGTCGAACACCTCCTTCTGTTCATCTAATATATTTAATATTATATTGGAATCACAGAAGTTCTGAGTAGACCTGTATATTAATACAGTAGGTGTGTCACATGACGCGCAGTGCAGTACACCAGGGGTATGATGTGCATTTCAGAATAACAGCTCGGTTTTAGCAGCATAAGGTGGTGAAGATGCGTCACCTGAATGGTGAGGGGGTGTTAAATTCCATAGAGTGTGTCGCAGCAGGAGAGAGTGTGTGTGTATGTATGCAAGCACAAGTAAGTATGTGTGTGAGTGTGTATGTATGTGTGTATCAAGTAAAGGCCATGTAAGGGTCCCTGGGCCTCAGATCCTGACATTGTGCTGCAGTTGCACTCCATCGATTCCCGAAAGGCAGAACCGACCTTGAGAATCACAGAACAATGTAGAGAATACTAAACACAATGGGCTACTGACTGATTCTGAGTGTGTGTGTGTGTGTGTGTGTGTGTGTGTGTGTGTGTGAATGCGTATGAATGTGTTTATCAAATGAATTTTATATATTTCACGTGATATGAATTTGTTACTGAACAGGAAAATTTTTTTTTATATATAATGACATTTATAAAAATATACATCTAATATAAATATATACTACTAATATAAATATCAAGATATCAGATATTAAGCATAGATTGTTATATTCTGCAGTTATGAGGTATCTATATGAGGATTTCTGTGACTTAATAAATAATAAAAGCTGAGTCTGTGCCGTTTGAGCGAGAGTTCCAGAGGTGGGCTGTGAGGTTCAGCAGAGTGATAGTATATGGGAGGAAGCTGTACCTGAGCCGGCTGCTTCTGTCCTGGATGCTCCTGGATCTCCTCGCAGATCACCTCATACTTAAAAGCAGAACCCGATGCACCATGTATTACAATAAGAACACTTAAAAGCTTTTATTAATAAAATATTTTATTAATGCTTGTAAAACTGAGCAGAACCAGCCTAACTGAGGTCAAATAACAGGGTTGTAAATATGGTTGTTCATCAGAATATGAACCAGTCACATACTTTACTGATTTTACACCAAAGTACGACTTTAAATACTATCGTGTTGTGTTATATCTGTGTTGAACTCTTCCCACAACTGTGTAAATTACAGTATAAATTATGGAAAAAGAAGGGATATCTAGTGTGTTTTTATGTATGTTGAGCCTAAAGTTTGACAATATAACATCTTCCTGACAGATACTACATGAAATATCAGTAGATTTCTCTTTCCAGGGTTTATGAATGAGTCTGGAGTGGACAGAATGCACCATCAAAACACCAGTGCCACGTTTAAAAAGCCTATAAAAAGCCTGATATATGGTTGCTATTCACTGCCTGTTGTTGTTTACAGGCTCTCTGTAATTGGTCTCAGCCTGTCCTTCTGTGATTCATGCAGTTGCTCAGTGCTCTGGAAATACTGATGATACTCAGAACGTACTGGGATGTAGTTTTTTACAGTCACTGCAGCAGGTCCCACTGTGCGGTAGAACGGGTGGATGTTCATAAACGTGAAGGTGCTGCGAAGCTTATTCGGGTGATGTTACAGAAGAACAAGCCACTTATTGTTTCATAAACAATTCAGTTAACGAGGGCAGTGGGATTCATCATCGTAAGGGTGTAGCTGCAGACAATTGCGTGGTTTAAAACACCGTGAGTCACATGTAGAGCTAACTTTTTGACTCCTGGAGGTGTCGTGGGCATCACATGTATAGGAGGCATGTGCTCGTCTGCTCCTTCCTGAATGAAGTTGTGACCACAAATGAGCTTTTTAACCATATTCGAATTTTTTGTAATTAAATATATGGTCATATTTGTCTCTTTGATTTTCGCACCGTGATGTACCTAGAACGATATTCTAGCTCTGTTCTGTTGTTCTGTTGTACTAGACACTAGAAAGGGTCTCGAATTAGGTCTTAGATGTTCCTAAATGAGAATCCACAAACACAGGTCGGCCAATGTTCTTGCAAATGTATTCTCTTGGTGTGACGGTGCATAAAAGCACGAGTGTGTAGCTCGGAGTGCGTGTGCGTGCGACCAATCAGTGTGCTCAGACAGGGATTCGCACGCTTCTCTGTCGTGTAGTGTTGTGTTAGTCATGCTCGAGTAGTGACAGTGTTTCTGCCTCTCCCGATTCATCTCCTTTCGTTTTAATACCATCTCAATATCACGGCTCACACGCACTAAAAGCAGTTTAATGGTGATAGGAATGTTCCGGGCTTTGGTGAAGATGTGTGTGTGTGTGTATGTAAAGAAAGTGATTGTGTGTGTGTGTGTGTGTGTGTGAAGTCTGTAGTTTTGGGCAGTGTAATTAGAGTTTTTTGTTCTGGAGCTGGTAAATGACCTGTCTCATGCGATCGTGGTGAGACTAAGAAGAAGTGATGTAGTAATTGCACGGCCTCTTTAGAAGAATTGCAGCCTGTCTGTCTAACAGCTATTTTAAGTGCCGGAGCCATCACTGAACACTGCATCGGCTACAGCAATAAAAGACTCCCGACATTTCTGTCTTCTCATCAGCTCTCTCTCTCTCTCTCTCTCTCTCTCTCTCTTTCAGTGGAGGCCCTTTTTGCCTGGACTGAAGTACGATGTCATTGACTCAGCCTACATCTCTTTGTACACAGGTAATTGTCCCTCTGCTGCGCTCTTCCCCGTCACCGAATGCAGGAGATATTAGGAGCAAAATGTGGAACACAATCCTCGTCCCATTCAAATACACAAACCATTATGATATAAAGTATAAAAATGATATAATGCAAATAATAATAATACACATTAAAAAACCCCAAAATAAACAGGGTTTCCACGAACACTGAACAACCTCACATGTTCTAGGTCCCTGGAAAATCTGGAAACGTCTTTTAGAATTTGTAAAATGTCATTCGTAAACGTGACGCCTGTGTTTTTGTGAGGATAAAGTTAAGACCCGCCACACTTACTTCTCGGCGAAATGTCAAATCAGAACCAGATGCAGCACGGCGGCCGCAAACGATTAGAACACGGTTAGAGGTGATGTTTGAGGAGTCTGTCTTATTTAAGCTGCAGACATAAGTGTGGTTTGCTCTTGATTGTTGTAGTTCTCTGATGGCTGGTTGTAGATGAGCAGGGATTAAAAAAAGTCTTCAAACCAGGGTCAGGTTAGGGTGTATATTTGTGACACCGTGAAGATTTCTCTTAATAAGGCTATTTTTGTTATGCGCAGTGCAGTGGAGGCGATGCTCGGTAAGAAAGAGGAAGGAAAATGATGCATCCTTGTGTTCTTTCTTAATAAAAAAGTTGATAAACATTTTTTTTTAATTATGATATGTACAGACATTATTACGTTATGGCCATTTTTTTATATTGTGCACAAATTAAATCTTGATATTAGTGGTTTATTAGTGATTAATGCCATTTTGAGATCATCGCTATTCAGAGCCGCAGGAAGCCCCGTCAGTCAGGCTGCTGTGCAGCGATGTTAGAGCTCCCCCTAGTGTCCATGTCACCATTATTATTAACGACATTGTATTTTATAAATTGAAAAACAATATCTAATGATATCGTCATTATATATCGGCCATCGGTCGCCCCGCCCTTTAAATATCGACATCGACCATTAAAATCTACTTGATATACTGATATTTACTGATTTTTAAATATTGCACACTCAATATTCAAGCAGAAATCGGACGTTCTACTGTCCGATAAAAGATTTACGAGTGGAGAACCTTTAAAACAGCCGCCAAGAGCTGATGGCGAGACGTGGACTCCAGCGGTCCTAAAATGTCATGTCAGGTCGGACTACAGCGTCTACCATCAGGCACCGCACAAGTCATCGGAGGCGAGCAAGGACGAAACCGAACTAAGCGTCTGAGGTTTAAAAAACAGACTCACTGTTTATAGAGTTCATTAGCGAGCCGTGCATCCAGACAGTGCACTTATGAGTTTTGCTTGTGCATTAGGCTGAATAATTTGCAGTGTACCACGAGTGCTCACCATATTGTTTTCTTATCTGCAGCTACACATGCTCACATCCCCCCACGTTGCCCTCTGTCAGCATTCATTCAACGCATGCTTTTAGCAGGGAGCACACCGAGTGCATGCCCACGATCCTGCTTTGCCTCATTTATAAAATTATTTCAGTCCAATGCTTTTTTTTTTCTCTTCTTCTTCTTTCCCTTTTTAATCTGAAGCTGAAGTTAACAAGCTGAGGGAGAGAGGGACAAGCATTAGCTAACACAGCCCGCCCCCGCTCGCCCAGAGAACAGCGACTAAAGTGTAGTATGCTGTCCCAATCATTAATCACCCAGACTTCTCCCTCAGAGACAGCCACACAGAGCATACACATGCAACCACACACACACACATAACCACATACACTCACTCACTCACTCACATATAACCACACAATCACACCCACACACACACATATACTTGTGGACAATCGATAGGACTAATTAAAGTGTGTTTTCATCAGCAGCCAGTCAAGCAGACACTTGTGAAAGCTCTCATAACGCCAGGAGATAAACCTTAATGAATGGACGTGTCTCTCTCTCTCTCTCTCTTTCTCCCTCTCTCATTCTCTGTCTCTCTCACTATAACACACACACACACACACACACACACACAAACACACACACCAGGGAATGCCTCAGAGCCCACGGGCGAAACCAGAGGCGGTCATGTTATGGAGTGGGCAAGAGAAGAAGCTCAGGCTCATCTCAATAACCTTCAGGCCAGAGACAAATTGGACCTGCAATTTAGACATTGAGCTTTTCCACAATGAGTCCATTTGTAGAGTTCAGGACGTATTCAAATGTCTTAAACGTGAAATCTCCATTCAAAGCCACATTGGGGCAGATTCCCAGACATTCTCAATGGAGATTAGGTTTAATCCCTGTCTGGAGAACCAGCCCATGATGTGGCATTTCTCTAGAAAATAGTAGCTTTAGAATCAGCGTCACTGACTGAAATGGGGAGAGGGGCTTTTCTGTCACTGCCACTTCAGGCCAGAAAGTTGCCCCCCCTCACTACAAGAGCTGCGTAACAGTGTGCAACCCAAGTCATGTGTTTGTACAATCCTGTGATGTTACTCTGCGTCCTCAGACCACATCCTCCTTTCACTTCAGATGCTGCTCTCAGCTTATTAACAAGCGCGTGTGTTCTGCTGTCCATGAGGGGGAGCTCAAAGCTCAATTTGTATTTACTGCAGTGGTGTGAAAGTGAACCTCCAACTACATGGTGAACCCAGGATCGAGGTCATGTATATATATGTAGTCGCACTTAAACTGTGACTGAGTGGCTGCAGGTTTTCATTCTGAACAACTACTTGTGACACCTGATCTCACTTATTTAATCAACAGGCCGATTTTGAAAACCTGCCGCCACACCGACCCTTCGTGGATAAGATTTGACACCCGTGGTTTAACTGAACAGTTAAACTGAAGATGAAACAATATCAACATTCAATTTGTACTTTAGTTCTTTGTATTTTCATCTTTTACAGGTTTTTTTTTTACAGATGATGTACTGTTTGCTTCCAAAATTTGCTGGAATTTCAATGAATCTCTTCTTCTTTCTACCTGTTTTATGTTCCTTGTGCCACTGACTGCAACGCAACTTGAAAGCGTGATTGCTCCACCCCCTGCTTACTGGTTGGAGTGGTGTTCTTTTCATGAAATGATGTGTGCATTTTTTCTCCAAACATACTTTCGCTGATTTCAGCCAAGGAGTCCTGTGTCAGTCTCATCAGTCCACAGGATTGTTTGCCAAATTTTTCAAACTTGTTTCGATGACTTTTCCAAGAAGGTCAAACGTTGAGCCGTGAATGAGACTCATTCCTGTAATTAACCTTTTTTTCATGTGTTTGGCATGTAGGGAACCAGGCGTTTCTGTGTTAATGATCACTGTGTGATATCTATCCTTGGAAAATTTAGATGATTCATCAAACGTCTAGTGAATTAAAGTGTTACGACACATTAAAGCGAGTATAAGTTATTTATTGTTAACGTTTTCCACACATTAACCATAACGGTTCTCTCTGACGGCTTTTAGCTGGTTCTGACCCAAACAGTTAAACAGAGGAATAAATACCAGCCTAACAAACAAGCATTACTAGATCGTAGTTTTGCTTTTTGAAGGGAAAGACAAACTGCAGCAGCAGTATGTTTTTTGTCTGGCTCAGTACTGTTCACTGCCCCTCACTGTAAGTGGTCTTCCAGTGAACTGCTGGTCATGCAGGTGTTACTGACCACATGCCTTTGTTTTCTTTCATCTCTCCCGCAGACGAGTCCAGTCTGAAGATGAACAGTGTGAAGCACATCCCTCAGACGTTGGCCAGTCACACACTCTCCCTGCACGGGTCCCACAGCACAGAGACACACACTGCTGACATGCTCAAATCAGACCCACGGGACACTTTCTACAAGAGTGTGTATTTTTCTTTCTCTGTCCCTGTTTTTTAAGAATGGTGTAAAATTGGGTCTGCTGTACTGTTGTACGGTAACGTAAGGGTTGGCACTCTGGCAAAAATTAAATATAGCTCTTAGAACCTGAGATACACACTTTGCAGGGTTTCATAGGCTTCATATCTCAGGATTAACCAACAGGCATGATACACATGTCATAACAAACTACACGACTTCAAAGCATTATTGATAAATCGTGATTAATTATCCAGTTCATTTAAATCCCAGTTTAAAACCCAAAGAGCTTCCAGTGCATGTTTACTGCTCTGTCCACGTGAACATGATCAACCTGCCTACAGACTCTGACTGATCAGAGAGAGGGGGCGGGGCTGATGCTCAACCTGCATACAGACTCTGACTGATCAGAGAGAGGGGGCGGGGCTGATGCTCAACCTTCATACAGACTCTGACTGATCAGAGAGAAGGGGCGGGGCTGATGCTCAACCTGCATACAGACTCTGACTGATCAGAGAGAGTGGGCGGGGCTGATACTCAACCTGCATACAGACTCTGACTGATCAGAGAGAGGGGGCGGGTCCGATGCTCAACCTGCATACAGACGCTGACTGATCAGAGTGGGGGGCGGGGCTAATTTTGTCATTGACACATATATTGGGTTATAGAGGACAATGAGAAGGGAGGGGCTGTTTGCTCTCTCTCCTCAAATTTCAGAATACGTGTCCTGAGAAGGGACAACACTGTTACATTTCATTTGATTTGGTCTACTGGCCTGTATTATCAAAGTTCAGCTCAAAAACACTCTGGATGTTGAATGTTCAACAGGATTCCTGAGATGTATCATAATCAGAATTACTTTTTTAATCCCAGAGGGAAATTGCAAATATAGATTGCACGAATAGAGAGATGTTTTAAGCAAACAAAAAAACAAATACAATTAAAAAAAACCTTCTTTTTGGTGAAATAAAGAACGTCCTACATAATTAGTCTAAGGCTCTAAAGGTTAAAGCAGGAGGCTGCACTCTACAGCTCTTCGGGTAACAGAGCTTACATTTCTTACAGTGCTGTAGGAATAAGAACGCAAGGCTACAATCGCAGAGCAGCTGAACTGTATAAATGACTTCTATTATGTATACAGTCACTGGTCGGAACATGGTGTAACTGGTTCGCTTGAGTGCGATTGTGCCCCTGCTCATCTGAATATGGCCCTTGCACTTCTACCGTACACAGAGGCTGGACACGCTCTGCTGTTCGTCTGGGGATTTACTCTGTGTGTACAACGAGTGGCAAAAATACAGCACTGCATGAAATGTCTGTCCCTCTGGCGCTCGCAGCTGCCGTCCTCAGCCGGTTTTATGGCTGACTGAGCATGACTTGGTAAAATAATAGTTTGTACATGTGTTGGAAAACAAACATTATACACTGTGAATTAGGCACTTGATGCTGCACAGTAAAATGTACACAGTACATATGTGTGTCTATATTGCATATATATATCAGTGCATCAAAAAAAATGTTTATATGGTCAAAAAAAGCTCATTGTTGATCACAATTCCATTCATAAAGGTACACTGTCAGACTGGTCATTCCATGTAAAGTGACATTTCAAGCCTTTTTTTTGTTTTATTGTTGATCAGTTTGGCTTATAGCTCATGAAAACCAGAATCCAGAATGTTAATATATATATATATATATATATATATATATATATATATATATATATATATATGTGTGTGTGTGTGTGTGTGTGTGTGTGTATCAAGAGGAAATGAAGATCAAATTTCAGTGTTTATATATAAATAATTTCACCGTTCTGCTCAAATATATCGGGATATGATATTTTGTCCGTATCACCCAGCCCACTATTTTATGAATCTATTTTAAAGATATATAACATCATGTAATTTATCTCAATAACAACATAGTCGTCTTGCCGACCCTTACGTGACTTATACATTTAGACACTGGAGACTGTTGGACTGACTGACAGGCATCCGGGTGTCCTCTCAGAAACGTCTGTTTATTTATTTATTTTATTTTATTGTTTACACAGTATCCTCGGTGGGCACGCAGTACACACTGGCACTACAGCACCAGATTACAATATCCACACTGCGCAACTGAATACTAACTTGTCTGCATATGGATAGATGCAGATCTGCTCTCATCCATCGAGTCCGCTGAGGTTGCCCCAGACTGAATACATACTAATGCAGGCTCATGTGCTTGTTTGTGTGCGTGTTCGCTGATAATCCACTAAGTTTACACAGTTTGCGAAGGCACCGAAGGCTCGCTCCTTAGAAGATGAGATCCTGGCTTACAGAAAAAGCTGGAGGGTTTAGGCTTACTTCTTAATTAAACCCTTTCCTGATATAATTTTCTTCTCTAATATGTTCACACAATAATTTGTTTCATATTATCTACAGAAGGCTTTTTTATGCTAATTAACACGTTTCGGTGGGGAGAGTGTAGTGGCATGCCCAATGCAAGGAGCAGTAACTATGGCAACAGGGAAAGCTTCAAAGTTCTGTTATTGTCCAGCAATGCTGCGTGTGTAAGTAATGCTGCACATATTCAGGAACTCCGCTGATTTAATAATCCGGCTTATGTGCCAGAATCTGTAAACGCCTGCTCGTCCTGCGTTTCTTCTAAAATCAAATGTATTGATGGAGGGAAAAGACCTCGACCTCGATCAAATGACCTCGACACAGCCCCTACTCCTCTCCTCTTTACACTAAATGGTACAACATTGCTGTGAGGATTTGATTGCATTAAGCATGACAAAGAAAAGAAAAGAAAAGCATGTTATAGTAGTTTCGGCAGCATGTAAACTGATTCTCAACAACAACAACAACAACAACAACAACAACAATAATAATAATAATAATAATAATAATAATAATAATAATAATAATAATAATAATAATAATAAGGCAAAATAAATGTTTCTTGCATCACTGGCTGCAACACAAGCCCTAGAATGATTGATTGATCTTCTTATCTTCTCTCTTCTCCTGCTTATTGGCCATCAGTTGTTTGCATGCTTGGCAGCTGCTTAGAGGAGCCCGTGGCTGCTGATTTTTGGGAAAGGCTTTGAGAATCCTGACCTTTTCTAACCATGAGTTCATAACCACTCAGGGTCTAATAAGGGTCTGAGACCTTGGTGAAAGTTGTCTGAGGGGTCACATTTCTTGGGATGCTTTTTTAACTATATACCAGTTCATGTCAAAAATGAGAACATGGTTAAAAAGCTCAGTCGTGATCACAATTTCCTTCAAAAAGGTAAACGGTCACCTTTCATATTTAGTGTTTTTTGTGTTAGTGTTGTTTGGCTTATAGCTCATGAAAACCAGAATCTCAAAATATTACAAAATGAAAAAACAAAAATGAAATAAATCAATTTAAATGAAATTTAAAATATAAAATATGTTCATTTTAATTTTTGAATTGAATCTGAAACCTTTTCCCAGTATTGTCATTTTTTTAGATGCACTTATAACTTATTTTGCCAGACAATTAAAAAAATGTTACAATAATTTGCATAAAATGTTGAAAATATTGTTTCATCTTTATGCTTTTTGGAGATCTGTTTGTCTAGCCAATATTTGCATTTTAAAATACTCAGTAAAGTATTAATCCATCAAACCTTGGTGTTTGTCGGACAGCGTCCTGCTCTTATTAAGGTTGAATACATCACACGTTCTCTCCTCTCAGTTCCTATGATAGATCACTCCAGGCTGATGAAGGTGCTGCCATCCTGCCTCTACTCGCCCACATATATAGTGAAGGATTTCCCCATTGCCCGCTACCAGGGCCTGCAGTTTGTGAGTAACACTCGTCTGAATAAATGCTCCGTATGAGCTGTAAATATTGATACTGAATATTGATTTTTATTCACTGCAGTTTAGAGATTTATGCTTCCATTAGATGCTGATACTTGTATATTGAGAAAAGTAGACTAACATTCATATGAAATGTTCAGTAAGAGTTAAAAATAACAGTGAAGATTCACTGCTGAAATGAACAAACAACGCCCCCAAATGGACATTTCTGGCTATTACAACTGCAACCAAAGTTTTTCCTTGTTTTCTGACTATTATCAATATATTTAAATCATTGAAAAATCTGTTCAAGCCATTTAAGGCTGATTCTTGTGCTTTTTTTAGGTGTATCTTTCCTATGTTTATCCCAATGATTTCACCAGACTCACGCATATGGAGCGAGAGAACAAGTGCTTCTATAGGGAGTCTCCTGTGTACCTTGAAAAGTAAGGTTTACCAAAGAGGAGGAGGAGGATGATGATGATGATGATGATGATGATGATGATGATGATTACTATTGTTTTATTTTAGTTATGTTTATTGTTGATCGACAAGAGATTGCTTTGATACTGGGAACTGTTATTGGTATGAAATCAGCAGAAAACACTGGATTAGGTGTCACAAATTTGCAAATGTGAAAAGAAATAATCAGAGTGTCAGTCTATTCTCAAAGGGTTCAATGTCAGTATCTATGTTATTGTGCTGCCTCTATTATCATAATTTTTTAATTGTTATTATCAGTCCAATTTACCTTCAAAGAGTTCTTCACACTTTTCTGTAACCATTACATTGTTCTTAATGGAAAACAAAATGTCTTAAAAAAAATTTTTGAATCACTAATAAAGTAGTAATGTAGCAGCAGTGCAGTAGTAGTAGTAGTAGTGGTAGTAGTAGTATTAGTAGTAGTAAGTTGGTAGTATAGTAGTGAAGTAGTAGTATAGTATTATCATAGTAATAGGTGTATAGCATTGTAGTGTGGTAGTATAGTAGGGAAGTGATTATATTAGTAGTAGTAGCAGTAGCCTGGTAGTTTAGATTAGATAGAACTTTATTATTTTTATTGATCCCTTGGGAGATCAATATATATTATATTATAGTAGTATTATGGTAATATAGTACTGTACTATATTATAGTATTATGGTAGTATAGTATTGTAGTATAGTAGTAGTAGTAGTATAGTAGTACAGTAGTGTAGCAGTAGGAGTAGGAGTAATATGTGGAGTATATCTGGGAATGATGTGAGTGAGTGTTGTTGAAACTGCTGTTTGAATTGTGTTTTCTGTCCAAACAGGTTTGGTTTCTATAAATACATGAAGATGGATGAAGATGAGGACGACAGGCCTGCTTTCTTCCCAAATCCTGATGGTTTGTTCCGACATACAGCAAAATCACTCACAGCACAGAATGTAACAGCTACTTTCATCCTACGTGGGCTTTGTCACAGCGTTTTCAGTAACAGGGACAAAAAACTGGGTATATGGGTGTGTGTGCGAGAGTGCAGGGGGTGGAGCACTGGTGGAGTTCCAGCCTGTAATGACCGTGATTTGCTGTTGATATGTCCCATTAGGGCAGCAGCCTCTCGGCCCTTTGACCGTCCAGTACTCCAGTATATTCGACTGTAATATTTTATCAGCCGCTGTGGTCGTGGAGTTTATTGCCACCGAGTGTAATCTGATGTTAATACCTGTTGAATCCAATCACACTTCTAATGGGTGGTCGCTCTTTTGTGAGATGTGTCATTCGTTCAAATGTGTATTATTCGTTTTCTTAGACTTCTTGGAGGAGGAAGAGGGTGTCGACCCAGAGGAAGACTCAGTCAACCCCAATAACCACCCAGCCAGGAGTAACACCAGCCCATCCAATCAGCCATCTTCGTTTACAAGAGGACACGTTTTAACCTCGGAGGGCCGCTCCTCTCAACTCCGAGGGAAACAACCCAGAAGTAAAGTTAAAGGAGAGCACAGCGAGCGAGAAGATGGATACTACATGAGCGCTCAGGCAAAAGCTCAGGAGGACGAGGAAGGGGAACAAACGCTGCGGGAGAGGCAGCTGAGGCATGGGGAATCCATAAGGGCACAGCATGAGGCCGTGAATGAGCACACACGAAGTGAAGAAGTGGGAGATGACCCACAAATGCATGCCCAAGCACCCGGCCAGCGGTCTTTAATGTGGGCCCCCCTCAGCCCTGTGCAGCAGAGTAATAAGGTCATCCCTCTAAGACTAAGTAAAATGTCCCAGCAGTCCTCTCTTTATGTTTTGGCCAATCAGATTCTGAGCAACGTGGCCCATCCTGCACCCATAGTCTTGAAGACCAACCAAGAGAAAGAGATTAAGACCAACAAAATCTACATCAGTAGGCCACACCCACCAAAAAGTAGACCAAGGCAGTTGCCGAGGCCACCACTAGAGGTCTTCCCTGGGGTCTTCTTGTACCAAACGACAAGGGGCAAAAAGCTTGTAGACCTCAGTTCCAGGTGGAAATCAATGAAGGGGCGTGGATCCGTCCCACTGTTCTGGCCTAATTTGTCCTTGACAGATCATAAACCACCCACCCAGCAAGTTCCACTGAAGCACAGCCATCCAGTCATACCCACTGATGAAGAACATGGAGAACCAGAGGTGTATCCTTCATCGTATTTCAAAATGAGTCACTCAGCCTCTATACACCCCAAAATCTTGCCTCCATCAGACAAGACAGAAGACCCAGAGGACAGCCAGCCCACGGAGGTCCAGAGCACAAAGGCATCAGAGATGGTTGAAGAGTCTCAACAGAGGAGGGTTGCTGAACCAGAAGAAGGAGGTGTGTCCCAGTACAGTTATGAGGACACAGAGCCGCGGCCAGGCTGGGCGGAGGAGGCCATCAACTGGCAACGGACTTTCACTGTGAACCCAGTGGACTTTGAGCTGCTCAGGTCAGATTGGAATGACCTCAGGTGCAACGTGTCTGGCAACCTGCAGTTGGCCGAGAACGAGGTGGTGGACGTGCTGTCACAGTACATAGAGCGGCTAAACGAGCGCAATGGAGGGTGAGTTGGACTGCGAGATCAGTCAAGCCATATTTTAATGGACTGGTATTGATTTAAGCTTATTCCTGCTACAGTCCTATGACTCAGTCACTCACTCACTGACTCACTGACTCACTCACTGAATCACTCACTCACTGAATCATTGACTCACTTGTTCACTCACTGACACAAACAGCTCGACGATATATGCAGGACATCCTGCGGCCACATGCTGCCTCTCATGGCAGGGCTTCGAGCTGGCATTTTTCAGCAGGATAATGCTCCCACACACAGCAAGGGCTTTCCCAGGAATGTCTCCACCTGCAACACTTCCTTGTCCTGCCTGTCAAATTAGCATTTATGGGAGCAGCTGGACACCAGATTCGGCAACTGATGAGTGTGCGGGATCTACAGGCCCAGCTGCAACATCTGTGGGCAAAAATGCCTCAGGGCACCATATGGAAACTGTATGCCTCCATGCCTCGTATCTCATCTTGTATCCAGGCTAGAGGCCCGGCAGGGTACTAGAGCCTCCTTTCAGTTTTACAGCTTTTCCCAAAAGTCCTTCGCTTTACACTCAAAAGCACCACTAACAAGTAGTGATATATATTTATGTCTTTATTGTTCTTCATTCTAGTAGCTTCCTGTGATTTCTGGTGTGTGTGTGTGTGTGTGGTGAATGCTGAAAAGGGAAGGTTGCCTCCTGCTGGGTTTGCTGCACAGATATGCAGTTGGATCTTAATTCTAACCCCATTACCACGGCAGCATGTATTCCCTTGCTGTTTATCCAATGCAGCCCCTCTCTGCAGGATGCCCATACAGCATTATTATAACGAGAGGCAATGTTGTATCTCCTAACACTTCCACACATTAAAGAACCTGAGGGAGGACACCTGGTGCTGGTTGCTGACACATCACTTTCATCGTCCCTGTCTCTGTCTCTGTCTTTTTCAGGATCTATACCCTCCTCCGTATTGTGAATGTGGAAAAGCGAAGGGATTCGGCCCGTGGGAGCCGTTACTTGGTGGAGCTGGAGCTGATGGAGGCGGGGAAAAGGGTGGTGCGTCTATCAGAGTACATCTACCTCCTTCTCCACCGCAGCCGGCAGGAAGAAGGTGTCGGCAGCAGGGAGGCGTCCACTCCTTCTGCACCGACAGCCCCTTCTAAATCATCGCCGCCACCCAGCAGCAGCTCCAGTGCCCAGTCCCGAGCCTCCACACCCTGGGGAAGCCACTGGCTCAAGCCTCTGCTTTGCCAACCTGCCATGCTCCAGTGGAGGCACGACGTCATGGTGCACTTTGTGGTACCAGGTAATGTTTCAGCTGGAGGTCACGGGCCAGGCAGCGAGCACTGCATGTTCCAAGGATTGCAGGTTCAAATCCCAGCGCATGTTGATTGCCATCGGCAGCCAATGTACGAGAGAGCAAATTGGCCTTATTTGGGATGAAGGGAGAGTCTTAATGGGGTTGCAAATTGGCATTTCCAAGTTGGGGGGAAAAGAGGTGCCACAATGGGTTCTTTACATGTATGGCATTTTAGTGATGCCATGGAAGAACCACTTTTGCATCCACTGATGTGTGGATACGTGTGAGGAATCTTTTAACTCCTTAACCCCTGAATTATTAACCCCGTTATTAATCCTAGGGTTCGGTCTACCAGCCCTGACCAGATGGGTTGAGCTGGTCTACCGTTTCTGACATGCTGACCAGGGTGGTCTTCCAGCCCAGCACTAGCTGGGTTTTTTTTGTTGGAGTTTAGCTGCTTAGTTACAGCTTTTAAATGAATTAAAAATGATTGTAGTTTTGCTCTAATGCCATATTTTGAGGGCATATTTGGATACGTTATATAAGATTCCGGCAATTCCGGTCCTGGAGTGTCAGATTCCTGCTCTAACAGACCCACGAAACCTGGCAGTGAACAGGTTAGTTGACTCCAGGACTGGGATTGAAATGAAATGCAATATAGTCATATTTAAACCTCAGACATTAGTTTGGTGTAATGATGTGATGGAAGAGTGTACACCACGGATTCCATCATCTATGAGTCCTAGTTTGAGAACCATCTCTGGATGTGCATCAGTGTCAGTGGATGATGAAATACAGAGGATTTTTTTATCTGTTACATAGCCGTAGGCGACCTTCTGAATGTTGACATTCCCACTGGTCACTGCGGAGACACACAAAGCAGAAAAGTCTCTGATTGGCTCAGTGTTTGATGTCATGACAGATGTCACAAGATCACCATCAAACGTTGTAGTATCAGGAATGACAGTTACCAGCAATGGAGACATGGCACTATATATTAATATTACATTAACGAACAACCTGTCCCTCATGATGCACGATATTAAAAAGTATGGGGACACCTGCTCATTCGTTAAAAAAGAGATGGAGTAACTGTATCTACTGTCCAGGGAAGGTTTTCTAGGGTTACGGAGGTAAACCTCTTTGGGTCTCACCATAGTGATACCAGTCACTTCAACAATGACGAGCAAACTAAACTAATGTCTGAAGTTTCAATAAGACTGTCTTTGCATGACTTTGCACTTTCAGAGGACAGTACAGTGTGTGACGTGAGCTCTGTGTCTCTAATAGTGAAGAACCAGGCCCGCTGGGTTCAGCAGTTCATTTTTGATATGGAGCTCCTGCACCGAGAGACCAAGGACGACAACTTCAGCATTATTATTGTGGATTTTGAGAGTGAAGATATGGATGTGGAACAAGCCCTGAGGGACAGCACAGTGCCCAGGTGAGCGCCTGTATATTCAGGCCTACTTACACAGGCCATCTGCATATGCTCACAAAAGCCACGTGGGAGCTTCATCTCAAACTCCACACAGGCTCGATTTGTCACACTCTGAGGTTAGCACCTGCACACAGCGCCCAGTCAAACATAGTTTTTGGGGAGTTTCTTAAAGGTCCACTTTTATCTGTTTATCTGTTAAGAACTGTAACGAATTACTGGAAAATGCAATCACAGTATTGATTATTTATCTTCTAGAGCTTCTCCATGAATTTCACCCCAGTTTTGGACCTGATTTTCAGTCTAGCTGAGTCTGCACTAGGGCTGGGCAATGTGAAACAATGAGGACACCCCACACGCCTTTGTCTTTTTTACTATTGTTAAACATAATTCGTGCAAATATCAATAAGTCGTCTTCATAACAGAGGTCTGTGTTATGTCCCCTCTATGGTGTGTCTTTGAGAACATGAGTATATATCATCTCAGCCTGCTCCCGCTTTGTCTGTATCCCGTGTGTGTGTGTGTGTGTGTGTGTGTGTGTGTGTGTGTGTGTGTGTGTGTGTGTTAATCATTTGCCACGTTCATTTGTGCCTGTATCTGTGTAAACAACAGTTTGCATGACTTTGGACTTTTCGGTTCTTCTAGTACCGTGTGTGACGTGAGCTGTGTCTCTCTAAGAGTGAAGAACCAGGCCAGCTGGGTTCGGCAGTTCATTTCTGATATGGAGCTCCTGCACCGAGAGACCACTGAACGCAATCAAATTCTCACAGCAATGTTCCAAGATGTAGTTGAAAGTCTTCCCAGGCCAATAGAGACAGTTACTCCAAAAACAAAAGCAGGATAAACTCTCTATCAATACCCGGAACAGTCTGAATGAGCGGGTGTCCAAATACTTTTGTCCATATAGAATATTATTTTAAACTGAAACTATCACTTTAATCAGGCCCACATGGGAGATATGTGATGTTCGATACCGAGGTCCAGTTAGTCATGCTCTGCAGTGAACACCTGCATGTTAGTCCCAATTAAGACCAGTTTTATTTCTAGATGATCATGAGGTTTGGGTTCAGGAGGTCCTACTCAGCAAATCGGACCACCACGATGTGGGCCGCATCTGGCATTCACCTGTGTGTGTGTTCAGGTACGAGTATCTGAGACGAGAGGGAAACTTCGAGCGATCCTCTGGACTACAGATGGGGGTGGATTCTATAGAGGTAAGAAGGAGCATTTTATGGGCAGGTGTTTCTAAAACCTATGACATTGAAAGTGATGGAATTGGCTTTCTGGACATTCCTCAGGACAGTCACAGTGTCGTGTTCCTGTGTGACCTGCACATTCACTTCCCCATGAGCATCCTGGAGAGCATCAGGAAGCACTGTGTGGAGGGCAGGCTGGCCTTCGCCCCCATCGTCATGAGACTGGACTGCGGGAGCTCGCCGCTACAACCAAATGGTATAAATGAGCTCTTTAATGAGGGACATTTTCCATAATCATTGTTAGTATTGCATGATATGTTTCCTAGGGGGCAGTAGAATCCAGCTGCAGACCCGCAGTCCAGCACTCTGCCCCCTCAGTATCAGAGCCGCACTCTCGGACCCTCACTGTCAGACCCATGCCATCGTTCCCATAGAAGTGTGCCTCTAGTGGTTCATTTCACAATTGCAGTCACACTTTCCTGCTCTAACTCTAGAACTGTAATGACATTTTAAGCACCAAAGTGAAGACATTACGTAGTAATTCTGCTTCCAAGTGCAAAGTGGCGTGATCGTGCTGGGAGTGCTCTACTGCAGGTAGACCCTTCACCCAGGGGTGGTGAGAGTGCTCCTATAAAGGCTTGAAAAGGCTTGTGTTATTGGGTTGTGGATTCAGTAGCAATGTTGGGGTTGCTGTAGCCAGGCTGACCCCAAGCTTTGACCCCGCCTCTAGAAGCTCTGGTATATGAAGAGAAGAATTTCATTTTAAATATTTGCCTAATAGCTCCACCTACAGGCTGTACAGTATAACATAATAATAATAATAATAATAATAATAATAATAATAACCCTGCTCCTGGAGGCCCTACTGCTCTACAGCATTGTTCCTGCTCATTACCAAGCCCTTTCAGAGGTGCAGGGGTGGGTTAAAGCAGGGAATCTATCTATCTATCTATCTATCTATCTATCTATCTATCTATCTATCTATCTATCTATCTATCTATCTATCAATTACTCAAATCTGAATCTCTTATCATGTTCAATGTAATTAGCGATTAAACTTGTCTTACGCTATAAAAAGCCCCACAAACTGGCAGTCGGTTCACTTCACTTCACTTCACTGGACGACGTGTGGAGGCAGGTGGTTCAGTGGTGGTCAGCAGTGAGGGGGCGCTGTGAACTCCCTTCGCCCAGAAAAAAATGATGTGAATGCTGTTTTATACAAACACAAATGAGTCCAGATGGAATGATGGTCAATAAGCACTCTCGTCCTCTGCTGTAGGCTACTGGGAGGTCAATGGCTTTGGCTTGTTTGGCATTTACAAATCAGACTTTGACAAGATTGGAGGGATGAACACTGAGGAATTTAAGGACCGCTGGGGAGGAGAGGACTGGGAGTTCTTGGACAGGTAATAAAAATAATATTCTATTCGTGAATGAAGTTACATTTACAAAGTGCCCAAGGATGCTTTGCAACACACTCCAACTCACCCAAGAAGCAGCAGCCAATGGCACACAGCAAACTGTCTATCCAGAAACGACGGCCCACCTGGAGGACTGCATCGAGCACTGGGGTTGATTCACCCGGGACAGAGTGCCAAACCGTATGTAGACATACACACTCATACACCAGCCACTTCACCTGGTGTCCATGTTTTTGGAGTCCCCAGAAGAAACCCACGCAGACACGGGGAGAACCTGGAAACTCCACCCAGGGACTTGAACTGAAGACCCCAGCGCTTGGAGGTGAACAAGCTTGAACTGTGTACAGTCTTTGTACCCTGGAGGTACAGCTTTCCTGGAAACATAAACAACGGTTCTTTTCCAATCTTGGAGACACTTTAGGAAAAGTCATGTTGATTAAAGATCACATCACAAATAGTTCAACGTTTTGACCAGCAGGGGGTTTGTGTGCATATGAACCCTTGAGAAATGAACCTTTTTGAACCAACCTTCAAGGCTCCATGAGGCTTCATCACTACTTGGCAGGTCTAGTTTAAGATGGTTTGTTGGATTATAGGATCTACAGACTAGATACGGAGTTTTTCTGAGTGAACAGCAAAGCACTTTTTCAAAATGTTCAACGTCATCATTTCCTAAATTTCCCACCTCTCTTTCTCTTCCATCTTCTCACTTCCAGGGTTCTGCAGAATGGTCTGGAGGTAGAAAGACTGAGACTAAGGAACTTTTACCACTATTACCATTCCAAACGGGGCATGTGGAACACTCCAATAAAGAAGCCGACACAAGGCTAGCCCATCGAGGACACGGCTGGGGGCTTTGCTGCTGCGTTAAGGTGTCCCCGTTAAGACCCCTGCAGCTTTCCTGACTCTGCTCCAGGAATCTCAAAGCATGGCTCGTGGGTCTTACACATCGTGTATGGTAGCAGATCTGGGAACTGTGGTGGGACGGAGAATTTCTAGCTTAACTGTGATATGATGTACTTTACTGTCCCCTGAATTACTGGGGGCCCAGAAAGTGCAAGTCACAGCAGCCAATGGCAGAACGTTCTGAAGTTCTGGAGTTCATATTGTGATTTTTTCTGTAATAGAGAGAGCACTCAGGTATGATTATGTTTCAGTATGTGGGTCAACGTGTAATTAATTAATATGGAGAAATTACAATTTTCATTGGTGCTTCTAACATTGACTGTGTTTTGTCTTTTTAAAGAAGGACAATGGAAATGATTGTCTGATATACTGTATGTCTCTCTCTCTCTCTCTCTCTCTCTCTCTCTCTCTCTCTCTCTCTCTCTCTCTCTCTCTCTGTGGCTGATTTGTATAGCAGGCAGATTTTGTTTCTACTTAGAAGTAGAAAGGTGCCAAACTCTTGACCTGTCCCCCTAAATGAGATTCATAATTAATGTTGCCCCATAAAGAGGTTGTGTGAAGAAGAAAAAAAGAAAAAAAGATTGTGGTCACTGGTGCCATATTTAAAGGCTAATTTCTGTGAAATTGTTTGTAGAGAATTTAAAGAATGTAAATTTATCTCCTTTTCTTTTATTTTCTTATTTTTAAGAATAAACAGAGGATTACATTGACTTTGTTATTGTTGTCATAGGGTCATTTTGCACACATCCACAAGAGGGCACTGGTGCAGTTTAATGGGAATGTCTTGCCATTTGCTTAATTTTACTAAATTCCCAGAGTGGGATCACCGTAGCAAGATCCAAAGAACTCACTGAGGCCTTCAGGAATGTGCATGGATCAGGCAAGATGCATAAAGAATTCTCTAATAATCCTAAAATCTCATTAAGGAACCTACAGGTAGCTCTTGCTTTGATATCAAAGTACATCATCAACTAGGGCTGAGTGATATATCGATATTTATATTTATATCGAGATATAAACAGAGCGGGATACGGGCTGAACGATATATCGATATTTATATCTATATTGATATAAACAGCGTGGGATATGGGCTGAGTGATTATCAATATTTATTTCTATATTGGGATATAAACAGATTGGGATACAGGCTGAGCGATATATCGATATTTATATCTATATCGGGATATAAACAGAGCGGGATACGGGCTGAGTGATTATCAATATTTATATCTATATCGGGATACAAACAGAGCGGGATATGGGCTGAGTGATATATCGATATTTATATATCATCATATATTGTATAATATATCGAATAAGGCCATTCAGCTAAAATATATCGGAATATGATTTTGTTTGCCCAGACAGTTCTTCTGAAGGCTCTTTGAATGTTCTTCTGGAAGTTCTTTAGAAGGTTCTTCTGTGGGTTCTTTAGACGGTTCATCTGAAGGCTCTTTGAAAGCTCCTCTGGAGGTTCTTTAGACAGTTGTTCTGAAGGCTCTTCGAAAGTTCTTCTGAAGATTCTTTAGAAGGTTCTTCTGAAGGTTCTTCTGTGGGTTCTTTAGATGGTTCCTCTGAAAGTTCTTGTGAAGTTTCTTCTGGGGGTTCTTTAGAAGGTTCTTCTAGCTCGAGACTCATCATTATTTCACATTATATTTTTAATCATATATCCAATATCTCCAACCTTCATATGCAGCACGTTTTGATTGTGCAGAAAGCAAAGCCCTGCTGGTTCACAGTCTCCTCTTGACAAATTCATTACAGCTCCTCCCTGATTGGCTGAAACAGGGAGGTACCTTGTCTGTTATTGGCTGACGGGCGGCTTGAGTGGCATGGACGACTTTACAGCCGTCCCTTCGCCCTGATTGGCTGAGAAACCCTGTCAGCTGATCCTGAAGCAACAAACTTCACAGCTGTTTGTGCTCACGCTGCTGCACGCGCTCCTCTCTGCTGCCAGTGCAGACAGACAGATGCGCTCACGCCTCCACAGATACGCTTCTACTGGAGTTTCTACTGGAGCTTCTACTGGAGGTTCTTCTGAAGGTCCTTCTGAAGGTCCTTCTGGAGGTTCTGCTGGAGGTCTTTCTGAAGTTTGGGGGAGAGCGGATGCGAGTGGCCTGCTTGGTTTCTCAAAGACAACTAAAGCCCTTTGGGACGAATAACGTTACACTTCTGAAGGCTCTTCTGGAGGTTCTTTTTCTGAAAGTTCTTCTGAAACTTCTAGAATTTCTTTAGAAGGTTTTTCTGAAGGAAGTTCTTCTGAAGCTTCCTCTTGAATTTCTTTAGAAGGTTCCTCTGAAGGAAGTTCTTCTGAAGCTTCCTCTTGAATTTCTTTAGAAGGTTCCTCTGAAGGAAGTTCTTCTGAAGCTTCCTCTTGAATTTCTTTTGAAGGCTCCTCTGGAGGTTCTGAATGTTCTTCTGAAGCTTCTTCTAGAATTTTTTAGAAGCTTCCTCTGGAGGTACTTCTGAAAGTTCTTCTGAAGCTTCTAGAATTTCATTAGAAGGTTCTTCTCAAGGAAGTTCTTGTGAAGCTTCTTCTAGAATTTCTTCTGAAGGCTCTTTAGAAGAATCTTCTACTAGTTCTCTCCTGTGAGTTCCCGGAACGCGTGGCAACAGCAGCAGCATGAACACGAAGACCTTAGAAGATCTGAGCGTGGACTCCGGCTACGGAGCGGGAGACTCGTCCGGCTCGCCGAGCCTGTCCTCCTCGCAGGTGTCCGCTGCTCAGCGATGCCCCTGGTGGCAGTGCGCGTGCTCCATCAGCAGCAGGCAGGGCAGCTGGGACGCGGTGAACGCGGAGCTCCAGGAGGAGCCCGAGGACATCTTCTCCAAGTGCGCGCGCCTGCCCGACCTGGAGGAGCTGCCGTGGACAGAGGACGACGTGGACACGGTGGCGCGCAGAGCGGCCCCGCAAGCGCGCTTGGCGGCCGGGTTCGTGCGCCGCCTGTCTGCGCTGACGCGCAGGGCGCTGGTGCGCGTGGCGCGCGAGGCGCAGCGGCTGAGCGCGCGGCACTGCCGCTGCACGCGCTTCGAGGTGCAGAGCGCAGTGCGGCTGGTTGGCGGCTGGCGGCTGGCGCGGAGCTGCGCGGCGGCCGCGGTGGAGGCCGTGTCCCTGTTCAGCATGAGCGCGGGACAGTCCCCGCGCGGGGGGACGTCCGCGCGTTGCGGCCTCGCGCTCTCCGCTGGACGCTTCTTCCGCTGGATGGTGGACACGCGCGTCTCCGTGCGCGTGCACGAGCATGCAGCCATCTGCTTGGCCTCGGCCATGGAGAGGCTGATGGAGGAGGTGGTCGGCAGGGCCCTGGAGGCGCGGGGTGGAGGAGGCGGAGGGGAGGTGTCAGTGGACGCCCTGGAGGCCGCGGTCAGTAACGACGCCGAGCTGTACGGCCTCCTGCAGAACTACGAGCACCTGATCTGCGGGAAGAACGCCAGCGGTGAGGAACCCAGTCCTGTCTGATGGGGTCTGCGTGCAGGAGGGCTGGAGGGCTGGGTTTGATGAGTGCAAAGCTGTGTCCTGCTTCAAACCAAGTTTGGTAATGATGAGTGAAGTTTGAGAGGGATGCTGAAGGGGTTTGGTGATGGTGGGGTGATGTTTGAGAGGGATGTTGAAGGAGTTTGGTGATGGTGGGGTGAAGTTTGAGAGGGATGTTGAAGGAGTTTGGTTGGGTGATGGTGGGGTGAAGTTTGAGAGGGATGCTGAAGAGGTTGGGTGATGGTGGGGTGAAGTTTGAGAGGGATGCTGAAGGAGTTTGGTGATGGTGGGGTGATGTTTGAGAGGGATGCTGAAGGGGTTTGGTGATGGTGGGGTGACATTGTAGTTGGAATGGTGTTGTGTATGGAATGTGGTGTTGAGAGTGGATGATATTGAGTGAGACATTACTTGGAACAGTGTTGGGGATGAAGGGTTTTGGGTTGGGTGTGACACTGTAGTTGGAACGGTGTTGGGTGTGAAGGGTTTTGGGTTGGGTAACCGTATGGTTTGACTGGTGTTGAGTCCAGCGAAGCTTGGCTTTGAGTGCACTGAGTGTGCAGACGTGTGGAGGAGTATAATGTTGAGTGAGACAGTTTGAAGAAGTGTGTTTATTGCGATGCACTTTAGTGTTGAGTAATGTTGAGTGTGAATGGGTGTGGTGTGAAGTGTAAAGGTGTTGTTGGGTGCTGAGTTTGTGCAGGTTCTCCGCTGCTTAGTGAAGCTGATGTTCACGGTGGTATATAGTGAGTTTTAGGTGTCTATTTCCTCGTGTAGGAGCACGCTCTGCCCCAAAGCTGCAGAACCACAAACCTGTAATTACGTCGGCCGCTGAAGACTGAAGTATCTGAAGTTTCTTTTGATGTCTCGAACAATAGCGTGACCGAGGAAGACCTAGAGCGTTACAGACTGGCAGGTCTTTGGCAATGAATATTCTAAAGTTAGAGTTTATATCAACGTTGTGGACACGTTAATTAAAGGTTTCAAGCCGTGATATACAGTATAGTCATGTGAAGAAATTGGGACACTTCGTTTGACGAGTGCTGAGGTGAAGAGAGGTGAAGACATCACCAAGCACTTAAAACTGAAACTAAAAATGAAATGAATAGAAATAAAAAGCAAATGTTGTGAGGAAAAAGTGAGGACACGCCCACATTTATGAACATTTTAAAGGTAGAAATTGGTTTGATTTGATTATTGTTGGAGAGGATTCTAGAGGAGCTTGTCTAATTTAGACCTCAGACGTAGTCTCACCATAGCAAGATCCAAAGAGTCCAAGTTTCTGAGCTCGTCAGAAAGGTTCTCTGACAAACTATAGACTTTACATACCATAGAAATGGTTCTGTGGATGTAAAATTCAGTTAGAACAGTTATTGCTCAGTCTATTATAGTCCGTATAATACTCGTCGACCTCAATTCAGTTATGTTCTCATATGTGCCAGTCGTGGTTTGGTGGTTCGGGAACCAGACTTGTGACTGGAAGGTCGCTGGTTTGATTCCCTGAACTGGCAGGACATGACTGAAGTGCCCTTGAGCAAGACACTTAACTCCCCGTGGACAGGGCTGCCCACCTGTCCGGGCATGTGTGCTCACTGCCCACTAGTGTGTGTATCGCATGGATATGTGAAATGCGGAGGACAAATTCCTCTGTGTGCAGCTTGGTCTGTCCATGAGCACCTTTACCTCTATTTTATTTTGCCCATCAATCGTTTCTTACGCACCATAAAAGCTCCGAATGGATGTCCATTCGACGGGACCGTCGTACCCTGCGGTTAGTTTGCGTGTCATTCTCAGTTGCACACAAAAGCCTATTGTTCTGTTCCGAGCCGTCCATGCCAAGCTGTGCGTGGACGGCAAAGTAAGCAGATACCAGCAGCCAACTGAAAGAGGCCAGAGAGCAGAAGAATGGAAAGTCATCACACTCTCTCTTCTCTGATCTGGTTTGAATCAGTCACTGGAGCAGCCCATGTGAAAGTGCTCCTCCTGGCACCGCATTAAAAGAACGCCTGTGAGCATAATGGGAAATGAAAGTCTATTTTCACAAACAGGCCTCTGGAGAGGAGGGGATCGGAGGGATTTGTTGGGACGTCCTGCTGAAATGGTGCATGGGCTAAACGGGGTGCTGTAAAACAGCTGGTGCAGTTCAGCCAAGTCCACAGGGCCTGTAATCGAGCCTATTGTGTCCTGTTTGCGGTGCTCTTCTTTCCCAATCCAGTAACCCTCAAAGAGCTGCTGTGTAGCTGTTTGTGGGTGCTTTTAATGTACTTTAGAAGCTCCCTATGGAGACGTGGACCCGATGTGTGAGAAATGTCTGTTTCGATCTGCACAAACACTCGTACAGTGTGTGATTGAATGTGACTGACCAGTCGCTCCAAACTGCTCCCAGATGTTCCCACTGTGTGTCTCAGGTGAAGCTCAATATGGCTTTTCAAGTACAGTGTCAGGTGGCCTATAAAACGGAGGGTTTTGAAATGAAGGCCGGGTCTGGTTGCTTGTAATATATCGCTGTGACGTCTGGGGGACAGTTTACCTTTATTTTTAACAGTGTTCTTTGGGTTGTCTTCTCATAAAGCAATAGTTTATACATTGGATAGCGTAGTGGCCAACACTACTACCCTTCAAGTGTTTGTTCAGTTGCTGCTTGTGCATGTAGACACCCATAAGAGTGTCTTAACTACAGACTGGCTGGATGGGATTTTGAAAGGGATCAAGTACTTCAGGTGTTTTGGCATCAATCCTCCTCTAAACTGTTATTGCCGTTTTGGAGGAATAAGGCTGCACAGAGCTGGGATTTGAGTAATGTCGTAAACTCCACCATAAATTCCAGTTAACATCAATAATCCTTTTCACATTTGTTTTTGACTTTGTTTCATTGACAGAGTTTGTCTGGAACCTGATCGAGACCTCCTCCTCTAAAGGGTCTTGGAACAGTTGTCTTGGTGCCCATTGGTGTGCGATTGTTGTATCAGTACCTGCTCAAACAAATTGCTCCAAGGGTGAAATTGAAATTGAAGTTGTGCGAGTCCAGACCCTTCAGTAAAAATGTCCTCCACATCTAACCCAACCACACAGTGAAGCACCCTCATACACTCTAGTGAATTCACACTAGGGAGTGGGCAGTCTTATCCACGGAGAGTTAGAGTGTCTTGCTCAAGGGCACTTCAGTCATGTCCTGCCAGTTCAGGGAATTGAACCGGCGACCTTCCAGTCACAAGGCTGCTTATCTAACCACCAGGTCATGGCTGTTCTGACTTAAAGTATTGATTCCAAAGAACCCAAAATAGCTGAATAGAGGAAAAAACATAAACCCTAAATCAATTTCACCCTTGGAGCAATTTGTTTGAGCAGGTACGGATACAACAATCGCACACCAATGGGCACCAAGACAACTGTTCCAAGACCCTTTAGAGGAGGTGGTCTCGATCATGTCCCAGACAAACTCAATTAAACAAAGTCAAAAACAAATGTGAAAAGGACAGAATTATTAATGTTAACTGGACTTTATGGTGGAGTTTACAACATTTCTCAAATCCCAGCTCTGTGCAGCCTTATTCCTCCAAAACGGCAATAACAGTTTAGAGGAGGATTGATGTCAAAACAGTCCGCCTGAAGTACTTGATCCCTTTCAAAATCCCATCCAGCCAGTCTCTACTTAAGACACTCTTATGGGTGTCTACATACCCAAGCAGGGAACTGAACCAACACTTGAAGGGTAGTAGTGTTGCCCACTACGCTAACTCCTGTGATGCGTCCAGGATGTTCAGTGCGTGTGTATGTGTGTATATAATCGCTTAGGGGTGTCATGAGTTAAAGTGAAGGACAAAACCCTGTAAGGAACATCCTGCAGACATCCTTTAAAGGGTTTGTGAGATATGGGTTCTTATGGGTTGATGTACTTTGATCAGATCGAACAAAGTGGTTCAGGACGTTCCTAATTCAGTTCCTTATTCCTATTAAAGGTCTCAAAGTCTTTGGGTCGTGTGTATGTGGGGTTGCTCAGATGGGCGAAAGGTGCAGTTTAGTCCTGCAACAGACTTTCCCTTAAATTTATTCTCATTTTTGAAGTTTTTCACACATTGTCTGTTCTCACCCCATTCATGGACTTATCAATCACTGCCGTTTTGTTGGACGATTAGTGCGTGGGCGAGTGGAGCGAGTGTTGATGATTCAGAACAGATTGAGACACGGTTGGCACTCCCACTTCCATTCAAACGGAGCTCCTTCATATGCCCAACAGGCCCACATCTGGAAACCCTTAAAGCCTAAATGACCGCCCTGGCTCCTACAACAGAATGGCCCCATTTTCTATTGTGCGATCCATTCTGCAGCTCGGTCCTTCAGTTCTTTCCTCACACCTCGAATGAGCACAGAACTACACCGTGTCCATTGTAACAGGAGGAGTTATTTTTACGTAACATTTCCGTGCTTTTCTTAATGAACACAGAGCTCATACGGTGTGCAGCTCCTGCCTGAAGCTTTAAAGCCAACCTTTGAGGACTGCTCGGAATATGGATTCACATGGCTTGGGAACGTTCGAGGAGTTCTGGTAGCACTGCAGCCAGTGATTGGGGGGAAACCCAGCTGAAAGAATATTTAACCCACCAACAGCTGGCAGCACGTCAAATATGATTCTCAAAACAAGGAACTCCCTGAAGATGGGAATATTAGCCATGGGTGAGGCCTTAGATGATATTCCGCTAAACCAAATAAATGCACAAGCCACTTAAGACACCTCCAGATCTACCATCCAAACGTTCTCCTGACATCAAAGGTGTTGACAGGAATTGGTCCATTGAGCTGCTCTAACAGCTTCTACTCTTTTGAGAAAGCTTAACATGTATGTTGGAACATTGCTGTGAGGATTTATTTGCATTCAGCCATAAGAGGTTAGGTGAGGCTGGATGATAAGTTCTAGGTCGCAGAAGCACTCCAACTCAACCTGAAGGTATTGGATGGAACGCCGTCACTCCAGAGATGATTGTTCCTCTGTATTTTGTACTGGAGGTGTAAGAATATAATATTAATATATTAAAAGTATCGATTCTCAAAACAACAGTGGATTCTGGGTGACCAGTATTCCAAACCTCCTAACTCAGGATCAGAATGACCTACAGATTTGATACAAATATCAAAATTAAAGGAGCTAAAGCTCAAATGGGTTAATCTTTGTGGACTGAAGTGTACAATACAGGAGCTGTGGGAGAGTTCATCCAAATCTAATTGCAGGAGGAGCTCAGTTGCAGTCATGACTGTGACAGAACCTCAGCGGAAACGCTAGATTGTATCTGAGCTCCTTATTTCTCAGATAGTATCGAAAATGTCGACTTCTCTGAGAGTGAGTAACAGAGCAGACCCAATGGCCGAGATCCAGTCATTTTCCTCAAGCTGCAGATGAAAGGAAGCCCGGTGATATCTGCGGATAAACACTAAGGGTCCATCAGTTACGGCTCTGCAAACAGGATATTAGAGGAGAGCTCGGGAAATGAGGGGTTACAGGTGAGACGCGGTTCACGTCGGTGGGCCTGTTGCTCTGATTGGCTGAGAGGGAACCACAATGGTGGGAATTGGGGGTTTGGTCTGTGATGAAGCCTTGCAATCATCACTGCTAATTACCCTCGTAAAGTGTCCGGCCTAGACTCCCAAGCTTCTTTGAGCCTCGCTGTGGACGAAAAGAAATTAGAGCACGGGCAGTTAGGGACCAAATGTATGATTACAATCTGAAAATTTCCTTCGAGGGTTCGAGTGAGAGGCTCCTTCAAGGCGTTGGAGAAAATCCAGTGCATGTCCTGGACAATGTGATTAACAGCTGCATTAATGGTCATTTAGCAACTTCCATGGCTTTTGTCTTCTGCAGTTTGATGCAGGACCACCACAGTGCAGGTATTATGTGGGTGGTGGGTCATTCTGGAGTCTTTAAACCCCTCAGTGTCACTGCTGGACTATGAACAGTCCTGTGAGCACTGATGAAGGACTAGAGGATGACCAACACAAACTGTGCAGAAATAGATGAGCTTCTGTCTCTGACTTTACACCTAGAAGGTGGAGACACTCGGTAGGAGTGTCTAATAGAGTGGACAGTGAGTGGACACAGTGTTTAAACACTCCAGCAGCACTGCTGTGTTTGATCCTCTCATACCAGCACAACACACACTAACACACCATTATTAAATGGCTCAGGCAAATGCTGGACACTCTGCAGGGTCAGCAGCTGTCCTGCCTGCCATTGACCCCCCACACCCCCAGCATAGCTGCCTTCTACCCAAAAACACCTGCTTTCTGGAGGTGTGACAGAGCTCAAATATCAACTGGTCATTTATGAAGGTAGCACTTCTTTTGTTTATATATCAGCCATACAGGAAGCGGTCACCTTATTCCTGTGAGTTGTGGCTGTAACGCTGTAGCGCTGACTCAGCTGTTGAGGGACGGGTGTCCTTTATGATTGATGTCGTGTCTGATTAGTGTCTCTGACTTCATGTGTCCTACACTGTCTGATGTGATGTGTTAAATGGAATGACCAGTACCATAGATTTAGTTCAAAACGTCCATTGATAGTGACCAGCATATCAGCTTGCTAGTGACCAGCATACCATCCTCCATTGGTAGTGACCATCTTATCAGCTTCCATTGATAGTGACCAGCATACCAGCTTCCATTGATAGTGACCAGCATACCAGCTTCCATTGATAGTGACCAGCATACCAGATTTCTAATAACCAGCACATCAGCTTCCATTAATTGTGACCAGCATGCCAACTTCGTAGTGACCAGCATGCCAGCTTCTATGACTAGTGAACAGCATCCTACCCTCTAGAACACAACATAAAGTGATTTTAATACCAGCTTACATTGCCAGTGAATAACAAACCAGTTTCCCATTGTTAGTGACCAGCATAACAACTGCTGTTGCTAGTATCCAGCATGGCAGCATCCTAAGCACCACATATGCCACTTTGGCCGGTGACCAGAGCACCAGCTTTCCATGCTGGTGACCACACCAGTGTCCTAACTGCCACATATGTTTGTGTTAATCTAGCAGGCTAAATCAGGGTTGGTCATTTCAGATGGTCTTCCGTTTGCATCTGTGTGCAGGAACACACTCGGAACAGATCAGGACAAATGCTGAAAGCAGCAGACACCTTTGAACGTTCTGCGGTGAACTGAGCACTCGCTGGGGAATAGCACTTAACTGACTTCCCTGAGTTTTTAACAGCTAATAAAACCCAAACTATGTGTTAATCAGCCAGCTGAGGGAAACAGTCCCTGTTAGCTACAGCTCCCAGAGCAGCAGTAAAGCCAAATTTCACCTCTGCGTCTCAAATGTGTGGACATCAGTCATACTGCAAACAAAATCGGTCATGAGGCGCCGGATTACGAAGGATTATGACTGATCTGTGAGTTTTAGGATCACACTCGGCCTGTTAAAGCATTATTAGATGGTCAGTACAGTGTTTTGGTGTGAACTTTGACCAGCTGGTCATTAGAGTCACCATGCGTTTGAGCAGCGTTGGTCCAGGAACAAAATAAAAGACCCAACTGAAGGCTTGTGTTTGAGAACCTGTGAACACTTTGCATTGGTACGCAGTTAAAGGACCCGTAACCGGTATCCATTTTTGGTGCTGTAAGTAATATTGTTATATTTTGTATGGTTTCATGGATGAACAGCCTCTCTGTTCTAGGGCTGGGCGATATATCCTAAATATCGATATACTGAGATAATATTCCATCTGTGTATGATTTAATTCCAAAAAGATTTAGGTTAGGGTTAGGATTTACCGTAGGGTTAAGGTTTAGGATTAGAGTTAGGGTTAGGGTTAGGGTTGGTGTTTACAGTTGGGGTTTAGGTTTTGGGTTAAGGGTTAGGGCTGGTGTTCAGAGTTAGGGCTGGTGCTTCAGGAGTTGTGGCTTCAGTTCGGGGTTTGGGTTGGTGTTTAGAGTTAGGGTTTGGTTTCGGGGGTTTGGGTAGGTGTTCAGGGTTTGGGTTGGTGTTCAGGGTTTGGGTTGGTGTTTAGAGTTAGGGTTTGAGTTGGTGTTTAGAGTTAGGGTTTGGTTTCGGGGTTTGAAGCAGTGTCTAGGCTGGGGTTGGTGTTTTCAGGAGTCAGGGCTTGGGTTCAGGGGTTTGGGTTGGTGTTCAGGGTTTGGGTTGGTGTTTAGAGTTAGGGTTGGTGTTAGGATTAGGTTAGAGTTAGGGACTTGAATCTCTGTAAAGATGCTGTGTGATGTTTCTGTATAAAGTACTGTATAACTATATTTATAGATATACATTAACATTGATTGATTGATTGAAGACCCAGAAGGAACAGTATCCAGTGTAATGCGTCTGCGTGGCAGTGCTGGGCAGCTCCAGGCTGTCATGTTGACGTAATCCATGAAAAAGAGAAAACGGAGATCATCTTCCTTTTTTCCACGAACTCTGAGTGAAAGTAAAGAAGCATTATGTTTTATTCTGAAGAAAAATGGGACAACGTTTGAGCATTTTACCCAACCAAAGTCACGTACCTCTAATTCTCCAAATATATATTAACATATATAAACTCTTTACTTTGAAAAAGTGAACATTTAAATTTTCCACGATACGAGCACTTGAGTACAAGTGATGCATGTTCCAATATTTTCCCACACCAAACTCCCTTTATCCGACTACATGCATCATATTAATTACACATCATATTATTTATTCAGTGGTATTAATATTCCCCTTTAACACTCATTCCACAACCCTGGGTTAGTGCTGGAAGACTAATGATGGAATGCCAGCTCCCCTTGAACGCAGCACTTAGCGAGGTCCAGAAAGTTTGATTAATTTTTTAAACTGACAAGCTTAATTACATGAAACCGTTCCTCTGTGACAGCTCTGTTATCCAGCGAGAGCTTGATGAATAGCATTTTGAGCAATTATGTGATCATTAGAGAGGGAGCTTTTGCCCTCTGCCTAACCCGCACATCAGGAAATCCACTTTCCAGTGACATTCCGGGGAAGAGCTGCTGCAGTATGTGATTCGGGCCTGAATAATGGGGCAGAAGGAGATGCTGTAGAAGCTGCAGGAGTAACACTGAGCTGCTCCAGCTTTTTCCATCCGCTCCTCCACCGAGGCCTCGTTCAAGGCTTGGCCGCGGCCCTGGAAGCCTCTGCCAACTGGCGGCCGTGACTGTGACCACACTCTGCTCCTTTGTGTTGAGCTGGAAGTGGAGACTGGCAGCGGGGTCAAAAGGTTAAGAGCAGAGCATGTGCTCTCTGATCCCACCTTCTGCAGGTCACTTTCGTAGCCTACCCCCAGATCTACTGCATCTGCAGCACATCTGATGGTCAGTGCATTTCCCTGGAGGAGAAATTCTGCCTTTCTGCTGTTGCTGGACTTTATGTGCCCATATACAATTCTGCTCCAAGCCAATGGACAAATACTATAGGTCCCCGAGGGGCCCGTCACGATCATGGGCTACATTGTTGTCATTCAAACAGATGTGTCACTCCCTCGTTCTGAAATAGTGTGAAAGCATCTGATTGGCCTGGTTGAACCGGGGCCAGGAAAGTGAGGTCATCCTGCCTTCCAGCATTAAATGCAGACTAGGATTTTGAACGCATCATATCTTTTAACAAGACAATAATATGACTTCTGACAGCTGTGGAAATGTTTTAGCCCATCATAAATAGATGTTTTGATGTGGTTGAGAAGGAACGGAGGGGAGAAAAAAAAAAAAAAATGAAACCTGAAAAATAAGAGATCAAAAACGAGCCTGCAGCTCAAAGCCTTTCTGCTGTCACTAAAGGAACCTGATGAACTACGATTACGTTAATATGAAAGCCTGTGTGAAAGTCAACACTGGAAGTGTGGCAAAGGCTTGTTTGTTTTAGGCCCGAAATCAAATTTTCGACTTGAATTAATTCTCTGAACATTCTGTTTTAATACATATCAAACGTGGGCTCCTCTAAGCAGGTGGCTAAAGATCTGAAAACACACTTAATTGAAGGCTAGAAGGTAAGAAGCCTCATTTCCATTCATTTGAGCACTTTTACACCATTGCACGATTTTCAATAAATGGGTTTTTTGTCTTGCTTTAAAAGAAAAGTCCCAAAAGTACAATTCAAAATGTTCACTGAATGATTAACATCCCAGCAAAGACCAGTATGACTGAAACTGTAACCCCCCCTTTGACAATTCAGGGTCTAATACTTTACACCTGACAGCAGGTTCAAAGACTGTCTCACACTGTCTGAGATTAGTTTGCATCAAAAATACCATTGTTTGGAATTTTTCAGTGTTTTCAGGTCTTTGACCCGAACACCGAAAGTGCCTTCCTCGAAGGCTTGTAGAGCGAGCCGCTCCTATGCTGGTAAGAGAGGCAAATCTAACTCATATGTGACTTTTAAGTAGCTGCCTGAAAGTTTAATCTACAGGGTGCCTGTAGCGCCTAGACACAGGTAGGTGGAGGCGGACGTACACGCTGGGTTGTATTTATTAACAGATAAGGTACAATAACCATTAAGACGAGTATACATATGAAGACAAGGCACACAAGTAGTTACAATATCACAAAGACCGACAAGGACCAACAGAGACCAGGGACTAATATACACAATCACATAAGACACGGCTGGGACATGATAACGATGGGGCAGGGTTACAGATGGAACACAACTGGGAATGGGAGGAGACACGACATGTGCTCAGAAGCACATGGGACAGTAAACAACACAAAGACAGACCAGAGGGACGTGACAGTGGCACACTGCTCCACTGTGCGGTGTTACCTGCGACACACCTCCGAGCAGGTCAAATCCAGTTGAACTCAGGGTGATTGTGTCCATTTATGCAATATGAAATTATCAATAATGCTCTCTAACCTTTTATTTTATTTGGACAATATTCAGAAAAGAAAAACATTCTTGGATTCAATGCATCACACAACATATAGCAGTACGATTCCAAACACGTGGCACGTGGCGAGCCGCCCAGTCCCTCAGTTCTCTGGAGAAATCAGCTTATTCAATCAGGACCAGCCAGCTTGGCACAAGTCTCCCGGTGTTTTGGGTGTAAGGTTCAGTTGTGTTCAGCTTGCTCTTTCAAAACAGCCGTGTGTAATACAAGGCCCGATTGACCCTACCTGTGAAACACACTTGTGCCATTGTGCCCTGCTCAGAATGGAGCTGTTGTGCCGCTGTTACATTCTGACTGACTCACTGTTTTCACACCACGTTTCTTAAGAGAGGACAGGAAAATTGATGGCTGGTGTTCCGGGTGAATTAGGGTGGCCGTGTTTGGGCTTCCAGTGGAGTTTCTTTCAGGCATTGTTTTGTAGAGAAAGCTCTTTAACGGAGCCATTGAGATCCTAAAAAAGGCCAACATGGATTTTCTCTTAAAACAAACATCTCGCAATGATCCTAATTTCAGTGAATCTTATTAAGGTGGCCTACTTGCACTGAGAGGGACTGTTTGTAGCTGCAGGATAAGCTGAAGTTGGGATGTCTTAAGTTGTAATCGGATTAGAGTTATAAAGGCAAGTTTAAAAGCTGTGTCTCGAGATGATCTGATCGATACAGGCCAGGAGAAAGTTATCCCAACTTCAGCCCCTCATTTCACGTTTATATAACAAACCCAATTTAAGACCATCATTTGGTCCTTTTGCCTCCCAGGACCAATGTTTGGGTGAACCTGCTTTAGAATATTCTAGTAATAACTGGATCAGGGTCACTTTACAGCAAAGCCAGCCCGTTCTCATAACCGTAACACATTTAGAATAATTAGTGAGGTCATGCAGCTTTCTTACCCAAGAAGGATTAAGGATGTTTACTCGACATAAATATGAAAGGATAAAAAAAAGTTATGGAATCCATTTTTTCCCCCATATTTGCAACACGTTTTTGTTTTGTTTCTTCCCCACATTCAGATATTTTGGTGGGTTTTTTTTTCTCCTTTTTAAAGGTTCTACCTTTTAAAGAAGTATGTTTAATTATAGAAACTTTTTCATATCATCTATAAATTTGGAAACAAGTAAAATTATTCATACTAACGAATAATATGCGAATCTTAGTTCCATTTTTAACATTAAATGTATGTTTGTAAGTCATCCTCAGCTTTGAACTACAGATCTCTATTTAAAGAAATGTTCCTGCTCAAAAATATTTTTGAAGCTCGATTGTTGAAGACAACAAGTGGGTTCCTCCACGGCATTCCTCGTGATTAGATTGTACTTTATTCATTAGGTTGTGCCGTACGTCACCATTTCTCTTTAGGTATCAGTAAATCTCTGTAACAGCACAAACACAGCAGCCATATGTCTCCATATGTCCATATTTGCCATATATTGCCCAGCCCTATTGAATATTATATGTTGGTTGTTGCTGTAGAGCTGGTTTTATGGTATTCCAGGTGGTTGCTAATGTTTTTGCGGTCACTACTTTCCAGTCCTACTTTCTACTGTTTGTTTTCTCCCTTAAATCAACTAAAAATAGCTGTGCACAGATTGGACGTCCACTGAAGTCCAAATTAGCCCTTAAGGTTAAGGGTCTGCAGCCTTTTGCTCTCTCAACTTGTTAGATGGTCAGCAGAGGGGTCAAGGAAGGAAGTGAAGCTGAGAATGTGTGTGGACTGTTTTTCAGACACACCTGTTCGGCGATGACACTTCTGAAGGCACTGACCGCTGGTGCTTCTCACAGTCGTGAACCCTCTGTACTGGATCCAGTCCTTTTGATTGGAGATGGAAATTGACTGGAAACCACCAGCCCCCTTAATGGTTATCAAGTGCTGCGCTTCAGTCGGCTGTGTGAAGTACAGCTGGATTGAAGTTGATGGAGTTGTGATGTGTGTTCAGTGCGATGGTAGATTTAATATTTGGTTATGTTAATATGCACTTACGTGGTTTCTTTGGGGCTTAACCTCTGGGCTGACCTGACACGCTAATGCGAATTTCCCAGCAGCACTTCACAGTGTGTGTGTGTGTGTGTGTGTGTGTGTGTGTGTGTGTGTGTGTGTGTGTGTGTGTACATTTTCAAAGACTAAAGTAGTCCTTTCCATCAGATTTTAAAGATGAATTTGAATTTTTAAAAGAGGAAACATTTCATTTGACCATAAGTGACCAAACTTTTATAAGGCAGGGCCAAATATTGATATTTCATATTATATCACGACTAACAGCAGGGTTTTACACGCCTCTGGCATTAGGCATGGTGCCAACAGGTTCATGTTTATCTGCTTCAGAGAGTCCTATTCTATTGGCAGTACTTCTGTAAAGGGACGAATAAAGTGTGCATTTGCACATCTGTGTTTGAATGTAACCCTAATATGTATGTATGCATGTGTGTGTGTGTACGTGTGTGTGTGGCTGGTTATGACGCACATGTTAGCCTCAAGGTTGCCAGTGTAGACATGCTTGGTCGTGGGAAAGGGACCGGGCTGGATTGAGATGGGTGTGTCTGGAAGTAGGGGTTTGGGTCTGTGGGCCCACGGCGTGAGCAGCTGTGCAGCACGCCCTGCGGCTCAGCCATAACCTCTCCCCAACCTCATCCCACCACGAGCAAGCAGCCATGTGCGTAGACCAGACTACACAGCCTGGTACAGTAGGAAGCTGAGGTCGCTCTACAAACTCCTACTTATGCTGTGTATTTCCAGTCTGGGTGTGTTGGGTAACAGGCATGAGGTGCAGCACATGCGAAATGGACCTCAAGTGGAGCGGGCAGCCTCACTGTGGGAGGTGCGCGGCCTGGGAGCAGACACTGGGAGAGCGCAGCCCAGCAGGCCTTGTTTTTCCACCCTTTGGCCCCTAATGTGAGCTGCTGATGAAAAGTTGATGATATTGTGACCATAAAGTAAAGCTGCTACTGCAGCCTCGCCTTTAATCAGACTGCGGGATCTGGCTTCCCTCCTCCGTCTGCTGATGTTGTGTTAGTGTACAGGGGACGCCGGCTAATAGCCGTCTTTCCCAGTGTTTGGCAAAATCAGGAATATCGTTGAGTTGTGTATCCATGAAGCACCTGTGTAAGGAATTGGGCAGTAGCCTCAAATCCTATTGATATTCACACGATTGAGAGATGAATGATGGATACAATCCAACCTCAATCAAGCTGTACATATGATAACGATATTGACATATTCCCAATTGACCGACTTCTGCCTGAAAAGAAAAGCAAAAGCCACCACAGTCCGAAGGGACAGTCCAGATCAGGCCCAGAAGGTTCTTCAGATCTTTCGGGTTAGTCGCAGAGTTGGTCAGAACTATAAAACAGTTGCAATACGTCGCAGGATAATGTCAGGAACAGGCCCTTCTGTTTTGTTCCCTGTACTATTCCGCCATCGCTGAGTGTAGATGGTCCTTGAGGCTGACAAATAGCTGTTCCCTGAAGAGACGGTCTGCCGTGGACCAGGCTGCTCTATTGTATTGCATGGCCAGTCAGCACATGCTGAACTAAGCATTTGCTGCTTAAGCACAAAGCACGGCAAAGGGGGAACCAGGGGGCCGCATTTCACACCTCGGCATAGAGCGTAAGCTTGTGTTTTTAACAGATTTGCTCCCGTGAATTGTTCCTGTTAAAGGATCCTTCCATTAAAAGACTGCTTCAAATATATCCAGTGGTCAACATCTGGATAAATGTTTGGGTTTCGAAGGCTTGAGTGAGCCGGATGGTCGATCGCTTACTTTGATTAAGAAAACAAATCCCCGCCTGTGTCCCTCATTTGATTTATTTTTGATACCCAATAAAACAGAGATCCCAGAGAGATGGATGGATTTTGAATCATGTGCAAAAGCGAGAGAGCCAAAACCATCTCCTCCACTTGGAGCAGTGTCGGTCATAAATCACAGGTCGAGCTCGTGCTGCTCTCATTGTTTAACTGTTATTATCAGCTCATGCTTTATTCCAGGCTGTTTGGCGCAGTAAAGGCAGTCATTGAGTCCAGAGGTGAAGCACTAGCCTGCAGTTCAGCCGCAGATTCATGACTTCCGTAAAGCTGTGGGAATCAGGAATGAGTGGGAACCAGGCAAAATCCTTTCAGGATATTAGTTGGGAACAATGTCAAACCACAGCCTTGGAAAGGTAAGGGTACGCTGAAAGGCACCTTCAAACGTCCAAGCTGGGTGCTTGTGTCCATGCAAATATTCTCCAACAAAGCCATGCTGTCCAGACTAGATCCTGACCAATATGGAATTTCGTTAAAAGCAGCCAGTGTTAGTGTTTCAGGACTCTTCCTGATAGGATGAGGAGCTCCGAAATCCAGGAGAGACTGAGAGGAGCATCTCATTTGGAGGAGTACCAAGCACAATCAACTGGGAGGAGACCAGAGACCCAGGACCTGTTGGAGGGATTGTATCTCCCAGCTGGCCTGGGAGGATCTGGAGATTCTCCAACAGCATCTGGTGAAAGTGGCTGGACACAGGGATGCCTGGCCTTCTTTGTTTGGCCTGTTGTCACAGTGACCCTGAATTCAATTAAACGAATAACGCCATATTCTCACTACGCAATGTGAGCCCCAGTTTTCCAGTCATAAAAAGCTCGGTCTGCGTTCGCTGGTTGCCGACTCGGCCGCCGTGTATGAACTGCTGAAAGATGTGATCCAAGAGCTTAATGAGGGATCGCAAGTCCCCGACAAATATCTAACGTCTAATAAGTCGTGAAAATCTGAAAAGTGTTGCGATATATTTTTAAGCATATCACCCCGAATGATTTATGTAAATGATCTCTGTTCTGATTGGCTGCCCTGCATCATATGATTCAGAAAGCTGGACCATCGTTTATCAGACTCCTCCATGTCAGAGATTCCGGGAGGAGATTGTGGTGTTCCTTCACGTTGATCCACTTAATCACGCAGGAACGAAGGAAGGAGGGTTTGCAGAGAAGAGGAGAGAGAGGTGAAGTTAGGGTTAGGACAGGGTTCAGACTCCCTGAGGGACCCTGGCTGAGGAAATGAGAGCTAAGCTTCTCTTCCTTATCTCTAATAGAGGATAAAGCTGTGTGAGGCCGTGACTCATTGGTCTGATTGCACACTGCCTCGCTCCACTGGCTGCTAATGACATCTGGACAACAAAGAGGGGCACAGAGTGCTGCACCAGCGTGGCACCAATGATCTAAGCTGTGGGCCGAGGTTTTCGTTTCAGTTCACTGTTCGAGGAAACGGTTGCATGACATACTTTGCTGTGAGGTCATCTCTCATCTCTCTTTGATGACATTACATAATTACATAATGGCTTTGTCCCCTTTTCGTTGCAGGTGAGCTGTCCCTGCCCGCCCACTTCAGCCCATATGCTGGGGGTCAGTGCCCGGAGTCTGAGAGCAGGGAGGACGTCTGTGCTCAGATGGAGCTGCGGACGCTGGAGCAGGCTCTCCTGGCCACCTGTGTGGGCAGCATCTCAGAGCTCAGTAAGTTCTGCTTAAGTAAGGTGGCTTGGTGGATAGCAGATTCACCTCCTAGTCTCCTTGGGTTCAAGACCCCTGGGTGGAATTTCCACGTTCTCCGTGTGTTGTGTGGGTTTCGTCCTCCCATATTCCAAAAACATGGATATTGGGAATTGGCTACTGATTTGTGGATGTGTGTATGTATGTGAGTGGATGCATGTCTGTATGAAAGCACCCCCAGTGCCCAACACAGCCCTCCAGGCGGACGGACAGTCGTTTCCTGTAGGGACAACGCCGTGTGCGATTGGTTTCTGCTGGTCGAGCTCTGAGTTTGATTGTGACGAGTGCTGATTGTAAAGCATCTTCTCGAAAGGCTATAAGTGTAACTTCATTCATTGTTTGGGGCTTTGGGTCCAAATACTTTCAGTTTGTGATTTTAGGAATAGTTTGCCAACAAAGTACGGTCAGATCATTATTGAAGAAGGTAAATATGCCCAAAGGCTTTGCACGTAGCTGTTTTATGTGAGGGCAAAGCATTCAACATTTATGAGTAATGGATTCTTTTACAGCCTTAACCTCATAAAAACTCCACTGAACTGCTAGCAGTTCCAGACTTGCATTCCTCACTCCTGCAGTGTAAGAATAAGTCAAGCAGTTTGCATTGTTTTCCATGTAATGACTCAGTAATAATGGTTAGAAAGCAACAACAATTAGAGCATAATTCTGTAACTCTAAAGGGCTGCATGTGGGCCAGTAGTTCCATTCTTCACCCTCAAATTATTTACAGGACTTAATTTATATCAGTTACTGAATCATTTATATCAATTACTGAATCATTTATAGATGATACAGAATCATTTATATCAGTTACAGAATCATTTATATCAATTACTGAATCATTTATAGAAGATATCCCCCTCTGTTTATATCTCGATATAGATATCGCTCAGCCCGTATCCCGCTCTGTTTATGTCCCAATATAGATATGAGAATCGATATATCGTCCAGCCCTAGTACACACAGTGTACAAGCAATACAAGACTACACTAAAAGGCAAGGGTCTGTTATATCCATAAAGCCTTAGATTCAGTTTAGTGGCAGTTAAAGTCACTATATAGAACCTGTTGGGAATTTAACGGGACTGTCGTACCACCCAGAATAGTTACTCTGTGCTCAATAGGAGTTTGTACCTCACACTTACTCAGAAGCACAATAAGTGTTTATTGCCATGTTTGGTCAGCTTTCGGCCCTGTTTAAAAACCAGGCCTTCTTTGTGTCCTCAGCAGTATTGTCACTCCTGCCTCACTTTGCGGCCCTGTTTTAGAAGGTATGGCTATGTTGGCCATTTGTTTACTTAACAGCCCACAGCTCAGGCTGTGAAAGCTCCCTCCCCACCCCTCGGGGATCTCTAACACTCCTGCAGTTGTGCTCCTGCTACAAGAGCATCTTCTGTTTGCTCCCGAGGTGGAAAAATCACCTCCTTTGTGCCTTGTGATTGAGGCAGGCCTGCAGAGTAACACCCAAACCCCGAAACCCACGGCTCACAGCAATCAAAAGCCAGCCTTTGTTGAAGAATGAAGAGATTATTCATCCACATCTGTTTTGATAATCTGATTGATTGAGCCAGAATTGCTCGGTGGCACAGTTAGTCCTGAGGCAGGTGGGCTTCAGATTATAGACCCCTTCATGCCTGTCCAAAACACAGGGGTTGTTTCTGTCCATAACCTCAGTCAGTAAGTTGAAGTTCTGTTTGATTGGTATCATTGTCCTGCTGCCTCTGTTGTCTGTTATGATTATAATGCAACATGCCAGACGTCTCTACATGGAGTTGTAGAGGTTCCTAATGGTGTCCTGAGATGATCCATCTCATGCAACTTGAATGTTCTCACTCAGTTCTGCAGATTGAGCATCCAGTTGCATCCCACACATTTTCAATCAGGTCTAGGTCTGGAGATGCAGCTTGTTGCTTGTTGCACACTGTTTGGTTGGTTGTCTTCACCAAGACAAAATCGGTCTTTGCCAGTGAAGGTGACCTGAAGGTGACTTCATATGACGGCATTGCAGTCTTTGGTGACTGTGGTGTGGCACAACAGATGACACCACCAGTGAGCCACCACACCGTGTGGTTCAATTCCCAGTCTGGGCAACTTTACTGGGCTACACCAATAAGAGTCCTTGAGCAAGACTCCTAACACGACTTCGCTGTGGATAAGAGCGTCAGGTAAATGCCGTAAATATATATGATTGTCCGCACATTCATTTTGGAGTTTGGAATGTCGTAGTTTGTGCAGGTCTCCCAGATCCTTCATGATGCTGGTGCATGCCTTCTTCCCTCTGCTGCCAATGGCATGCTGTGATAATATCTGCATGACTGCTTAAAATACTTCCAACTCCTCTTAGAGGCCTATTTCGCTGGCAAAGAATGCTACCAACACAACAGCACAAGTCAGTATGGAAAGCAGTCACAAAAGGACGACCGTCATTTATGAAATACCAGTTTCTAACAATAAACCAGCTTTGACGTCCAGATTTCCAAGTACAAAGTTCCATGCCTTTGCAAACTAGATTAGATTTTAGGACACTACTCTTAAGCAAAAGTCTATTGCTATGAAAGTAAAGAAGACAGTGGTGGCTCAGTGGTGGATTATTGATCACAAGGTTGTGGGTTTGATACCCGTATGTGCTTTGCATTTCCATTTATGGCATTTAGCAGACGCTCTTCTCCAGAGCGACTTACAAAAGTGCTTTGCTGTTCACTCAGAAAATATCTCTAGCTAATAGATGAGGCTAGAATCTAGATTCCTTACGCTTAGATCCTGTTGAACACAAATGTCTTTATGGAGTTAAATAGTCCTGAAACAGATGGGTCTTCAGTCTGCGTTTGAAGACAGTGAGGGACTCCCAGGGGAAGTTCATTCCACCATTTTGGTGCCAGAACAGAGAACTTTGCAGCCACTATTGAGCCCTTCATCATGATCCATATGTGATCCAAGCATGAATGACTGTCACCTGATCTGATTCCCAAGATATGGAGACAGTGGATGTCATGATACTGCACATGTGTATTGATTCTGAACTGGTGCTTGCTGATGCTTGTCTTTATGACTGTCCAGATGACAACCCTTTCGCTCACATTGACCATCATGCTTCCAATAACAAGCATGAAAGTTTCTGACCATATAAAATTATACGCAACTGGTTTTGTTTCCAAATCTATATTGATATCACAGTAATGTCAATCAGCCATAATGTCGAGAACAGCGGTCTCTGCTTCTTCTCCTGGCTCCTGTATCTCTAATGATGAACACAGACCCTGAGGAGTGTATCTTCTGGCTTCCTCTGCTCTCTTTCCTTAATGTGTTCCATCCTCCTCCTCCTCCTCCTTCGGGGAATTACACAGAGTGTATTTCTACCTGAGTGAGGAAGTGAAGCTGGCAGTGTTGATTTAAGGTTCTGCAGTGTAGCGCAGACCTCTGGACTGTTTATCTGAGCAGCTTGGAGGCCAGTCACATGTGCTTCTGTTGCAGGAGCTGAGGAGAGATGTGGCATTGTCAACACCGTATAAAATCCGTGAGGCGTCTGCTGTTGCTGTTTGATGGAGTACTTCTGAATGGGCAGATGTTTTCTGTATTACATCAGTGGAATGTTTAATCTTGGGGTCTTCAGAGAGGAAGTGTATCAGGAATGGGTTTTGTGGGGAAGTGTGTAAGAGCACCGTCTCTCATTGCAGCTCATATTACAGCTTTATCAGCTGCAAATCTGCAGACAGTTCTTCACACCGGAGTGAGAACGTGGCCTGCTGGAGTCGAGCTGGGCGATGACGGGTTCTTGTTGCCTTCTTTTTAGAGTTAGGGTTTGGTACATTACCTAATAGTGATTTTCTCGGTTCTCTGGGGATCACAGGTTTGAATCCCTGGTCATGCTGCTTTTTAAGACACCTGGAGTCCAAAATTGACATGTGGTGTGTCTCTGGGAGCTGGTATGTCACTCAGTGCTTGCTTGGAGTGCATTTGCTGCCCAGCAACGATGCAATGGCGGCAGTTCGGAAAGGGGCGGTGTTTAAGAACAATAATTAAATGTTATTAATTATTCATTGCTCTTTAATATGATGTAATTGCATTATTATGCTCATAAAGTGGCATAAAATGTATTAAAATGGCACAAATATCATTTATGTCTTCACCAACTGTGGAGTCTGTTTGCTCATTTGTCAGGTGACCTGGTGTCCCGTGCGATGCATCATATGCAGCGGCTGGTCTCAGGTGGACACTCCCTCACCCTTGGACGTCCTGGCTACACGCAGCCTCTCTCCTGGTCTCCCGATGCGCTTCACACTCTCTACTACTTCCTCCGAAGCCCACAAATGGAGTCTCTGGAAAACCCCAACTTGGAGCCCCCGAGGATGACCCTGAGCAAAGAGAGGTGGGTCGCAGGACAGAAGGGGCTGCTTAGTTCTGCACAACAGCATCAGTGAAACGGTCCATTTAACATCTCAAACCATATTTTGCATTTAAAAAATCTGCTCTTTATTATATTAATTAAAGGAGCTTTTTGGAGTTTCATAGATGTTCCGTTCCTGTGAGGATGTTGAGTTTATGAATGTATGAGTATATATTGTATAAGCAAGATTGGACCTTTTGTTTCCATGGAATGAACTTGTGGAAATGCATAATCCTCAGGCATGCATCTTCAGTTGGGAATGCCGATGGCTTTAGCAGGTGTAATCACAGTGTACAGTAAGGGCAGTAGCTTCTTTCCTGGCTTGCTTCAGGAGGAAGGAAACCGTAGACGTTTAATAAAATGTAAGATCAGCACATTGCTCTAGATTCCTTGGAGGCCTACTGTTTGGCTGATCACAATTTATTGAGCAGATCCTGAGCTCTGTTTATTTGGTCTTCTGCGTGTCCTGTCAGAAGCATTAGAATGGTTTAACCCTTGCTGGTGAATGGAGTATTGATGAAGTTACGTTTAGATGGACTGTTTCCAAAGCGGCTCAGATTTGAGCCATTTTACGAATGTGGGAGGATGTTGTGTTCAGCCAGGTATGCACTCTCTGACTTCGGGAGTCTTGTTCTTAGGTGATAACTCACACTCGCATGTTTTGAATCGTCCACTGTGTGGACAAAGCATGAACGCGGTCAGTCTTACCGGCATGCTTGGACACGAGTGACCCAGGCAGAATTCTGTCTACATACGTACATCTTCACCAATTTGAGCACAGATCCTTTAAAAGCAGTTCTATTTAAAATCAAAAGGCTTTAGTAACTGCATTGGTTTCTGAACCATTAGAACTAAAAAAAAAATTGGGTCAATGCGGAGAAAAAGGACAGAATCGCAGAACTGAGGTCAGGATGCTGGAGGACCATCACCTACAACTCATCCCAAAAGTATTGGATGGAGCCCCATCATTCATTCCAGCTCCACAGCTCAATGCCAGCAGGGTTTATAGCCCTCCAGTTCACATCTGGCATTAGACATGGTGCCAAATGTGTCTTGTGTTTCTTCCCCAGAGTCCTATTCTATTGGCCGTGCTTCTCTACAGGGACTAGGCAAGCTGTATGTGCCTTTGCACATATGTGTCAGCAATGGGTGCAACTTAAAGTAGCTGAGTATATTCATTAGATTCTACACCTGGCATTTGTCACTGGGGGCAATAAGCTCTTGTCTATTTGTTCCTATTCTATTGGCAGCACCCTGTCAGTAGTGGTGCTGCCTCAACCCAGGCTGTCTGAAAGAGCATGGCTGGACACTGAGTCCAGACAGGTGACCAGACTGACTCCTGACCGTCAGTGTAAATGCCTCTCAGTCTGCTGTTGACTTTGTTACCCAGACAGAAGCAGAGTGGCAAATAATGGAGTGTGTTCTCATGTGCAGGCCCTTCCCCTTACTGCCCCCGCTGATGGAGTGGATGCGGGTTGCGATGGTTCACGCGGAGCATCGGCGCAGTTTGTTGGTGGACAGTGACGACGTGAGGCAGACGGCCAGACTGCTGCTGCCTGGGCTGGACTGTGAACCCAGACAGCTGAAGTAAGGATTACGACCTCCTCCATGTTTCTACACTATTAAACTCTGCCTGCTTCATTCTCCTCCTTTCACTCTGATCTTCAATGCTCAGGACCCCACAGGACCACCATATGGGTGGTGGGTCATTGTCACCACCAGTGACATGGTTGTGGTGTGTTAGCTGGTTGATGGACTGTCCTCACACCGTATAAAATCACTCCAGCAGCACTGCTGCGTCTGATCTACTCGTACCAGCTCAACACACACTAACACACCACCACCATGTCAGTGTGACTGCAGTGCTGAGAATGACCCACCACCCACATCATAGCTGCTCTGTGGTGGTCCTCATCATTAAAGATCTAGGTGAAAGGAGGAGAAACAGATGTAATTGAACTACCATACAGCTCAAGACAGATGTATCTCTCTCTCCCTCTCTCCCTCCCTCTCTCTCTCCCTCTCTCCCTCTCTCCCTCCCTCTCTCTCTCCCTCTCTCTCTCTCTCTCTCTCTCAGGCCCGAGTGCTGTTTCGGCTCTTTCAAGCGTTTGGACTCAAAGGCTGCGACAGACAAGTTCAACCTGGACCTGGGCTTTCGCATGCTTAACTGTGGTCGCACTGACCTCATTGGTCAGGCCATCCAAGTCCTGGGCCCTGATGGTGTCAACACTATGGATGACCAGGTCAGAGCTGTTCCTAATTCCTGTTTTCGTGCTGAATTTGAATTTAGCTGATTTACTTTCACAAATCTCTGATCCAACATTTCTACTCTAAATGTTGGTGTGAAGGTCTGGCCCCTCTGGAGTGTGGATGTGTATAACGTCTTGTGTCACTTTTAGGGCATGACTCCTTTGATGTACGCATGCTCTGCGGGGGACGAAGCACTGGTGCACATGCTCATTCATGCAGGGGCCAACCTGGATATAGCGGTAAGGGTTGACCACTTACTCAGGGTTGTTCCACACTGTGTACAAGCTCCATACTGTTACCTCTTCATTGACCTCAAGTATATCTTGAACCTAATAGATCACCATGTTCCTTTCTGCAGGTTCCTACTTGCTCGCCAAAGTATCCTTCTGTTCACCCTGACAGTCGCCACTGGGTGGCACTCACCTTTGCTGTGTTGTATGGTCATATATCTGTGGTCCAGGTGAGCTGTACATTCATTGTGCATATGCACCATGTGGTAAATCTGAAATGGACAGCAGAGCACTTCATAAGTCATATGCTGTAAATAAGTGTTTTCTTTTCAGCTGCTGCTGGACATGGGAGCAGACGTGGAGGGCCGTGTGTTCAGAACCCAACACCAGGGTTCAGCAGAAACTCCACTACAACTGGCATCTGCCGCAGGTGGGTTGCAGAGCTGCATATCCACACAAGAGCTAGTTAATATATTCTCCTACATGGAATATAATCAGTTATAAAACGAATCAGCTATGCTCTTATCTGATTGGCTGAGCCACTTTGGAAGTCACGGTTGAAAAATGCACTATATGGACAAAAAGTCCTGAGATACTTGCTCACTGGGAGTTTATCCTGTCTCTATTGGGAAAGCTTTCTACTAGATTCTGGAGCATTACTGTGAGGATTTGATTGCATTTAACAAGAGTGTTAATGAGGTCAGGATGTTAGATGACCACCACTCACCTCATCCTCAGCTCCCCACCTCTTCCAGCACCATCATTACAGAGAACAGTTACCCTGCTGCACAGCTCATGATTCTTACCCCTTTAGACCACACCTGGCATGAGGCAGGTATCAACAGTTTCATGTTTATCTGTTCTAGAAAGTCCTATTGTATTGGTGAAACTTCTAATACTAGGAGGACTAGACGTGCTGTGTGTGCATTTGCACTTCTGTGTCAGCAATGGGTACAACTTAAAGCTGAATGCATTCATTAGAAGGAGTGTTCACTAACATTTGGGCATACCGTGTATCTCATATACGTGAAAACATGTTCGTGGAGTACTGTTTGTCCAGTGTTGTAAAGCAGCTATTGCCTACTGTTAATGCAGTAAACTTGTCCATTCAACTTCCTGAAACCATCCCACAGCCACTGCTGTGGAATTCACTGCAGCAATTTCATCACAGCCAACTAACTTAATTGAATTTGTGTGTGTGCATTCAGGCAACTATGAGATGGTCAGTCTGCTGTTGTCCCGTGGTGCTGACCCCATGTTTCGAGTGCAGAGTGGGAGCACTCTGACATCATCGCTGTATGAGGACATGAACTGTTTCAGCCACGCTGCAGCACATGGACACAGGTATCTGTCCTGGTGAAGCCGACTAAGCAAACTGCAGTGCCACAGTGTTCAGAATCCACCAACCAAGTCATGATTGGTGGTCCTGCTGAGCTGTGATATTGTACACTTCTATATGTTGATCTTCTCTCCTGCAGGAATGTCTTGAGGAAGCTACTGAGTCAGCCCCAAAGGCTGCAGGAGGACGTGCTCTCTCTGGAGGAGATCCTGGCAGAAGGGGTTGAAGGGAACCTGAAGGTGAAGAACTCATCCTGCTCCCTCTCCTCCCCCAATGGGGGTGCTGTCCCTTACTTGTCCAAAGCCCAAAGCCGAGCACTGCAGGAGGCCAGCCTGCACAGCGCCGAGCACGGCTACCTGGACGTCACCATGGAGCTCCGGGCTCTCGGTATGGCCTGAATCAGGCGCATAAACTTCTGACATGGATGGTCAAATAATTGATTAGTTATTTGAAGATGAATTAAAACATGACATTTAGCTGGTTTGTGTTTCAGGTGTTCCATGGAAGCTGCATGTGTGGCTGGAGTCTGTACGCACTGCCCAGCTTCAGTCCAGGACTGAGGTCACTCTCTCATTGCTGAGAGACTTCACCTCTTTTTGGCAGGAGAAGTTCTGCGAAGAGCTTATCTCAGACGGCCTGCCGCTTCTGTTCTCCATCCTGGGGACCACCAAGGTAAAGACATAGTAAATTAGGCCCAACATGACGGAAAACCAAATTCTGTAGACAGATTGTAACCTGACAGAGACTTAACTGTGTCCATGTTCCTCCAGAATAATGAGATCCGTGACCAGCTGGGGGTCATCTTTAGCCACTGCTTTGGCTCTACTGCCCTGCCACCCATCCCTGCTGCAAGGGACACGCCTGCAGCTCAACTGGGTAATGCAGTTCACCTTGTACTGCACTTCATCTGTTACATTCTACACATTCTTCTGGTGTTGGTTGGGATGTTAGATGGAAACCACCCCACCTTATCCTCAAAGTACTGAATGGAGCACCAGCATTCCAGAGAACACAGTTCCACTGCTCCACAGCTCTTCACAGGGACGTTATACCCCACTAGTTCACATCTAGCATTAGGCATCGTGCCCACAGGGTCATGTGTTTCTTCTCCAGAGTCCTATTCTATTGGCAGTACTTCTCTACAGGGACTAGACAAGCTGTATGTGCCTTTGCACATATGTGTCAGCAATGGGTGCAACAAAGTAAATGCATTCATTAGAAGGGCTTTCCTGGAGGCCCGGATTCCTGCATGGTGTTGTGCTTTTGCCACCCAAGCTCACCTGATTCAACTCACCTGTTAATTTCCAGATGCACTGGGAATACTGGAGCAGGGAAATCGGCAGACCATGCTCGGTTCCCTCGGTTCCCCACCACAAGTCATTACATTCTGCTTTGAAAATTAGGAAGCAAAAACATTTGAGATAAAACATGTCAATGTTCTGCTCAACAGACGCCCATTTCCTAAATAACTCGGACATGTCTGACGTGACGTTCCTGGTGGAGGGTCGGCCGTTCTATGCCCACAAAGTGCTCCTCATGTCTGCATCTCAGAGGTGAGCTACTGGAACAGGCTTGAAGCTATAACTCAGACCTTTCCCAACACATGGCAAGAATAATGCATTAATCCAGTAATAAACCTTGACACGTCTGTGTCCTCATCTTCACTCCAATAAAGGTTCAAAGACCTGCTCAGCGCTTGCAGATCCAATGGCATGGTGGGCCACAATGTGATTGAAATCACGGACATCAAGCACAGCACGTTCCAGGTGACTGTTCAAACCTCAGGCACAGAAATGCACAGTCTGAACATTAAGAGCTGAATACAGTGATGCTGAAATAAACAGGGAACATAACTACAGCCTTCACTAAAGAACCCTTGAAGAACCGTGTTTTGGTGACTGAGTTTTTGAACAAAGCTGAACAGCTGTCAAACTGTACAACTCTGCTTTCTTAGATGCTAATGGCTCATCTGTATGGCGGAGGAGCAGGATCTCCAGAAGTGTCCCTCTCAGATATGCTCGAGGTAAAGATACCTTCAGCAAAAGTTCAGAACATGCCTCCAGATACATCTAATCTCTTTGGAGTTTCTGGGACATAGAGAATCCCACATAATGGGATTTGCATAAACAAAGCAGAAGCTGATCTTAAGCAGAACCTGTGTTTCATTCTCAGCTCCTGCCAGTGGCTCACTCCTTCCAACTCAGAGCTCTGAAGAGACACTGTGAAGTCCAGTGTGCGGAGATGATGTCCCCATGCAACGCAGTCCTCATCTACCACACAGCCAAGGTGAGAATCCTTGAGAGCTCAGTGGTTGCCAGGTTGGTGGCCACAACATGATGCTTGTGCAAAAATGACTTGGTGTCCACGGTTCCTCAAGCTCAGCTTAAAGATCTGACTCTTCTGCTTCGTTTTCTTTGGTTGACAGGCAAGTGATGCATTGGAGCTGGCTGGCTTCTGTGAAGGCTTCTTCTTGCAGAACATGCCTCAGATGCTGCTGCAGAAAGAGTTTGAGGAGCTGCTGCTGGGGTCCGAGTGTGGTCCTACTCGGGAGCCGGACATTGTGGAGGCTCTGCAAGCAACGCTCGTCTTAAGACTTCGCTATCTGTGTGGATCGTTTACGGGGTGAAGGAAGGCATGGGAGTAGTCTACTAATGGTGGATGAATGGAAGACCTAGTGTATTGGGGAACTTGGTGCTTTGGGTAGCAGGGTCAAGCCTAGAGAACAGGAATGTGCTGGAGAACACAAAGTTGACGTTGGGCCGACGTCACATTACCTGTAGAGGGCACACTGTTTTGTTGAGCCAAGACCGAACATCTAGAAGACTAAATTTAGAACATGACGTGGTCCTGTGTAGACACCTGAAGATGGCTGTAGACCTGGAAAATACATTGGAATGGAGATTTGTGAGCTCAGGACAGGAGTACAGGAGTAAACGCCAACTCTTATGGGAAGAACTTATATATTTGGGTACTTTTTCTTCAACCATAACATTATGACCACCTCCTTGTTGCTATAGTCACAGCTCCTCTGACCATACAGGAGCACTTTGTAGTTGTAATTACAGACTGTAGTTCAGTTGTTCATCTGCATACTTTACCCTGATCTTCAATGGTCAGGACCCCACAGAATCAGGTCTCCAGAAAGTCCAGGGTGTCCTCAAGGAATGGTTCGAGAACCATGGCCTTTAGATTTGTGAGAACAATTGAAGGGTTCTTGGGAGGACCTTGCAGTATGAATTGAAATGTTATTTTTTGAGGGCATTATGGTTCTCAAACCGGTCCGGATTTCTGGGGGGAATAAAGTAAATAAAAACTCAACCAGGCTTCCTTCGAAAACCCATATTCTTGTTAGTGTTTCTAATCCTTGGTCCTGGAGGCACCCCTACCCTATATATTTGGGCGATTTCCCTGCTCCAATCACACCCGATTCAACTAATCAGCTTATTACCGAGCCGTTCGGAACCAGGCGGTGGGTTAAAGCGAACTTGCAGGACAGAGGTGCCTCCAGGATCTCTGTTCTATGGCGTCATTCAAAGACCTTTTTTTTTTTTGGGCACCTTTATTTTTAAGAGTGCAGTGCCCTCTAGTGGATTAAATGGGACACTCCAAGTATGTGTCCAAATGGGAGCAGAGGAAAGGTGTTGAAATGTGAAGAGAAAGTATGAGTTAAAGTATCTTTTTCTCAAAACTAATGACTTGTTTGTACATAGTTTGGTTCACGTTTACAAGCGCTTCCATTTGAAACTGTAAATACGCTGCTGATGCATCTGGTTGGCACGGGGTTCGCTGGTACATTGGGACCATTTTAACGATCCTAAATTATTTGCCATGTTATTCTTTATTCATCTGAATGTAAAGGTTATGATGTAATGAAATAATCCTGACGCGGTCAATAAATGTGCAGCGTTGCGTTTGTGTACTTTCATGAGTTCGAGACGTGTCCAAAGAATCCAATGGATTTATTTGCGTTTGCACTGAAGTTGTTCACAGTAGTTACAAGGGGATACATTAGCTGTGGTCTGGTTTCTGTTATTTTTTTTTCCCTCCCGCTCAGTATTAACCAATCTGTATTCCACAACAATCGCGCTCTTCTCTTCTCTCCCAAAGTACAAAATAGGAAGGAGTAAGAATAGGTATTGCTTAGTTTATTTCTCTTCAGCAGAATCCCCTCCCCGGGCCGTGGACATCCATCCACCTGCAACAGCGTGGGTTACGACATCATCGGACCCCTCTCAGAGAGACCAGTACAGAGTAGAGAAAGCAATGCTGGGGGGGATGGAGGGGAAGACCCTTCCCAGAGTCTTAAAAGCAAAGAGTACAAAGAAACGGTGAACAAAAATGAGGATGAGACGTAAAAAAAAAACGGTGAAAAGGGGAAACAAGTCGGTCGTCCTGATTGAGAAACAAAAGGGTGAGTAAAGGGTGCAGGAGAGGGCAAAATCGAACACCTACAACAACGTCATGCAAAGAAAAGCCGAATGTCGGACATGCAAACGGCAAATACGAGAACACAGCTAGGAGAAGGAGCATCCCCTCGGTGCCTTTTAAGAAATTCATTGCCAAAAAAAGTCGTCTATTTACATCGTGGTTTGTCGAGTGTGTTGACCTGTTCGTACACGCACTATGAGATGAAAAGTGACAAATATCAAGAGTTCGTAACTTCATATCCCACCCCTCCCACCGTCCCGCCCCACCCCGTAAAGAGGCTAGTCTACATTCTTAAATTACTGGTAAATAATTTAACATATACTACAAGCTCTTTTTCTGGTCAAAGCTGGGAAAAGAAAAGAGTGTTTCATTCACGAAGAAATCGGATGAGTTCTTAACAAACACAAATGACAAAATTCTCCAAACGATCCGGACAAATAGCTCCGATACAAACACTAAACTACCCCCGATTTGGTTCATAAATAGTCCCAGCTGAATAAATTAAAATCAAATAAAATAGCATAAATAAGTTATAAAATTATACACAACTATGGCCAAAGGTCTCTGAATCCTGCAGATGCTTTTCCAAAAATAAACAACAGAAAGATACAAATGCAAAAAAAAAAAAAAATCAAAATACATTAAAATACGTTAAAGCATAAAATTCAAAAGTGGAAATAAAATCACTGAATGGGGAAACAAAAACAACTGGCAACACAATCATCCCAAGCAGAGTCACAGCGAGACGAATTTTACGTAAGGAACATATACAGTCTGTACAGGAGAATAGATCATTTGAAACATTCCCTCAAATCCCACCCTCTCCTTAAAATCCCATCTCGGGACCACCCCAAAATAGGCTACCCCATATTTTTTTTTTTCCAAATAAGATTTGAAAATCTTGTACAGCAATGACACAAAGTCCATAAAATATTTAAATTTTAAATTCTGTCATTCATAAAGAAAGACTACATTAAAGAGAATTACAATCCAACGAGAGTCCTTGTGGGCTGCTCCTCAAACGCCTTAATGTCCAGAAGGTCCGGTCGAAACTTCTAGTGTGTCCTCCTGTCTTGTGTAGGGGTGTGTGTGCGTGTGTGTGTGTGTGCTCAGGATATATAAAACAGGGAGATAAGAAGTCAATCATTAAAAGACGAAGGAGAAGATGGGACCGGAGACAGGGAAGAAAGAGAACAGAAAAACAATAAAGGGAAGACGGGATGAAAAGAATAACAGTGTGGTGTATGTGGGTGCAGAGTAGTGTAGAGTTGGTTCTGCTTCTTAAGGCTTTTCTTCTTAATTCTTCAGACGCGAGGCTTCCAAAAGACGAGAAGCTGTGGAGGCTGGACGTCTGGACGTCTCTGGGCGGAGCTGGGTTTTCGGGGTGGTTTCTATTGTTTTCGTGCATCAGCGTTGAGGAGCATCCTTCTGTAGCTTGTACTTGCTGTGTAATGTGCCTTCCGACCACATACTGTACACCAAGCGGTTGGCCTCTAACACGATTTCTGGATTATCCCTGGTAGCAGAAATGGGCAAAAGCCGTCACAGAAGCACAAGAGATGCAGAAAGAAAAGAAAAGAAAAAAAAAAACAGCAACAGAGCAATACAAACAGTGTCTGTGTGTGTCTTGTGTAACGGGTGGAGTGGCGGTGTAATACTCTACAGCAGTAATCATTCCAGGGTAGAAACGTTTGTCAAGTGTCTTCTACGGCTGAACCAGAGCCGACTCTCATCGAGTCAAAAGCTTATTACATAACCAGATCAGCCCATTTATTTAAGGTTGCTCCTGTGTCCCAACTGATGGTGCCACCTTGGCTTTGTCTTTGCCCGACGGGCATTTGGAGGTATTAGAGTCGGACTCGTGTTTCTTGCTGTTGGCACCGTGCTTGGGCGTGCCCGCGGCGTGGGACACCTGCCCGTTCTTCTCGTCTGAAAAGAGCTGTTTAATTACGTCAAAGAAGCTACTCAATGGACTGCCTGGGTACACACGGGGAAGAGAAGAACGAGAGAGAGAGAGAGAGAGAGAACAAACAAATGAACAATGAGGATCACAAGGAGGACACAAGATGAGAATGAGGAGCAAACAAGATAAATGAGACTCTGAGCCACACCACAGGAGAACAAACACGGCCTCAGCTGGTGGTCGGGATGTTCCACCACCCAAGCTGAACGCTCTGTGTTAGGGTCGACCCAGGCTGCATAATCTAATGGATAAGGAGGAAAGTCTGGTCAAAGTTCTTGCAATGTTTCTCCATTTTTTGGAATGTAATCGGTTCTACGGTGTTTGGGGTGAAATGATAACTGACTGATTTACTGACCGACTGATTTCTTTACACTGGTTTTGATGGGAACCAACAATGTTTTATTTGCCATCCAAGATGTTCAGTGATCTGCATGTGTGTTTTGAGTTTATCGAAGCTGTCAAACTAAAGCCTTGTATCTCCAAAACACCAACTTTAAAGAAGGAGGATAAAACCTTCTTAATCGTCAATGGAAGTCAGTTTAAAACCATTTTATTCCAAGTCATTTTGGAGCATTTCTATTGGTCCATCCGTCATGAAGCTCACACAAAAGTGGGTTTTCATTTTTGTGCTGCTTGCCATTGGCAGTCGGAGTCAAAGGGAGAGCGAAATTGGCCTGCTCTCCATCTCTGGGTGGGTAGATGGGGCTCTCTCCCCACATCACACTCAATGTGATGCTGATCGACACAGGCGTCTGTCAGACATTGCATCAGAGCTGGGGACAGTTGGCATTAGGCTGACGTCACATGTATTGGAGGAAGCGTGTGATCACCTTCTTCCCTCTAGTGTTAGGAGCATCACGTGTGACGGGGAGAACTATAATGGGTTGGCGAATTGGCACATGTGAAAAAACACCAAACATCACAAAAAAAGAGGTGAAAAACTAAAATCCTGCCAACGTTTGAAAAAGTGATGGAAAATTTTTTCCAATAATCAGCGAATCAAGCTGTGTCGCATTAGTCGATTATCAGCTGGATGGTCTGAGCTTCTCAAAGGTTGCTTTCGATGTTCTAAAATGACACAGATTAGCCCTCATTAGGCTCACTGCTCGTCCCACCGGGTATCACTTAATGGCAAACAGCCAAAAAGATCTCAAAGCGCTGTAAAGATCATCCAAAAAAAAGAATAATAATAATTATTTGCCTGCATTGTCAGTTCTAATCACGATTGCCTACATCATCGAAATTTTCTTTACATAACTCTAGTGGATGGAATGATTTTTTCTCGGGAATGACGTCACCTTGCGTAACCTTTAGGAAAATGATTCGGGGTCAGAAGATGGCTGACTTTAATACATTTTAAAATGCGTTTAGTTTATAGGGTCAGGACCACAGGTCCTAAAAAGTAATGCGGCTTCGTGGCTTGTGGTCTTCATTTGATCTTGTCTGGATGAAATGGAAGTAGATGGGACTGCTGACTAACATCTCCTGACACAGCATTTATTATACAGTGCTCTCACGACATTCATCTGCATTATTTCGCTTTAAGTAGGGATGATTAAAGTGAGGCTGCGTTCAGGATCACGCGAATCACTGCACCCGTATGAACTGATTGCAGTATCTTAATGACTGTTTTCTCACCGCTCTGGTGGCTTTAACTCTCCTCATAATAAGTGCAATTGTCCACAAAAACAACCTGAAAATAAAAGCAATAACGGCTGTGGGGGGAAAATTAATCGAATCATTTAGAGTCATACTTCAGTTCATTAAGCCCATGCAGGGAAAGCGTTTAAAGGCAGAGTGAAGCGCTTTAGATCCTGAATGCCCTGAGGGTCTTATGTGAGCAGCACCGGGTGGACACACACACACACACACACACACGCGCATTCGTACACACGCATTGCTTACGCAGGCAGACACAGTCATGCACACACAGTTTCCCCTCGTTTCTCACATATCGGTGAAGAGCAGTGTGATGCAGTGGAGTGGCTACTGCGCAGCACTGCTCCGTTCTGGCCATCACTGTGAGGGTCAGCACCAGAGGTGGAAACAGAAGTGAAACAGCTTGAGCAATTAATTAAAGTAACATTATGCAGAAATGTCCGCTTTAAAATCCCCCTGATGCTCCACTAACAGTCATGGAAAGTGTGGTCCCTTGGTTCTTCCTACACTGGGCGGGAACGCTATGGACTTCAGTCCATACTTCAGTGCAGCTGAATGAAACCTTTCATAGAACTGCATAATTCAGCAAATATCTGTGCAAAATACCGTAATATTATGTTGCCTGGCATTGCACGTAGACAGCTGGGCCACCTTGAGGCCCCACATTTTTAGCACGTAGGGCCGTGAAATAGTCAATTTTGAAATATAAAAAATAAATTAAGAACCCTATATGGACAAATGTACAGGAGAACATCTTAAAATGTACGAATGTAGTTGTTTTATTCAAAGCCACTGACATGCAGTCTGTGTTTACAAACAATGAGTTCACTGAAAGTAAGCAGGGTTGATTTTAAGCATGAATTTAATCAGGATTGAATTTAAGTTGTGAATTTAATCAGGATTGAATTTAAGTTCTGAGAATTGAATTTAAGCATGAATTTAATCAGGATTGAATATAAGCAAGGTTGAACTTAAGCATGAATGTAGTCAAGATTGAATTTAAGTTCTGAGAATTGAATTTAAGTTCTGAGAATTGAATTTAAGTTCTGAGAATTGAATTTAAGTTCTGAATTTAAGTTCTGAGCTAATTTTAAGCACTGAAATTAAGCATGAATTTAAGGTTGTAACAGTATATCACTGTTGTGTCAAGTCTTTCCTCCTGGCAGTTTAGGAAGCAGCTCTGAAGGCTGCTGAAGGACAAGCTGGAACATGGTGGTGTGATGTGGCATCTAGCATTTCTTTGTCCCGAGAAGCCCCTTAGACCCAGTGCAGGTGGTGGGAGACAGACGGATGTTAGCAAAGCTGGCATCCATGCTGTACAACTGGAGTAGGAGACCATGTAAAGTTACAGAGCAGAATCGCAAAGTGCTGATGCAAACCTCCTCTGGCATTAACATCAACACAGAAACTGTGTGCCAAGAGCTTCATGGCAGGGGTTTCCATGGCAGAAAAGATTGCTTACAAGCCTCACATCACCAAGCACAATGCCAAGTGTCAGGCGGAGTGATGGAAAGCATCCCACCACTGGAGTCTGAAGCAGTGGAAATGTTATTTGTGGAGGGACGAGTCACACTTCTCTACCTGACGAGTCTGGGTTTGGAAAATCCCAAGAGAACATTGCCTGCCTGACTGCAGGGTTTGGTGGAGATGGGATAATGCTACAGGCTTGACCTCGGTCCCTTTGTTCCATTGAGGAAAAGTTCAGGGAAGACTCTCCATCTATACCAGCTTCAACCCAGTCTTCTCAGAAGAAGGGAGATCAATTCACTATGTCAGTGGATTTGGAAAGGGATGTTCTCAAATCTCCTGAACACCAATAGTTTTGTCCATATAGTGTAAGTTTAATGACATAATTGGGGGCGGGGTCTAGCCAGGTAGGCCTAACGAAGTAGTTGTAATTCATTATCATCTCTGGTTCCACCTCTCCTCCTTGCTGACCATCAGGACTGTGGAACATGGTGGACAGAACTGGCATTAATAATGGCTGAGGTGCAGTTGGACTAGGAGGATGGAAGCATTCCCAAAGTAAAAGATAGGGAGATTTTTTTCAAATTCTGAAAACTGGTGTCATGTGTGCACTCATCTCTCTCGCGCTCTCACTTTCTCTCGCTCTCACACTCTCACTCTCACACTCGCTCTCCTTTAAACTTTAAAAGTCTAGTATTTGAGCAAATGCTAGAGAAGATTGCCTCAATTGCAGCACTTGTCTCAGAGCCTCAAAGACAGGGTTTGTACCGCGTTTGATTCCCCACCGCAGGCTCCACGCTCAGCCCAGCGCTCCAGAGAGGCTCTTGGAAATTTGCTCTAGAGGAAAATGACGTGACAGCTGAGGCAGCGCTGTGACATAAAGCAAGCTGAAGCTGAGAGGCCAACAGCCAGAGAACATTTCCACTCCATTTTCCTCTTCCGAATGTTCAGGTTCATGGTCATCTAATATATCACTGTCATCATAAACGCTGGAGGACTAGAGATCCAGTGTTCAGGCTTGAAATAGCGCTGGACAGTGTTAATGAAACTCGTGATATTTTCCATATTTCTGACCAAGAAGCTCTTTTGATGTTTTATTCAATATTTCAAAAATGTTATATATACTGTGATTATATATTCACAGCCATTCATATTATGTTTAAGTTATCTGCAGTGAAACTTCTTATTTTAGAGACAGATCTATGCATCCATCTGGACTAGGGCTGGACGATATTTTGGAAATATCGGATATATCGATAATTATACGTTGTGCAATATATAAAAAATGGCCATACAGTAACACAGGGCTGGACAATTAATTGAAAGTCAGAACCTATAAACTACTGTATACTTGCTTGTTGTTATTTAGGTTTTTTAAAATTTCTGTTAATACCTTCCCCAACGTGTTTGTTTACGTACTGTCCAAAAAATACTCGTATTCAGATACAACCATCTTGCACTGATCTACTTTCAGGTAGACCCCATGGGCTCCCACACACATCTCCTGGTTGTTCTGCTGCTTTCAGGGGCAGTGCTGGAGGCACCTCTTTTGATATAGCCCTTTCAGGGGCTTAGTGAAAAGCCAGAAGTCACACGGAGCCGGGTCAGGAGAGTAGGGAGGTGGACGAAGCAGAGCTTCCTGGTCAAACACATCATAGATGTGCTTCGTCAGGCTTCCTACTGAAAGGGAGCAGATTTCGGTCCAGGGAGGAGATCATGCAGAATCCGATGGACCATCCCAAAGGAGGACATGTGTGTGGCAGCCCAAGGGGTGTACCTTGAAGGACTCTGGTGCAAGACTGTTGTATCTGAATACGAGTATTTTTTATGAATGAAGTTCGGATACTTTTGGAACAAACCCTGTAAGTAAGCAGAGACACAGCTCTATGGCACCATACGAAGTAAATAGGTTGTGAGATAACTTTCTATGACGACCTCCTTGGAGGATTTAAATCTATTCTATCACAATTCTACCTCAGCGAGTTTCATCACAACGACTTTGTTTATTTCTCAACAAGTGATTTGTGCTGAAACTTTGAAAGACAGCTGAAATTCTCTTTGAAAGCTACTCTTATTGACTGCTGGTAGGAAGCAGAAACTTAAATAATAGAAAGCCGCTTACCTTGTACCTAAACAACACTGGGAAATGCAGCTGGTAGACCATAAATATTCTTAACAAGAACATAACAGCATAAGAGCATGAGCTCGGTGATTTGGAATATAATAAATATTTGATTCAAATGTTTCTAAGATCTTTTTAAATCCCTTCCCAGACTCACATGAGCCGAGAGCCTTCTTTCTGAAGGTCACTCACGTCAACAATCAAGAGCAAACCAAACTAATGTCTGAGGTTTAAATAATCCTCCAAAATCCTCCAAAATGTTCTAATCATCTGCAGCTGATGTGCGGTACACGATTAAGAAAGAAAGCCATTCCAGAGCTCAGAAGTGCTGATTTATTTTATGAGCCTCTAGTTTGGTGGTTAAGTAGGTCACCGTGGTAACTATTCTCTTCAAAAGTGTGCGGCCTCTGGTGCTTCTCCTCGCTTCTTTGAGTGCTACAGTGGAAATCCCAGATGACCGACATGAAAGAACAAACATCTCAGCAGGAGCTTCTGCAATTAGTTAACAGCTAAATTAGAGGATAATATACTGTAAATAAACACTCGATCTGTGCTGAAGATCAAGTACGAGAGCCGATTACGAGCATGTTCGAAGGCGAACCCCTGAAAGCGTGTCTTTTGACTCGGACACCACGACGCCTGCTCAGCGCGCCATAAAGCAGAGTGACGCAAGAATAAAAGTTCGCCAGAAAAACACCATAAAGAATGCATGAGGGCCGATCTGTCCCGCTGCTCCTCAGGACAGGAGACGTTAAACTTTCATGAGCAGTCTTAACTGAGCAAGAGGAGAGCATACACACAACACACACATTTACACACACACTTGCACATAAAGTGTCCTAAAGGATGGGGTCAGCATTCTGTGAGCTGGTGTTATGAATGCAACAAAATAGTGGTCGTTTCGTCATTAAGTTGGGAAATGTCTTACCGCCCTTGGAACGTTTGCCTGTCGGAACAACGATGAGTAAGACTTAACTTTCCAGTTAACTCAACAGCAATCCCAAAAGAAATAAGAGTACAGTACTGTGCAACAGTCTTAGGCCAACATAGTTTACTCTACACTGACAGTCGTGATGTTTACCAGCTGTTTTTGATGAAGAACCACAAAAAAATGTACCTCACCCTGCTGTGTGGATGGTTCTGAAGGATATATTGGTTATTTTATGGTGAAGAACCACAAAAAAATGGTGAATAAAACAATACTATAGGAGGGGTTGGAAGGGTCATTCCAAATAGTGGTCTCAGACCTTCCTTTGGACCCCACCCTCTGTGTGTGTGTGTGTGTGTGTGTGTGTGTGTGTGTGTGTGTGTGTGTGTGTGTGTGTGTGTGTGTGTGTGTGATTTCCTACTGAGTGCACTTCATGCTGCTGTGGCGCGTGTCGGTGTCCTGCTCAGCTTTAGCTCATGGAACTCACATGCCATTCATTCATCACATTATCTGCACATCCGCGGTCAGAGAAAGCCACATGGGAGCAGGTGGAGTGCAAGGGGTCAAGCCAGTGACAGGAGAGGGACTGACAAGGTGAGGGTGAAGTGAGGTGACTTTGTGCTCCTGATAACATCTCCCTCCTGTACCTTCTGAAAGACGTTTAGGGATCAGTTCCTGACATCTCCAATGAGATAGATTTTAATGAACTTTCTGCTTCTTCTGCTCCCTCAGTCTGCTCTGCTCTCATCTCCTCCTCTACTCTGCTCTCGTCCAACCCAATTCCCACATCACGGAAATCCTACAAAAGTAGGATTTTATGGATCGTCCTAATTTTTTCCATATATCGTATCGTATATCGTTTATCGTTTATCGTCATTCAGCTAAAATATATCATGATATGATTTTTTTTTGTCCATATCGCCCAGCCCTAAGAGATGGTATACTGGTATCAGAGGTGACTTTTCCAGACCTTTAACGAGCTGGTTTTGTCTCAGGGACTGACCAAGCACACCAGCATTTTGTAAATGAGGTCATGTTGACATATTCAGTTGTCCTGTGCTGCGTCCAGGATGTTCAGTATGGGTCACTTAGGGACTTCAGGAATTAAAGTGAAGGACAAAGCGCAGTAAAGAACTTTCCAGGGTCTGTGACACACGTCACAGTGACCTCTTTACAACAATAAGAAAAACACGAGCTGCTAAATTAATCGAACTGATTCAGTTTTTAATCGAAATCAAACATCTGGATTATGGGTTAATAATCTTATTATGGGAGAACAAAGCGTCTCATTCCAAACTCACACTAAATAAAATGCTGTTTGCACCTGTATTATAGAATTACAGCACCAGTCGAAAGTTTGGACACACCTACTCTCTTCAATCCTTAAAGGAAAACCTGTCCAGTTCTGTAGGAACCAAATAGAAATGTTTCGTGTATTTAAAAACATGACCAACAGACAATATTCCTGCAGTCGTAGGGATTTTGTCTGTTTTTCATTATAAAGGCCATCAGTTCAGATCCTCACAGTCGTCTCCCACAGACAGCAGAGATCATCACTCCAACAAACCCATTGCAAATGCAAATACCCTTGATTTCAGAATGAATGGGAAGGTGTCCCAATATTTTTGTCTGTAGAGCACATATGATTTTAATATCAATATCAAAAGAAGTAGCCAAGTTATGTCCTCTATAATATAAACATTCTGGTACTGTAAGTCATTTTAAAAAACAGTTAAAAACATATTAATGATTAATATTAATATATTAATATATTAATAAAATATAAATATATTTTAATTAAGTAGAAATATTGAATTGTTATCATCTGATATAAAAAAATAGCAATATTCTTATCAGTATCGGAACTGGAAAAGTGGCATCACACACCTCTAGACATCATTTGACACGTACCAACCGAAGTACTGACAAAATGAAGGCCTCAAAACAAGCCGGTTCGAGACGGATTGACTATTTGAGACGGTTTGACTCGATGCCGTTTAAGCCAAGTGAACGGTGGCTTAGTCGTGTGGTTCGCACAATGACAACTCTAAACTACAGGCTTCCACTACAGCTCGATCACGGCTGTAGTTTCAGTGCAAAACTCAAGAAACAAACCTATTCGCATCACAACCATCACTTTAAACCCACGTCTTCACTGCCTTCCTCAACTTCCTAACTGTAGACTCAACAGGATTTTAATGGTAGTTAAAGGAACCTCCCACTTGTTCTCTTAACATAACAAAAGCCGGTCCTCAAGGCCACTCGTGACCCCTGTTTATATACAACGATCACAAAAACGGCTCCTTAATTATAGTCCATCAATCACGAGAGTGACCTCTTTCTTTGCTGGAAACCTGACAGCTGCTGAGAACCTCGTGAGAAAACTGTCTAATGCTGCATCTTGTCTTCCTGTGCGAACAGTAGAGGGAGCTGTTATCAGGCACTTTGGCACAAGCACAAGCACAGCCATGTGATGAGACAGACAGAGGTGCAGAACAAAAGGGAATTCCTCTATTTTTTTTATCTTTTCTATGCAGTTCTTCGTCCCCGAGTGGACCCCGAGAGCGTAGCCCATCTGCGTTCAGAGGAATTAGGAACATTCGTTGCCCGGACGCAGGGTGATCTCTCAGTTTCCGATGAATTTCCATCATTCTTCATCAATTCTTCTCCCCAAATATGCTCTCAGAGTGGAAGTGAGAGAGAGAAAGAGGTAGAGAGAGGTGGAGAGAGACTGTGTTTGCGAGTGCAGTTCTTCGCAGGGCTCTTAGCGGAGGTCAAATATGTGTTTCCAGTGTCTCTGTATTGGAAATGATTTCAAATGATTGAATAACTGGCCGGCGCGCACGTGTGTGTGTGTGTGTGTGTGTGTGTGTGTGTGTGTGTGTGTGTGTGTTTTAAGATCTGTGTAATGACCTCAAATATTTGCTGCCCCTCTAATGGCTCTAATGGAAACATCTCGATGAATAAACATTTGAAGAAACCTCCAATACATCAAACATCATAAACACGGGAAACACTGATTCAACCTTGGTCAGTGTGTGTGTGCTGCGTTCAGAAGTGCTGGACCATGGTGGGCTGGGCGCCATGCATGTGGAAGATGCTGTGTTGGAAAGCAGGAGAGAGAGAGAGAGAGAGAGAGAGAGAGGTATAGTGAAAGCACTGGCGGTGTGTGTTGACGGAGGGATTGCTCACCAGACAGCTGCTGAACGGCGGGCTGCTCGTGTGTACTTAACAACTGAGCCTGAATCGTCTCCACCACACGTTTGAAGCGTCGACAGGACCTACCGCACGCACGCACACACACACACACACACACACACACACACACACACACACACACACACACACACAGAAACACACATGCAAACACATCCATTTATGAGCTACTTAACAGCTACATTATATGGACAAAAGTATTGGGACACCAAGAATATAAATGAACCGTTTATCCTCCCATCCCACAGCTCAATGCCTGGTTACACAGGCTCGGTTCTGATTGGTGGAGCTCCGCAGCTGCGAGTAACAGAATGATGGGTTTATTCTCAGCAGCAGAAACAGAAACAGCCTCATAAACACTAATGGGATCACAGCCAGTTTTATTGTGCGCTGGCCAGCAGCTCACTTGCACACATTAAGTATAGTAGTCTGCAGTGTGTGTGTGTGTGTGTGTGTGTGTGTGTGTGTGTGTGTATGTGTGTGCAACCAGAGCATAAGTGAGGTCAGCATGTTGGGTCATCACTTCCCCACCTCATCCCAAAAGTACTGGATGGAGCTTCCAGAGAACACAGTTCCACTGCTCCACAGCTCAATGCTGGGGGGCTTCATACCCCTCTAGCCCACGCCTGGCAGGTAGAGTGCCAGCAGGTGGATTCATATCAACCTGCTCCAGAGAGTCCAGTTCTATTGGCAGTACTTCTCTATAAGCTGTGCATTTTCACATCAGTGTCAGCAATAGGTGTAAACGAAAGGAGCTGGATGCGTTCATCAGAAGGGGTGTTCACAAACAGACATGGTGTAGAAAAATTATGAGAGAGAGAGTGAGAGAGAGAGAGTGAGAGAGAGAGAGGGGGAGAGAGAGAGAGAGAGAGAGTGGGAGGGAACCGTCCTTTGAAACACAGCAGGCTGAAAATGAGAAATGATCACCAGGAGGCAAAGGAGCCTCTTTTTTAACTTGAATCTGTTCCAAATGCAGCTCTGAGCAGTACGACTATTTTAAGCCTCTACGCAAGCTGGGGGAGGACGGAGGGAGGAGGGAACGACAAGCAGGAACAGAAAGAAAGAGAGAGAGAGAGAGAGAGAGAGAGAGAGAGAAATCTCTCGTCCCAGAAAAGAGGCAAAGTTCAACACCATTAACCATCACAAGCCCATCCATTACTCTCCACGGCCCCTCCCCCAGCCCCTCTGATCGGTAGGATGGCAACCAGTGACATCACAATGGGTTCTTGCCGTCGGCATGGTTACCTGAGAGCAGGGTGAAGGTGACAGAGTAGATGCCATTCTCCTTGGTGGCTGATGTGCTCTCTGTGTAGGTGATGTCCACCTGGAACTTGACTGGTTTCTGGAAGACGGTGGGGCCGGCGGTGGACTTGTACTCGGCCCGGAAACTCGTCTGGGACACCACACTGTGACTGAGGCTGGGGATCTGAGAGAGAGAGAGCGAGAGAGAGAGAGAGAGAGATTGATTCATTAACCCTTTGTGATACCTGCCTGGCCTGTTAGTCCACTCATCTTCAATAACAGGATTTGTGTTTAATTCGATATTTAAAGACCAGGATCTAACAAAGCTGAGTCAGATCAATAATGAGCTCTGAGGGGGACAGCGTTCGCACTCTGCTCATTTTTGCACACCAGGGCACTTTTCTCTAATTGTTTCCGTGGGAAGGACACGTTTTGCTTACCTGTTTTTTCTGCACTGCCCGAGTTTTATGCGCCTTATGCAGCCCTGAAATGATAAAACCCAGCCCGAAGTCGTGGAGTAGACCAATCAGACTAAAGGAAGGTGGACCTTCAATGACTTTGATAGTGATGCTGCAGTGTGAGACTGTGAGAATTCATACTGGAGAATGGACATAGGGTGTGTGATACAGCCAAACCAGCACCAGACAACAGCCCACTCCGGCATAGTAGCTGCTATGGTATCCCAGGTGGTTACCATGGCATTGGTAAGTGGTTGCAAGATGGTTGTTAGGGTTTCCTGGGCAGCTGCCATATTAAGTGGTTGCTATAATATCCTAGAAGGTTGGCACGATATTGTTAAGTAGTTGCTAAAGTGTTGCTAGGTTGTTGCTATGACATCAGGTGGTTACCATGGTATAGGGAAGTGGTTGCTAGATGCATTGCCCGGTGGTTGCTATAGTATGCCAGGCAGTTGCCATGCGGGTGGATGTTATGATATCCCAGGTGGTTTATATGACGTTGCGGCTTGCTAGGTGGCTGCTCATGGGTGCCATGATGTTGCTTAGTGGTTGCTAGAGTGCTGTTAGGTGTTGCAAGGCAGCTGCTATGATGTACCAGGTCGTTGCTATATGACATCTTAGGTGGTTACTATGGTGTTGCCAAATGGGTACTGTGGTACTCCATGGGGTTGTTTGGGTGTTTCTAGGGTATCTGAACGGGGGGAAATCAGTGTGGAAATGCAGGAGAACACACACACACACACACACACACACACACACACACACACACACACACAGACACAGACACACACCTCAACTGCTCTATTGTACCACCAACAGTAAGGCTTAATATATCCATGTGAGGAGTGATTCATTTCGAGCCCCCCCCCCGTCCCCCGTCCCCCGCCCCCAAAGCAAACTCAAAAACTCATGAATGATGACATTGAATACATGTTTATTGCATATAAGCATTTTCCATATATAAGCTATTAACCCCTCACACCCTAAGGCTACGGGGGTCCACACATCAGTTCATCACTCTCATAGCGGCATAACTCGCTCATTATTTCAAACGCTGAATAATTTATATTCACTATTCACTGAATAATAAATCCTTAAGATAAACAACAGAATGAATAAGGTTGAGGAAGTTGACTGTATTCACTAAACAGCTGTACATGAATATTATTATACGGTAAAATATATATTTATAATACTTCATAAACCTTCTCACTTTTTCTACATATAACCACACAGGAGCTCTTTGTGGTTCTATAATTCCAGACTGTAGTTCATCTGTTTCTCTGCAGACTTTATTCTCCTCCTTTCACCCTGATCTTCAATGATCAGGACCCCACAGGACCACCACATAGCAGATATGATGTGGGTGGTGGGTCATTCTCAGCACTGCAGTCACACTGACACGGTGGTGGTGTGTTAGTGTGTGTTACGCAGGTATGAGTGGATCAGACCCAGCAGTGCTGCTGGAGTGTTTAAACCCCTCAGTGTCACTGCTGGACCAAGAACAGTCCACCAACAAGAAGCTTCCAGCCGACAGCGTCCTGTGAGCACCGATGAAGGACTAGAGGACGACCAACACAAACTGTGCAGAAACAGATGAGCTTCTGTCTCTGACTTTACGTCTACAAGGTGGAGACACTCGGTAGGAGTGTCTAATGGAGTGGACAGTGAGTGGACAGAGGGTTAAAACCCTCCAGCAGCACTGCTGTGTCTGATCCACCACCCAGATAATACCTGCTCTGTGGTGGTCCTGTGGGGTCATGACCATTGAAGATCCTATCTAGTTCTTTAAATCAGGTTCTTTATTCTTCTATACCTCTAAAATAAACACGCTTCAGTACGATGCAAACGTGCTTCACCTACAGCTTCGCAAACCTCTATGAAACATGGTTCTTCGAGTGGCTCTTCTTGGCATCACTCAAAGAACCCTTTGTAGGACCTCTATTTTGAAGTGTGTGTCCGCTTGGGCTGCCGAACTGCCAACACACGCTTCTCTCAAGGACACAGAGGATTAACCACAGAAAGGGGAATACACACCGTAACACTCATTCACACCAGCCACTGCACACCCTTCTTATTCCAACACACAACGTCTGGGTGTGATTCCACTAAGCTGCCATCAACACCGCTCGGTATAACCTTGACATTCAGAATGAAACTAAGACTAGGGTGACAAAAAAGAGGACAGTGGAGGACACTGGTGGTTGGGATGTGGTGGCAGGGGGTTCAAACAGGCCTAAGCTGTAGGCCCGAGGCAGTGAGTTTGTGTGTGTGATGGGGGTTTGGGGGTTCGGGGGGTTCGGGGGGGATGTTTTATCATGTTTTGTTTTAATAATACATGAATGTTCACTAGATGTCAATGATCCAAGCTGCCCTGATATTAATGCATTCTGTGTTTGCAGTGTTGGAGTGGAAATAAACAATGCTGGGCAGATAAAATCAGCCTCCAGATGAAATATGATGGAAAACGGGAAGAGTGGGAATTTTTCCTTTCGTATCGAACAGCAGAAAAGCACGTTGGGTTTGATTTCGTTTGGGTTACGTGACACGGCACATTACCAGTTTACTATCTACAGGCATGTGTTCGAGTAAAATATAGATTTTTATTTAATTCTATAAACCTTTGGCAACATTTCTCACACAATCCAAATAAAATACCACCGTTTTGGGTAGAACTGACAAACTCTGTTTAAGCGTTTGTGGTGAGGGAACTCGTCTTGGGACTGGAAGGTTGCTGGTTCAAATCCCTGAACTGTCAGAACATGACTGAAGTGCCCTTGAGCAAGACCCTTAACTCCCCAACTGCTCCCTGGGAACCATGGATAAGATCTCGTGTGTAGTTCATTGCATTGTCACGTTTGTGGTTTCCTAGTCTGTTGACTTTGATTAACAATTTGAAATTCAGTGCTTTTGGGTCTTTCAGAATATCTGGACCTGTTAGTTCCACCAAGACGAAACCACTGGATTTTTATCTAGAACCGATTTGTGTTTCTTTATGTTTGTTTTTAGGTGTTTTTTAGGCTGTGGTCTCATGTGCTGCTCTCTTTCTCATATAGACACAGCGGACGAGAAGACAAGGCTTGAAGGAAACCACGCGATATCACACACCAGCACACACTGCCGACACTTACCGAGAGAAAGGCGTGGACGATATCTGCTTTGATGGAGCTCAGAGGTTTGTCCTGGATCACCACGAAGATCTGCTCCTCTTTCTCCAAGTTAATGAAATTACCAAACCAGGACTTTTTGGCAAGTCTGGGAAAGAAAGCAAGACTGTGAGAAACACTCCACAGTGCGTCCAGTACAGATAAGAAATATGGGATCATTTCCAGTCAATCATACTGTGTCCTGTAAATATATTTATTTCTACAAAGCTGTCAGAGGTATAAGTGGCAGAATTTGCACCCATTAAAAAGAAAAGACGGAGGATACGACCCCGAGTAAAATAAGATTACAGACAGGTCTCATCTGTGACATTTACACAGAACTATATTTACACTATAACACACACATAACACTGTAACTCTCTCTGTAACACACACATACCACTGTTACTCTCTCTGTAACACACACATACCACTGTAACTCTCTCTATAATACACACATACCACTGTAACTCTCTCTATAATACACACATACCACTGTAACTCTCTCTGTAACACACACATACCACTGTAACTCTCTCTGTAACACAAATATACCACTGTAACTCTCTCTGTAACACACACATACCACTGTTACTCTCTCTGTAACACACACATACCACTGTTACTCTCTCTGTAACACACACATACCACTGTAACTCTCTCTATAATACACACATACCACTGTAACTCTCTCTGTAACACACACATACCACTGTAACTCTCTCTATAATACACACATACCACTGTAACTCTCTCTGTAATACACACATACCACTGTAACTCTCTCTGTAACACACACATACCACTGTAACTCTCTCTATAATACACACATACCACTGTAACTCATTCTGTAATACACCCATACCACTGTAACTCACTCTGTAACACACACATACCACTGTAACTCACTCTGTAATACACACATAACACTGTAACTCACTCTGTAATACACACATACCACTGTAACTCTCTCTGTAACACACACATAACACTGTAACACTGTAACACAAACATAACAACAAAGACCAGTTTAAACCGTCAGCTGGATTTTCAGTAATAAAGGTGTGATTTTGAGGTTTAATCAAGTAATCAATCATTCTGGCAGTAAATATATGAGTTTAAGCCACGAATCATATCAGTCCTATTAAAACAACCACACAGTAGCATGAAGTGCTGCAGCTTTGTATTAAATAAAATCCCTTCACAAGGCCTTGGGTGAGGGAGGGAAGTCACAGGCCTGCTGTTTGGTCTGAAAGCTGATGCATGGCTCATTTCCCCACCCCTCTTGAACTGTGAAGCATGCTGGGATTTTGCCACAGAGCACGCTTATCTAGGCCAGTGCATGTAGCTCCTCTTTCCCCAAAACCAGAGGAGGCACGGGGCTAAAGCCGCTTCCCAAGAAAGTGGCTGGCTGGCCCGGCTCTGGAACGTGGCTGTGAAGCTAAGCAAGTGGAACAAAAACACTGAAAAATGAATGCAGGGCACGTCCCTGATAATGTCGCCATCAATAAAACAGGAGTAATGGGAGTCAGCAGTGTTTAAGCTCCTGCTTTCAATGCAGCTGAGTTTAATGTTGGTTTAACTCTGAACTTTGCGTATTTGTTGGAGTGAAATATGCTCCAGGACCTGGAGCTGGACGCGCCGAGGCTCTGAGCTCCAGCGGCCGGTTCAGTCCGGCAGCGCGGGGCTGATGAATGTGCTCTCAAGGGTGGTGCACTTAGAACTCTTTGTAATTGGTTGATAAAGGAAGAGTGCATTAAGAGTGCTATAACTTACTCGGGGGAAGACTCCGGCGTGAGGCTGGACATTTCCTCTTGCGTGGGTACTGCAAATAGACAGGACTTACGGTCAGTCAGGAGGGGGGCAATGAAACACGAACGAAATCATCTTTTACCAGGAGACTGGAGTCCTCGTGAAGAGCTACCTGCAGCGAATACTGATAAAGCACACTTAATTATTCTGAACCTTAAGAGCTTCTCAGAAATTCAGTGCTATCACCGCACCTGATCTTGCCCTCCAGAGACAGAAGGAGAAGGAGAGAGCCCCTCTACTACCGCTGGAGGTTAAGGGAGACACTTATGGAGGTTTTATTATCATAACCACCGATGTGATATCAGATAAAGCTGGTAATGGCATATCAAGCAGCGTTTAGCCTGCTGATTGCAGATCACAGACGGGAGGGAATTCTCCAGGGCTAAACAGGTAGATGAGAGGATGCATACAAATCTGCAGAGACATGGATTAAAAACCTCCGCGTTATTTAATCTTTAAGATGTAAACAAAGTCCTTCAGAGTGGGGCGGGTGGAGGAACCTTGTTTACTTTGATTTCGGCTGATTACAAATGTCACCCCGTATTCGTTTATGCCTATATTTCTATATCAGAAACAGTTTTCAATGTCATTTTTGGGGGGAAATTGTGATCAATCTGAAAAAAAAAAAGGTCAGAATCCCTCTCCAAACTCAAAACTGAAACGATGTCTCAGACATCAGACATTAGTAACCGTGTCATACGATAAACTACCTGCAATAAACGATTAAAACGATGAAGTTATACTTCTGTAGCCTCTTTAAAGATGTCCAACCACGCTGTGCAATCAGCACTCAACCAACCAGCACAGTCTATATCTGCACATGCACTCATGCACACACCGCGGCAATCTAGACATTCAGTTCACCACTAGGGCTGGGCGATATATCCATATTCGTATCAGTATCAGGATATAACCAGAGTGGGTTACGGATTGAGACGATATGGTTTATACTGAGCTTTTAAGTTTTTTTAAATGACTTTCTGTTTCAAACCTTGTTCTGCTCTGACCCTGCTGTCAGCACCTCCCCTACTCTGATCCCCCGACCCCATTAGTGCGCCACACACTCTGGAGAAATTTCATTGTCATTTCTTCTTTATACACACAAGGTGTATTTTTCACGTCACGTATCGTATCGTTTACCATATATTCAGTTAAAATATATATCGGGATATGATCGTAGGTCCATATCGCTCAGCCCTATTCACCACCACTGTGAACAATTCAGACTTCGAGGATTTTATACCAGACCACCCTGAATGACTTTGTTGACATTTTGAACACTGAAAAATATACCTAAAAATAGGTTTTATCACTGTATGACAGACTGAGAGCTATAAAAGTGGACATGTTCATAGGGTGTAATTTGTGATATAATTTTTCATAGAATGGTACTAAAAACTCGAGGTTCAAGCCTTCTCCAAGCTTTTGCTTTAATACTGCACCCTGAACCCTCTTCTACCCTGATGTTTACCTTGCAGTTTCCTGCGGTGGAACCGTGGCGAGCCAAGGAAGCTGTTCTTGATGGAATTGAGGCGTGTCCTCCAGGGCATGCCCCCAATGGAAGGGCTGGGGGGCGGCGTGGGGCTCGGGGTCCCAGCTGGACTCTCCTTGGGTGTGTGCACAGGCGTCCCCTTGGGGGTCGGGAGGGGGCTGCCCCGGGGGGAAGGGTGAGGGGTGACCTGTACAGCAGGGATAGATTTGCCGTTGTGGTCAGTCCCGGCCAGCGGGTGCAGGTGGTGATGGTGGTGGTGGTGGTGCAGCCGGATGGGCGACATTGGTGGAGCCTGAGAAAGAGGGACAGAGAGCTTGGGGGGCACGGTGAGGGGCGGCCTGCGCACCTTGGGGCTGTTGGGGATGGGCGGAGAGAGGGGATGGGTGGGTGTGGAGGGCGTGGATGGCTCAGATTTGGCAGTGGATGGTGTGGGTGTGGTGTTGGGGAGGGGGTTGGACCTGGTGCTCTGGAGGGGCTTTTCTGCGACTTTGGGCTTTGCTGGAAGAGTCTGAGTTTTGTTGTTGGGCTGCAGGGCTCCTGTCTTTGGCTGAAAGGCGCTGGGCGAGTGGGGGCCTGTGCCGTTGGCCCGGGATGAGTGAGAGGGGCTGTGATTGGGTGACTGCGTGAGCTCCGATGACTGCGGGGGGACGAAAAAGCGTCTCACGGGCTGGGACAGCAGCAGTAGCACATGCAGCAGCAGCAGTAGCAGCAGCAGCAGCAGCATCACCAGAACCAACACATCCAACAGCCCACACACACACACACCGAAGGCACACGTGAACGGATGGTGGTCAAGGCAGTGGAGAAGTGGAGCGATGAAGGGAGGGGAAAGTGCAGAAAAGAAAGAAAGAAAGAAGGAAAAAAAAAAAAAAAACATGCCATTAGCACAACCAGCCGAGAGGCAACAACAAGGACCATGGAGAAATAAATGCGCTGCGTTTCCAGTGTTCTCGAAGCAGAAACCAGCCACAGGAACCAGCCGCAAAAAAACGACAACAAAAAAACAGCTCCGGGTCTTCACTGGAAAGACCAAGCAAGCAGGAAATGGGCGCGTGCCGCATGTGAGCACTACACCACGTTCCAAATGATTATGCAAAATGGATTAAGTGTCATAAAGATATCATCAAATTCATGGATGGTATTTTTCTGGGCTGTAATTAGTTTGCCAGGTGAGCCAGATTAAAACGGATGTTCCACAGTGTTGAGCCAGATTTCAAGCAATATGGGAAAGAAAAGGGACCTCTTTGCTGCTGAAATATCTTAGAAAAGGTATGAAAACATTAGATATTTCACGAAAACCATAAACCAACTTTCCAGCCGCACCAAACCAATGCTCACAAGCAGAAACGGCTGCAGTCGGCCCGGACATACACGAAGACTAATTTCCCAACAGTTTGGTTTACTGGTGAGTGCCGTGCAGCCTTGTACGGTCCAGATGTCCATGTCCCGACCAGACTGAAATAGCTTCTGATTTCAGTAACTGTGACTCTTAATGCTGCAAAATTCAACAAATGGCCTTTTTTATTTGTTTACAACCTAAAAAATGTTTCATTCCATTGTGCAAAATAATTTGGAACAGTGCATTTTGAGTTTATACCTCTTTAATAATTTGGAATCCAGTGCACATATATATATATATATATATTTCAGTGGACAGGGCCACACAGGACCACCACAGTGCAGGTATTAGTTTCTTCAACCTTGTTTTTTGTTGATCAGTAACTCTATCAGGGAACTTCTGTATTACATAGATGTTTGGTCTCAACACTGGCAGATACGTACCCTTAAAATATCAGAGGTCAGTATCAGCCCACCTTTCCCATATGGATATCGGACCATCCCTAAAACATCCGACGAAGCCTCTTGTTTCAGTAAAGTGCTCAGAGCTCCACTCTAACTGCTGAGTTCTTCACTGTCTAACTCAAAGGCCCCTTTTCCCGACGCGCTCTCTACAAAAGTCCTCTTTTATCCAACCCCCTCCAGTCTGTGGGAAACACACACTACAGTAGGTACGAGACTGCCGAATATTTCAGACTTTAGAATATTTGATCAGAGAGGATTCAAAGCAGGCTTTAGGCTGAATCCTGCCGGGAATTCACTCGTGTAACTCAAAGACAGCATATTGGGAAGACTTAGTGGTGGATTTGTAATCGGTTAGCCAGTTCAAACAAGTCAACTGTAAAAGCTGGATACAGCTTGAGCCCTACTGTAAGTGAGGGAAGCAGGATTTTCTGATTTTTTACCAAGCCATTAGCAACCAAGGCCTTGGAAAGTCTCAAGGCTACAATCCTCGGAATGAGGAATAGATTAGAGCTAATTAAGCTGGGCATTGCTTTCTGATTGCACTTGCAGTAATGCGTGGTCTATTAGCAAGGATAGGCAGCATTTTGGCGTATTGCCAGTCTTTTCAACGAAAACCAAGACCTCAGGCACGGCCAGTAACACTTACTGTGAGGCTACTGGAGATCTGCCTTGAATTTCTTGGCACAGAGGACTGCTAATGAAAGTACGGGACTCTGGACTGGCTGGACGACATCATTTGCATAAATAACCCATCAGACCCTCTCGTTTTTACACCTGACGCTGGATGCTGGCGCTAATTGATCAACTACTCAATCGACTCTCTCGGCAGTTCAAAGGCAAACAAAGGCTTTGCCTTAATTAACCAAACACTCAATTATTTTATGCGAAAGCATTTTGAAGTGAATTCTATTCACTTGGAATTCACTGGTTTCCAACTGAATTAAATCCCAGTTTAAATGGCAAAGGAGCTTCCAGTGCATGTTTACTGCTCTGTCCACGTCTACATGTTCAACCTGCATGCAGATCAGAGAGAGGGGGCGGGGCTGATGCTCAACCTGCATACAGATTCTGACTGATCAGAGAGAGGGGGCGGGGCTGATTATGTCAATGACCCCGATCTTGGGTTACAGAGGAAAATGAGAAGGGAGGGGCTGTTTGCCCTCTTTATTTGCTCACAGTCCTATTCTATTGATACTGCTCTTCAGGGACTGGACAAGCTGTGTGTGTGTGCATTTGCACATCTGTGTCAGCATTGGGCGCAACTTAAAGTAGCTGAATGAGAAGGGGGTGTCCATAAACATTTGGACATGTAATGTATCTCCCATATTTGACACGGCTAGCTGGTCAAATATGGGAGATACTTGCATCTTGTAATTCAAAAGATCCAGGATTATTCCAGGGGAAATCTACAAACTCCAATAACTGGGAATTGATTGATTTATCAACAGCAGTTTTCCAAAGTGAAGGTTTTTCCCATGCCAGAGTAATATACATAAAGACTTATGAGCAAAGATGAATATTCCAATATTGTAGTGTTAAAAATGGAAGGGAAATGCATTCTTTCTCTGCATGTCTCTGACATAAGCAGAGGTTGTGATATCAATGAGTTTTCCATTCATCCACATTCTGTAGATAGACACCATCCCCTCAGGAGGGAGCCTATCTAGGGAATGGACGGGCGTGATTTGGGACAGGCCCAGGCAGATCGAGTGGAGTGCAGGCGGAGGGCTTACCCGTGGACTGCTGAGCGGACTGGTGGACAGACCAGACGAAGCTCCACTGATGGACCGCGACCTAACACAAGACAGATTTGCACACAGACAGTCACAATGTGGTCACAATGTATTGGAAAGATATGTTTCGGGTGTATGTCATGCATTTAGGTTGGAAGCGGCAGATTCATCAGAAAACAACCTTAGGGCTCTAACATTGCAATGAAGTTTGAAAGTCACATTCTGTCCTCCTGCCGACTTTACTTCTCCTCCTTCACTTATTGCACACGAGGCCGGACTGTCGACGTGGAAGACCCCCGGGAGTGGGATTTAATTGCCCGTGGACACAACAGGGTTTGTCACCAGAGGAAATGAAAACAGTAAATCATCATTAAATCTGCCGACGCACGGCTCGCGCGATCTGACTGCGAGGAAAACATCTGATCCATAAACCGATCAATTGCGTATGTTACTTAAATGTGAATTATCCAACAGTCGCGATGCGCCGCCGATCGCTCGGGCAGAAAATCACAACACCAGACACATTTCAGCACATTTCTGCTGAATGCTGATGAACATTTCCTCCCTCTGTCTTTCCCTTAATTAGCCGCAGGGAACACATCCTATATTCACGAAGAAACTTCGGCCATCATTCAGTCATTAATGACGGACAGCGAAACGGGACGTGATGGGATTGACCGCTGCCGCAGCAGTTACGGTGTCTTTACAGCAGCATTGTTTACGAGAAGATAGGACACCAGGAAGAAGAACGTTAGGGGTCAAGGGTTTTTCGCAATTTATATTGTAAAGTCTCCAGTAGTGTGATAATCCTAGAAACCAATCCCAAGTTGCTAGCACTACGATCCGAGGATCGCAGGTTCAAATCCCGGTGGACATCGGCAGCCGCAGTCTGAGAGAGCAAAATCCTCCATGCTGTCTCTGGGTGGGTAGGTGACGCTCTCTCCCAACATCACAACCGGTGTGATGCTGGTCGAGAACAGGGTTCTTTATCAACATCAATTCGGGACTGTTTTAATAGCAGAACCCTTGCGAACCGATTCACCACGACTTTGTGGTTTTATGCAGAACCACAAAATCCACGAAGAACCCGTCTGACGATCCCTCTACATCTATGAAGTCAAGCTTCTCTACTGTCTACTTGTGAAAGAAACGAGAGAGAAAAATGTAAGAGCTATTCTACAGACGGCTACTTTAACAGGAGAGCATCTGCAGTATCTGTGATCAAGAGTGACAAGGTTTAAGAAGCTGTGCTAAAGATGCAGGGGAGGTTTTTTTCTGTAGAAACGTTGAATAATTTGTGCTTTGCTAGATATATTATCGAATATGCTTAAGATACTGGCAACATGGGATACAGTTATCACTGTAAGTTCCTCTTTTATATGATCTTTAGAGCCTAAAACAACCGGAATTCTTCACGAACACCTTCCGACACTTTCTTTGTTCATCACAATAAAACAGCTGCCCTTAAAAGTGCCTTTAAAGGAGGTCTGATTGGCTGCCTCATTTAAAAGCAGTGGTTGTTTGAATGATAGGATGTGTGAGTGTGAAGAACCTTTATGGCGTTCCACACTCACACATCGTTACATTACACATATGGTTCTTTACGGAAGCAACGCTGCTTAATTTCTATGGCTTCGCTCAAACAACCATATGTAGCGTCTACATTCTTAACAGTGTGGCCGAAACAAACGTCTTCATCCATTGAACATAAACAGACGAGGAACCTACACAGGATACATTGGTGGATGCAAATTTTGTGACATCACAAAAACAATTGATTTGCGTCCAGATATTGTAGATTTAATTTGTGAATTTCTGGAAATAAAACTGCTATAAAGATGCTTTGTTTCTGTGATGTCACAAATAAAATCTAGGTGTTTTGATCGTTGTTTGTTGAAATTAAAGGGCCCATATCATGGAAAATCTGCATTTTTAAAAGAGTATGTTTACAAACCACATCAAAAAGTCGGATTACCCACGATATGAGCCCTTTAATTACAGACAGAAATGTCCATATTTTGAATATTGGAATTGTGAATATTCCTGCTGCATTAATTAAATATCAACTCCAGACACGAACCGGGGGTCAGCCGTGGTTTCATTGTTGGATGGAACACCACACCGCCTTTTGCTTTCTTCACTGATCTAATTAATGCTAATGTAAAAGTGCACGGCACAAAATCTTGAAACTCGGCTCCAGCACACAAGGTCGGTGGAAAACAACGCCAAATGCCAGAGCTGGCAAGCGCGAGCGGGTGGAGATAACGTCCGTCCCTCCATTAAACACACGCGGCGAGACTCCGGCGGAAGCAAACAAACAATGCAGGGCGGCTGTAGGAGGAGGAACAACACAGACGGGAGGAAATTAACCTCAAATTGGGATCTACCACGGGACAAAAAAAAAAAACGCCAGACATCAAACGGAAACATGAAAGACGAAAGAAGGGAGATAAGATGCGTTTGATGTGTGGGAGAGAGCCAGAGGGGCACAGCTTTGCCAAAAACGGAGGGAAAAAAAGGCCTTTTTCATTCTCATTCAGTCACCATTCCTTAAAGTTCAGTCCCAAACTAATCTCCAGTACAGTGCTATTAAAAAAAGGCAATAGAGAAACTTCAGAGTGGAGATAAGTTCTCCAATTATAACACATCCACTCAACGTCAGCGGATGAAGAACACAGTTCTAAATCTGGCCCGACAGTAAGTTGAGCCGAGTCCAGCGTGATGAGCGTTAAAACTCCACTGCATCTTCAGAACTAAAAGAGAGAGGACAGTGCTGATTAATACCTTTCTTCTTTGCTTTGCACTTTGGGGTGGGCATCGGAAATATCCAGGCTTTTACTGAAAACAGATTTACTACAGGAGATAGAAGGATAGAGAGGAAGAACAGAGATGGTGATTACTACACTAAACACCCACTTTACATTCAGAATTACTGCTCTACTGTAAAACATCTCATACATGAAACCCGGGCGTCGAATCTCCCTCGCAATGATCATTATGCATCGAAAAAATGACAGGTCTACGTACGTCTGCAAAGCATCAGCGGAGGGAAATGATCGCGAGACGGATGGAGATGAGAACACATAATGATGAAAATAAAGACGAGTAAAAGACCATAAAGACACGGGGAGCGTGTACGGTAGCGTCTTCGCCTTCGTGCTTTTGCCTTCTCGGAGCTTCGGCTCTAACCTGTCAGATCGATCCACGTGAAAGTGGAATAATGTGATGAGTCGCGCCAAATCTCACTCTGGTGCACGATTAGTGCACAAATCTGCTAACAGAGGAAGTGCTGGGCTTAGGGGGACGTGAAACGGGGTCTACTCAGATCCCTGGGAAAGTGGTATGAAGGATATTCACTTATTATGGTCTCACTGTCTCACAAAACCTGGTTTTCACGTTTTGACATCATTGGAAGCTGGAAATTCTTCTTCAGCTTGTGTCAGAATTAATGGACCAATAGGAATGCTCCGAAATGGGTAAATATGGAACAAAAATGGAATAGAAATGGAATAAAAATGGAATGAGAAAAGGGAATAAAATCATTTTATCAATTGAAAGTAAAAAAGTTTCGTTCTTCTCTTGTAATTTCACTCAAAACCATTAAAAAAATCCAGTTTTAAATACATTATAGACACAATTTAACGATGTATTTACACAAATCTGGACGTTTGAGCAGATTAAAGTGTCTTGATTCTAAATACATTTCAGTGTATTGTTGTTTCAACGTGAGGAAGATTATACTTCCGTTTGCCATTTCATTTGAATTCATTTTATTCCTTATTCAGTGATTTTGGAGCATTTCTATTGGTCTGTTCATTCTGACTCGATTCTGACGCAACGTAAATAAATAAAAACCTGGTGCAAAAGCCTGGTAACGTTGTCTGCGCGTCGACAACGTGAATCAGTCAGTTGTTGTCTACTTTGTAACAGAATTTCATGACGAATGCACCAATAGAAACGCTCGAAAACGTCGTTTGTGGACGGCAGGGATGAGACATGATCGTTTTCTTATATAAAATTCATATTTCGATGAATATTGTTACTGAAAAGTGCAGAAATACGTCTCATAAACCACAGCTCCTACAATGTACATGTGAGTCTAGTCATCTGAGCATGAGCGCCACCTCTCTGCCTAGGTCATCCGTACCTCTGTCCATGCTGGGTCATGTCAATGGCTCGTCGGACAGGTACGGGAGAGCCTCCTTCCGTCACACTCAGCACCTCCATCGACTTGCGCTCCGGCCTCCTCTTGTTGTGCCTGGTCAGCAGCGGAGAGTCCACTCGCTTCCTAGGAGGGTCTGAACCAGTGTACACTCATTAGTCCAGTAATTACAGGAGCCCGTACAGTAATTACAGCAGATTAAGTGCTTAATAAGACGCTCTGCAACCTAAATGAGTGGAGTGGACCTGGCCACGTTCTCTTAGTGTAAGTAAGAGTAAGAGTGAGGGAAAGCAGTGTGTACCGATCTCATTGCGGGGTGGCAGGTTCTGGTCCTCGTGACTGGGATATCTCTCCTTACGGTCCAGGAGGAGGAAATAGATCATCTTTTCTTGGTTGTCACTAGAAGAAGTTACGGAAATGATTAAGAGGACCTCGAAGGTATGTTCAAACCACAGTTTAGTGGAAGTTCTTGTGTTTAATGATCCCCAGAAAAATCCCATTTCTACAAGTTTCCAAGTCACTCCACATCAATGTTCCAAGAGGTGTTTGATTGCATTCCTGCACAGTGTCTGATGGTATGTACACCACAGGGTCCAAACAGGCCTGCTATTGGCTTGTCCAACAATGGTAATGCACTGTTAGGATGCTGGCGCCGGGCCCTGTTCAACAGTGGTACTGTGTTGTTTACGGACCTCGGCCAACATCACGACAGAGACATTTGCGTTCGGTCTACTGTCCTCGTCTTACACTGCAGCTTTGTCTTACACTGCCGCTGACTGCGGCGTTATCATGCATCAAAGACAATTTCACTGGTGTTGCTCTTTAAGGGTGTATACTCTGATTAGGTTGTAGCACAGACGACACTAAAAGGTATTCTTTATGGGTCTCCTTAGTAATTACTGATTGCATATAGAACCATGACAACTTAAAGAACCATTTGAGTGTGTGACTGCTTCTCTGCCTGGTTAAACTGGTTAAATGGTTCTGCAGACACAAGGGAAACCCCTGACATTGGGGAACCTTACAGGCTCTGCTATTAAAACAGCCATACTGAACTGAAGACCTCGTTAGACTGTGATATCATGCCCATCGTTAGGTGATCATAACTGTCTTGTCCTGCTAATCTCGATTTCTGGAAACTGCGAGGAACTCATTAACGTATTCCAGAACTGGAATTGGTATCTAATGAAGTAATAACCTGGCCCATAAGAGGAGGAGAAGTTGCGCCCTGGAGAGATCAGGCCTACAAGACAAAGACAAAGCAGCTGCATCGGAGAACATGTGCAAGACGGAACGCATTAAAAATACGGGAACACTGTTAAAAGACAGCGTGAGAACATGCCGCGAAGCCCGGCTGTTAAAGCGCAGGCTGGAGGCGTAATCGGGCCCGTCGTTTCTGCGGGCTCTGGCTAAATCGCAGCGGGCGCTCGGGGAGAGGGAGGCGAAGGGGAGGCCGCGATGCTTTAGGGGAGAGGGCCCAGCCATCCATCAGCCGCATTAAGAAGGTGGGCATGCACTCGGAGCGTGCAGGTGGTAATTGCAGGAGTTTGGGGGATGATGAATGAGAGGAAGTGAACAGGCTTCACTAACGGCCCAAGGCAAGGCTGACGCTCTGTGGGTTTAGTAGCCCTGAGAAACAGCCGTAAAACTACGCGCGCATATGGCGTCCCAAAGCAAACACTGTCAGGAGGAGACTGGTGGTGCTTCGGGGAGGAGGCACTGCGAGATGTGGCTGATTATACACCGGCTACTGCAGCCTGGATAGATCGTTTAATTATCTCAATTACGCATTTCATTATAAGGCTACGAGAAGTGACACCATAATGAAAATCTTAAGAAACTTATTAAACACTTTATTAAAGGCCTGTCGCGAGTCCTCGATTCATTCCTTTGAAACAATCAATTAAATTCACCTTCTCGATCGATCAGCAGTGATTAGTCGGCAATCCCCTTGACGATAATGCACATTTTAATTCCCAAAATGGTAGTAAACCAGGCTGGCTTTGGACTGGTGCACAGAGAAATCTAATTTACACAGCCTGCCCTTACTTCACACTTTCTCGGGGTCTCTTACGCAGGAGACGGGTACTCTTATTTACAGGAGATCCAAGGGCAACTTTCTTCATTTGAGACGTAAAAATTGACAATAAAATCATGGAAAATGAAACGTTTGTATGTATTTCACCACGTGTTGATCAAAAATGTACTTGCGCAAATCATGTTTTGGCCTGTTTTGCTTTTAAGGACTTAAAAAAACCCTTATCTCCGAATTCTTGTTGGAAAACGAGTTTCATCATATGTCCATTTTAAGATTTAAAATGTCCTCGAAAAGCTACATCACAGACGGTTATTCATTTAAAGGTCACAGACACACTGTCTGACAGTGAATCCCTGAACTGGCAGGACATGACTGAAGTGCCCTTGAGCAAGATAGGGCTGCCCACTGCTCCGGGCACGTGTGCTCACTGCCCCCTGGTGTTTGAAGTCACTAGTGTGTATGTGTGTATCACTGTGTGTGGATGGGTGAAAGAGGTCTAATTCTCATGTGTGTAAGACGCAGTGGGTCAAATCACTCTATAGGACACTTTTTAGATCTAACTGGGGACACATTTCTCTGACACATGTGGGCATCTGGATTGTCTACCAACCCCCGAACCAAAAAAAATCATCTTGAATAACATAAAAAATGAGAATATTGTTGGAATTCCCGACAGTGAAGACCAGTGTGAAATTTAAACGATGACAATGTGTCCCCGAACATTTTACAGACAGTGTGTCCCACTCTCTCCCCTCCCCTCCCCTCCATCTATCACTCACTCGTCTGACAGCAGGTCCTTCATCAGCTTGTTCTTGTCCCTGAAGCACCCGAGCGAGTGCATGCTCTCCAGCACATCTGGATCGATGTCCTCGGCTGAGGGCAGTGTCCGGATGGCCACTTTCCGCGGGACAGGCTGCTCCGGCTCTGGCTCGTTCTTCCCCCCTCTGGACAGGCGGTCGGACACAGGAACAGGAGGAATTGCATTAATATCACTGCTCACAGGATCTCCTCTAGTTTCAGCACCTTCACTTTACCTCTCCTGTATTTTTAATGCAGCTCAACGATGCCAGCTTTGGGCATCACCTCTTCATCCATACATTTTTAAAAGCACCCGGGTGGCACTCTTCAGCGCCGAGCGAGGATAAATGTGGATGCAGGGGGAGCGAGGGAAACGGTAACAGAGGAGAGACGGTATCTACTGCTGCGTCAGCTGTGAGAAGCTCAGCGCCCTTTACTTCAGCTTCAGATCGGAGAGGAGAACTTCAAAGAGCTCATTTCATAAAAATGAGATGAACTGAAAGTAGTTTGTAAACATCAACAAAATACCAAATATGTCACGTCACGGCACAGAGACACAAACTACACTACTGTTCTGGACACGTTGGGTTTGTGATGAGACAAAGTGAATGAATACACACATTACACCCTTCTATCATTCTACCCTTCTATCCTTCTACTCTTCTACCATCTATCCTTCTGCCCTTCTATCCTTCTACCCTTCTATCCTTCTACCCTTCTACTCTTCTATCCTTCTGCCCTTCTATCCTTCTGCCCTTCTACCCTTCTACTCTTCTATCCTTCTGCCCTTCTACCCTTCTATCCTTCTGCCCTTCTATCCTTCTACCCTTCTATCCTTCTACCCTTCTACTCTTCTATCCTTTTATCCCTCCTACCCTTCTATCCTTCTACCCTTCTGCCCTTCTATCCTTCTACCCTTCTATCCTTCTACCCTTCTATCCTTCTGCCCTTCTACTCTTCTATCCTTCTGCCCTTCTACCCTCCTACCCTTCTACCCTCCTACCCTTCTACCCTTCAATCCTTCTACCCTTCTACCCTTCTACCCTTCTACCCTTCAATCCTTCTACCCTTCTACCCTTCTACCCTTCTACCCTTCTACCCTTCTATCCCGCCTACAGCTGTTTAACTCTGGACATTAATAAGCTATAAGGAGTTTTTCAGCTTCGGCCGCTTTTGGTAGAAGACACAATATAGGTGAACCAATTAGAACACAAGCTATTTACATATTTCCGTCTTAAAGGTTCAGAAAAGGACCAAAAGTCCATTACTCCACCCTGCGTTCACATTTAACGCATAAATCCACCCCCAGGTCACACCACCACCACCCCTTTCAGGGACCAGAACCTCTTATAACCTTATCATTATTATATTCCAATAAATAATCTGTAACCATATGGAACACAACCACAGGACGCTCCTGCGTCCCTCCCACCTCCCACAATCCCAAAAAAGTACGAGACAGACATAAATACACTGACATGAGAAGACAAACACTGAAAATGGCATTTAGGGTCTCAATTTAGACGCTCTAAGAAAGGACGTACACCGTATCTAATAATATACACTTCGGTGTTTGGTGGGAAATGAGGACGGTCGACTGAGACAGCGGTTTCTGGAGATTTGGGTTCTATCTTTCCAATTAAGCACAATCATTTTGATGGCAGTGGTTTGAGATATCAGTGGAAAGGGTTCCATGTTTGGAAGAGATGTAGTTAATTATTGCTATGATGGAAAAGACACGGATCCCAAGGCCCGGGATCGCATTTTTAAAAATAGAACAGCCTTGTCTGACCTCCTATCTAGAATGCATACTCAGTGATGCATAGACATGTACAAATTTATGCATGCAACAACAACATCCCCACAACCCCCCCAACACACACACACACACACACACACACACTTTGTGTTTATGGACATTGCATTGCATGGCATTGCATTGCCTTTCCAATAGGATTCCAATAGGAAGATAAGACAAACAGATTCTATATAATAACACATATTTGCATCATAACGTATGATATTCTGGAGCACTTGGAGCACACGGTGCATTATCTTATGGAATACCCATCACTGTGGGAGTAGATGAAGCCAATAAAGGGCTGTAAATGGTCACCAAGCAGCCAATTGTATCGGGCAGTGCTTAACGACATGTTTACACCCCACACCAGTATGGTGAACTGGTTTTGATGGGTTCATGGGGTCTGCACTGCACACAAACCCCACCACCATCCCAAAAAAATTGGTGCCATGACCTTTTGGACTATGCCACGTATCGGCCTTCCTCTGGGGTCCAGTTAGCCACCTGACGGGCCCAGGCGAGTGGTGTTCTGGTGGGTCTTCTGCACCCACATCCTACAGGAGCTACGATACCACACTGAACTGATAGTACAAACCATCCAATCACGTACTCGCACGCCAACACAAAGAACCAGAAGATAGCAGGAGAGACTCATACTCACATGTACCACGTGTGCTTCTGTATCTGTTCTAACTGTAATGAGAAGAGAGAATATTAAAACCGCAGGAAATCAGCTTTCATCAATATCATTTAATTATTATGTAATTACAGAATCAACTGCAAATGAAAAAAAGGGTCAGAAGAAAGTCAGGCGAAAAGAATGGAGCCATTTCATGTTGCCAGCTCGTGTGTGTGTGTGTGTGTGTGTGTGTGTCTCCTGCTGGCAAAGTCTAATTTCCACCCTCAGTGTCCCAGCCTCTGATCATTGTGGTGTAACTGGAGACGCTACAGAGACGCTACAGAGCCACAGAGCGCGTTTTAGTAGGCCGCTAATTAGAGCAGAGGACGTCAGCATGAGAGCCACTGAAATGATGGAAGCTCGGGGGGGTCATCTCTCCGTTATGTGTCAGAGAGGAAAGGCCTTAATGACATTAGGCTGCGACTTAATGATCTCAAGCTATAAACATAATCCTCAAAGTGAATCCGTCAGAGCCGAGTGATAAAACTTGGCCGGGGTCTCAAACCGAGCCGCGCGGGCACCTCACAAACCCACGGAAAAACAAGGGCGGAAGACTGCGGTGAGCCGCAGGAACAACCCCAGCAAGGTATCGGTGGCACAATGGCTCATCAGGCCAAATTATGGAAATGCTCTCCTATCATTTCAAACACATTGTGCAGTGTGTGCCAGTGCTGTGCGGGGGATTGAGGCCATTCTCTCGGCGCTGCTTCGCTGATGGAGTTGGCCGTGACTCCGTCCCCTCAAACTGAGCTCAGCTTCCGGATCTGCCAGAAAGGGAAAAAAAAGAAAAATGTGCAGCCAACTGGACGGGCTGAAGACCCTCTCACGTGAATATTGGATTGGGTGGTTAAAAACAGAGGGCTTAATTCTGACAAACAACGGGCAAAAAGGCTGAGAAATGTCATAATAAATCATACCCTTCTATTAAATCTATTACTGTAAGCGTCTACATCCCATAATACTCTGGTGAGATAAAAGGAAGAGTGTGTTTCTGATGACGGCCCTAAAGTGCTGCTGCACAGTAGAAAAGTGCACCATCTCGTAAACGTTCATATTTCATCTCGTAAATATTAATTAACCATCATCAGTTCTGTCCAGGACTTAAAGGTCTTCAGGCAGTTTCAGCCGGACTGTATGATGGTATTCTTGTATAAAAATGAAAAAATAAGACAATATGTGCACCATATGTCCCATATGCTACATGTCCAAAAGTTTATGGACACCTCATCTAATGAATGCATTCAGCTACTTTAAGTTGCCCCCATTGCTGAAACAGGTGTGCAAATGCACATACAGATCGTCTAGTCCCTGTATAGAAGTACTGCCGTTACAATAGAACGCTCCGGAGCAGACAAACGTGAACCTATCGACACCGTGTCCAATGCCAGGCGGAGGCCAGACGGCGATAAAGATCCCAGAATTGAGCCGTGCAGCAGTGGAACTGGGTTCTCGGGAATGAATGAGCTCCATCCAGTACTTTTGGGATGAGCTGGGGTGGTGAATATCCAACACCCTGGCCTTAGTAATGCTTTTTTTAATGTATGCAATCAAATAATCACAGCAAAATGTAGTAGAAAGCCTTCCCTTCAGTGTAAAGACTGTTATTTTAAAAAAAGCAGGATATATTATGAATATTATTTTTAATATTCTGAATTTTGGAAGAAACTATGAATAAGCAAGTGTCCCAATAATTTTGTCCATATAGTGTCCCTAACTGTAGATCACTGTTTAATATGGCTACTACTACAACTACTATTAATACTACTACTACTACTACTAATAATAATAATAATAATAATAATAATAATAATAATAATAATAATAATAATAATAATAATAATAATAATAATATTTATTTTACATTTTTTAAAAAACGAATTAGGGTTTCACAGACACACGAGACCCCAGGCAGCGTTCATGGCTCTTCACAGACGAGGAGCGGTTGTTTCCAATCAGTGAGATGTGGTCTGTGAAGACGGTTCTATTTGATTTCTCCTTAGAAAGCAGGGACAGGGACATTTCAAAGAGCCAGCATTAAGATAAGCTCTTAAACCCTTGGCCACTCCACCATGCAAGAAAGAGAGGACGTAGGGTGGGGTAATAGGTAGGAAGAGAGAGAGCGAGAGATAGACAGAGAGAGACAGAGAGAGACAGAGAGAGAGAGAATGATGTGTGAGGCCTCCCCAGACAGTGAGTTGGATTAGTTCTGCTGCGTGTTGACCTGAAGTGACAGCACCCATACAGACGAGCCCCCGACCCAGACTCATTTTCTAGAGAGCTTAACACACTGCACGTCTGAAGAATCACACTGAGTGTGTGTGTGTGTGTGTGTGTGTGTGTGTGTGTGTGTGTGTGTGTGTGTGTGTGTGTGTGTGTGTGTGATTTCCTGCTGAGTCTTCAGGGTGGGTAGCTTGCTCTGTGCTGTCACCACCTGGGGGTCTTTTTCTATGAAACCAATATATGAAAACAAAGACGTTAGAAAGAAAAACAGCTCCTGTAATGCCTTCAGAACTGAACAGGGGGATTTCACGTGAGCAGAGGAAAAACGACATCTCTATAAACCCGCGTTTCTTTATTCACTGCATTCAAACGCTTCCAGATGCCAAGCATTGAAGAGAAAACGTCTCGTCTCCAAAAGCGGCAAAGAAAGAACTGTCTTTCACCCTTTTTGCGGGATGTTTTCGTAATTTGACGTACTTTCATTCGCCCAAAAATTAGGAAAATATTGGAAGACAATCACGCATTCCAGATATTGCTGTCTCCAGGGGACCCTAGGCTACTCTAATCGTCTTCATCTGAGATGTAATATTAAGAGAATTCAAATGTTTGCATGAATTTGTCCCTGTTATTTTCAAAAATGTTGTTTTGCTTAAAAGAACTGAAAACACTTTACCAGTAAACGTGTTGGGAATTTATCGTGCAACTGCAATGACTCCCATGCTTCCTGGAGCATCTCACACGACATGGATTGGCCTGGATTGGTCTTCCTCCGGACCATAGATTCCAGCTGCTCCTACAACAGCTCAATAGGGTCGGGAGATTGTGCTGGTCACTCCATTACAGTCAGAATTCTGTCTGACCCCTTGTTTTTTTAAAACACTGCTGTTGGTGGTGTGTTTGGAGGAGTCAGTATTGACCCCAGTAAAGCATTGTCCCTGGTAGGCTTCCTTAATCAAGATCCCATCAACTCTATACAAATCTCTTATTTTACCACCTGCAAAGCATCTCCAGACCATCACGCTGCCTCCACCAGGCTTAACAGATGGCACTAAGCGTTGGTCTTGCATTCATTCATTGATTCTGTGCCTCACAAATGTTCTTCTCTTTGATCCAAAGATCATCTGTCCACAAGACATTCTTTCAGTCTCCCACTGTCCCATGTCTTTAACCTTTGTCCCATCGCAGTCTTTATTTTCCTGGTCAGTGTGAGGTACGGCATTTTCTTGCCGATCCTGCCATGAAGTCCAGCTTTCTGAAGTTGCCTCTTCTCTGCTGACGCTGACATCGGTGTTTGACAGGTTCCATTTAGTGTGGACAACCTGTGAGACACTTTGGTCTCAAACTTCACACCCTAAGATACTTATCTTCTTCCCACTCTTTCCTGTACCTGTTAGAACCAGTTTGTTCTCCCCTCTGAAGGGAGCAGTCAACAGCACGGTTAGATATTTTCAATTTCTTCGCAATAACTCACGTTAAGTAGCCTTCATTTCCTAACGCAGCGCCAGACAATAGAAAGTTGATTATTTCTGAGCCCCTAAACAAGCCAGACGCTTCAGATACTAAAGTAACCTAGAACGCCATGCTCTCTTTATTAGTAGAACGTTTTCCAGCTGTGCAACAGAATTGAAAAAGGGACTCATAACAGTCAATTAGCCTGATAACATTCTGAACATGGACTGGCAGCCATACCAGGAGACTGAGCCACAGTAAACAAGTAAACAATATATATAACATAACGTTGTTTACTATAGACATAGATATTCTGGTGTATTCAAGTCAGAAATTACATTGGCTGAAATGACCAGGTCACTATCGGTCACAAAATGTAATCGGTCAGGCGCCAATGTAGAGAAATACACCATAGAAACACACACACACACACACACACACACACACACACACACACACACAGCCATAACCACACTTAAACACGACTCACTCTACATCTTTCTTACTCAACACCACTAGAGACCACTCTGCTATGCAGGGATGCAGTCAAGCAAGGACCAATCAAAGTCAGTGGGAGGTCCCGGTTTTGGAGCACATGACATGGCCATCAGTTCAGGGCCCAGCTTCTCGAAAGCGCCTTACGAGTTTGAATCCCTTCACTACTTTCTCAACCATTAAAGACTCAAAAGACGCTTTGAGGAATCCCAGCCCAGATTAGCTCAGAGCAGAGGACGGTACATCCAGCACAGCACAGCGGTCCAAAAACCCGGACCACCGCATCGGATTCCTCAGAAATGATGTTCTCTTTAAAAAATGCTGCAGGCTTTATAGAAATGTAACCATCAGTAAACAAAAAATAAAGCGGGCACTACGTTTTCAATACTTCTGTGTGAAATGAGACTGTCCACTGACCGTTAGTCTTTTGGCTGCGTCCACTTCGATCATGCCCCGCAGCAGGTTTTGGCAGTCTGGAGGGATGAAGTGAGGCATGTGGAAAACTCCCAACTTCACCTTCTCCAGCAGGTTCCTCAGGTTGTCATCATCGAACGGCAGAGCACCCTGACGCACGGCCCAGAAAGATACAGATGTTATCAACGTCGTGCCAATCCTCCAAAAGTATCTGGACACCTGTTCTAATGACCTAGTTTGGCTACAGTAAGGTGTGATACTTTAGAACAGCTCACCAAACATCAGTACAGGATCTCACTAATGCTGTTGTGGCTGAATGCAATCACATCCTCACAGCAATTATTCAAAGTCCAGTACTTACTTCAAATGACAATTTGCCTACGAATCTTTAGTAAATATTAAATTATGTGTAGATACTTAATCATTCTCACTGGAAACGCTATGTGGGCAAAAGTATTGGGACGTCAATGCACAGGATTTGATTGCATTCACCCACAAGAGGGTTATGGGTTATATCCTAATCTATTGGGAGTACTTCTAATCTAGACTGGACATGTTGTGTGTGTGCGTTTGCACATCAGTGTCAGCAATAGGTGCAACCTTAAGTAGCTGATTCATTAGAAGGGATTTCATTTATTTGAATGTAATGAATATTTAATAGGTGCTGAGTTATTACTATTGATACCACAGAGTTATTATTTATTGAATAATCAGGTATGATTTAAAGGTACTGAATAATTAGTCGTCATAAATATCTTGTATGTACTGAACAGTAGATGTTTAAAGAGCAGCACCAGTGAAGATCCTGAAAAATGAGGAGGTCTGGTAGGTGGACGTGTCTTCACACAAAAGGAGAACCTCATACAAGGGTTTTCCAGATGTGGTTTGAAATCACCCACTAGTGATTGCGGAACCCCAAAGAACACAGAGGCAAGGGGCGGGGCTAAAGGTCTGCTGGTGTCGCTCTTTAAATCAAAACTCCAAACCATCTTCTGGTGCTTTTGTCCTTCTGACATATATAAAGAAAAGGCGAGCAAGCAGATGTTGAGCTGCGCTGAAGATGCCTGTGTCTTTTCTACACCAGGGTCCCACCAGGGCCTCTGACCCTGTGGAGACTTTTGATAAACCGTTCGGACGACGCACAGATGTGACTGCCTGTATAACCGATGATGTAATCCGACTACAGCTGGCAGCCACTGACAGTAAGAATAAAAAACAGACAACAGGCAAGCAAAGGAAAAAAGAAGGCAGCAGGAAACCAATTCCGGCTCGGACGCAAAGCCGCGGCACGGAGCTCGCAGGGGTCTCCGAGAGACGCTGCTTTTGTTGCGGCGGAGGACTGATTGTTTTGTGAAGTGCATACAGGAACAATGGAACGTACAAATACAGCAGCGGAGGGAGGAATCAATCAGGTTTGTAATCAAGGTGAAGCAGCTGCTTTGGGTGCAGTGTGGCAGTGAGCCAAGCGGTGGTCTCGGAGAGCTAGACCTAAACCTCCTGAGATGAGGGGAGCAGGGATTCGATTTCGGGGTGAAATGCAGAGATAAATATTCAGTGACACAGGAATCGTCACCTACAGCCGTACGAATACCGCGTACCTTCGCTTGCTATGGTACAAATGAAGCTACAAATAAAGCTTCTAATGAATAAGCTGCACCCACTGCTGATACAGACGTGCAAGAAGTACTGAAGACAACAGAATTGGACTCTCTGAAGCTGCTGGAACCATGACACTGAGATGTTCTCTGGAATGATGGTCCATCCAGTACTTTCGGGACAAGTCAGGGAGTTCTGTACACATTTTAGTAAACTCTGGTCCATCAGGCTCTTCACAGGACCACCAGAGCAGGTTTTAAGTGGGTGGTGGGTCGTTCTCAGCACTGCACTGACACTGACCAGATGGTGGTGTGTTAGCGTGTGTCGCGCTGGTACGAGTGGCCACTGTGTCCACTCACGGTCCACTTCGTTAGTCAGCAAGAGTGACACTGAGGGGTTTGAACACTCTGATCCAGCGCACACCAGCCACTGAACGTTGGCCACTGAGGATCAGCTCAACCACGAGAACACACTTTATGACTGATGCAGCCAGCAGAACTCAGACCCGCCACATCACAAAACATCTGTGACGTGGCTCCCTGACATTCTGACTGCCCGCGAAAGAGCAGCAAGTCTTCAGAAAGAGTGAGCAGAATCACAGTTCACGTATTAAAGGTAGATTTACAGTCTAATTCCTTCCATGAACTTTAAATCTTCTAAAGGAGAGCTTCGACTGTAAGAAGGTATTGGTATAAAGTGCTTAGCAGGGAGAACAAAGAACGCTCCACTCATCTTCACTGCTATTATGAAGATGATTCAGCGGATCAAGAGATACTGCAGTGGGGCTTCGGAAAGGCCGATCAATCTCATAATAGAAGAACATCTGTACAGTGCAGATTTCACTCCTACTGACAGATCAAACCCAGTCTGAGCTAAGAGACCCGCTTCGTTTGTAATTTCTCAGTCCAAAAACAGTGGATGTGTTCGTTTATATGGATCGTTAATTTAATCAGAGGGAATGTTCCTCCTCTAATTGCATTGCCTGCTGATGTCTTACTATATTTTTCTTCCTATTCATTATTTATTCCCCCAATTAGTCCTTATACGTCACACCGATCATGCTGTGAGAAAAGGCAAGAAGGAAAGAAGGGCTTTTTATTCTGATTATAATAAAATAAAATAATATTAAAGTCCGCTTCAATGGTACGCGTGGATCAGACACAGCAGTGCTGCTGGAGTGTTTAAACCCCTCAGTGGACAGATAGATAAAGCTTCACTGATCCCTTTGAGAGGGTCCCTCGGGGACATTATATAATACGGAGAGTATAAAAAAGTCCAGTAGGAGGGGTACTGCACATTCACAGTCCCAGCCTCCGCCTCTGACTTTACATCCACAAGGTGGAGACACTAGGTCGGAGTGTCCAACAGAGAGGACAGTGGACAGTGATGTGGCAGATCTGAGTTCTGCTGGCTGCATCAGTCATAAAGTGTGTTCTCGTGGTTGAGCTGATCCTCAGTGGCCAACGTTCAATGGCTGGTGTGCTCTGGATCGGATGCAGCAGTGCTGCTGGAGTGTTTAAACCGGACCGTGAGTGGACACAGTGTTTAAACACTCCAGCAGCACTGCTGTGTCTGATCCGCTCGTACCAGCACAACACACACTAACACACCCACCACCACGTCAGTGTGACTGCAGTGCTGACAACGACCCACCACCCACATGGTAGCTGCTCTGTGGTGGTCCTGTGGTGGTCCTGATCACTGAAGATCGGGGTGAAAGGAGGAGAATAGAGGATGCAGAGAAACAGTCTGGAACCACAAAGAGCTCCTGTGTGATCAGAGGAGCTGATGGACTGTGTGTGTAGATACCTGACCCCTGTAATCCGTCCTCGTTGTGTAATGATCTAACACACATTCATTTTTGGTGACATCATCAAATGCCAGTGGGCAGAAAACCGTGACTACCCAGTAACATCATACCCACCATCTCTACTAATCGAGAGGAAAATGCTCAGCAGGATGTATCGACGACAAAATGGCAGAATCACAAAAGTGTATCACAGAAGACCATTTCAGGCCCACTCACCACTAAAAGTGCAAAGAGAATGACCCCACAGCTCCAAACATCTGCTTTCCTGCCATCGTACTTCTCCCCCTGTTGGAGTGGACAGCCAGGGAGAGAGGGAGGGAGGGAGGGAGGGAGGGAGGGACAGAGAGAGAGAGAGAGAGAGAGATGGTTAGAGGGCAGGCTGGTCTAAGAGCACCATTAGAAGAGATGGCTCTGAGAGCACACTTACCCTAATCACCTCTGGGCAGGCGTAGTGCGGAGAGCTGAAATAAAGGAGAGGGAAGCGTGAGAGACTGTTTCACTTTAACCCTTCCTTCGGAACAACTTCTCAGTCCATGAGATTGTCGGTGCATATCTGTGCTGCCATGCAAAAACCTCGTATCTCCAAAATGCAGCTCTTCTATTGGTCCATTCTAGGTCCAAACTAAGACACTGAAGCCTACAGCATATACACGACAACGCATCTACAATACGTCGCCTCGTCACTAAAGCACGTTCACATTTTGTATCTGCGAGCGTCTGATCTGCTCAGTCGTACGGAAAGCGAAGAACAGAACTGCATTGATGTGAAACGTACTTCTGAACACGAGGGAATCCTTTAAGAGCAGAAACGAGGACCCCGGTCCCTCGCTGCTCTCCCACCGATGCTCCGGAACGATCCGATAACGTAGCGTTAGATGTGAATGACTTGCGAAGGGAGGTCTGCAGAACCGTAGTCTAATCACTGTCGGCGTTGTTTCTGTGAGTAACAGTGTGGATGCTTCAGTTGCTTGACAGCACTGTCAAATGAAGCTACGTGTTGGCCTTGCAGGAGCGAAGGAGAAGCGTCTCCACTGTAAATAGGTGTCCCCTGATTGCACATGCCATATAGAATTATGGAAATATATGCAAATGCAGCCAATTTGCGGTAAGCAAACAAGTGCCGTGTCAAAACGCATCTAATTAAATCAACATTTCTCACACAAAACCGCCTCACAAATTGAGGCAATGGCATCTTATTTAAAGGGGAAAAAAAACATTATATACTATCATACTACCATTATTACCCACTGAATAACATCAAATAGTCCCTATGAGCGAGTACTCTGTTAGCTGGGTAATGTATTCCGCCTCGGCTGAGAATCACTGCCAATCATTCTGTAATACAAGCAGAGGCTCCTGCTACCACCATCAAAAATGAATTAATAAAAAAGTCATCGATACTGACCAAACCTCATTAGAAACATGACCTGGAAACATATGCGCGATGTTTCGCTCACGCATAACGATGAAATCTCTTGCCTGCAAGCATGAGTGTGGGTGGAACCTTCATAAATGCACCTAAATAACATCAACAAGCTACAAGACAGGCAGGAATATTGCACTCATGTGCTTGAAAATGCGTACACCGACTTAATGCGGCACACTGACGTACATTAAAGCCCCCGTCTGCTCACTTTCACGATTCTCTCCTATTATCTATAGTTTTTGTGATGAATCTACTTTGAACAGGCAGAGAAAAAACGCTGTTGGCCTTTTCAAACTAGCCCGTCGGTTCGATTGCAGTTGTCGGATTGTGCAGGACGGAATTATTTCACGTCATCAAGCTTATTTTTCGCATAATTCATCCTAACGCTGCCTCCCCCTGCCTACAGCGCCCTCCAAAACAGCCGCAGGCTTCCTCATTTAAGCTCACTCCGAACTAACTGAAGCTCTGTGTGCTAATGAAAGCTCTGAACCAGTTGAAGCTCTGTGTCCAACATACAGTCGTGTCATGTCTTCCCCTCATTATTCGCTAAAACAGTGTGAAATTGATTATTTTCCCCCCCGACCTGCTAATTTTACACTGTTCAATTTTAGACCCTCGGCTGATTGGCTGCCTTTAACTGTGTCTCGTTTAAAAAGCAGTCCGGCTGAAACGTCCCTGACGACTTTAGCAAAAACGGGTGGAATTTTAGGTTGAAACCCCATTTTAACGTCGTAAGTGTGACTCGTGATCTGCTGCCTCATACACCAACACACTTGATGAATAATTCATGACTTGTGCATAAGCTGTTCTGTTTACACACCACAGACAGGCAAGTAAGCCAGGTTAGTTTCATTCCAAAAATAAACCTCGTTCCGCCGGAGCACATCAAGCCTCTGGAAAGAGATTCCGCAAGTCGGAAAACCCGAACATCAACCACGTTCTGTGATGAGCTGCAGGAAATAGGAATTACACACACTTGCGATTTCGCTCCGTTCTGGTGTTGCAAGTGTGCGAGTGTGAGTGTGCGAGTGTGGACATGAGGGAGGATTAACGTGGTAAATCAGGGAAGCCACAGGGGGTGCTTAAGCTGCTCTGAAATGAGCCTGATGGAAAGAAATGAGTCATTTAGACCAGGGCCTGCTCGCTGGCTGAAGGCAGAAGCTCCTGAGATGCCAGTGCTGCTGTTGGTCTGCCTTTGGAGGAACAGCTTAAGAGGAAAAACTGAAATTAAATCAATGTTTTGCTTTTATCTTCGACGGCCTTTCGTCACATTAGTGCGACCCCACTCTGAGTCGGTCAGCCTTGAGCGGAAAGCGGCTATCTCGCGAAGGTGTTGTCTGCAGAACTGCTCTCGCACCTGTGAGAGAAGTGAGAGCGCCAAGAACGCTTTCTTTGATGTTGTTACCGAGTTTATTAGCTCGCTAAATCACCGGCTCCCCAAAAAGCACTTAAGGGACCGTGTTACATTGTGTAGCAGTGTCTCGCTGGTCTCGTGGCTGTGGATCAGAGCAATATTACACTAGGCTCTCTCACATGCACCGGCTTTAAAGCGGCTTTTGGTGAACGTGTTGGTTCAAGGATGCCCACATTTTGGTTTTCAATAAACAGGAATGCTAATGAACATTGCTAAACTCGGCCTACAGTTGTGTCTCGGGCAGATGTGTAGATGATTACAGGTGTGGTCTGATTACACACTGGGTTTTGGCACAAAATCCCCCAAAATATCTTCTCCCACAGCCCTATAGGCTCTCAGAGGCTACTTTTGGGTAGTGTACCACTTGGAGATCCCGGACATCCAGACATGCTCCTGCGACTGCCTACAATTTTTACTTCAATGAATCTATCGATTATTATATCAATCATTCAATTAATCTTCTGTCCGTCTGTCCATGTCTCTGTCTGTCTGTCTCTGTCTCTCTCTCTCTCTCTAAGGAAAGCAGTTTGACCAATAACTGCATGTACATTGAGGACAATAGCAGCGTGGGAATCGGTGGGGCAAACAGAAACCCAGAAAAGGACGTAGAAATGAACTTTGATGTGAAATCCTACTTGAAGACCTTTTTAGATCCCACAAAAGAAGACATGTCCAGGAAAAAGAGAAGGCACGGTCACCCTACTGTGCATCTAAACTACCTCGAAATGAGCCTTGGGAGAACACGGTCACTTCCAAATAAGGTTGATTAACCCAAAAACCCATGCTCATACCCAACTAAGAGGATTGTACGCGCCACTACATGACATTTGCGAGTTCCCCCCTGCTGCGTACATGTGTGAAAGGCCTGCAGTTTTTTTTTTTTTATTCAATCCAAGTCCATTAGCCGTGGTAAACAGAATACATTTGTGTCAAGCAGACAGCGTGCAAGGAGGCTAAAGATGAATGTGTTTAATTAAAAACTGTCATATCTGCGCTTAGAGATGGGCCAGCCAGCCATGAGGGGACAATCAATAATCACAGCGTGCCAGTGCCATCGAAATGCACCACAGCACTCACGTTACCACCAGCCCCCGTTAATATGAGGCAGAGCGCAGACTGAGGGCTGTGCTTTGGTCGCCGAGACTTGATTGCATAGAACATATGAGAGAATACAATTTGTTCTCCCACCTTTCACATATGAGTGATTCCTTAATTAGGGGACGTTTTATGTCCGCAGGGGATAAACTGATGTTAGAAATACTTTATTACAGGCTCTGAGGGACTCAGTGGTCTAATGCACGACCACTATGATCTGAGGATCGCAGGTTCGAATCCCGTCACTCGGCTTGCCATCGGGAGTCGGAGTCCGACAGAGCAAAATTGCCCATAGTCTCTCTGGATTGGTGGACGATCTCTCCTGACGTCACACTCAGCATGATGCTGGCCAGCACAGGTGTCTTGGTAGACGTTGTATCGGAACTGGGGCGTGCAGTTCCTGCATTGCATCAGCAGCATCCTATGCGAAAGGGGAGGGTCCTACTGGGGTTGGGGAATTGGCACTTCCAAATTTGGGGGACAATTGGGACAAAAAAAAGCTGAGCTTGTATTTATGCTTATTTGACATACGTGCTTTTATTTTACCCCAACTGAAGAAGATGAAGATTTCAATTCTGCCTTTGATATGCTGACATGGACCTGCAGTGCGGTCCGTCCAGATAACGAAAGCGACAGTGCAAAGAATTTGCCTTAACAGCCCAGATGCCATTGGCCCCTTTAGGGAAACCCTTCTGGGCATTTGTTGTCTGTCTATTAGCCATGATCCAGTCCTTCACTTATCTCTGCTGTCACACTGAGCCCAGGGAATGGCTACTTTCCCTGATGCATGCAGATAAGAACAGCTTTACAGCTGGTAATCTGCTAAGTGGTCTACTGACTAGGAGTATGTGCAGGTCAGGACCTTGCAGGAGCTATCTATAGCTTCTCTGGACACAGGGCCTTATGTCATGTCAGAGGCTATTCACACCAGTGGAGTTAGTGATCAAACCAAACTCATTTGATATAATCGTGTCCATCTGAATGTCCTAATCTTTGGAACTGATCGTGATGTGCATTTTGTCACCAAAAATGGATTATAGAGGTAGAACTTAGCTGCAGTAGTTACAGTTAAACAGCGTTTTACTGGCTGAAGTTGGTGTAAAAAAATTATATTCCAAGTTATTCTGGTGCATTTCGATTGGTCCATTCATTATGAACAACTGCTCAATTCACATTATGTGAAGTGAAGTGGAAAATGACAAAAAATGGACACCTCAGTGTGGAGATCTGCACAGTGCATTACAGAGCCAAATATTACAAACTACTCTCAAGGATTTGTCAGATTTGATATTTATATTTAATATTCAGATTGTGTTCGATAATTTTACAGTTTAATCACCTCCTCAACACATTCTGCTGCTTGTTGTTTTCAACACAACTCGTCACGTCCACCTTTAAGGAAGCAGTTATAATAATGAACTGCTGAACTGAACAGAACTGCTGATTCTCCAACCGTAAAGATTGTTGTGGTCAAAAAGCAAAATGGACATACAATGTGCCTCCAAATGTGGTTTGATTTTGGTTGAAATAGAACAAACTGGATCTTGAACCCTTGTCTTAACATTTGTTGTGCTCCCGTGTCCAAAGGGTCACTAAAGGGTCACTAAAGGGTCACTGCCTTCACTAAAATAAAACAGCTTAATTGAGTTTTAAACCCTCAGGTGCATTAGGACAAGATTCAGCACCTGAACAGCTTTCACAACGGCAGCAGAGACTCGCAATTACCATGGGTGGACAGGGTGTGTGTGTGTGTGTGTGTGTGTGTGTGTGTGTGTGTGTGTGTGTGTTTTTCATGTTGAAAAAAGATCATTACGTGTGTTTTCTCTGCAATTAAACGTGGCGGCGGGTCATTTTTGACCTTCAGGACAAAACGAGGGTTAATCCCTCAGTTAACAGTGGTCTGAAAGCATGTGCAGCTATGTTAGAAAGTGTCTCAGACGGTTTACAAGGCCACCACAGAGATCTGTTAAATCGCTATGGCAACGGGCACTGAACCTTCATGACGTCTGTGTACATAATGTCAGGGGATGTATCGACATCAGGAAACCAATGTATGGATTGTTTTGCCATGGAGACGGAGCCGCATGGCAGCCACAATCGGAGTATGACTCACCCACAGCTAGTTTCCAAGAGACTGTCTCCAACCTGCAGAGAAGCCATTCCGAAATCTGCTATCCTAATGTTGTTCTTCTCATCGAGCAGCAGATTCTCGGGCTTCAGGTCTCTGTGGCTGCATGAAAAAGAGAACAGTGTTACACGAGAAACACGGGGATCTTCCGTGACTTACAGGCAGATGGTTTCATGCGTGTTAAGTAAAGGTATCTTAAAGATCACGGGCAACATATCTTTATTCCCTTGAGCTCGTTAAAATCAACCCCTGGGGTAGTTGGCCTCCTGCATGTCAACTCTGACCACGAGAAATGGATTAGAAGGTCCAAATAGCTGCTTTTGTGGTCCAACTTGATTAAGATTAAAATTATGATGCCCCTCCCCACCTTCACTTTAGAAAAGGCTGTGGCCGAAACAGATCCCCACTTGCATCTTAGGGCACTAATGAGTGTGTCCACTGTTTTCCTCTGAGGGTCCGAATCATAAAGTGGACTTCGAACATGATTTTGTGGACACTATAATCTCCCTGCACTGGTCATTTATAGTAAACATCATAACTCACTACATGAGCTGCACAGGACCTAGAACGCAACTCTGCCTCTTGTTACCGAGCAACACTGTGTTACGAGCGGAGCTGACCACGTTTGCTTATATACCTGATAAGCCAGTGATCATTACGAGCCACTGGACGCTGTGAAGGTCAGATGTTTTCCCGTAACGTTATTCATTAATGAGATGATTATGGCTGTAGGCAACACATTCAAGGCTTATTCCATGAACAGCACAGAGCTTTACTAACTTTAATTCAGAATTCAGTTTGTCTGTGTGGGCGGAGCTTAAACACAGCTCAGACGCTCAAATGTTTGATTACGCAATCAGTACTGACATAAGAAAGAGTCTGAATTCGTCTGTGTTTCTACACTAATTCCTAAAACGAAACTGTTTCCCTATATCACGACATACTGATGAGGGAACGGGGATCCATTTCAGCCACAGCCATAGCAACCGTAATACACTGACGGTTCATTGGTTGCTCCTACAGACCCGCAAAAAAAGGCCTAAGAATCCAAAATCAAGGCACTGAACTAATGCAAAGGTATCTTCAAAGACATCTCCACTTCTTGCTTCATTCTCTTTTCTGATCAGAAGATCAGAACCTCATAACTCAGTGTCAAGAAGCAAAGTCTTTGAAGTCTTTTCATCTCCTGGAGGTCAGTGATTGAGGAACAAAAGGCAGTTTAGACCACAGAAGCCAAAAAGAGACCCTTATTTTCTGAATCCTCGTGTTCAAAAGATGGAATTCACTACAGTATCATGCCAATGGCCAAACACCGTTTGGTGTTGTTTTTCTTGTTTATTCGATCAATGAAAAAACATCAAGTGCAGCTGGAATATTTAAATCCATTTTTCAGCCTAATTTTGCAGTAGGGTTGCAGTCGTCTACCGGGTTTAGGTGAACTGTGGAATGAAAATCGAGGGTTGTTATACTGTGCACATAGTCCCAATTCCAGTGTTGGAATAAAAGCAACCAAGCAGGGAATTCCACCAGTTTCACTAGTTTTAAAAAACAAAATCAATCAATAGATGAATGGATTAAAGCAGATTAATCCACAATGAAAATAATCAATAGCTGTATTCAAAATAGTTCCACCTATAGTTCAACTTATTTTCAAAAGGGGGACTTCAAATCACACACGACTGCAGCTGTGGCTGTTTCCCAGCAAGTTCAGCCCAGTGTAATGTCTAATTGACATTATTTCAGCCACTGTAGGAAATACCAGCTATTAGGGCACAGGGGGTCCTAACCGTTTCCTAAAATTACATTTCTATTATTTCTTTTTGCAAAAGATTATTTAAAAGAAATGTTTTCACCTCCATATTTATCTATAAAGGTATGTAATCAGAATCAGAATTACTTTATTAACTCAAGAGAAACTGCACATTCTCACAGCTGCATGTACTTTTATTAAATATGAAATAATAATAATAATAATAATAATAATAGAGTAATAAAAAGAAAAAGCAGAATAAACACTTTAAATCAACAGAAATGATATACATGTTAAAATCCCATGTTATTGTACTGATAAGTAAGTAAATCACAGCGCTTTAACATTAAATATGTTAAAATGACTGTATTACTAGAATCCCATAGAGGTGCTGACAGAAATTAGCATTATTGCAGATTTCTTTTAACATTTTGACATTTACAGCCTGAACTGATGTGAAAAACAGAACCTACGAGACAAATTTTCTGTTCATACTTGTTATTGTGTGACCTTTTTGTTTGTTTTTTTGTTTAATGGTCTGTTTCTACTGTACGCATCATATTGCAGAGATGAGCGTCGTGTGTGTTTCTGTAAAAACTCATAAATTAAATAATAATAAAAAAAAAGAAAAACAGCACCTGATCATCTGAGAGTCATATTCACTTGCATTAAAGGTCAAGAAAGTTCTCCACGAAAGTCAGCAATGACAAAAACAACCACTCGTAACTCATGGCAACATAAACCAGCTTAAACCACTGCAAGCGGAACTAAATCCATAATGTATCAGTCTTCATTCTTCCTCTCTACACTTCAATCACGACCTCGGAATGTTATTGACTCCCGGACGCTTTGTAGTGGTCAAATGTCTCTTTCTGCCCCACCACAAATCCCCCTGATGGGCATGAAAACACCTGCCTGGGCTCCAAATTACCTGATCAAGTGATAGAACCACGATCAGACATCACTCTGCACTTTCTCTGTGAGTCTGCCATGGACTCATCTCAGCTGGAAGCTGGCAATTCCACCAGTGCTTTTCATTTGGCTCTAATGTTCTGCCATGGAGGCCTACACAAAGGCTTTTTCTCTGTATGACCTGTTGTGAAACTGGCAGCAGAAAATGGTTTACACCTCCCACATGCGTACTTCTTTGAAAAACATGAAATACAGGAGTTACCACCATGCTGATGAGCATGCAAAGTGGATCAGGAGCAGGGAGGACCTACTTCATAACCAGATATCTTCCATCACTTTCTACAAAACGTTGAAGACCGGCCAATGGTTGAAATATGAACGGGTTTCTCAGAACACTCAACATGGCGGCTGTTTATGGATAAAGTCCCGCCTTTCAACAAAAAGAGCCAATCAGTTTGTCCCACTGCAAGAGGGACACCCCCGCCCCGTAATGTGGAGATCTGAAAGTTGAACTTCGGAGAAGGAATGAAGTACTGTACAGAGACCCTAAGGTGACGTTCCGAAAATAAGCCACGACCATGACTCAGTAAGGTGTGTGAATGACTTAATAAGACCTCGTTTCCATTGGGTTGCTACTGGTTTTCAACCTAGACGGTCAGTTTATAACAGGGCATCGTCCCTGTGGTGTTTCCGCTTTCAAATGCAAATCACTCCCCTGCCTCTGTAAGCTGTTCCCCCAAGACAATGACTTTCAAGGTTGACTTTCAACTTTTCAGGTTCCCCGTTCGTGCATCTGGATAAGCCCAATGGCCCTGTGTATCCTCTGAACTGGCTGGTCACCTTCTCCAGTAAGATTCCCAGCCCATACTGGACTGTTCCCTTTTCCATTTGGCTTCAATCCCGCCTCAGTGCTTTGTGGGTTTCTGGGGCGTCCACTTGACCTGCCCTTCCCCTCGCATTAACTTTCCTTTCTCCCCGCTTCTCCATCACCACCCTTTGAGGAAGGAACTGAGGAAGATGGATGGTCATTATCCCCCCCGACCAGCAGTAACACTCAGAACCAATAAACACAACCAGGCTCTCCTTGAGGAGAGGACAAGCTCTCTGTCAGCAAAGGCTGCTATTACGCCCTGGGGCCTCTGTCATAAGCTCCGGCTGCAAAATGGAGCAATCTCAAACCTGCAATCAAACAGGCCGGCTTCTAACGGATAACAACTATTCCTTGAAATCCTCTTCAAACGACAATAAAATGGGGAGTATCGGGATGGTTAGGCACCAATAATTGACTTTGGGTGACCTTTCTTGTGTACAGAGTTCCTCTAGAGCTTACAGAGGAACCACATGTTTAACTGGCAATGAGAAGCTCATCGTGGGACACCGGGGACCCAAAACATTCACGGACACACCACGGACGGGTGATGAGAAGCAGAAGACGCAAAGACGTCTCAAACTACACCTGGAGATGCAGCAAGACCTCCCTGTAGATTTCAGCAGAAACAATGAAATGTTGATCTGGAACAACGCCTGTGCCAGCCAACATCACTTTGAGTGTGATGTGGGGAGAGAGAGCGCCATCTACCCACCCGGAGAGAGCATGGCCAATTCCGCTCTCTCTCTTAGACACCGGCTGCCAATGGCAAGCAGAAATCAGACTGCTGAGCCCTACAACCGCCTACATGGTCCTACACGACTTAAACACTATAAAACCCCTTTAAGCTATGAGCTCCAACCGATTAGTGTCTGACTACGGCGCGTGGTTCAGGATGAACACGTGCACTGCTGCGTCCCTAACACAGGAACGCAGGTGTCCTTTTCCATGGTCGTGGTCTTCCCAAGTTTGAACGTTCCGGAAAGTTTCCGAATCCCTTTCCTGCTGTGTCGGTTCCCGACTTGCGTTTGACAAAGAGTCACAGCGTATCTCTAGGCCGAGTCAACCAGGTTAGGACTCTACGTTTTACTCTCCCTCTCCCTCTCTCTTGCCTTCTCTCGGCCGCTCCTTGTGTCAGGTGATAGCTGACAGCAGTCAAGGATAAAAGGCGAGTCAACCTGACAGGGCCGGCTTCATATCGGTTTGACAGCCAAACCCAGGCTCCCTCGGCTCCCTCGGCTCCCTCGGCCTGTGCTCAATTTGGGGGAAAATAAATAAATAACGATGCCAAAATTTAGCCGCTGGGTGCAACGATGGTGGACAGCCAACAACCCGGCGCATTAGCACAGGAGCTCCCCGGCTGTGGACAGGGTGGAGACTGAAGGCTTCCCTGCAATGCTGTTTATGCAGTCATTTCCATCACCTATCCAAGGAGGCCTTCAATCCATCCATCAGCTCAATACGGAGAGGGCTTCAAGCACGGAGCAGTCTTCATTAGGCCGGGCCGAATGGTAAACAGATGCAAATATGGCACTAATGGCTACACTTTCAATGCATTAGCATATTAACACACTGAGAGGGCAGGGATGGAAGAACGAATGAAGTGTGCAGGAAGGTCGATTAAACCCAAACCTTCGCCCGCACCCGAGATAACTCCACCTTTCTTTTTCTTTTTTTTGGACGACAGTGATGTCGTCCAAGCGAAGGTGCCGTCTGACGTGTTCTTTTCCTTCCAACATCACTACACCCCGGCTTTCTGACAGCAAACGCAGCGCAATAAAGTCTTAATAGATAACGCGATAAAACATTTGTAGCTCTGTGGTGGAAAGGCTCGATTTCTCCCTGATTATTTCCTCCTGTTGTGCAGCTAATTGAAGCCCTGTGGGCTCGGAGCTCTGCGGAGAGACGCGGCAGATGGTGAGAATTTCAACGTGTTCCGCTCGCAATATCTCAGAACCGAGATGAGAGCCGCTCGAGGACACACTCCGTGATAGAAACTCCACTTTCATGTGTCATCCCGAAAGGGGGACTATCCGTCTCCGACCTGCCAAGGAAGGGCAACATAATGATGCCTCGCTGGGGTGATACTTGGTGTTTGCAACAATGCCTCATAATGACTGAGTAATGCCTCACTTCAGGAGGCCCTCGTCATACATAACTGATGTTACCATGAGCATGGTAATAAACGTGTCACCATGTGCCATTTGATGCATGAAAACAGGCCAAAAGTTTCAAAAAATCCTCAGCAAATAGAGAAACTTTCACGGGAACTTTGAGATACATAAGAAATGTGTGCGGTTGTGTCACCATTCAAAGTTTAAAGAACCTAATATCTAGTAGGAAGTCTTCCGTCTTTAAAACGTCCTTTTCTGGACATTTTAAACAACCTATATCTATGTTTGCTCTCTGTATAAAAGTCAGAGCATGTTTTAAAAGTGGTCGAAATCTCAGGCTCTTGCAGATGGCATTGCGTCAGCTTGATCGGGCTATAAATGCATGCAGGGATTCGTAGATTGAGAAGAGGTCCAGTGCAGTGAATAGAGGAACTGAAGCAGTACTGAAGTGTACACTCATATGGTCAACCAACAGTGGCACAAATCCAAGGGAGTGTGTTTCATAGCTTGTGAACAAAAATGATAATATTATTATTAATATAATATTATTATTATAAGAAAACGCTTTTCAGAAAACTGCAGACCATGAACATGTGGAGCAGAAACCGGCCTTTTCTTACTTCTTAAGGATACAATTGTGGTGCGAATTTCCTGTCGACTGGGATTTCTGCCACTGCTGGTAGACACATATGAGCGTACACTTCACTGCACCTGCATTAACATCTGCTTCATGACCCACTTATCGAATGATGCCTTCACTGCACTGCACCACCTCTTCTCAAATTAGGAATTCCGTTACATACTCAGGTATTTAAAGCCCATAGATCCAGGAATGCCGGAAGTTACCACCCATCACACACTGCTATGGGTCTCAATGATTGGATAAATGAGAAATTGCACTTGGTCCAACCAAAGGCCAAAGTATGAAGGAAGTATGAATTTGAAGGTGTATCAAAGTGTACGCTGACATGGGTCAACCAACGATGCCAGAAATCCCTACAGGAAACATATGATTCCTCCATCACTGCACCTTTGCTTTCATTCGCCATCATAACAAAAACATCACCTCAGATTTCCCACCATAACCAGCGAGCTTTGTGTTTCTGAAAGGTGAAGAAAGAACTTACCATATTGAGTGACTGTGGCAGAAGTCCAGTGCGGAGATGATCTGTCTGAAGAACTTTCGAGCCTCTTTGGGTGTTAACCTGCCCTTCTTTACCAGATAATCAAACAGCTCTCCTCCCGACACGTGCTCTAGAACCAAATATCTGTCCCGGAACAAAGCAGACAGACAGAACCTCTGTCAATCAAATCCGTCATCAAATAATCAGAAGCACCAGAGGAACGTGAGGCAACAAGATGTCTTCCATGAATTTTCCAGCCTCTCACAGTTCTAGGAAAAGCTTCAGAGGCCGGGTTCCTTGAGGCCGAGTCCGCAGAACAAACAAAAGTGTCAGAATAAAATGGAGGAAAATGTCAGAACAAATTGCACCTTTTCTCTTCAGCACAAGAAACTCACCAGTACTGCTCATAAGAGAAGGCATTTTGGTACAAACGAGGGTTTTTCTGCACCAGCTGCCTTTTTCATCTGTATATTTAGAGAATAATGGACCTTCAGAATTCCGCAATTAAGCATGATCACATTAACAGCCCTGTTCATATTGTTCTTCATCATATTTAAAACTTAATAAAATGGAATGAAGAGAAATGCAATTTTATTCTATTGTGAGAAAAAGGTTGTGACACCCCCCACACGTCCTACTACTTAAACCTCAGACATTAGTTTGGTTGGCTCTTGATTGTTGACGAGCGGAATCACAACGGTGAGATCCGAAGTGCTCTCTGAGGCCTTGAGAAAGGGAATTAAAAAATGAAAACAGCTACTTTAAAATGAGTGGAGAACATTGAGGACGTTCAGCCCAAGAGCAGACTGCAAGATGTTTACAGAAGTCTCCAGCAATCCTGAAATCGCAGGACCTACAGGTAGCTTGTGCCAAAGTACAGCATCTATCGGCAAAATGGTTTTTCATGGAAGGTTTTCAAGAAATCAGGACAACTTTCTATTCTTTTCTACATTTTACAAACGACAACATATTAAAATGTGACAAAGATTTTCATACACACACACACACACACACACACACACACACACACTGCAAATAGACACAGTAGCCCACAGAAGAGATGCTCAGATGCGCACACACACACACACACACACACACACACACACTGCAAATAGACACAGTAGCCCACAGAAGAGACACTCAGACGTGCACACACACACACACACACACACAAACGCACCCGGATTCTCTGATTTATTGGCCGATTAAAGGATTTTCTCATGCGATTACCTGTCAGGGCTGTTTAAATTAGGGATGGATTCCTACTTGATTTGCGAGTGTGGAAACATTCTCAGGCAAACACTTTACGGCAGCGTGGGCTATCCATCTGTGTCATCAGAATATTAAGAAAACAAATTTCTTGGCAGCTTCCTTGGTGGCGCTTTTATCAATTATTGAAAACTACATTAGGCCCAGCCACCGGAGCACGGAAGAGTGGGTCCTGCAAGATGAGCAGCAAGGCCTGTGTCATGAAGTGCTACACACACACACACACACACACACACACACACACACACACACGTACGCACACACACACATGAGAAATGAGCATACTTACAAATATTTCTTATTTTCGTAGACGTCGTGCAACTTCAATACATGAGGATGCTCTATGAGCTTCAGAATGGCTATTTCCCTCTCCACCTGCAGAGAGAGAGAGAGAGAGAGAGAGAGAGAGAGAGAGAGAGAGAGAGAGAGAGAGAGACTGTAGTTACTGTAGTTGTGTTCAGTACCCACCGTGTGTTGTGTCAGCCTTCTACTGGTCACATCTTCGCTCTATACCTATATATGAGTGTGAGTTGGGTTATAGCAACCATCCAGAACAGAACAGTCCAAAAGAACAGTACCAAACCAGGGTAAATGGGTGGTTCAGTGGCATGATGGTTGGCATATTTACCCTCCAGCACTGGGGTCTTGGGTTCAAAGCCCTATCTGGGTTGAGTTTCCATGTCTCCCCATGTTTCTCCAGTTTCCTCCCACATTCCAAAAACATGGATATCAGGTGAACTGGCTAATCTGGTGTGTGTGTGTGTGTGTGTGTGTGTGTGTGTGTGTGTGTGTGTGTGTGTGTGTGTGTGTGTGTGCGTGCATGCGTATCAGTATCTAAATCAGTATATATTGTATTTTAGAAGATAGTCACACACTGGTTGATAGTCAACCAGTAAGTTACACCAGCACCAAACCAGCAAACGCTCCCAATAAACCCACTAAAGAAGCACTGAATTCATAAACGTCAAAGTCACAAAACCAAATTTAAAGCAAATAACAAATTATTCGGGTCCCGTTACCACGAAACATCAGGTCTAATCTCGGAATCTAAAGCACACAGACACAACCTGCAACCGAAGGACTAATGAGAAGGAAAGCTGCGATAATGGTGGATCGCGTGGTGTTTTGCGTGAAGCAGGAGCAGAGATGCAGTTCACTGATATTATTCTGTCCAGCCACGTGTAATTAGTGCTCCAGCACTTTCATTAAGAGGCGAACACATTAATCAAAGCCTGGCAAAGGATAAATAAACAGAGAACACATGGGCGAGGCCCTGCACTCATAATGGGGTGTACACTCCAAGCTGCTGGCCCAGATCACACCGTAGTACAGTTCAAACGCTACGTTACTACAGCGTCAGTTCCCAGAAAAATCAGACACATTTACACCTTTACCTACAGTCATCCTGAAGTATCAGTACAAATACAATATTTCAAGTTAATAAGTCATATCTTCGGTTCAGAAAGGATGCTGTCCCTGCAGGAAACTGGTCATTCCTGACAAGCTGAGTAGAGCTTTTCGAGCTGGTCACCTAGCCCTGACCAACTGGAATGAGCTGGTCTACCAGTCCTGACTGGCTGACCAAGCTGGCCAACCAGTTCTAACCAGCTTTACACCAGCTTGACCCGCTTAATATGAGAGGTAGCTAGCAAACCTACTGTAAACCTACTGTACATGCCATTAGGCACAGCCTGGTATCGATAGTTGAAGATTACCCTGGTAGCTTTGGTAGATCGGACTGCGCTGATTACTCTAATTCAGTTCCTAGTTCTGGATCCATAATCATCCGCCATTTTTTGGCAAAAGGATGATGTGATTGACAGCCTTGATGACCAGAGATTATACGACTTGGGAGGACGGTCCCAGGCTTTGGAGGTGTGAGGAGGTTTGTTTTTATGGCTTTGTTTTTATAGAACGGAAGGGAACGGAACCATGCATTCCATGTAACCTACTACAGTACCAGTCAAATGTTTAGACACACTTGACTGAACGTACTGGAGGTGACGACATTTTTTTTTGATAATGATATTAAAATCTTGAGTATCAGCTGAAAACAACATATATGATATGCTCAAAAGTATCGGGACACCTGCGAGGTTGGAGTATCTGTCTCTCTGTCCAGGGAGGGCTTTCTTCTACATTCTGGAGCTCCTGACTGAGGATCTGAACTGGAGCGTTGGGCTGCATGCAGGCCCTGAGGCTCTGAAACCTCACTATTAACATATAGTGTACGAACCAAAGCACTTTATTCATAACTACAAAGAGACAAAATCCACACTAGTAGAGGATTTTTGCCTGTTGGTCGTCTGTTCTTATTCACACAAAACACGTCCATTTGTTTTATATAGAACTGCACAGACACATTGGTGTGTAAGGTTGTCCTGGAGATGTGTCCACACCTTTGACTGGTACTGTATGTCCTAACAGTCATAGCCTCAAGAAACATCATCAAAACAACCTCATTCTATAATCACTCTCTCGTGGTAGGAAAGGAAAAAGCACACTTTTCCAAGGAAGATCACTAAAGTTAAGCACTCTTCAGTGGGATAAAGGTCCACTAATGCGAACATGTTGGTATCATCTGCTTGTATCACACTAAAAAGCTCAACCCGGTCTCGTAAAATCCGTCTCCCACTGTTCCAATCGCTGAGCGAACACCAGAAGTAATTGGGCTTCATTATCTGGGGGAATATGGCAACAGCTAATCAGGATAATCCCGTACTAATGAAAGTGACTGTACAGGGCCTGATACTGTATCACTCTTATTACTGTACACCTGCTCAGAATCACCCAGCGGAAAAAGCGCCGACGGGAGCTTCCAGCATTCGTCTCTGCTCCACTGACTCATTATGCTGACTGTAAAAGTCCACGTCTGTCACACAGACAGAGGAAAGCCTTATCTCACAGTCATTTATTTAACTCTTAAAGGTTGGAGGTATCAGGGGAGAGGTTTTTGAAGATGAACAGGTCCAAGAAGAGCACGCTGTCAATTTGACACCAGAAAGACACTAAACTCAAACACTGGGTGGACATCGAATGTTTGCTGGAAATGAAAACCTCCAGCAGACTGTGAATTTCAGGCGGTGATCTAACCAAGGATGGGTTAACGTCAAACCCCAACGTTAGACAGATGTTCAATGGACCATTTATGAGACGTTGAGCCAGCAAATACCAAAATCCATCTAATATCACAACCCGACATTCAACCATATAACATCACCTGTGAATTCTGACAGCATGTGGATAGATATCGATTTGCACTGAGGCATAATTAACATTAAACTACACCCCACTATCGTTATGACTACCCACAGTGCTTATTTCTGTACGGTAAAGTGCACGGTGCACGGTTCTTCTCCATAAGAACGGAAGAGAACGGAAAGGTGAAGAGCAGGCTGAAACAGAGAGAACTTCATTAACTTGTTTTGTGGCCAACAGGCTACTTTGGGACATCTCCTACTTTTCAAATCGATACATCCAGCAGGCTAAAGGATGATAAGGCCAAAACTTCACTGGTGCCTCCAGACACACTTCTCCTCCATGCACTTTATAGAAACGCCTTCCATGTTCTTCCAATCACTGACCACTTTATCAGGTCCACCTGATTTAGAGCTCCACTATGGAGGTACACAATTTATCAGCATCTCTACCCCATTCATCACTGGTCAGTATCTACAGAACCATTGCAGATCACATATTATTTGGGAGGTGGACTTTTTTCAGCACTGGAGTGTCACCAGAAAACCAGGATTGCCTTCCCCTGCTCTACGTTCTCTATCCTTTCATACACCAACACACAAACACCGATCATTATCAGCTCCTCTGACCACACAGGAGCTCTTTGTGGTTCTATAATTCCAGACTGTAGTTCATCTGTTTCTCTGCATCCTTCATTCTCCTCCGTCCACCCTGATCTTCAATGATCAGGACCCCACTGGACCACCACAGAGCAGCGATTATGTGGGTGGTGGGTCATTCTCAGCCCTGCAGTCACACTGACACAGCGGTGCTGCTGGAGTGTTTAAACCCCTCACTGTCACGGCTGGACTGAGAACACAAACACAAACTGGGCAGAAACAGATGAGCTTCTGTCAATTAGAGTGGACAGTGAGTGGACATAGAGTTTAAACACTCCAACAGCACTGCTGCGTCTGATCCACTCGTACCAGCACAACACGCACTAACACACCACCACCACGTCAGTGTGACTGCAGTGCTGAGAATGACCCACCACCCACGTCATAGCTGCTCTGTGGTGGTCATGCTGGCTCCTGACCACTGAAGACCAGTGTGAGAGAAACAGATGGACTACAGGGAGAAGGTAGGTAGCCATAATGTTATGGTTGATCACACACACTCAAGCGCCACCAAGCAAAGACCGACCGTCTAGGTCAACTAAGAAAGAGGCCAAAAAATGTCATTTCATTACCATCAAAGTTCCAATTCTTCAAAGGTCTGTCACCCAGACCTCTGCGCAGAGCAAGAGTTAAATAAATAATGAAACGCTTCCCTCTTTAATCTCCGCCCAGCTTGCCACTTTATCAAGAGCTCAGTCACGGCGACTTTCACTCCACATTTGTCTCCCTCCCTTCATTTCTTTTGCCTTCTGCAGGTGGTTTCCAGCTCCGGCAGCTTATGGAAGCTACGTGAGAAGAAGGCCAGGCTGTCTGAAGTGCTCCCAACCCTGACCCTGACCCTGAACATAACATGCATATACATCCACTGTACTGCACACAGGAGAACCTGTCCTCTGCATTTCACCCACCCATACAATGGTACACACACATACACACTAGCGAATTCACACACCAGGGGACAATGAGCACAAAAGCCCGGAGCGGGGGGCACGGCCCAGTCCACGGCCCCACAGGGAGCAGCTGGGGAGTTAAGCGCCTTGCACTTCCGTCATGCCCTGCTAGTTCAGGGAATCAAACTTGCAACCGTCCAGTGTCCACTGCCCTGAATGTGTCAAATGCAAATATGGACGTCCACTGTTCTGCTGTGCGGTGCAACGCAGTCAATGAGACCCGTTTCAGACCGAAAGTCTCAGTTGGATACAGTCACTAGTCTGCAAGGAGTTCACTAACGACATTAAAAACATGTACAATTATCTGTAGGACATCTGCTGCCATCACTTACACTTATAATGATCCAGTGAAGCAGAGAGCAGAAGACACACACACACACACACACAGAGATAATGTGGACAAACAGGCGCAGCAGCCCTGCATTGCTCTCGTCCTCGAACAGTGGAAGTTTTCACCCCAGTGCCCTTCCTCATTGGCTATCCGTGTTTAATAATTATCACCGGCGCTATAGTGCCTTTTCAAGCTTACAAAAGTGATTATGGAGTGATTCATTTCCCCAGAGAGGAAGTTTCATCCTCCCAAAGCCTTGGTTTACCATAAAATTACAAGGTCAAATGACTGCGAGGCACGAGCAGAGACGCCACCAATCGTAATTTGATTTGAACTGATGACACGCATGGGCTGCACCTCGCAAGATATTCTGTCTCTCTGATGCCTTTAACTCCAGAAAATGAACAATGAATTACTAATCTCAGATACTGAGAGACCGGGTGTGTATTAGTGTGTGTGTGTGTGTGTGTGTGTGTGTGTGTATTAGTGTGTGTGTGTGTGTGTGTGTGTGTGTGTATTAGTGTGTGTGTGTGTGTGTGTGTGTGTGTGTGTGGGTTACTTTAAAAATGTATTGCATAACACATGATCTAATTACCAGTTAAATATAAGTGTAACCGACTCCAATTATTACTATATTAAAATAATATTAGAATAATTACTGTTGAATTACTTCTGTTTCAAAGCCAAATATAAATATATATCAACTTTAAAATGTTCATGTTATTTCAGCAAATTAATCATTTACACACGTGGGAACGTGCACATTTATCTGGTCAAAATCCGAATCCCAATATCGATACATAGATATATATCGTCCAGCCCACATCACGCTCTGTTCATATCCCAACATCGATACACATAGATATATATCGTCCAGCTCACATCACGCTCTGTTCATATCCCAATATCGATACACATAGATATATATCGTCCAGCCCACATCACGCTCTGTTTATATCCCAATATCGATACACATAGATATATATCATCCAGCCCTACTATCAGTACAAACATGTTACACAGTAATAATATTAGAGTAGTCAGAATAGTAATCGTAGTCGTGCCTGTACCTAAATACTTACAATAATTAAAATTACAGACTGTTTTTTAAATCCTGATTCTGTAACGCTGTTCTGTTACAAACCAGCCCTGATAATAGGATGCCCGTCTGTTTGAGGCGTAACTCAGTGCCAGATAAACAGCTGACCTGGTCTCCTGTTTAATAGATGTAACAGCATGATGTTCGGTTACGCAGTTCAGGCTACAGATGGGAAGTTAATATGAATTATAAAATGGTACTTGTAAGGATGGTCACAGAACATGGGGGAATAAATGAAGACGCAGGCGGGGGGCAGAAACACAGCTGGGGGACGACTTCTTTAATCATATTCAATAACACCACTGCTGGCATTTTAACTATTCACACAACGTGGAGCTTCACTGCCGGTACAATATGTGTGTCTGCTCCTCTAATGATCTGTATAAGGCTGTGTGTGGCTCCTTCTGTAATTATACACAATCTGTGTGTGTGTGTGTGTGTGTGTGTGTGTGTGTGTGTGTGTGTGTATGTGTGTGTGTGTGTGTGTGTGTGTGTGTGAGAGTGTGTGTGAGTGAGTGTGTGTGTGTGTGTGTGTGTCTATATCTATACACTATCGGACCAAACTGCAACAACTGTGGTGGGCAGAAGGTCCAAAAGGACAGTTAGATTTTGGAGCATTGCTGTGAGGATCTGATGGCATTCAGTGACAAGTGTTAGAGAGGTCAGGAAGTTGATGGTCACCACCCCACCTCATCCCCAACTCCCCAGCTCATCCCCTAAGTACTGGATGGATCTCCATCATTCCAGGGAACGCAGTTCCTCTGCTCCAGAGCTCAATAACAGGGGGCTTCATGTCCTTCATGTGTGTGTGTTTGTGTGTGTGTGTGTGTGTGTGTGTGTGTGTGTGTACGTGCATTTCCTCATCTGTGTGTCAGCAAGGGTTGCAAGTTAGTTTATTGCATTCCTTAGAAGATGTGTCCACAGACATTTGGACATGCAATGGACTTCAACAATACAGAAATTCCAAACGTGTACGTTTAAGAAGATGATGGTGAATTACACTAATAATGGTGAATTTGAATAAAGACGGCCCACCGGCCCGGGCTGAGCTCCCATGCCACTCGTTCAGAGGCCGACTTTGGGCTCCCCTGTCCATCCTTCTCCTCCATGCAAAGGAAAAGCTTCCTCACAGGTGATCCCATGATGCCCGCTCTTCCGGGTAAAAACAGAGGGAGACCGAAGGTGCCCAAGGAAGTGAAGGAAAGGGAGCAGCGGGAATGTTTGGGTCCTGCTCCTTTAATAACGATGGAGTCCGTTCTGCTCCTGCAGTGCTCAGGGGAGACACTCCGGCTTTGTAGCTAATTAACTCCAACACATGTGGAAGCAGACACTCGAGCATGGCAGGGTTGGTGGGGGTTAAACCGGCAGACCTTAACGCATCACTGAGAAACCTTGGGGGTGTGGCGGTGGGGGGGTGGGGTGTTTCGCTGAAAGCCATATCACAGCTTTACTAATACCTCCAGAGACATCACACACACATACATACTGTACACACAATCAGTGGAGATTAAACACCACTGCTCTCCCATGGCAATAACCCAATTCATCTATGCGGCGAGCTAACAGCCGTGTCTAAAAATCAGACACAATCAGGTGCGCCCGGGGCTTACAGTGACAGCGCAACAAACGACTGCATTACCGAGAGCATGGAAATAGAGCCGGTGAACGGAAGAGGTGGACACTTCTCAACACATATGGATTTTTCAAGTGTCGAAGCAATATAGTGCACATGGATCCGGAATTGATGGACTGGCCAGTGGAGAGATATCGCAACTATTCTCAGCCGAAGCTCCTTTATACTCATTACGAGATGATCAGTCCAGCCTCAGTTTCGCTGTACTATCCTATGGGATCTGGACATGGAGTAGGACGCAGCAATCCCTCATTCTTAACCCTCGTGTTATCTTAATAGTACTTCTTTGGACAATTGGCATCTTCTTCTCTTGGATTAGGACAAGATCACACCCCTGAACAGCTTTCACAGCTGCAGCAGAGACTCGCTATTACCATAGGAGGACAAGGTTTGTGTGTGTGTGTGTGTGTGTGTGTATGTGTGTGTGGATGTGGGTGTGTGAGAGGGATTTTGTGTTTTTGGGGAATGTAATTGATTTTATAACTGGCAGGTCAAAAAAGGCCCCAAGACATCTTTGTCCCCTGGAGAAATGGCTTTCCTGGAAATATCGACAACCATTATTTTTCCCGTTTTCCAACCTTCCACACACTTTAGGAGAAGTCATCAAATTCCATGCTGAAAAAAGATCAATAAGGGGGGGTTTCTCTAAAATTTAATGTAGTTGCGGGTCATTTTTGGCCCTTAAGACAACACGAGGGTTAAGACACAGAGGGGCTGTTTATGTTGGTAACTGGAAAAGACAGCAGTGTGTGGACAGTCCGGTGTGGCAGAAAGAAATGCCATCGTTTACATTGTTTTTGTTAATGCTAATAATCTTAGCATTAATCATCTTTCACTTGTGGACCTTGAGCCATAATTTAATAATGAATGGACCAATAGAAATGCTCCAAACTTGCAATACAAGCTTCCAAAAGAGTGAAATGAAACGAAATGTGACCGACCCAGACGGGGATCATATGACACATTAAATATAACATTCATGGCTCAATTTTGTCACTTTATTATTAATGAAATTAAAGTTAAATCTCCATATTGGACATATTTCACTTTTTGACAGAATTTGACTTTTTGTGATTTACATTGTGTCAAATTTTGCCACCCGTTCAGAGGCTGCCTTCGGGCTCCCCTGCCATCTCTTCAGACTGGCTGCCCACCTGCCAGCTACCCGACTTGGTCTGGCTTCCCACCTGCCATCAGCAACTATGCAGACCCCAATTATCTGCTACTGTTACTATTACGTCCAGCGTATGGAAAACTACCCTCATTACTTGAGCACACATGTGCATTAAAGCAGATGTGGTGGTCCAGATGTGGTGGTCAGTTATCAATAATGTACGAGTGGTCTGACCAGAGGAGGATGGGTCCCCCGTGGTAAGCTTGGTTCCAAGCTCTGAGGGAGTTGTTCCTCGTCACCCTTGCTTGCTCACCGGGTTATTCTGTCTTTACCCTTTCTCCATATATTGAATAGAATTTCAATCTTGGTTTCTACACAAGCTTGTGTCAAATTTTCAGATGAATGGATCATCAGAAATGCTCCAAATGACCGAAATTTGAGCTTGAAATTTTCCTTCTCCTGTAAAGTGGCCGTTTTTGAGGCACGATTTTTATGTGACAGCAATAATTCTGTGTGTATTGATTTGTTATGACACAAATATCATATGTCAGGAGAAATATGTCAGCATGTCTAAAATGCACTGCTGGGAAAAGTTGCAGAAACACCAGTTTGCTACTGGAACATTATGGGAAAAGGACAGCAATCACTAGGGTTAACGGTCATCGCAGGCTGAACCTGCACCACCCACCAGACTTCAACATCCACCACTACAAGCACTCGCCGTCAACACACACCTGGTTAAGCAGCAATGCTGACATCCGACAGATCTCGGTCTGCGATGTCAGCCTTCGGTTTGTACGAGCAAAACGTTCACAGTTCAATCCTGTCAGTCTCGCTCCGTCCTCGTGTCTGGGCCCAGAAGATAACCGCATCTTTCCTCCGCAAACACACCAGAGTTTCTTGACCCGTGCTATTTGCTGCACTTGGTCTGGCAACGCAGTGCTCTCTTAAACCCTCCACGGGGGCAATGGGGGGGCCGGGAAAAAAAAAAAACCCAGAATCCTCACCAAGGGCAAACGAACAAATCAGGGCCTGAATATTTATGACTAAAGGCATGAATTTTCCCTCGTAAATGAAGAAAGTCATATTAAAGGGGCGTGATTAGCATGTTTGCCACATATGAGAAATTGGATTCGGAAGAAGAGGGAGAGATGAGGTGAGGCGGGCCCTCAGGTGGGACGGAGGACCTTTAGAGGGGAAACCTTCACCTACAGAAGGAGACAGCAGGCTTTCTATAGCATTAAACATCAGGCAGGGTTCAAGTGAGCTGTAGTCCTCAGCAAACAACGTAAACAATGCATATATTACATCGTACAGAGTCAACACTGATGATAGTCGCCCTCATGAATTTAAAATTATGCGTGGAAATTTACATAGTAATACGGAGTTCTTTAAAGCATTGTTTTCATTAAGTATCCAACCTGAACAGATAATGACTTTTTACACAATTTGTCCTCGAGAAATGAGCTCCTCTCAACTCGACTCAGAATAAATAACACTTTAAAGGTTCACGACAGCATATGCATAAATACGGCAGATCAAATGAGCACAAACTGCTTCGCGAACAACCGAAGAACTGCAATAAAGAGCCCAGCCAGGTCGTCGTGTGTGGTCAGGTAGAAAGCAGGGTCCACTCCTTCAATTTAGACCACAAACAGCATTTCGGGTTGGAACCAAAATGAAACATAACCCATAATCGTCCTCTGTCCCACAACAATGTGATTTTGAAAACATTGTTAGCAATAATGCATTTATAAGGAACTTCATTTACATCTGATCTCCAGGTATCGAGTATCTCTGAAACCCTGTTTCTCTGCATCCTTTATTCTCCTCCGTCCACCCTGATCTTCAATGGTCAGGACCCCACAGGACCACCACAGAGCAGGTGTTATGTGGGTGGTGGGTCATTCTCAGCGCTGCAGTCACACTGACATGGTGTTGGTGTGTTAGTGTGTGTTGCGCTGGTACGAGTGGATCAGACACAGCAGTGCTGCTGGAGTTCTTAAACACTGTGTCCACTCACTGTCCACTCTCCTACCGAGTGTCTCCACCTTGTAGACGTTCAACCATGGCAACTTCATTGGTTCATACTGCATTTTATTGCATGTAATTAATCCTTATTTTCCCTCCACAGTATATAACATACAGCAACGGCTGAGGACGTTTTCACACTTGCTTTGGTCTGTTGGGAAATTTGGGAATTTGTTCTGGTCCACAAGATCTCCATGTGTCTTTGTTTACCTGCGTTTGGTGTAATGTGATCTGGAGTTTTCACACGAAAGGCTCTTTTCGCGCCGAGGTAAACAGAGCTTTAAACCTTGACTTCCATTACTGTTGCACCATCACTTCTGCAGACTTCCAAACCTGAAACACACAGGCTTGTAAGCTCCATTAGGTGAGAGTGTATTGAGAGATCAGTGTTAAACTACCGTGCAACAATGTAGTGTGAGGGACAAGCACGGCAGGTGCATATTCCTTAATGACATAAACGTGTTAGAAAGGAGTAGGCGGCGGCCGCTCCGAGTGCAGTGGATTCGCTATCGATCACACAAGGCAATGCTCAGCGAGCGACAGACCAGCACAAAGCTGTTCGACCATCGATTTCCATGCAGCACAGGAGGCTCTCCTAGACCCCCTCGTGGAAGGGATCAAGGAAGCTCACCACAGTTAAATGACACAGATGAGCAGATGATAATCACTTTACCAGCAAGAACAGGGCTGGTGTTGGTCTTTGCTCGTCGGCTTTCGATCCATTTTACCCTTCCATACACAGAACTACACAGATACACACTAGTGAGCACACGTGCCCGGAGCGGTGGGCAGCCCTTTCCGAAGCAGCTGGGGAGTTCAGTGCCTCGCTCAAGGGCACTTTACTCATGTCCTGCCAGTTCAAGGATTCGATCTGGTGACCTTCCAGGCACAAAGCTGGTTCCCTCACCACCAGACCACAGCTGATCCCAATGTACTGGATAGGTACACATTCCAACTATGACCTGAAGACCGCAGGTTCAAATCCCTGGTCACACTGCTTGCCATGGGCAGTCAGAGTCTAAGAGAGCGAAACTGGCTGTGCTCTCTTTGGGTGGGTAGATGGCGCTCTGTCCCCACCCGGTGCAAGGCGTCTAACATTCGTCTCTAAGCACTGATTTGTAGCATTAAAGTGGGTTTTTATAATAAATACCAAGTTATTTCTGTCCATATTCACTAGTTCTATTATTCGCTATCCAATGTGGACCAGAGGATTACCCCCTCGCAATCGGAGACACCTCGTCCTACCACTGTCACCACTGGTTTCTACACAGGGCTTCGTGACGTCCATCCTGCTATATTCAGCATTTCTGAATATTACAATAAAATAAATGATTGATTTTTTAATCCAAACGTTTGACGTAGTGTCGTAGTGTAGGCCGATATATTGTTTTGTTACCTTGTGGTCATTTATTTAAGGTGGTCAGTCTGTTTTTTTACCTCCCCTGACCCCTTAAATCATTAACATACTTTCTTCATCTTGTCTCCGGTAACCTTCTCTCAGTCATTAGGTCTTAAGATAGGGACACGGAGACAAGCTCCGCATCTTTCAGCATCGCATTGTGCCTGGGCCTGTGCGCAGTCATAATCACGGCACCCACACGTCCACATCGATCGATCCAGCTGTCACGGACGGTCTTCACTGGACATGCGCTGCAGTTATAAATCTCGACTAATGGACCTTTTCTAGACTGGTCTCATCTCGATTCAGGTATAACGACTGTTGCAGGCAAGGCAGGAAGGTCAAGGGTGACTCTGGGGACCAAATGAAAAGGTAACGTGGTGACTTTATCTCCAGCTTCCTGGCTCCTTGGGGCCTGCTCATGCTGATAAAATAATCCGTCAACGCGAGCAGAACCAACATGTAGCAGGGGAGAGCGGGTTACGGGGGGCTCTACTGACCCAAACAATAAGCGATGGCTTCAATATTCTCTACAGTCCAGAAGATGTTTAGTACCAAGAAAACAAAGAAACGGTTATCGTTCCCCAAAAGGTACAAAGGCTTTGTTGAAATGGTGAGACGACACCTAGGCCTGGTCGTCGATAAAACCTCTGACGGTGTCCTGTGGCACCAAGATATTAGCAGCAGATCCTGATCCAAGTCCTGTAGGTTGTGAGGTGGAGCCTCCACAGATCACATCAATGAGCCTTGGGTCCCTGAGACCCTGTCACTGGTTCACCGTTTGGCAGGTACTGACCACCACACATTGGAAACACCCTACAGGACCTGCCTGATGTTCTGAAGATGTCATAACCCAGTGCTTAGAATCATACACATTCCCAACTTATACCTTCTTGAATCACATCAAGTTCAACGACTGACTGTTCCCATGTTGTCCAATATGTCCAGTATGTCCAAGTGTTTGTGGACAACCCTACTAAGGAATGCATTTGGCTGACACACAGCTTGTCTAGTCCCTGTAGAGAAGTATTGTCAAGAGAACTGGACGCTCTAGAGCAGACAAACATGAACCTATTGCCACCATTCCTCACACCAGGCGTGGGCTAGAGGGCTATGAAGCCTTCCATTCATCAGTGGAGCAGTGGAACTGTGTTCTCTGGAATGACGGAGCTCCATTAAGCACTTTTTGGGATGAGATGGAGAGATTGAGTGGTGGTCACTGATATCTTGACCTCACTCAAGCTCTTGTCCCTGACATCAATCCAATGTCTACAGTAGAGACAGTGTCTCCAATAAAAAATTGGACAAATGATCTTTTCATAAGCAGGTGTCCCAATATTTTTGTCCATAGAGTGTAGATCCTATAGCCTGACATGAGCCACTGGAAGCAGATAATCAATGGTCGTTCACTCCGCTTCACATCAGTGGTTCTAACGTTACTGATTGTTCTATATATCATTATTCGGGTTCATATTATCGCCGTATTGGACAACAAACGGCTTTACGTCATTCTGTCATTTTCTGCAGGAGTTCGATAAAAATGAGCTCCAGCAGCCACAGACATTAAACACGTGATACCGATGACATTAACGCACTGGAACTACACGAGGGAAGCTGAGTCTGAATCTAGGAAGAGTCACAACGAGAAAGATAAGTATTCTATTAAGCTCGCGTGTGCGCTGACTAAATCAAATAATCCACTGTCTTGGCTTCCTAATCAATCGGGCCTGATGGGGGAATTGTTATTTCAATAAATGATCTCCATTGATTGAGGCAGGGCACAGCACCCAAATCCCATCTTAATTTAAACATGATGTGAGCCCATGTTAAGGGGCAAGGTAATTAATTGCGGTGTCCCAAGTGTAAATCAAACCGCCATCTGTTGCTGTAGCAACTGACCAATCCGCTAATAACTCCATTACTCTCCATCAGTACAGAGCTCGAGCACTTTCACACAGGACGAATATACGACGATGTAAAACAAACTATGACATAACGTCAAGCCAAGGTGTGTGTGTGTGTGTGTGTGTGTGTGTGTGTGTGTGTGTGTGTGTGTCAAGTTTGAGCAGGCTGTTTTAAAATATTAAATTATTAAAATCTGTATAACAGATGATGTCATCGAAATGTTACAAATGTATTTTTTACAATATTCTATTTTTATAATTTGCACTATCCTTAAGGCAGGGTGATATAAACAAAAATTCAAATCCCGATACAGTTTAACTAATTGGCGATAAAGGATATGAAATACGATACATGATGTGGAAAAAATGAGGAAACCCAATTAAATCCTTCTTTTTAATTATGCTTAAACATATTGAAATTGTCGCTCTGTTTATATCCCGATATAGATAAAAATATCGATGTATCGCTCAGCCCGTATCCCGCTCTGTTTATATCCCGATATAGATATAAATATCGATATATCGCTCAGCCCGTATCCCGCTCTGTTTATATCCCGATATAGATATAAATATCGATATATCTCTCAGCCCGTATCCTGCTCTGTTTATATCCCGATATAGATATAAATATCGATATATCTCTCAGCCCATATCCCGCTCTGTTTATATCCCGATATAGATATAAATATCGATGTATCGCTCAGCCCGTAACCCGCTCTGTTTATATCCTGACCAAACTAGGTCAACAAACCAGTTGATGTGAAGTATGTGGAGACACAGCCACATAGGTAATGATGATGGGATGTAGGTATATCATCCATCAACTTGATTTGGACCTTGCTAAAGAATCAGGTACCTCAAACCTTCTCCACCTGCTTCTCATTTTCAGATGCACCTGAAACCTTGAGTAGCACCTCCAACTCCAGCGCTTGTGGTACAGTGGGCCTTCTGTGTGCTGCTGTTTCAATCACTGTATAAACGAAGCTCAATGCTGCCTTTATTGTTGGGTGAACTGCACTATTTTCTCGAATCAGGACACATTTCATTCACTGCAGGCCTTTTCAGACTGCTTCCACAACTCGGTCAAACCGTAACATCTCCAAATCTGTCCATCTGATGGGAGACAGTGTTGCAGATGAGTCAGCAGCATGGGGTCCCAACCAGGGCACAGCCAGATAAGCCCACCACTGTGAGAGCTGATAGTCCTGCCCTCCGGCTTCCAAATGCACCAAACGTTACACAAGCTGCGGAGCTCCAGCACTTATGACGAAGGCCAAGAACGGCCAGGGGTGATATGACCGTACACCTGTAGGACAAACACAGGGGCTATAAATGAGCCTGGCTAATTAATCACACCCTGTGGTCTATTCCTCAGACGTTAATTAAATCAACCTCGGCCACCATGTTAGTTCAGCATTGAATATGATATTTTTTATTTATTTAATATTTATTGGCTAATGAAGTCAGATAACGGAAGCTGTAAGTCACCAATTTAACATTAAGCATCAATAAATCCTCACATATCATGACCTATAGCTTTTAATATTTTCACCAATAATGAAGCACTACTTTTTTTCCATCTCAGCATCTTTGGGATTTGGGATAATCTCTTGATGACAAGGCAAGACCTCTGCAGACCACGTCACCCAGAAACCCAAGTGTGAGGCTGAATCCTTTTAACTACACTGCAGCTAAACACAATCCACTGCTTGATAAAATAACCAAACAATGAAACATAGCCACATTTCTTAATTTCCCATGAGCACGCTTAATGCCAGGCATGAATTAGAGGGGTATAAAGCCCCCCAGCACTGAGATCTTGAGCAATGGAACTGTGTTTTCTGGAATGGTGCTGCTTCATCCAACATTTTTGGGATGAGTTGGGGACCTGGTGGGGTGGTGCTCATCCAACATTCTAACCTTAATATGGCTGAATGCAATCAAACCCTCACAGCAATGCTCCAAAGTCTAGCAGAAAGCCTTCTCTGGACAGCACAGGCTGTTACTCCAACACAAGCAGGATAAATTATTTTTAATACCCTTGATTTCAGAAGAAACCATGGATGAGCAGCTGTCCCAATTCTTTTGCCCACACATTCATCATTGAATTCTGAAAGGCAAACTGACATATTTCATATTTATTGTATTAAAGTGGCATATCTGGAGACACTGAGACATCTCGAGACACTGAGACATCTCGAGAAATCTCGAGACACTGAGACATCTCGAGAAATCTCGAGACACTGAGACATCTCGAGAAATCTCGAGACACTGAGACATCTCGAGACATTGAGACATCTCGGGACACTGAGACATCTCGAGACATTGAGACATCTCGGGACACTGAGACATCTCGAGACACAGACATCTCGAGACATTGTCTGATTGTGTAAATTATGAATATATATATTATATATATATAAATTATATATAAAATATGCTGTTACATGTAATTAATATAGAATCGATATAAAATAGGATGTTTTGCTTTTATGAGCAAAATTATTAACACGGGTGAACTTTTCCATATCGCTTGGTTTAACTGAACATATAGAAATATAAAATTATACGTTTAAACATTCATTTATACTGTATTCTCAGTTATCGGATTCTTAATCAGTTATATCAAATATATCGGCCCGGCTCTAATCGGAGCAGCTCATAAACCTCATATTTCTATTAAAGAATGAATCAAACAAGCTTCAGACATCAGTCAAGTCCAGTCACATCATGCCTTCGACTACTTGATGACCTTTGGTCAAAGAGAAAGATGAGTAACTTTGAGCTGGTGCTGAATTCTTGCAGTTGCTCCAGCTCTGGGCAACTGGGGATGGACGTTGATGTAACAGAGCAGACCGGGGGTCCGTCCAGGCTGTGCGGGAATGCGGCGTGATGTTAATCAGCTCGGTGCCCCAGGCCGTACGGAGCAGCCCAAAGCTATTCCTTTTCGTTTTGTGTCTCCTCAGGAGCGAGGGAGAGACAACAGCCTGCCTGCTGAGCAGAGGAGGAGATGCATGATCTGTAATCATTTAGTGGAGAGCAGAGAAATGGAGGAGAGAGAATGATAACAGTGTCATCACAGAGTGGAGATAACACCATTAGCTTCGGCTGTGATTCATCAGACACTTGGTTACCGTTCTCCCCGCTGCGGTGGAGCACAAACTCCGTCCTTTGTTCTCGTCCTACACTACCTTCACTTCCTCTCCTGCCACCAACGTCTTCTCACTTGGTCTAGAAGACAAATGTGTCCTTGCACTAAGCCTCCTGAAACTGTGTTCATATAGCAGATTTACTTTAGGAGACTTGTCCACGGGACCTGCTCGGTACTTACAGTCCTCAACTCCACTCACTGCTAGACCTGTTCCACCACAAGAACTCTGGTTCTTCAGCTGGTTCTGTAAACTGGTTCAACCATTCAAACACTTAAATAAAATATCTATATATATAATATATATATATATTTAAACAGCAGGGTGATTGATAGTCGATACATAATGCCGATATCATAAAATGCTTTTGTTTGTTTTTTGCAACATAGAATAATAATAATAATAATAATAATAATAATAATAATAATAATAATAATATAAAATTACATTTTTAGCACTATTACTGTCTGCACTGTCTCCGCTGTTTGCTCTGCAGTGACATATTATGAATAAAATATCATATAAACTATGGCAATACTAGCAAAGACTTTACATGTATCGGACGAGACATTATTTTTTGCATTTAGTGCCTTTATTGGTATTTTCGTGTTTATTTATGACACCAATAACACTGGATGCACATCGTGCTGTATATTTAAATCATTTCAATAACCTTTAATTACAATGTTTCTATGACATATCGAACCGCCTCCACACAAACGACCCACCGATGATCTTCTCTGGAACTAAATCGATTCAGAATCTACATAACAAATGTGATATTGAGATTTTTAAAATCCATTTTTATGTACAAATTATATCTTGATATTGACGGGATAATGCTCGGCCTTACGATAAACTCTCGATGAAAACCTGTGATTTGAGAGACGGACATGGAATGTCTACAACATTCCGGATGCAGTTTGTTTTTCGCACAAAACAAAGCACACGCGAATAAACAAATTCCACATTAAACCAAACAGCTATTTCATTTGCATTTGAGCTCCACTCGGCATCCTCCGCTGCCTCGGTGACAGGGCGCCTTCATTAAACCCCACCTCCTCCTTCCATTAGCCCGAGCAGAGCGTTGAGTAAACAAACATCATCTCGCATCACTTCTGCACGTTCGTCTCATTAATTGAGCCGGCCGTTCCGCCGACGGAGGCGTCCAAGCAGACAAGGATCATGTCTAAATCATTCAGAGATAGTAGGTTCCCATCTCCTGATGAGGCATCGGGGTAGTCGTGCCTCTCGGTGAGGAGCCTCGGTTTAGAGAACAGGCGTGCAGAAGATGGGCTGAGGCTGCAGGGCTGGGGGCAGCTTGGAGCTGACTGACCACATCACTCAGCACAACGTCAGCAACGTGAGCAGCAAAGAGCACCGAGCCCCTGCGCGCCAACTCTGGACATGATTAGTGAGTTGCTGACTTTGTTTGGCTGAGTGGACTATCTGCAGCACAGCAGACGTGAGCAGCTCAGGGGGCTCGATGTGGACAAAACAGTAGGACCGCAATGCGATGACATCGCTTCGCATTGTGACCTCCACACCGGTGACCATAAATCCACCTCTTTTGCATCGTTTTTGACTTTTGGACAAGGTGAAGAGGACATTGCGTCGGAATTTGGTGGCGAATGGACCAACAGACATTGGTCTCCAGGGAAGGCTTTCTTCTAGATTCTGAAACGTTGCTCTGAGGATCTAATTGCATTCAGCAACGAGACCTTCAGTGAGGTCAGTTTGTTGGATGCTCCCCACCTCACCTCATTCCCAACTCAAATCCCAAAACTATTATCCGGAGCATCATCATTCCAGGGAACACAGTTCCACTGCTCTACAAATCATCTCATGCCAGGCATTACAGTGTTTAAACCCTCCAGCAGCACTGCTGTGTCTGATCCACTCGCACCAGCACCACAGCCCCAAACACACCATTGTTGTGTCAGTGTCACTGAGTGAGAATGACCCACCACCCACATAACAGCTGCTCTGTGGTGGTCCTGTGAGGTCCTGACCACTGAAGATCAGGGTGAAAGGAGTCTAGTCTGTGATTACAGAACTACAAAGAGCTCCCGTATGGTCAGAGGAGCTGATACTATAGGTAGGAAGTGGTCCTAATGTTATGGCTGATCAGTGTATAGTGGTATTTGGCTTTAGTTGTACTCCTAATACAAGGAAATTCCATATTGCACAATGTCACCATTACAATTAGGAACCAATAGCTCAAACAGCCCCACTGCTCAGTCCTGCTTTGGGGTGAATCAATGACTGCATGAAGAAGGAGAAAGTACTGATGAACTGCAGCAATTCAATTCACTTCTTCTGCTGACCAAGCGGCGCTTCTGACCACTGGCTCCGGCAAAGTAACAAGGGCACTGTGAAGGAAAGGCCAGTCACACAGAAACGACACTGTGCTGTTTCCATAAACCCAACAACCATAACATTAGGACCACTTTGTTTCTACATTCACTGTCATTCTATCAGCTCAGCTCTATCAAGATCAGCGTCTGATCTTCAAACGGTCAGGACCCCACAGGACCACCACAGAGCAGGTACTGTATGGCGGGTCTCTGCAGTCACACTGACATGGTGGTGGTGTGCTAGTGTGTGTTGCACTGGTACAAGTGGATCAGACACAGCAGTGCTGCTGGAGTGCTTAAACACTACGTCCACTCAATGTCCACTCTATTAGATACTCCTACCTATGATGGCCATTCGCTAGTCCATCACCGGTGCACATTCAGCAGTTGGTGCAGTGCCTCTGAGGGGTTTAAACACTCCAGCAGCACTGCTGTGTCTGGGACGTATCTGGGTAACAGCGACTGTTGCATTTGACTTTGGGTCACCTTTGGTCACGCAGGTCAACCAGTGTGGTCATGCTGGTCAACCAGCTAAACCATCAAACCCATGCAAGCAGCATGACCAGTTTTAGGTGGGCAGGCTGATGTTTTGTGAAATTTTGCGGGCGAATGTGTGAGATATATGTGGGCAGTGCAGCCTCCAAACCGTCATATGTGCTGCATAAATAGTAACATCGTGGAGATAAGATGTTCTGCCTGAAGCAAACGGCGGCTGGACTTCAATGAATTCAGTCCTAACCTCATGCTAATGCAGCACTTGTGGTTATCAAGCGAGTGCACGCGTGTTGGGGTGACATCATCCATCATCCACACTCGGTAATACAGAGCAAGCTTCGCTGAGGAGTCACTCACACACAGCCTCTTTTATCTCTCTCTCTCCCACCATTTGTTTCTATGTCTCTCGCCCTCCGTTTCTATCTCTTTCTCTCTCCTGCAGTTTTTCTCTCCTCACCCTGTAAAACATAAGACACCGACAGAAAGAGGCTGTGTGTGTGTGTGTGTGTGTGTGTGTGTGTGTGTGTGTGTGTGTGTGTGTGTGTGTGTGTGTGTGATGGCCCAGTATGCATTTATTACATATAACAGTGCAGATATAATATAGCATCACATTTATTATTGTGTGTGTGTGTGCATGTTGTATTGTGTTTGTGTTTGCTGTGATGCTGATACATACATCTCTCTCTCTCTCTCTCTCTCTCTCTCTCTCTCTCTCTCTCTCTCTCTCTCTCTCTCTCTCTCTCTCTCTCTCTCTCTCTCTCTCTCTGCAGTGCACACTGGCATCCATCCAAAGCTACAGTCATGTGCTCTCTGCAGGGAGTCAGTGTGTACCATTCCTGCCCCACCTCCCCCACCTCCCAGTCCTCTGTCTCCCTGGAGATGGACGGCCCAGTTTCCGAAATATTGCAATTCCCTCGAGGACACGTTTGCATCCTATACCACCCTCGACATACCAGACTCCTGCTCTCTCGCTTGCTCTCTCCGCATTTCGAAAGAGAAGATGAAGAAGATAAAGTGAGAGAGAGAGAGGTAAAACATTGTACAGCTGGAAGAAAAAGCGAATGGTCATCTGTATCACAACAGTTAGGCGCATAAATATTTGGACAGTGACACGAGGCTTCATGATATGTGCTCTGCATGCCACCACAGGATTTAGTGAAACATCTGAGCCTTAGGAACTGTGTGGACTCTGAAAAGTTTAATTCAAGGGGTTGATCCTATGAAATGTTTAGGAATTACAACCATTTTTCTACAAACCCTCCTCATTTCAGGGGCTCAAACTTACCTTGACCTTACGTTCATCCGTAAAGTGCAGTTCCAGAACTGGGCTGGCTCCTTTTGAATGTTTTTGCTAAAGTCTAATCTGGCCTTTCTATTTTTGAGGCTGATTAATGGTTTGTACCTTGTGGTCGGTCCTCTGTATTTGCTCTCATGAAGTCTTTGATGGATATCAAAGCCACTTTCTCCAGAATGCCAACTGTTGTTTTGTACTCTGATGGATGGTCTGCTTCACTTCCATTGAGAGATCGCTGACCTCCTAACTTGGCCTTACAGCACCCACCTGAGATGCGACAGCAACTGTGTGGCAACACTGTGGCAACCATCTAATTACCGCATAACCAGTTTATAACACCACCATAACCAGCGTGGGGTTTCCAAATCAACTGTTCATGTTTTGCCTGTAACCACCTAGATTGCATAGCAGTAATGAATTGGTAACCAATAAGCAACACCAGGGCAACCACCTGAAATAGCATAGCAGCCACCTGGGTAGCATAGCTGCTGTTAGGCAGTAAATAAACACAGTGCTGGCTGTGGTATTCAGTGTGTGCTGGACTCTGTAGAGAACTCCAGCCTCCTCTTAAAGGAAAAGTGGTCCAGAGGTTGAATCAGACACCTCAACCCTCGTTAGTCGGTGTGTGTGTGTGTGTGTGTGTGTGTGTGTGTGTGTGTGTGTGTGTGTGTGTGTGTGTGTGTGTGTGTGTGTAAATGCCAGAGATGACTTCATTAGCTCAGGAGGGTCCAGCAGGGCAGTGTTGCTCTCTAGGAGAGCCGTGTTCATAAAGGCCAAACTTCTAATCCACACACACACACGCACACACAACCTGCCGTATAACCCCCCACCACCACCACCACCCCCCAACTTGGGTCAAACGTGCATGTGCACACACAAACACACACACACACCTACACTCGCATGCACCTTCGTCCTCATTTGTATACACCAGCACATGCTTACACACATCAAAAAAAACACTGTTCAGGTACACACACACACACACACACACACACACACACACACACACACACACCGACTGTTGCATATGTACTGAACTTGCACATTGGCACACACTCCCAGACACACTAGCATACAGCTGCAGAGAGGGGGGGGGTGTCACTAAGAGAGGGAGGGGACAAAGAGAGAGTACACTGATACACACACACAATCACACACACACACACACACACACACAGCTGCACGTATGCTTCCACACTATGCAAATGGCAGACAATGGGGGTTCTGCTGGCGGCGGACTGAAATAAAGGGATAAGGAAAAAACAAAGACAGGTGACCTCCTGCTGAATGTCTGCAACTATGCTAATACACTCATTGTTGTTTATTTATTCATTTACTCCTGCCAGCGAAGGGGGGAGCGGTGGGCTCCGGCAGGCCCAGCAGCACCTGCTTCACACTTTACACACAATAGCAGGGGATGTGAAAGGTTAGGGAATGAAAATCTAAAGCAAGGTCGAGTCTAGAGCTGGAATTAAAATCACCGAAATGATTTCATCTGATCTTATCGATCTGTAAACACTGCGGCTTGAGTCTGATATCAGCTACGATCAAGATCCTGAGATTTGTCACCATCTCAACATAAAGCTGATTAAAATTAAGTGTCTGGTTTCAAATTGCAACCACCAGACACCTCTGATACCAACGAAATCCTGAAATGGTCAAAGGAAAGCTGAATCAGACTCAGAAAGCCTCAGGAAGAGGAATCTGCTCTTAATCAGCTTGACCACACTAGAGCTAAACACACATCAGAAGGGTTCTCAGTTCCCCAGCCCCATTACGACTCTCCCATACTGGATGCTTCTGACACTTGCAGGGTGAGAACTGCCGCCATTGCATCATTGCTGGGCAGCCAACGCACTCGGGCGAAAGCGCAGCTCCCCAGATCCGATACAATGGCTACGATATGCCTGTGCAACCAGCATTTTACTGAGTGTGATGAGGGGAGAGAGCGCCATCTACCCACCCAGAGTGGGAGAACAGTCAGAGGGAGAGCGAAACTGGCCTGATCTGGGTGGGTAGATGGCACTCTCTCTCCCCACATCACACTCAAGGTGATGCTGGTTGGCACGGCGCTTTCCTCCAAGTGCATTGGCTGTACGCCGAGGATGCAAATACCAGCAATTCGGAAAGAGGTGGTGGTTGACGTCATACGCATAGGAGGAAACGTGCTCGTCCTCACCCTCCTAGTGTCGGGAGCGGGGTCGGTGAACTGGCACTTGCGAATTTGCAGGAGAAAATCGGGGGTAAAGCACGGACTTGGCGTGAAAAGGTGTCGTAAACCAGCCAGAAAAAAAAAACGTATCGTTAGCTTTTTCCAAACATAAGACAAAGGCAAATCAATGCATCTGAGCAGTTTTCACCCCAAATAAGGTCAATTTATACGTGAAAGAACAACCGAAAATACTCAACAAATGCATTATTTATCATCTTTAATGAGCTCCAAATTATACCTGCCAGTCAGACCTAATAATACACTTTTTAAACAGCATCAAAACATCCATATCAAACCTTATTTTCCGTCTTTAACGGAAACCTCTCGAGCTCTCACTGTGTGAGGGAACCATTAAAAGGAGTGTACAATCACTTTAGGCATATCATTTTCATCACCCTCCCCAAAAGCCAGTCATCTCATGTTCCCATGACAACAGCCCCGGAGAAAAGCTAGAAAGAGAAACTTAAAAAAAAAAAAAAGCAAAGGGGAAGGAATGCAGCGGTGACCTTCAGAACAACTGAAGAGCTATACCATCAAAAATGAATCCAGCACATACACCCTCTATGTACACACTCTCGGTTACAACCCTCAGGGCTGCTGTCAAACAGCTTCTACAGGTCAGAAATCTCCCCCCGTGTGATCATATCACACCGTAAAGGAGTAGACAAAACAGGCTGGACTCCATCCAGACAGTCCAGGGCAGCGTAGTCTCCTAACAGGCCTCAGCAACACCGTGATACATTACCGTTTTCCTGAATGACACCCTAACACAGATACCATCACACTGGCTGCTGGTAAAAGCATGTGCTTTTCATGCTGCGATGAAAGTTTACTTTACATTGACTTTACATCTACAGGGTGGACCAGCTTGGAAGGAGGGTCTAATAGAGTGGACAGTGAGTGGACACAGTGTTTAAACACTCCAGCAGCATTGCTGTGTCTGATCCGCTCATATCAGTGTAACACACACTACACACACACACCACCACCACCACGTCAGTGTGACTGCAGTGCTGAGAATGACCCAGCACCCACATAATAGCTGCTCTGTGGTGGTCCTGTGGGGTCCTGAGCATTGGAGATCAGGGTGAAAGCAGGAGAATAAAGTCTGCAGAGAAAAGGATGGACTACAGGCCGTAATTACAGAACTACAAAGTGCTCCTCTACGGTCAGAAGCTGAACAAATGGACAGTGAGGGTACCAGCAAGGAGGTGGTCATAATGTTGTGGCTGATCAGTGTATGTGACCACTGAACTTTGGTGAAGTACGATGGGTTGGCCCAATCAGGGAATCCAGTCTTATTCTGCCACAGGGGGACTGAGTGTTGCTATCCACGACACCAGACCAACCGTCATAATGCGATGTTATTTTTGCGATACTGCCCACTGTTACCCCCCTGCAACGGCAGACGGTCTCCAGCAGCCCACACATCTGCAGCAACTCAGGGGACAGGATCTGGGGGACTCTACTGAGATCAGATGACTGTATCAACTCTCACATCCAATTACAGCACGCAGCCAATCAACCCAACCTACAGCACAGTCAGCCGGTGGTCCGGCAGGAGTTAATGAGCCATTGACCGCTTAATGAAGTCGATATGATGGCAGTCAGAGTGTGGACAGGAAAAAAAAGTTGGAGTGTTTCCTTCCATTTTTAGGCCTCACCTATCATTAATGTTAAAAGAAGGGCATCAGCAAAAAGGGGGCAGCGGCGGTAATTGGGAGCAAATCGCTCGTTTTGCTGATTCGGCAGAGCGTTCCGGAAGAGTGCCAGTGGTCCTGCACATCAGAGAGACAGCGAGACAAACGCACACAAACACACACTACAGCATGCACAGGGACCCGGTGCCAAAAGAGTCTGAGAAGCTCGTGCGGCGCTTAATCAACAGAAATCTCCACCCAGCACAAAGTGTTTGACAGCAGCCGTGACGCCGTTCAGTTGCCGTCACTTTTGTTCGGCTGTTGTGTCACATCGCGCTCTCGCGTCCCCTTAACTGGCTCTCTTTTCCACTGCAGAAGAGGCCAATGATGTGTGTGTTTTCCAGCCTCCTGCGAGCGGAACTACAAAGTCAGAGCTTTCCAAGGGTAATAAATATTCTCCCTGTGCAATAAAGAGAAAGGGACCCTGTTGTCCTATATACTGTACATGATTGTGCCGCGGCATTCGACTCGGAACCAATTGCATACGGGGGAAACGCTCGGGGGCTGTGCGAAATTGCATCCACTTTTACATCAATTATATTCAAATCAGGTGCATCTGGTTGTTCCTAGATGTGGCGACTACACGCTTTCAAAGACAATTACCCGTAATCAGATTACGGACCGTTCATTTCCCCCCAGACCTCAGGCATGCTTTTCGAAAAGAGTTCAATTAGTCTGAGCACATGGAAGGGTGTATGCAAAGACGTACGTGCCCAGGTATGTGCCATTCTGCAGGGTATGCGTTCATATAGCAGAATAAACAGCATGAAATTTCAAGTAATAGATTGTTTAATTATCTAATTTACACCCTTTTTCATAACTAAACTTCAATTAGTGTCTGCGTGCATTATGCGTGTACTTCTTACAAATCCAGTTAAATCCCAGTTTAAATGCCAAAGGAGCTTCCAGTGCATGTTTACTGCTCGGTCCACGTGAACATGCTCAACCTGCATACAGACTCCGACTGATCGGTGAGGGGCGTGGCTGGTATATTTCCGTATATTTCCACTTTCTCAGCCTTAAATCTGCCATATTCCAGTAAAACAAACCAGTTTTCAGATTTATGTGACCCATCCATACATTTCTGTCATCAATATAAAATATCAGCCATGTCTTAAACAATTACACTGAGGATAAAGAGACAAATGGGGACAAAACGTTTCTCCCTCACTTTAAAAGCTCTAACATTCCATACATGGCTTTTACCCCGTTTACCCCAGTAGAGCCTCCAAACACATCATAACCTCACTTTGACTGAAAGCAGTCACATCCTATTAAAAATACACTGGAGACGAGCATCTGCCCTGGACGGCCTTCTCTGACCCGAGGACAACGAGACATAATGGTGAACCTCAGCTGAATTCAAATTAAACAACGTCCAATCTCCCTGGCCAGCGCAGGCCTGCCAGGTTCAATCGGAGTGTCCTCGCTTTCCTGCAAAAACAACGCAGCGGTGAGAAGTGGGACTGAGCGTGTCCTGCTTTAAACTCAACCCTGGACCACAGTGTAAAACAGAGGTAACAGCTGCCTGATGGATGCTGCGAATATTCCTCATCATCATCATCTAAAGCTGAAGCTATAAAATAAGCGTAGGATGGAACAGAAAAAGAAGAGGAGCTAAATGATGCTTGGCCTGGTGGTGTAACTGTGGAAGAAATAAGCAGCATATAATATCTCATGCGTTATTAAAGGAGTGTGTCAGTGATTTATAATCATAACCAATCACTGTTGTGTTTCTCTGAATTCAGGAAAGAACAGAAATCCAACTGAAACAAAAGACGAATGTAACAGCAGCTTGGTTTAGTTCCACAGTTTACTGTTAACTGTTCTCCATAGCAATCGACTGTCTTTGTCCGATGGACATTAGGTTTAAAGAGTGTTCCTTTAACTCTTACCCGAGATCCGCACTTCCTGTGCAGTCAAATGCCATTTTCTAAGCTGCAGAACTCAAGATCAGAGTAATCCAGCTCATGAAACCTGTTTCCAACTGAATTAAGTCCAGTTTAAAAGCAAAACCAGCTTCCAGTGCATGTTTACTGCTCTGTCCACGTGAACATGAGCAACCTGCATACAGACTCTGACTGATCAGAGAGAGGGGGCGGGGCTGATGCTCAACCTGCATACAGACGCTGACTGATCAGAGAGAGGGGGCGGGGCTGATGATCAACCTGCATACAGACTCTGACTGATCAGAGAGAGGGGGCGGGGCCGATGCTCAACCTGCATACAGACTCTGACTGATCAGAGAGAGGGGGCGGGGCTGATGCTCAACCTGCATACACACTCTGACAGATCAGAGAGAGGGGGCGGGGCTGATGACATCACTGAACAAGATACTTTTCACTACAAATGTCCAAGAAGTCTAATTAAATTACACTTAACAGGAAAATAAAGCACCAGGCCATTAAAAGGGTTAAAAGTCAGTACAAAGACATTTAAAGACATTATGTTTATTAGTAACAGTATGAACCCAACTGTCTATTACCTAGAACACGCTGGAAAAGACAGTAGTGGAATTACTATGGAATTAATGGGCCATTAATGTTTACTGGAGTCACCTAAATGCGTGGTTGGACAGTGAAATTGTATCACTTCACTCCAAATTAATCTCCCAAATCAACATATTAGTGCTTCTCAAAAAAATTTTATTACTTTGAAAAGGGTTTTTGGATCATTTAATTAATGAAAGTGTCATTTATTCTATATTCATTGCATTTAAAGTGATACATTTCAAGCTGTGATGAGCAATCTATGCAAATATCAATTAAAATGTTCTAATATTTTGAGATTCTGGATCCCTATTAGCCAAACTGTTCAACAGTAAACCACAAAAAGGCTTGAAATGTCACTTTACATGCAATTAATGACATTTTTCCTAATTCTAGCACTAGAATGCACAGGTAATTACACAGAACACATACTCAAATCCCTTTTTCGGTGCTTTAAATAACCATCTACAGGAGGTTTTCCATCATATAGAAGAACCATTTAACCAGCAAATGGTTCACACTTCAGGATTCAGAAAGCATACATTAAGTGACCCGATAATCACATAAAACACTGTAAATGCCTTAGTTTGAGGATCACAGATGATCACTGTATGGGACAAACCAAGCTCACAAGCAAGCTCTGGAACCCATGGAACCAATGAAGTTTGATCTTACCTTCATCAATACTGATTCACTGAGTTTCTCTCGGTTCACGATCTTTATGGCAACTTTCTGACATGTGACGCAGTGGATCCCCAATTTCACCAGTCCTGAAACAGAGACAGAAGCAGAGTTCTTTAAGCTGGTAGAGAACCTCGTAAAACACTCTTCATACATGTGTAGATTCTTCATCGACCCAAAAGTGCTGCTTCTGTATCACCGCTCAAAGAGCCCTTGATGCACCTTTGCATAAACAAAGGAGCACAGGCCAAAGTGCCCACGTCCCGGCGATGAAGTGCCTGCCTCAGCAAGACTTTGTTTCCCCGAAATGAAAATTGTCTCTCAGAAGCCGCCCGACGTGCGTAAAATGAAGCACGGTCCCGCTGAACATCAAGCGCAGTAAATGTCAGGCAACATACATAAATACAAACGAGGCCAGATCAATGAGGAAAATCCCTCAGTAGCATTCTGTCATAACAACAATAAAAGAACAGTAGCCCCGCTCGTGCTCAAAGGCTGACACGGGAGCAGGCGTATATCACAGCCCTTTCTCCAAATGCCACGTCTTTGCATTCCTTTATTACCTTCATACATTTTTCTCGCATGCTTCTGCATATCAAACTGTTGATTTCCCTGCAGGGTTACCCAGGGGGGAGCCAGGGGGGAGCCAGGGGGGAGCGAGGGGCTGGAACATAAACACCTAACACTTCCCCACCACTTTTATGCACCACTGTCATTTGAGCCTGAAGGGCAGTGCACGGCGGTCCCCTGCACCCCCAAATCCCCTCAGACACCAGATAGGACATCCCAGGTCCGCATGAATATTTCATCTCGGCATAATTGCCTCGGACAGACGTGCGTCAAAGCACGTGAAGACGTGAACACGAGTCACCCCGTGAACTTCGCTGGACTACAAAGGAACCAACTTTGACAGGGAACAGAAAAGAGGAGGAGGAAGGCCATGTAACATTTGGAGGCAAGTGAAGAGCTTCCCATACGGAACAAAGAGTACGAAGAAGAACGGGATGAACTTGTGATCGTGGAGAATACCGCGTCACCTATCAAACATGGTGGAGGTAGTGTTACGGCATTGCGACTGGAGGTGTGGCTGCCAATGGCACGGAAATGGGATTCTGAAGTGTGTCGAGCTACACTTCCTGCTCAGAATTCATCAAATGTCGAAAAACAAAAGGATTTGCCTCCCAGTATTAAATATATTCCTATTATTTAGGAAGAAACCTGTGTGAGGAACAGATAAGAGGAGAAGAAAGGTAAAAAAAAAGGGAAAAGGCATGTGCTTTCCCCCAATTTCAAGCGCAGCACACGCCTCCATGAAGCCATTATTCAAACAACGAGGCGTCCGCAAATAATCGCCAACGTGAAGCGTCCAGCAACGCTACCCAGGATGTTATGGAGGCGCGTATTATGAGGGCTACTGGGCAGAAAACACAAAAGCCCTGTTTGCAAGGCAATGCAAATTTGGATTCCAGTCAAATGTATGAATAAATGCATACATAACAGGCAAATTAATTGCAGAACACATGTTAGGCAGAGAGAGTGGGTGTGCAGGGGGGCATTCATGGAAACGGCAGACCAAACCAGAGCCTAAAAATGAAGCCATCTATCCACATATGTGCTGGCACGAACGTATGGACCATATGCACGCCTAAGTACAGCCCATCGTTCTCCTCCACAGTGAGCGTGGGTAAAGCGGCCGCTGTAGCTCGCATTGTCTGGGGCAAACCTGTCTACGCGTCCAGATTTTAGATTAGGGTTGGAACTGAACACTGTTGGATGGTCAATGAAGAGACTGGGTCAGTGGAGATCTTTATGATGTTAATGAAAACAGAACAGCATGACTGTGATAAACGTAGCTGCTCAGATTCAGCGAAACGCTGCAAAAACGGTTTGGAAAAGCATCTCATTGGAGACAACACCAGCATTTGGGTTCCAGACTCCAGTCAATAGCGCTATTCGCAAGGGATTACTTTTATGTGGGACAATTTTGCTACAGGATGTTAGAAAATTTATAAGAACAGCATAAATGATCAATTTTTGAGTTGACGCTGAGTGTGGTGGTACGCTGCGGATGGTACCCTTGCGCAGAGCTCTCAAAAGCACCTCCAAATCAGCTTTAACTTTATAATGGTAATCCAGAAGTTCGTCCCTGTCAGGTATGAAAGGTGTCCACCACAGTCCGGACCAAAGGATTGAAAGCAGTCCAACTAAGTCATGTCTAGTTTTCGGTTCAGATCAACTCATCCATGGAGCAGTTACAGGAAATTAAGGAAGGCTATCGTCACCCATCGAACAATAGAAGACAGTAAAGAACAGGTGTTGTGTCCAAATCCGATTCCCTTCTGGAAATCCATACTTCCATACGGAAATCTCCAGTGGCCGAGGAGCGAGGACACCATGGAAACGGATGTTCAAGCTTGTAACTGTGGCTAAGCAGAGACGCTGCCTTCACACTGACCCTCTTCGGTCATTGCATTAAGCAGAAAACAGACAAACATGGGTGAGTCAACCGTGGCTGAGCTCTGTGCAGAGCTCATCATTTTTTTGCAGAGGAAAACAACAGTCTTCCAAGAGAGAATTGTCCACTAATAGTAAGCAAAGAACATTCCTGTTTTCCTCAAACTGCAATATTAATAACAGGGCAGTCGCGGTGGACTGGAAGGTTGTCTGTTCAATTCCCTGAATTGGTAGGACATGACTGAGGTGCCCTTGCGTTACTCATATTACATTAGTGGCCCAAAGTTGCTTTCGGATTCTTGCCAAGGACTCTTGTTGGTGTAGCACAGCACAGTTACCCAGACTGGGAATCGAACTCCAGCTCCCCACAAGATGGAGGCATGCTAAAAGGACACTCAGCCCCTTTTCCATCAGTTCAAAACTAGGTTGGCGAACTCGAACGGAACCCTTTCCACTTTGGTGAGGAATGCCTATGAGAGGACCCAGAGAAGACAGCAACGTTCCCTACACTTCAGGAATAATTACAATGTTCTTTCTACATTGCTTCAAACAAATTTAGGTGAATTGGCTTGAAAACAGTGAAAAGTACTCCGCATTGTGCAGCGATCACCTCCTGTCTGCTTGGGAAGGATGGAAATCTGTATTAGTGCACTAAAGTCCATGTCGTCAAACCTCCTACCAGCTTCAGCCACTAACAGATCGATATGTGGGAGCTCATCAATTACAGTAAAAAGAACCAGCGAGTGACCTTCAGAGAAAACATGCATCCGTAAAGAGCAGGGATTCTCCCACTGACCTCCTGCATTTGTCAAATACATGCTTAACAGGAACATATCGCTCTGTCTTACACCTGATCTAATAAAAAAATCACTCTGCTAAATTCATTTTTTATGCGATGAACACGAATATAGATAATTAGACATCACGGAACGGATCTGTTTTGGCTGAACACCTCTTGTCTTAGGGGCAGCTGTGGCCTGGTGTATGTATCACTGTGTGCAGAGGGTCCATATGCACATTTTAAAGGTGTATCCGTCATGGCGTGGACTCCATAAGACCTATGAAAGGGTCTTCAGTATCTGACACCAAGACGTTAGCATCAGATCCTTTAGGTTCTTGTAAGGTAGCACCTCAATGAACTGTGTCAATGAGTCTTGGTTACCGGTGACCTTTGTGCTGCTTCACCAGTTGTCCTTCCTTGGACAACTTTTGGTAGATACTGACCAATGCATACCAGAAACACCCCACAAGACCTGCCAGATGATCAGATGTTTCGGAGATCTTGTGACCCATTTGCCTAAGCATTTGGTTTCATTGGCTCTCGTCAAAGTGTCTCAAATTCTTACCCTTGTCCATTTTTCTTGCTTCCAACACATCACCTTCAAGAACTGACGGTTGGGGCTCAGCAGTATAATCCAAAAATCCCAGGTTCAAATCCCAGGTCATGCTGCTCGCCATCGGCAGTCAAGTCTGAGAGAGCAAAATTGGCCATGGTCTCTCTGGGTGGGTAGATGGTGCTCCCTCCCCACATCACACCCTGGTCAACACAGGCATATGGGGACCTGGTGCTTTCCACCAAATGCGTTGGCTGCCCAACAATGACACAATGGCAGTAATGGCTGATTCACGTGTATCCGCGAAGGCAAGTGCATGTCTTCACCGTTCTAGAGTCTCTATGTGATAGGGGACAGTCCCAGTGAGGTTGGGATGTCCAAACTGGGGGTTGAAATGACTTGGGGAAACACGACTATATATATATTAAATAAAATTAACCTTCATAAATCAATTTATTTACAGCACTACCTTCCGATGAATGTGTCACGATGCATCAGTGCATTTTTCCACCTCTGCTGCGTCCTGATGTACTCACACATTTTTATTTCACACCATTATTCTCAGCACGACAACGAAAGGTCACCCAGACGTCAGTAATATCTGCACTGATAGAGTGCGTCTATAGTCTCCTCCTGTCTACTGCAGCCTAGTCCAATCTTCTGGCTTCAGCATGAGAGCTGGTGCAGACAATAAGCAACCAGGCTGTCGCCACACCAGGCCCTGCAGTCCTACACTTATCTGTTTTTGATTAATGCACTCCGCGTCAGCATAAAAGACTTCGTAATTATACAGCCTCCGAAAGCAAAAGCAGGCTGTTGGAGTCCAAATGGAATGTGTGAAAAACACTCTTACAGTGAGCATGTATAACACACCGTGACGCATTCAGCCCCTGGCTGCCCATACAGTGCAAAGTGCTTCATCTTTGTCTTTAATGATGGTCTTCAGCCCGTGATCTGCTTTCGATCTAAAAGCTGCGGAGCTCAACTTCACAGAAACATGTCCTCGTGTCCACTAAAAACTGACAGAACGTCAATACCTAAAATAACACACCCTACAGCCAAAACATTAAAACCACTCACAGGTGAAGTGATGAACATGGATCTGATTACAGTGAATAAAGTGTCATTTTTTGAAGAGCATCTCCAAAAACATCAGGATGGAATAGCGATGCAAGACAATGAGTTAGATCATTTTCACACTGAGCTCAGAGCTTCGAGGCACACAGTCTCCTCATCTCACGGTGGCCCAGAGGAAGTGGACAGTAAGTGAGGAGAGATGTGTTCGTTGACAGGCAGGAGAGAAACAACACCGCAAACACAAGCTCTGCAGCCATTAGCAGCACAACACACACACACACACACACACACCAAGTCAAGCTTTCCCTCTTTATTTTGGCACGGAAAATCTTTCAATTAGGCCTTTTTATAGCTGCTGCCCTGAGGGTGGAGGTGTCTGGAGATCACCACCAACACACACACCGCTACTATCCAGTAGCCTACTACAGAACTTCAAGGGCCTATTTTTACCACTTGCCCAGCAGATATGCATTTCAAATCTGGTCAGCAGGAACCACCACCTTTTCTGATTTCCCCTTCATACAACTTTGCTTTTTTACCATCTCAGGAGCAACCTAGGCATGAAGGTCAGTGCAGAAGTCCATTTCCAAAGGATGTTCCAATACTATATAAGCACAAAGATTGTAACGTCCCTCTGCTCACTCCAACCAATCCTCTGTACTCTGCTTTCTGTCACAATGTTCCTCTTTAGAAGCCAGAGCAACACTTCAAATCCATCTTCGTATCTGATTCTTCCCAGGCAGGGTCGCGGTGCATCCGGAGCCTACCTGGAATCATTGTGGCAAAGCAGGAATACCCACTGGGCAGGGCGCCAGGCCATCGCAGGGTACCACACTAAAGCATTCAGTCACACACTCGCAACGTACCTACCATGCAGATATTGAGAGCACACCAAACCCCTGACAGTCACTGATCATAGCTGGGAATCAACTTACAGCAGCCAGTTCACCTGATATCCATGTTCTTGAATGGGTTCCATTTGGCCTTATTAGAACCTTGGTGAATTTTTTATTGAACCATCCCAGTTTACACCACTTTAAGTGGAACCGAGGATACGTTACAGAATATGTCGCCAACAGAGGGTGCTGCACAGGGTCAGTAAATGGAAGTGAGAAGATGGTAGCAAACATGGATCAACTTTTGGCGATAAGATAGACGTAGAAGACGACACCGTATGAGACATGGTACTTGATTACTCCTTGCTCCTGTACAACGTGGCTGAAAAACCTAATCTTTGGTTCCCACTGGCAACAACTTTTCAGGTTCCAGACTGGAACCCATTCTGCGTTGGTGGACAACATGGAAATTGCACCTAGATAAGGCCTCAAACAGCGCTGGGAGGACAACGTGTTAACCACCAATCCACCGTGTCTGATTCAGCGTGATGCTGATATTTAAAGGTATGAAATCCGACAGTTATTCTCAGTGACTGTGTGTTCTGACCCAGAACTGGTTTGCATAATAAAGTTTGACAAGACACCTGTTTACAAGCACTTGTAGGTCCAAGCTGTGAGGACAGAGGTATGTTAGAACAGTCCAGCAATACAGACGGTACAGTGTCACTGTGAGGGGTCCGGGGGGTCTTCTCCTCGATATAAAATCCGACAGAGCGAGGTAGCTGTGACCCAAATCACATTCTCACCTGTAAGATGGTGTAAAATGAAGTCAATATTAAAGTATTAACATTATTAAAGTGCTAAGCCCTGTAAGTCGCACAGGTACGGAAGGCTTACGCCCATCGGTGACAAAACCTCAGCGAGTGTGAAGTGTGCGGCTGCGTTCTGCAGGTGACTGGCTTTGTGAGAGAAGCCATTTGGAAGCTCAACAATGTGCCATCTGGGGCTGTCGCAGCTATGATTGATGATGGCCTAATCTGAAAATGAATCACATACACACATGAAGTGAAAATGGAAACGGGCTCGGCTTCAGCGGCAGCTAAAGTCCTCCATAACTCTGATGATAACAGTTAAAAGATACGAGAGACGCTAAACAGTTGGACAGCAGTGGTACACTCGCCTATCTCGCGGAGTGCCCATAAACTCGGGATTTCGTGCAGTTTGACGAGTCTAAGCAAGCTCTCCAAATACACCACCGTGTTAATGCAACAGCCTGTTGGTTAATACAATCGAAAATGCCATCTGCTTATTGCAAATGAAGAGACTTAATGGGACTTGCCTAAGGGGGGATAATGGCACCCCGCCTACCCCTTTTCAGCGTCCCCTCCACACACAGACCCAATCCAAACTGCCACAGTTCTAGTGGGCAAGGCAGAGAGACAGACAGTCGAGTAGGTATGTAAGTAGGCAGGTAGACAGATCCCACAGGTTGTGAGACATCCATAGCGACCACCTAGAATACCACAGCAACCGTCCTGCAAATACCCGGAGCACCTTAGCAACTACTGAGCATCCCACAGCAACAATCCAGCAACACCGTCATAACCATCTAGCAATACTATAGCACCAATCTTGCGACAACCTGAGACACCAAAGCAATAGCAACCTCCTAACAATGACCCAGCAACACCATAACCATTCAGCAATACTATAGCATCTACTAATCACTCAGGCTACAATAGCAACCACCTAGTAACTTCAATACAACCACCTGGTGTACCCGAAACCACATAACCATCATCATCATTCACATTGATGGTGATGTTATTAAAAAAGATATTAAAATATTATGTATAAAATAATATAAAAAATATAAATTAATATAAACATTATTTTATTATTTGAATTCTTCCCCTTTTTGGGGGTTATAATGGTCTCCATTACCGCTTTTAAACCAGCTCATCTCCCACCCAGTTCTGGTGCTCCACTCTGAAGTTCAGTCTAAGGAAAATGACCATCGCAGCATTCCTGCCATATATTTCGAGGCATCCACGATTCTAAAAACACCACTTGAAGTGGATTTCATAAACTCCTTCAACAAAAAGCTCATCTCAGACACTTAACACTCAGCCAAGCTTACTCCTCACTCCCTGGAGGTTTGGCAGAATCAATGAACTGTGGATTCCTGCAGCACAAACCGAAAGACTTTGGAGACGATTGTGAACCATAAAGGCCTCGGATCTACAGCAGCAGGTTAGACAGCCCTGTAGCCTCTAGGTGCAAACTCCCAGATGCAAATGGGATCGGGTGCCAGACAGATTTCCAGCTGCTCCAGGGCGTCGCACATGCTCCGCCAGCATCTTGGGCCGGGTTCAAATAAAGAGGCTCTGAGCCAGCAGCATTAAATATGTGTTTATTGGCCTTAATGAAAGCCAAAGGGAGCCAAATTTATCCTCAAGGGCGAAGCTGTTATCTGTTGCCTCATGTAGGCTGTGAAAGTGACCAAGATGTCTGTCTGGACCAGAGAAGCTTAGGGAAGCACAAATCAGAGCTCGCTTGTCAGGGTCCATTACAGGGACGTATTACAGGGATATATGGTCTGCATTTATCCCATACACACAGTGATACACACACAGTGATACACACACTAGGGGGCAGTGAGCACACCTGCCCGGGGTGGTGGGCAACCCTATCCACGGTGCCCAGAGAGCGGCTGGGTAGATAAGTGCCTTGTGCATAGGCATTTCAGTCACGCCCCGCCAGTTCTGGGATTTGAACCGACAACCTTCCAACAAGAGAAACCAGTCATGTGATGTGGTCTTCATTTTTTTCAGAGCCGCCTATAAGGACAAAAGTATTGGGACACCTACGCGTTCATGAACAAAGGTTTTGCAAAAAGAGTCCATCCTGCTTTTGTTGACAATGAAGGCTTTTTATCAGATTTTGGAGCAGTGCTGCGAGGATTTGATTGTCTTCAGCATCAAGGGCATGGATGGACTTGAGGTCAGGAGGTCAGGATGGTCACCACCCCACCTCTCTCTGATGAGCACCGGAAAAGCAGCCAGAGAGACAGCTGTGAACAGACCCTGAGAAATCTCTGAGTCCTGCAAGCCTGAGAAAACCCGGGGTGGAGGGAGTGGGGGGTGGAGTGTTTGGAGGTAGTCATCATGATGGCCACCATTGTTGGGCTTGTTGACATCTCTCTCAAACAGTGTCTAATTCCGTCGCCGCCAGGACTAAATCAATGTGTCAGCAACGTCTCGCCCATTATCCTGCTGCCTACTGTATATTAACGGCTCGCCGTGCTGATTTCTATTAACCAGGCCTGCCTCTCAACACATCACCTGCACACGCTCTCACGTGTGGCCTTTTAATTCTCTCTCTCCGTCTCCGGCTGGCCATTCAATAGAAAACAAAGAAGCTGCCATAATGGTCCTTCTATTGCTGACTCTGGCCACAAAGGTAAAGACAGGAGAGGTTTTCTGGCTGGAGGACAAATTAATTCAGTGTTTCAAGTGGGTTACCATTGTGAGGACACATGAAATATGGCGTAAATGGATTAGTCATAGTGTACTAGGTACTATGCGACTATGCGGTTAGAGGACGGGTGCAACCATCACAATACAATATGAAAAGAACAGCACAGCAGACAAACAACCATAGCTGACATGACATTTTTTTAACCCCAATTTGACATTGGAGGGTGAAGATATTCAAAATGTCACCATTGCATCTTTTGCTGGGAAGCCACACTCGGAGGAAAGCACCGATACAACGGCAAACAGACGCCTGTTCTGACCGCATCACACTGGGTGTGATATAGGGAGAGAGCACCATCTACGCACCCAGAGAGAGTCTGGCCAATTTTGCTCTGTCAGACGCCAACTGCCAGGATTCAAACCTGCAATCCTCGGACCATAGAACTAACGCAGTCCACTGTGTCACCAACGTGACCGACATGTGCTTGGGTTACTGTTGTGCTAAAGAGCCAATACCCTGCATTACCCTGCATTACTGTACCCTTAAGACTGACATACACTGCATGTCCAAATGTGCACACCCCTTTTGATGTATCAGTTGCACCAATGGCTCATGCACTAGTCCCTGTAGAGAAGTACTGCCAATAGAATAAGACAGCTTGGTGCATATAAACATGAACTTATTGGCACCATGATGGTCAAACGTCCAACATGACCTCACTGGTGCTCATCACTGAATGCAGTCAAATCCTCACAGCAAGGCACCACCTTCCCTGGACAGTAGAGACAGTTTGTCCAACATAAGCAGGATTGTTCCTTTGTTTCTGAAGAAACAATGAACAACTAGGTGTCCCAGGACATCACAAAAATACAAAAAACGGACAGCTTTTCCAGGACATGTGCCCTTTAAAGCCCTATTCTCCAGTAAGGCATGAATGTAGGTGTTAAAATCGTCTTAGAAATGCATCAAAATCGATTTGCATATCGATGCAACTCACAATATATTGCCTTATGGATATTCCACACATGACCGTTAGGACAACAGTGCATTCCCATCTACAGAACAGACACACACACACACATGACCAATAAACACATATTCCCTTAATCCCTCAGTAATAACGACACCTTCATGTCTCATTATACCTGCTAATGTCTTCCTTAATAACATATACATCGCCTGCACCTATCGTGGAACGAACCCATTGGCCCACATTTACGTCATGTTGTAAGTTAACATGATTGAGGACATATAGAATCACATTAGAGATAGTCACTTATACCATCTGAAGAGCTATCGACCCGCTGCCTGTTACCATCCGCAGATTTACCGCTGTGACACCTCACTGTCACTCCCCCACCCCCAGCCTGGACCAATCAAGTTATCCCACCACTGCACCTCCAGCCAATGGGCTATTGATTAACTGCCTTTGTTACTCCTCAAATGAGATTTAGGACGAGGGGATCAGAGCGACTCGGGAGAGCGGGAGGCAGACGAAGCGGGCATAAATAACCTGGATTTATTATTTCACATATAATTCACTCAATGCATTCATCACGCAAAACAGCTTCAAATGTGTCCTCAGGAACGCGCAGCCTGAGCACATATTTAGCAGCATATTTTTGTCATCTTTTATCTGAACACTGAAGAGCGGAGCTGCACGTCCTTCCAAAATAGAGCTGGGCTTCAGGCCTTCGGTGCTGACGGCTCAGAGACGTCCTCAACCCTGGTGCTGGAGGACCGCTGCCCCTGCAGGCTTTACAGATTCAAACACTCTCCATCACTGGTTTGTTTCACACAGAATGTCCTTTCAAACCCTGGATCTTTCGTGCAATTTCAAATGTTTCTGTCCATCATGCAGTTTCACACAGTGACGGCGTGTAGGTTTGAAGTGAACCTCAGACCACTCATTTCAGGAGGACCAGAGATCAGTTCTCTGGGCCACTCCTGGGCTCAAAAACAGTTTTCACACTTGACCAAATGTATTAAACTCTCAGAGCAAGCACTCAGTTCCAAAAAAAATGCTGCATAATGTGCCTCTAGTGCCTCTAGATGGTCAGTTTGATCCTCAGTCAGTTTGATTCTCAACCATCCATGCCAAGCAGTCCCACGGTCGAGGTCATTTTTCAATTGCGAGACAAGCGTGGGGTGAATGAACGACACAGGGACTCTCCCCTCTTTCGAGTGGACGAGGGTCCCTATGATGAGCTGGGGTCTCTATGATGTATACACACATGCTCCTCCACAAAGTGGGTATGAAGGACCAGGCTCAATACCCATTACTCCGGGCAGTTCTGTTCCCTGATGTAACAGAACGGATGGTTAGTGTTCTCCTCCAAGTGTGTTGAGCTGTGCCATGATGTTGCCGTCGCTGCAGTACAAAACATGCAAATGCTGATCTTGTGACCAGTGGCTTTTGTGTGAGAGGTCAGAATTAGAAATGAGACAACTGGGATGAATCACACAAAACCAAGACTGGTTTGGGAATTGGAAATGAATATAACTGGTCAGGAGTATTCAAGCAGATCAGGTTTTATACGCCTACACTGCTAAACAGTGATACTCTGTACAGCAGCCTGTTCTTCACCCCTGCGGCCGCGGGCAGGTTGCCTAAGAGGCTCTGGGGCAAATCACTGACTGTGGGTGAGCAGAAATCCTGCAGTGAAGCCTAAGTCAGGCCTCTGCCACTAAGTGCAGTCTACACACTCTCACACAAACCAACCCAGCCAGAGAGAGAGAGAGAGAGAGAGAGAGAGAGAGAGAGAGAGAGAGAGAGAGAGACAAGAGAGAGAGACACAGAGAGACAGAGAGAGAGAGAGAGAGAGAGAGAGAGAGAAATGAGTGTCGTGCAGCATCTCACTGCTGGAGAATGGCGCCACATCCTTTGTATCTTCTCCTCTAACCTCACCGTTATTCTGCTCTTCTTCCATCTAACATTTCTCAACACTAATGACAATGTGTGTGTGTGTGTGTGTGTCTTTACTAAATACTCTAGTGGTACTAATGTCATCAGGTTGAGAAGTTAATACCTGTGTGTTCTGGGGGGTCTCTGTGACATTTGTCCTTTACCGAGGAGAGGAAAGAGAGAGAGAGAGAGAGAGAGAGAGAGAGAGAGAAAGAAAGAGAGAGAGAGAAAGGGAGAGAGAGAGAGAGAGAGAGAGAGAGAGAGAGAGAGAGAGAGAGAGAGAGAGGGAGAGAAAGAAAGAGAAGAGAGAAAGAGAAAAGAGAGAGAGAGAGAGAGGGGGAGAAAGAAAAGGGGAGAGAAAGAAAGAGAGAGAGAAAGAAAGAGAGAGAGAAAGAGAGAGAGAGGGAGAGAAAGAAAGAGAGAGAAAGAAGAGAGAGAGAAATTAGAGACCAATGTATATATATACACACACACACACACACTCAGCAGTGCATACAGTCTTAACTGTACTCAGAGGTAAGAGTGAAAAGTTGCCAGTGTGTATTACAGATCCTCTGCGCTCTCCCTGGCTGTATGCCCAGCTAAACGGTGTGTGTGGTGTGTGTGTGTGTGTGTGTGTGTGTGTGTGTGTGTGTGTGTGTGTGTGTGTGTGTGTGTGTGGTATCAGTGGGCTGATTAGACTCCAGCAGTTCAGCACAGGTTCAAGAGCTGTATGAGTATTTAAGCACAGCACTAACTGCTTACACACACTTTTAACTTGGTGTGCGCATTCAGCTTCACTCTGGGGTGCTCTGGTGCCCCTGGCAATATCACAGCTTTGGCCGGGGGCACCAGATCTTTGATAGAGGCTTTTATTTGATGCTAATCAGCTTTATAAAAATATCACTGCAGTCATGCAAAAACCTTCCATCTCCAGCTCCTCCTCTACTCTGCTCCCCTGCACCCCATTTATTTATATATGACATATATATATATATTTGGATATGATTTTTGTCCATTTTGTCCAGCCCGAGCTATAGCTTAGTTATGGTCATACCAGTTGACAGTGGTAATGTAAATACAGATCCACTTAAAACAATGATGTGGTGCTTCGTTAGAGCACTGATACATAAACCCAAGAAAATGATCATGAAATGTAATTAAAAGTGTCAGGATTGAAGGTATTGCTCACCTGTAGACGAGAGGGCAGCAGATCAGTCCGATGCAGCAACAAAGAGCAAAGGGAGAGAAAAGAAAACGATAAAGTTAGTCCAGTATCGTAAACGTGCACAATATCTAGTACATTTCAAAGAGTTCAAAGTGGGTTCAAGTGGCTCGGCAGTGAAACGCGCCATCACTATGGTCGGGTTCGAGTCCCGGGGTTTGCTGCTTGCCATCGGCAACCGGAGGTTTGAGAGAGCGAGACTGCATTTGTTAGCTGTTGTATCAGAGCTGAGGACCCAGCACTTTCGTCCAAGCACGTTGGCTGCCCAGCACTGATAAAAAGAGTTTACGTGTATCGGATGAGGCTCCGAGTGTCAGAAGCGTCCTATGCGATATGGGGAGAGCGCTAGTGGGGTTGGGGAATTGGCACTTCCAAACTGAGTGTAAACTACATGTAAACTATATGTAAACTAATGGTCAAAAGTTTTAGAACCCATATTGGGTGTGTGTGTTTATATATATATACACACTTAACATTCCTGGGATATATGTTATAGGAAGCTGCTGAACAATAGGCCTTGAAACGTCTCCCAGACATTGAAAAAATGACAATACTGTGAAAAAGATCATTGAATTCATATATTAAACCTATTTATTTATATATTTAAACTCATCTTTTATATTCACTTCCTTTAAAGTGATATATTTCAAGCTTTCAAATTTATGAGCTGTATAAGCCAAACTGATCGACAGTAAAACACAAACAGGCTTGAAATGTCACTTAATGTGTAATGAATATAAAAAATGACTTTCTTTGCCTTCTTGAATCAAACTGTGATCACAAATGAGTTTTGTAACCATATTACATTTCTTTTTTTTTTTTCAAATGGCTTGATAAAGTCGGCACCCGCTGCTGGCCCACCCTCGGACCACCCAAATATCCTCCTGTGCACAATATTATTTTAAATACACAGAGACTTTTATTTAGACAAACTAAAACAAATATTACAAACTGTGAGGAAAAAAATATGATTAGTTCTGATTTAAAAGATTTTTTAATATTGTTGTTGACGTTGTGCTGGAGGACTGAACTCATTAAAGATAAATGAATGAATGGGACTGGGGGGACACCAGTGGACCACAACTTTGACCTGATTGAGCCAACAGTGGTCCACAATCTTCTCGCTCTCACGGTCTCCTGTAAGGTTTTCTAGTTCTAGAAACAACCCTTAATTAGTATTGACTTTTGTGGATTCTTCAAGCTTGCATCTCATTAACCCATTAACCAAAAACAGGTCTTACAAGAACCACTGATTGAAGGGTTCTCCTACAGCATCGCTTATCCGGAGCCTTCATTTAAAAGAGTGTACTTGTTGAATTATTCATAATCATTACTGAATATTTAAGGCTTCATTTGAATAGTTAAATAATAATCCAGCAACTTTACAGCATCTCCAAAAGCACTCTCTGTGTTTCATCTTTAACTGCGTGCACTAGTTTAGGACTATTCTATGACACACACTCGTCTGTAGAAGCTGTTCTGATTCATCTTTCATCCCACTTTCTCTCTCTCTCTCTCTCTCTCTCTCCCTTCTCCTCGGTGCAGGACGCCCCACCGGGGCGAAGGAGACACCCTGCTTCCTCATTCATTATTAATCAGCTAATTAAAAGAGGGGCCCTCCCCCTCTCCGAGACGAGATGATGAATGGAGGAGGAAGGCTTAGAAAGCAGGACAAGCCCCCCCTGGGGAGAGGGAGGAGGGAGGGAGAGAGAGAGGAAGAAGAAGGGAAGACTTGCAGATGTAAAAAAAATGATAAGTAAACAAATAAACAAACACATACAGACAGACAGACAGACAGACAGACAGACTCGCAGACGGGATTTTCCGGTCTGAGCTGTGCTTTTCTAAAAGAGTGGCAGAGTTTTTACAGGATGACAAGCAATTAAAAGGCTCTGTGATCCTTTATGAGAATCGATGACAAATGAGAATCAATCAGTCCTGCCCGTAAATATTGATCAGGCCTCAAATATCTGCTTCCCGAGTGATGGAGAAATGTCAGAGTCCGCCTGTGTGTGTGTGGACCGGGGGGCGGCGGCTACAGCACCGCAGAGACCCTTACAAACCGCTGTCGTTTCTTTCCGTTTGCCCTAAAGGCCCACCAATAAAGCACTGCTTTGACGGCACATGAAAAGGATCACTGCAGCAAATCCAGAATGAACCATGGAGCGGCTGCTGGGGCACCAGAACACCGGGCCAGCCGGACTTGACAATGCATTTCCAACATTAATTTTTCAATTTCATGCAGAAAAAAAAGCTTTTACTCATATTCCTTCACAAAGGAACTGAGGCAAGAACAGCCACAGCAACCAGGACCAATCAGTGGAATCGGACCTTCTCAGTAAATCTGCATGCTCACTTACATGATGATGACGGTGCCCATTATGATGTTGAAATCTCTTAATCTCTAAAAAGCTCTTAGTGCTGGGATCTGATCCACACAGCGTACGTTACAATGACAACGAGCGTGACTTCGTTTCTGGCTTGTAGCCCGTATAGTAAAGTGCAAATATAGCATAGATGAACAAGTGCGTCTCCAAAAAACTTGAATATTAATAAAAAGCTCATTTGTGATCACAAGTTCAATCAAAAAAAAAACAAATATTTTGGTGTTTACATGTAAAGTGACATTTCAAGCCGTTTTCTTGTTTTACTGTTGATCAGTTTGGCTTGTAGCTCATATCTCGCTCACCCTTAAACCTGTGTGATGAAATGTGACAATACACTTGATGTGATTTGATTTGTAAGGACTATAAAGTTCCCTGAGGGAACCCTCATAAATGGATCAATAAAGTTCTATCTATGTAAAACAGCTTGGAAATCTTGTTACAAAAATGCAGAATGGTGATCTTACGCACTGATTAGATTTCTAACAGTCCAAACAAGATAAAAAAACAATGTCCTTCATTATTTTATTATTATTATTATTATTATTATTATTATTATTATTATTATTATTGTTTTTGCAATTAGTAGTATTTATATGGCTGAACCCATATAAATGAACCCTGTTGTGTGTGTGTGTGTGTGTGTGTGTGTGTGTGTGTGTGTGTGTGTGTGTGTGTGTGTGTGTGTGTGTGTGTGGACATGCAGTGGACATTGTTGAAAGGCACTTGGAAAGGATACGTCTCACTCTTTGTTATGATCCATGCGTCATATCTGTTGGTGACTCAGATCCTGAGTTACGAAGCCTAGAATACCAGCAAGTCGAATACACTCCTGTGGAACACAATATCGTGATACCCAAGCATATCGATATTGTCCAACACCTCCATATTGTCTTACAAGTATCTGCTGCCCATGTCCAGCCCCGTCCAGAGGTCCAGAGGGTGACACGACAAAATATCAGACCGATGGTCTTCACACCGAAAGCCGCCCCCGGCAGCCGTCTGCATTACATAATCTCTGACTTTTCAATCATTAGTAATGATCAGTGAATTACTCGGTTGCTAAGACAGATGTCTGTGACAGCCCTGCACAGGTACTGCGTCACTTTGCTGCTATCAGTTTTATGCCACTCTCACTGAACATCATCCTCCACCATGTTAAGCTGTGTAGCTCATTATAAAAGGTAGAAGCCGTGTGTGTTTGTGCGCTTCTCTGCCACCATGCAGCGTTTCCCCAGAGATGCAGCAGAGCTACAGATATCCCCTTTAATCACACGGCTTTTATATCACACACACACACACACACACACACACACTCTCACACACATAACCGCACTCACGCCTAGCTCAGCCTGCTCCTCCAACTTAAAAACTAATTAAGCCACAGGAGGGAGTGTGCTCCAGATTTTTTCTCCTTCCCCGACCACATGCTTAAAATGAAAGACGGAGCAACAGAGGCCTGGCAAATCAACGGAAAAGAGGCAAAGGAGGTGCAGGCCGTGCCCTTTTTTGGGGGAGAAGGGGGTTGGGGGTACCCCTTTGTCTGGAATTGTATCTTACCTAACATATCTTCATCCATGCTTTCAGAGACTCCCTTAGACTCCTGCACTGAGAGTAGCTGGAGGTGCATGTGCACGCTGAGTAATAAGGCCCAGTCACACCACACTGTCACATTCATATCGATGGAATTGACACCAAGTGACTGCATGTCACTGATTTCTACATCATCAAATCTACACATTTCTTATCTGCTTGATCCAGTAGGGGGCGCTAGTAATTTCACAAGTATACATTCATATATAACATGTCCGAGGACTAAAATGAGCTGCAAAGTTGGACACCTGGGTGATCCTTTTTGAGGTTAGACTATTAAGACAGTGCCAGTAGGGGGTGCTAGAAAGTTCACGAGTATCGATGTTTTTGTTTGAGCTTGCTGGTTTAGTTTGTCTACAAGCATGACCAACCTGACCAACCTGACCAAGCTGAACAACAAGCATGACCAACCTGACCAAGCTGAACAACAAGTATGACCAAGCTTGACAATGCTGGTCAACCAGGAGGACCAAGCTGGTCGAACAGCAAGAGCAGCCTGACCATACTGGTATGAACAGCATCAACAACCTGACCTAACCAGTTGACGAGCAAGACCAGCAAAAATAAGCTTGTTGACCAGCAAGACCAAGCATGACCGAAGCTAGTTTACCAACACTGGGAATGTTCTCACCTGGATGACTAGCTTCAACCACCTAGATCATCAATGTCCATGGTAGACCATCAAAACCCAGCTACCAGCAGAAGATGGTCTTAAGCTGGATTTTTACAGCGTTTTGCAGAATTTCATTTCAACAGCACTTAGAATTTGTGTTTTAAAATCATGTGGTTTCAGTTCGTTCTCTGGTTTTCCGATGGTCTCCACGTGGAAATACACCGCAGCACAGCTCCACGGCACTACACACTAAGCACACGCAACTGGAGCACGAGCACAGGGCAAATACAGTATGGAACTAGGACACGTCCTTGATTCTCATTGCAGCTCACGCTTCCAGTTTTAACCGTATCCTTTTCCTTCACCTTCCTCGACCCCCACCCTATTCATATCCCACCATTCATTTCATTAATGCCATGTTTTTAACCACTCCAGCTGCACACCGAAATGCCCCCTCAGCGGGACACTGGGATGCCCCCAGTTAACAGACGAGGCAAGGTTAGTCATGGGTTTGCAGCTAACTGGAGCAAATGCTATCAATCTGCGAATAGTATGTGAACAAATCATGTCATACAAACCTTGTATCTCCTCGTTTCTTCAATGTTCTCACTCTCTGAGACTTCGGAAGCTCTGAAATCTTGGAAATGAAGAGAACCCAGTGTTTCATGTGTTCTTTAGTATAAAACAATGAACAACAGCGTAAGAAACAGAAGCTGAGAAGCAGGAAGGACATCAGCAAACACTGTCAGGCCTTCTGCTGTGTTCACATTACCTGGCAGTCAGCGTGGAGCCCAAACAGAAGCTCCCAGCCAGCCCTCTTTTCATAACACAGATAAGAAGATGAAGATTTTCACTGCAGCTTCACAGAATCCACGGATGCACTGCTATATTCCAGGCTCTGCTGTTTTTGTGTGGCTGGACTGAACGCGTTCACTATAAATGAGATGTGAAATTGCTTTGCTGCACGCTGCTTGCCGTCACGGGCCAAAAATGAAGGAGCACCCAGTGGCCATCGGAGCCTCGCGTATATGGATCCAGCACTGATGGATCTCTGGGCCACCCAACCACTGCATGGTTCGGGTGGGCTACTGGAAGCCACGGCATTAGCTTGGCAGGCTGGAACTGCTCGGTATCCTCCGAAGACCCTCCATCCTGCCTGTGCTCCCTTTGATCTCCGCATCCAGTATGGAGCCTTGAATTACTTAGGGAACCTCTCAGCACCCCCCCCCCCCCCCCCCATGTACCACGCTAATTAACTCTGAACAGCTGTCTTTGCACCTCTTCCCCGTGCAGTAAACACTCACCAACGAACTGTCACCGAGGACTGGTTCGAGAAGATCCACAGATTCGTGGAATTATATAACGGAAGTCACATTCGAATACTACGGTTTAGAATCCATTCAACATCTGGAAGCCCTGTCCGTTATGCACCCCCACAACCCCCCCACCGTGACATGGCTGTGTGCATTTTGCAGCTAATCGTGTGTGAATTTTAAGAGACTAACTGGTGCAGAAACAAAGTTAGGACATTTCAGGAGGCTTATTAGATTGTATTCGTACTCGCACAGCAATTACACCCCAGAATATGATTCTTAATACTTCACTGACCCTTCACGGCTGGGCCTTCGGCATGTTGTTGATCCCACAAAAACACAACACTCAACAGTATTCTGGTTCTGCTTTCCCTTTTCACCATTTTATCACCGTTATTCCAGCTCATTTAACCCAGGCCCAGCCCATAACAGCTCGCTCCTTTTGTCAGTCCTTCTCAGCGTCTGAGAGAGTCCTGAAGCGCGCTGTGCCCCGGACGAGACCTTATCAGTGCTGCAACAGTACGCGTGAAAATCTGACTGATGACACAGGAGAGTCGGACTGGAGGTGAGGAAGAACAGGAGTACAGTTCTGAAGGGACAGGCCGAGAACGGCTCCATAAATCCGTCAACCCGAGGACAGGACAGGACATTATGTATTCACCAATCAACCATAACACCATGACCTCCATTTCGTCATCTCCGCTTACCATGAAAGACCATCGTTCAGCACTGCAGCGACGCTGTCATGGTGGTGGTGTGTTAGTGTGTGTCGTGCTGGTACAAGTGGATCAGATACAGAGGTGCTGCTGGAGTGTTTAAACACTGTGTCCACTCTGTGTGTGTGTGTGTGTGTGTGTGTGTGTGTGTGTGTGTGTGTGTGTGTGTGTGTGTGTGTGTGTGTGTGCGCGCACCAGGGTCTGGAAACACTGCCCACAGGACACTACTGGCTGGATATTTCTGGTTGGTGGACTGTTCTCAGCCCAGCAGCAACACTGAAGGGTTTAAACACTCCAGCAGCACAACACACACTAACACACCACCACCGTGTCAGTGTGGCTGCAGTGCTGAGAACGACCCACCTGCTCTTTGGTGGTCCTGTGGGGTCCTGACCATTACATATCCACTGACACCAGTTTTATACACCTATATTCGATATATCAAATATGAAAATACAGGCAAACTGATGGATGGACGGACAGACCGAGAGGTACATATAAGGAAAGTCTGCGGGTGGAGTGTGGCAGTGGGTCGTTATTTGTATTATCAATTACACCTGCGCGCGCACACACACACACACACACACACACACACACACACACAGACGTTCGATAATTTTCATGCTTTGCCAAGCCAGAAAATCTCCATTAATTCCAAACAGATCTACGGACTGCACGGTATCCGAGTGAAGAATTTTAGTTCCTGACCATTGCATTCGTTACAGCCGAGTGTGAGCGGCTGCCACCATTGATTTAACTGTTTACAGCTCACACGTGCAGCTCAACCAAAGGGTGGCAAATGGTCAGAGCAAGTGGTAATGGACTGAAGCATGGCCACACACACACACACACACACAAGCTTTGCAACTGAAGTAACGGGGGGTTCTTTTGATTTTGCACAGATAATCTACTCTTCTATACCCATGTTTTATTTTAAATAATTACCTTTAATCAATAAATAGTTAATATTCATATTTAATAGTATTTATTTATTAGATGTTTTCTTAAACACGTGGCAACAATACAGTATGTACTGCAAATGTGCTTCTTATACAAGAAATAGGTACAAGAAGGGTTCTTCTATATAGAACCAAAGTACCATTTGCATGAATCAAACATTCTTTGCTTCTTATAAAGGTTCTTCAGACTTATAGAGAATGTGCTATAGATGGTTTGACATCCTAACAATAGTAGAACCCCTTTGGTTGCCATTTAACTCATTTGAATACACTTCTATATAGAACCTGTATAGAACTATGCGTTCTCCATCAACCTGAAGAACCCACAATGCAAAAAACCCTTTATTCATGCAAAGGGTTCTTCACTTTCATTTTCGTTCCTGCAGAACTCTTGCTCAACTGTCATTGTGAGGGTAAGATTGTGACAGCATCATGTCACGGGTATTCCAGGGTCGGAGATATGATCCACAGAGGCCCCATCTTGGTACCAGATACCATGCACACCTTCAGCATTATTGTTTAGTCCATGCCTGAAAGGGTCAGAACTGTTTTTCAGCATGAGAGGGCCTGATAGAACATCAGGGAGGTGGTTTAATGTTATGGCGGGTTTGTATAACACCTCCAGGAGAACTTTGGAAATGGTTAAGGAAACACACTCCCATACATATGTAACACACACCTGGCCAAATAAAAGTGCCGGTAGGGAAACTGGAGCAGCGCTGAGGGCTGAAGGAGGGAGACGGAGGTGTGTGTAGTGTAAGCCATGGTCTGGACAGAGCTGGAACTTTGCTCTCCCTCCAGCAGCGCTCTGATGATGGCTCTAATAGCCCATCCTGAGGCCTCGGCACACCCTGTTAATGCTGTCTCTCCCCTACAGAGACTATGCCAGACAGCCCCTCTCTCTCACACACACACACACACACACACACACACACACACACACACACACACACACACACACACACACACACAATATACAGGCAAGAATAGCAAGCACACCACACCGGACCACCTCCTGATATTCAACACACACAAGTCAACAGTGCGAGAGAGATTCCGCAGACGTATGCAGGATTTCCCTCTCCAACGGAAGGAGTTCCGACTGTATTCCGGTTTTGAGGAAGCCCTGAACTAGGGGGAGGTTTCCTCCATCAACGGTCACAGCCCGGGACACCTCATTATTCTCTCCTCCATGCCAGGACCCCACCGCATGGAAGCTTTAACTGGGCCAGTGCATCCATCATGGAGTTCCTGTTCCGAGGATGAAACTCAAGGTCCTAAAGCAGAGGCCCGGGGGATCAGGTCTTCTCCCCAGGGAACATGTGGTTGAGCCTACTTTCAGGACAGGAGAAGCTGCCTGCTTTGATGTCTCACCACATACAGCAGGATAAAATATAGCTGACTATTAACCGTTAGGCTTACATGCTTATATAACATCTCCACAAGACATCTTTTGGGAAGTAAGAACCTACTACACACATTTAAAGGGATAGTTTGGACATGAAATAAAGTTATATAACGTTCTACTGATATACTGTAATTTGCCAAACAATTCAATACGTATAGAAGAGTCACAAACACCAGATATAATTATTTTCAGGGGATCCTACTTTCATTGGTCTTCAGATGAGACAGAATTGAAATATTAATATACTTACGTCTTATTTTTACTTGTATTTTTGTGGGTTTCTTTTCACCCATAAGGACAATAAAACACTTCACATCTCAGAAATCCTGCTTGAAATAGATCATCCAAAGGGTTTTTGAGCTGGAAATGCAATAATTCTGATGTGTTATTTGTATGGATTACACCGACACGGATATTTATAACAATAGCTTGTTCAAAATGTTATTTATGTATCAGTATTATTCCTTTTCAGGACTTTTATTCTGAAATGTGAACACTGTGTGAGCAAAGAAAGAGAGCAAACAGCCCCTCCCTTCTTGCTTTTCCTCTGTAACCCAATATCCAAGTCAGTGACATGATCAGGTTGAGCATTAGTCCCGCCCCCTCTCTCTGATCAGTCAGAGTCTGTATGCAGGTTGAGCGTTAGTCCCGCCCCCTCTCTCTGATCAGTCAGAGTCTGTATGCAGGTTGATCATGTTCACATGGACAGAGCAGTAAACATGCACTGGAAGCTGCTTTGGCATTTAAACTGGGATTTAATTCACCAGTGAATTTTCATGCCTTTTCACTCAAACTGAAAAGCTGATTTAATCATTCACACAAATTTCAGTTCTGCTAAATAGTTCATTCAACTGTCATTACAAAGTGCTTTTTTCTTCTGTTTACCCTCCAGACTGACAGTGAAAACCCACAGAGGCCTGTTTAATAAACCCATAGTCACATATGCTCTCTCTCTCTCTCTCTTTCTCTCTCTCTCCCTTTCTCTCTCTCTCTCTCTCTCTCTCTCCCTCTCTCGCTCTCCCCTCTCTCGCTCTCCCCTCTCTCTCTCTCCCCTCTCTCTCTTTCTCTTTCTCTCTCTCTCTCCCTCTCTCTCTCCTCTCTCTCTCTCTCTCTCTCTCTTTCCTCTCTCTCTCTCCTCTCTCTCTCTCCGTCATCACAGAATGACATGGGGACTGACTGCAAAAACCATTTTCCCCGCAGCAAAGGCATGTAAAGTCAGAGGAGAAGCAGTAAGGCTAAGTGGTTTGGGAAATGGGCTGGTGACAGGGCCTGACCGCCTTACTGCCCTTGAGCGAGACCCACCGACGAAACTACAGCACCATACATTCAATATCGCTCATGTAAAATCGGAGCAGATCACGGTCAGACCCATCGAACAAAGCGCCAGGCAAAGGCGACGGAACACGCAGAAGTGTCGCAGACACGACAAGCATCAGGCTTTAAAGCATCGAGGGCTTTTCCAGTCACACTAAATATAGGCCTATTCAATTTAAACAGCTTTACTCCATGCAGGGATTTAAACACACACAATTTAACTCAATTACAACCCTGTAGGAAACCAGTCCGTCTCTCAAACTGTGGCAAAACACGTCGTCATTGTACATCTCAATATGTCAGGAGTGATGGAAGGGAGATAGACCTTCAGACCCAGACCTTCAATGTCTTCCCTACTCATCCATATACACTTTTTAACCCCTGATTTTCTCAAACCCCATTATCATCACTCTCCCCATCACGCGCCATGCTCCCGACACTAGGAGGGTGAGGACGAGCACATGCTTCCTCCAACACATATGACGTCAACCACCGCCTCTTTCCAAACTGTCACCATGTCAGCCAACGCACTCAACGCTCCCCAGCTCTGATACAATGGCTAACAGACGCCTGTGCTGACCAGAATCACATAGAGTGTGATGTGGGGAGAAGGCACCATCTACTCATCCAGAGAGCGAGAGCAGGCCAATTTTGAAAGCAATATGACCCGGGATATATCTGAACACATACTAAAGAAAGTACGTAACCCTAACCCTAATTTTCTTGGGAGTCTAAAAAGTTAGGACTCCCTTTCACACAGCAGGGAAAGTGTCCCAAATCCGATTTTCTTAACAATTCCGGAGGTTATTTTTAGGCTTTTTAATGTGACATACATCCAACATTCATCTTAAAGGCTGTGCCAATTAGAAACAGTTTCATCTTTGCCAACATCACACGAGCAATCAAGGAATTCCCGTGACGACTGCTGGGAATTCGCTGAGAATTCGCTCGAGCTGGAAAAGTGTCACGTTACATCTTTGGTTTGTAGCTTTGGTTTCTTCAAACCTTGCTTTTAAGCTTTGTATTTCCCTTTGACACTGCAGCCACATCCTGATCTTGCTTCTGATTTGGATGAGGAATGTCGAGTTGGATTGATACGAAAGTCGCATTGAATTCCGATCTGGCGTATCAGATACGTATCGGAATTGTCAAAGACACATACGTAATTGTCCAGCAATCCTTAAATATCATCATGGGACCCATAGAGACCTCTTGCCAAAGCTGAAAATCAAACTTGTGCAGTCTCCAGTCTTCTAATGCTTCGCTTTGCATATAGAAAGGAAATTTGGCCAGCATCTGAACCGGACACTAAATCTATTCCTCCTCCCTGGAGAGGAGCTAGCTGCTCCTGCAGAATTGCATTCATTATGCTGCACAGTTTCAACATCATCAGACACATACTGAGACAAAAACAATAGTGCTGATGATTTAATAAGAGCGCGGAAGCAGAGAAAAGGTGAAGTATCCCTTTAACCTTCTGATATTGCAAGCAGGACAGCGTTCCGAGGGTTAAGGATTTAGCCCACTTTGAATAATCTAAAGATAGGACCACTCCAACTGACGCACTATGACATTTAATGACCATCATCTGCATCACCAAGGGTTTCAAACTCAACCCTGCAGAGATGAGTGTTTTCCCTCTTCACACCAGCTAAATTCAACTCCTCAGAGCCCTCATGAGATGATTCTCAGGTGTGTGAAATGGAGGAGAGTGAATGTCGCACTGCTGTGGATCTCCAAGACTGAAGCTCTGTGAACTGACACTAAAAAGGACATTCCAGCCATCAGTCATTCCATAATGACTGAACCATGCTGGAGAAGAACCATACCTAGGCATGTGTGAGTGTAAAGAGCTCTGAAGCATCTTCAGTTCATGAGAAGGTTCCTCACAATCAACCATCTTTGTTACATCGAAGTAAATGTGGTTCTTCTATGGCATTGCTCAAAAGAACGTATTCTTAATGAGATGGGACCTAAACCTACTGCCTACTTTCTAATACATTTTGGAACACTGCTGTGAGAATTTGATTGATTTAATTCAGCACAAAGACTATTTGATGATCACCACACCACCTCATCCCCAACTCCCCAACTATACACCTCTAGCCCACACCTGAAGTCCTATTCTATTGGCAGTACTTCTCTACAGGGACAAATGTTGTGTGTGCATTTGCGTGTCTGTGTCAGCAATCACTGTAATGAGGTAAGCATGGACTTCAGAGCTACACTGTTAATGACAAATGAAGAAGTAAATTTAGCAAAGCAGAGGCTGCCTAGTATGTTACTCTGGCTTCTAAGATCCAATTCTGAGATATTAATTTTATAAATAGGGTGGATTTAAAAAAAACAACATTTTCTTCAATTCAAATCAATCATTTGAATCCAAAATCAATTCATACAAAACCCGAGATCGATCATCAACGCTCTGGAGACCGAATGGACAGAAAGAACACGCTCAGAAACACTGAATGGACTAATTGCCAAACATATAAAGGCTGGAATTCAATTTGGTGGTCATATAATAACAGCACGGCTGCTCGTCCGCAACAAATAAACAGGTTAAAATCCATTTTAGTTCTGTTTAGTTTCCACTGAGATTGGAATTTCTACATTCTCAGCTGCAGCAGATAAAGCCACTCAGGATAAAGCTGCCTCACAGCACATCTGCTGCCTCACAACACAGCAGCGCCACCTTCTGGAGAAAAGTGAACTTTGAGTTGATTTACGCCTCAATGAATCAATATTGAGTTGAATCGAATCAGAAATCAGATCAAATTGTGAATCAGAATCCAACCGATTGGGGAAATCAGTGGTGATACTCAGCCATAATTATAAATGTATGGAAACTGGAAACAAAGCTGTGAGTACAACACTATGGTAACGTGCCACAGACTATTACACGGCAGAACAGGGAAACAGGACACATTAAAAACTAGTTTTATGCTGAAATGCTCCTTTAATGACGTTAGATCCCATTTCCAGTCCATTACAGGCTATTCGGCATCTCGTCTCTGTGTAAGCAATGTCCCCTCGGTACATCAAGTTCCTACGAAGCTATATATTCAAACGGTCACATCTGAGAAGAGCTTCACAAATGAGCTTGGAGATCCTTTTTTTCCAGATTGCCTCTCTTTTTATGTCTTGACTCCATCTCTCTCTCTCTCTCTCTCTCACACACACACACACACACACACACACACACACACACACACACACACACACACACACACACACACACACAACCTCAACTGCACGGCACAATGTCTCTGCCAAGCAGGCAACATGTTGGCGTGACCCAAATAGACGGCAGCTCTTTTCCTGATTGGCTGCGGGTGCACAGGGGAGCAGAGAGGAGAGGAAGGCTCCTTCACATCAGCAGCTTAATAATTCATTCATTTACGCACTCACCCCCGCACCCCCGCCACCCCCACCCCCCCGAAACCCTGCCTCGGTGCTGACGAGAGCACAGCAGCCTGCAGCCATCCAGCATTTGGGATACTGAGGCAAATCTGCATCTTTTGGATCCAGATAGGATATGAGAGCAATTCTCAAATTCCCAGATATATGAATAGTCTAGATTCATAAACAGCTACAGAGATATTTCAAATTCATGGCAGGGAGGAAGGATGGATGGATGGATGGACAGACAGACAGATGGACGGACATACCTGTCAGCACAATAGTTTGGAGTTTGATGGACTATAGCTGGTTTACCAGTATGACCAACCTCACCACGCTTGTCGTCAAGCCCAAACTGGTGAACTGCACGGTCTGGCTGGTCAAGCTGATCAACTATACTGGTTGTGGTGCTCAACTGTGCTGGTCATGCTGATCAACTACCTTAGTACTGCGGGCTAACCAGCATGGTCTTACTAATCATGGTGGGCTTTAAGCTTGGTCACATTGGACATGCTGATACACCAGCTACATCATCAATACTCCCTGGACAGTAGAGTTATTCCAACACCCCAACTCATCCCAAAAGTACTGGATGGAGCATCATCATCATCCAAGAGAACACAGTGCTACTGCTCCACAGGTCAATACTGGGGCAGTGGCCACTCCTGGCTTTTGACATGGTGCCAGTAGGTTCAGGCAAAGGCTGCAACACATACCCAGCCAACACGCTGGACTCAGGCCAGCTCCGTTTTCGGCTCGAACTCGGCACAAAGTAGAGGGGTTGGACAATGAAAGTGAAACACCCGTCATTGTAATGTGGGAGGTTTCATGGCTAAATTGGAGCAGCCTGGTGGTCAATCTTCATAATTGCACCAGTAAGAACAGAGTGTGAAGGTTCAATTAGCAGGTAAGAGCACAGTTTTGCTCAAAATATTGCAATGAACACAACATTATGGGGGACATACCAGAGTTCAAAAGAGGACAAATGGTTGGTGCACATCTTGCTGGCGCATCTGTGACCAAGACAGCAAGTCTTTGTGATGTATCAAGAGCCACGGTATCCAGGGTAACGTCAGCACCACCAAGAAGGACCAACCACATCCAACGGGATTAACTGTGGACGCAAGAGGACGCTGTCTGAAAGGGATGTTGGGGTGCTAACCTGGATTGTGTCCAAAAAATGTCCTTCCCAAGATGAATTGACGCTGTATTGGCCACAAAAGGAGGCCCTAGTTCACCATACTAGTACAATATTGTGGTCTAAAACCAGGTGTTTCAGTTTCATTGTCCAACCCCTGTATGTGGGCTGAGAGTGTGTCAATTTTGGATCTGGGCCAAGTTTGACATCCACTCAGGTGCTTCGCGTTGAGTTGTAGTAGCTGCACCTATAGTAGGTGTAGTGTAGTATGTAGTAACTTCTGACCATCTAAAATAACACAAGCACTGAAAGCCCATAACTGACAGCCGTGTTCAATCCGTGGATTGAAAACTGAGGATCAGTAGAACGAAGACAACGTACACACTGTGAACGTATATATAGTGACGCACAGCCAAGTACGTCAGCGCAACAATCTAAAACACAGTGCAGAAGGCAAAACTTCAAACCCAACCATTCACATTCAGTGGTGTGCATGTAAACAACCCCCAAAATGAAGGACAGAACACAGAGCATCAAATGAATAATGAATAAATACTGGCTTTTGAGGTCTACGTATGAAGTCAAGAGAAATACACTTTGTTTACAAAAGCAAGCAGCATGCCAGAGACATCCATGTCATAAGAATATAAGCTCCTTTGCCAAACCCTGCACTGTGATTCAGTGAGACTGTACTTACAGCTGCTCTCGCTAATCCAAACTACAGTCGTGGAGAGACACAACACTGCAGAACGCACAGATACCACCCACTATCGACAGGTACACCGTCAAGAATGTTCTCATGTGTTTTCAGATTGTAAAGGAAGTCGTTAAAGTCCCATTCAACCCACTGAGACGTTAGCATTTGTAAGGTGTTTTTGTCAAACTACATAAATAACAGTGGGATCAAGACCAGATGAAGACTGAAATTAATAACAAGCAATATAGTCAACGCTTAAACAGGCAATGTGTACCACTGATATCCTGTAGGGGGCACCAGTAACAGTTTTCACTCCATCCTATCAAAGTTCAGTCTGTTTTTAATATGTTAATGTTTAATTATATGATCACAATTCAAAAAGGTGAAAAATGCCATTTATTACATGTAATGTGACGTCAAGCCTTTTTAATTCGAATTCTTTTTAATGAGATAAATAATCTATAAAAAATATAACAGTTTAAGTACATATATATATTTATTTACTTTTATTTATTTATTTATTTATTTCACCAAAAAGGTATTTATAGGAGACACACCTGCAGAAAATGTAAACATCAGAACATCTTTAAAAAAAATAGGTATTTGTATGAATTTGACCATGTTTTGATAAAAAATATGCTTTATATCTGGCTCGAAGTTTGTAAGGAACAGTGTAACGTGTGAGCGTTGGCTTTAAAGTGTTCATTATAAATGCAATTCTTTTTGAGAATCAGTGCAGAACAGCTACACATCTATTCAAGTGCGTCTTCGTTTTCTTACACCCCCCTTACACGCATATACAATATACACTGTTATCACATATCAAGACTTCCATAAGGGGCCTGTACAGTATTCCCAAGCTTGCAATAGCAGCTCCTAAACAAGAGCATGGGATCTTCAACCTGACAATTAATGGATGAGCCGAATGAGGCGCATTAAAGGCAGGAAGGACCAAGCAGTGCAGAGCTGAAACCCTGTGGGTCTGATCTCTGTCACACTGGTCTAATCCTTCTATCTCACTATCACTTCTTCCATCTCCCTGCAGTGTGTGTGTGTGCGTGCGTGCATGCATGCGTGTGTGTGTGTGTGTGTGTGTGTTACAGCAGCAGTTTGCCCACATGCTGACAGTGATGCTATCAGGTATAAGAGGCATAAGACCCTCTAGAGTCCAGCAGAGCAAAGCACATGAGACCTGCTTTCCACAGCATGGAAGGCCTTCAAGGGATGACAGAAATATGCCGTTGTGTGTGTGTGTGTGTGTGTGTGTGTGTGTGTGTGTGTGTGTGTGTGTGTGTGTGTGTGTGTGTGTGTGTATAGACATTTCAAAACCTGGCGTGAATACGGGACCAACGACATTAATACATAAAACTATTAATAAATAAAAGTCTTCTAGTAGAAATATGATCGTGAAGTGATGTTACCTCTGGAGACACCTTGGGATCACCACACCTGTATGAGTTGAGAGGTGGCCTCAGTACGTGTCTACAGACATGATACACACATCACAACAAACTACAACACTGCCCCAATCTATTACAACACCATCAAGAAAAGGATCCAGAACGGCTTCATTCTCAAAAAGCCACAGAAGAAGCACATCTGGTTCCCTAAGCAACGTTCAATGGACAGATGTCTGAAGAAGCATTTTTTTCAGTGAGATGTGAAAGAGTGATGGACACATTAGAACCTCTTAAACCTCAAAGTTTAAAGAACCTCAGCCAAATGCAAAGGTCCAATGAAGAACCTTTCAGTTGGTATAGAAACCATAACAAACTTTGATTCTTTAGGCAACCGAAAGTGGTTCTTCCTTAATGTGCAAAGAACCTTCGGTACCCTTTTAATGTGGCGAGACTGGGAGACGCTGTAGAGCGTATAGGACCCCTTCCAGGCAAGATATAGGAACAAATGAGTGTGTGAGAGGCTGAGTGATGGTGTGTGTCTTGTGTCTGTATTTGATGCACTCCGTGGTAGCGGTGTGTGATGAGGACAGACTGGAGGCGAGGAGAACGTCGAGGAGGGGGAGAGGAAGGACAGAACAGCAAAGGAGGACAGGGGGAGGATGGAGGCGTGCCTTCAATATTAGAATTGCTTTAAAGTGCTACACTCACACACACACACACACACACACACACACACACACACACAATACAATTCATTGGCACATCAGTAACACCCCTGGGGCATGGTTACGAATTCAGCAATGGGGGGGACACTGCAATGGAGATGATATTGCGCGTGTGTGTGTGTGTGTGTGTATGTGTGTGTGTGTGTGTGTGTGTCCGTTTCAGTGTTTCAATGCTATAATGAGCCGTGTACCATGTAGGATGAGTCTAAGCATCCTGAACACAAAGCCATAGAGCTGAGAGATCAATATGACACAGACAGACACGGCGAGAGCAGCTTTGATTAGGAGGATCCAGTTACAGCTGTGATTCACTGCACACACACACACACACACACACACTGATAGCAAAGATGAGAAAATGACTATGGAGATGAAGCTCCTTCTGAATATGCTCCTGACAGCAGGGAAGATTTCAGCTTTTGAGACCAATAAGAAACTGATGATCATTGAATAAGTGCTAAATAATTCCATTTAATTCTGTCCACATTTCAGTCTCACACACCCCGATGTGGAGCAACAGACACCACCGCCAGCAATCCATCACACCGTGTGGGAGCCTGGGGTCCGATTCCCATATTTTTCTCATTTTTGATGAATGAAAGTACGTCAAACCATGAAAAACATCCCAAAAAAATGGCCTCGAGTTCTACAGGATAAGCAAGCGAAAATCAGCATCACTGGTTGTGTCTCCACCCTGGTCCTGGAGGCACCCCTGCCCTGCACATTCTGGTGCAATTCTGGAAGGGCTTGTGAGCTGATTAGTAAAATCAGGTGTGGTGGGAGCAGGGAAAACATGCAGGGGAGGGGGTGCCTCCGGGACCTGAGATGAGAAACACTGGTTTGGAGTGTCGCTGCTGTGGATTTGTGCTGTAAAGCCCCTCCTGGACACTTATACGAGCCCATTTATTGGAGGACGATAGCATCTTCTGGTATTACTGTCCAACTGACACAGGTCATCGTTTCACACACCATACACTCACACACACAACAGATTTCCAATCCTCCAGTATGCCACACAGAGTGTTACCACATGTCTAGACGAGTCCAAAGACTTGGCTTTGAAGTTGCAGACCCCCATACACACATACGCACAGCTATACACACACAACCACACTCATACGCTCACTGGATGGCTTGACTGGCTCGAGGCTGCGTGTCATGTTTTATAAATGCATGCTCCTAAACGCCTTGTCTCAGCACATTCACACACACACACACACACACACACACACACACACACACACACACACACACACACACACACACACACACTCCAACCACCCTTTACCCCAGTTACCTCACTAGTGCACTCATCTGCTACTGATACCTTCACTGGTCCAACTCAGCATTAGAGAGAGAGAATGTGTGTGTGTGTGTGTGTGTGTGTGTGTGTGTGTGTGTGTGTGTGTGTGTGTGTATGTGTGTGTGTGTGTGTGTGTGTGTGTGTGTGTGTGTGTGTGTGTGTGTGTGTGTGTGTGTTGGTGGGTGTGTTAAGGGGATGGAGGGGGGCTTACCCAATCAACAATCTCACCCCCAATCCTATAGGATGGTTCTGACACTAGGTGTTTGGGACCCCAGCTCTGATATGACCATTGACGGACACCTGTGCCGGTCAGCATCACATTGAGAGTAATGTGGGGAGAGAGCGCCACCTACCCACCCAGACAGAGCATGACCAATTCTGCTCTATCAGACTCCAGCCACTGATGACCGGGATCCGAACCTGCATCAGACCACGCAGCCTCTCGGAGCCTTTGGACAGTTAAGATATAAGAATTCACGCTGTTCGTCCAGGTGGTCCAGAGACTTGCTGTCATTTAAGAGCCAGTTCTCCTTCTTCTTTATGTTATTACCAAACAACAACGTAACATGAAGTGTCTTAGATAGATTAGCTGGATGTGTGGTTGTGGATCATCTCCCTTTTGGCTGGTGATATGACGGAGTTTCCTCCTTTCCTCCACAGACAGCCTGGCAAGCTGCAAAGCAACCAGAACTATTTATAGAAGAGCATTTCAACCCTCCCTTTCCCTCCCTCTCTCTCTCTCTCTCTCTCTCTCTCTCTCTCTACCTCCACCCACTCGTACACACACTCACACACCACTCTCCTGCAGCCACTGCAGCCTAATATTCTCTCACACAGACATGCTGTTCATTCACCCACACTCTAATACGCCAACATCCAAAATGTTCAAACACGCTGGAACGAACGCAAACACACGCATCACATGCATCGCACACACACACACACACACACACACACACACACACTCACAAACTCTCTGGGAAAAAAGTGAGCGCTCATTGATGCTCTGGTCCAACAGCAGCCTTTCAAGAGAGTCGACTCTGAGAGGCAGAGAGTTGCCTCAGGACATGGAGATGGTGAAGCGTGTGCGCAAGCATACACACACACACACACACACACACACACACACACACACACACACACACACACACACAGCAGCACAGTGATGCAACTTCCTTTTAAACCCCCCTAAAACCATAAATCCCAAAGAGAGGGGTTTCTGTTTCTCTGCTTCCCATAAAAAGTCACAAATATGATCACATGACCCAGAATCACTGGCCAATCTGAAGGTAGATGCTGCACTTTGACATCAGTTGTGACAAGCGCTACCTGTAAGTCCAGTAATGACATTTTACATTTGTCCACTCTTTGGACGACAACCTGACCTGCCCACGTTGGCACTTGTTTCACTTGTAATTTATTTTCTTGACAGTGAAATAGTTCAGGTCGCATTGTCCTGAGATCCTTTCACGTCCCTTCCCAGACTCACCTACATCTACAACCTTCTTTCTGAAGGCCTCAGAGAGCTCTTTGGATCTCGCCTCCATGTCACTGTTTTGGGATATCTTACAGATCTCCATGCTTAGTGGGTGCATCGTCCAGCAAGCTGTCAAACAGAGTCAAGTTATATTTCTGTATTATATGTATGACACACTCTCTCTCTCTCTCTCTCTCTCTCTCTCTCTCTCTCTCTCTCTCTCTCTCCCTCTCCCTCCCTCCCTCCCTCCCTCCCTCCCCCACAGCGTGACTCCAAACCAGAGCATTTACCACACAACCTATCATCAGTAATTACAGAGAACTGACCAAACTAAAAGCCTTTTACACAAACACTGTGTGTGTCTAGATTTGTGTGTGTGTGTGTGTGTGTGTGTGTGTATGGTGGAGGTGTGAACCAGCTGACTGTGTGTGATGGTTGTGGTTACAGTGTTTTAAAAGTACAATGTTGTAACAGCTTTATGGCATTTAAAACAGGACTGTATAATGTGTGTGTTGGGGGGAAGGTGTGTGTGTGTGTGTGTGTGTGTGAGTGTGTGTGTGTGTGGGAGGGGGTGGTGATGGTGTGGGGTGGGGGTGTTATGTGGCATACAGCTGTGGCCTCCCGTTCAGTGAGGCAAGGCCAAGTAACACCTGGTGCCACCTGACAGCACACACACACACTCACATGCACACACAAAGGCTGGCAGATGGGCACGCAGCCAAGCAGAGAGAGGCTGTATGAGAACCTAGTGGCTGGACACACACAGAGGGAAAGAGAGAGAGAGAGAGAGAGAGGGTGAGAGAGAGAATTGTGACTCTATGAATGTCCTCTCTCTCTCTCTCTCTCTCTCTCTCTCTCTCTCTCTCACACACACACACACACACACACACACACACATGCTCTCAGACAGTAAATCTGTCAGAAGCTTTCTGGAGGGCAGAGAATAACAGCATGGGTGACTTGCCCTTTCCATTTCACTCATAGCAGCCCACCACCATCACAGGCCCCTTGGAAAACATGCAAGTGTGTGTGTGTGTGTGTGTGTGTGTGTGTGTGTGTGTGTGTGTGTGTGTGTGTGAGAGAGAGAGAGAGAGAGAGAGAGAGAGAGAGAGAGAGAGAGAGAGAGAGAGAAAGAAAGTTCCTTTGCCCTTTCTCTGGACTCCTTATATAATACTGCACCTCCCTGTAACGACTCGGAGGTTTGAGGGAGGAGATATGAAGTCTGAACATCAATCTGGTGACATAACCACACCTCCATCTAAAAACCAGAACCAAGGACAGAGAGAGAGAGAGAGAGACAGAGACAGAGAGCAGAAGGCAATGGGGAAGACCAAGATACTTCCTCTTTGTGTGTGTGTGTGTGTGTGTGTGTGTGTGTGTGTGTGTGTGTGTGTGTGTGTGTGTGTGTGTGTGTGATCAATAATAACATAGTTGAGAGAGAGAGAGAGAGAGAGAGAGAGAGAGAGAGAGAGATTGAGAATGAATGGATGGAGAGAAGCTGCAGTAGTGTTTTAGTGCACAGTCAGATCTCTCACACACTTACACTGAGTGTGTGTTTCCTGGACAGTGGGGCCGGATATAAACCACCTACACCTGTCAGGGAACTGCTCTACTGGACCGATGAGATCACATCATCAAACATCCTTAACACAACAAAGTCAAAGCCCAGCACATCAGCTGTTTCAACCCCCGGTGTGTGAGACCACCAAACCTGAGCGGGATGCTTTGTGTTGCTAAAGGAAGGCAAAGTGTATCCATACTTCTGACACACAAACCACAAACACCACCTCAACATACCGTTTCCACACGTCTGCTGAAATTCTGCATGAATCATCAATCAACTGATCGTAAACATCTCCCCACAATCAGCATCACAACCTCCATGAACAAATGGCAGCAGACTGACTGATCTGAATGATGATAAACAGCAAACCAATTACAGCACCTAACAAGCCCACCTTTGGGGAACGTTAACCACTTACGCTGCAGGCTTATCATGTAGTTCTCTTTAGAAGCTCATAACCAGAGTGATACAGTCAAACTAAACATCTGGAAGATCACATCCAGAGTTGTACAGTCGAGCTCTGAACAGCTGGAAGAACAGCTCACGTTCAGAGTTGTACAGTCGAGCTCTGAAGAGCTGGAAGAACAGCTCACATTCAGAGTTGTGCAGTCCATCTCTGAAGATCAAGACGAACAGCTCACATTCAGAGTTGTGCAGTCCATCTCTGAAGATCTAGAAGCACAGCTCACACCCAGAGCTGTCCAGCTGTAAAGAACAGTTCCCACCCAGAATGACACAGTTCACCTCTAAAGATCTAGAAGAACAGCTCACACCCAGAGCTGTCCAGCTGTAATGGTCTGAAAGAACAGTTCCCATCCAGAATGACACAGTTCACCTCTAAAGATCTAGAAGAACAGCTCACATTCAGAACTCAGAGTGAAACCTCAACAACAAGCCAGCGACGCGTTTCAGTGCATGTTCTGTTTCATAGATACCTTAATGCCCTCGTGCCTAAGAACTTATTTCTGCAGGACCCTGCGACAGAAGAAAACACAGGCGTGGAGAAGGAATCCGAGTGGTGTATCGGCTGCAGGAGAGACAGATTTTTTTTTTCTTTACTGAATAAAAAAGGAGCTTTGGGGGGTACTTTGCCTGGATCCTGCTCTTCATGCTGCGGCTTTGAAATTCAGAACAAATCTGCCTGCTGCCCTTCTCCACTGAGAACAACTTCATCATGACAAACTTTGCGTTTACTCCTCTTTTAAAGGAAGAACAGAGATGAGGAAGAGGGCAGCAGACTGGAGGGAACTGGGAAGAAGAGAAGAATCTTCTGAACTGATCTACTGCAGCAAACCACCGAGGACAGAGTTATGTCCCACTTTGTTCCTATATGTGATACTATAATGTGATAATCCTTGGGCTCTGTTACGGGACTAACCTCAAAAATAAACTGCTGTATGAACCTGATTCTATTATTCACGGAACTCCAGTGGAATCAGCTTATACAGGTACAAGATGTTTGCATGATGTTTTAGCACAGTCCATCTCTAAACATCTAGAAAAAGACCTCATACCCAGATTTGTACCGTCATCTCTAAAGATCCAGAACAGCTCACGTACAAAAGTCTACAGTCCAGCTCTGAAGAGCTACATGAACAGCTCCCTTCCAGAGTTGCATGGTCCAGCTTTGAAGAGCTACAAGAACAGCTCACATCTAGCGCAGTACAGTCCAGCTCTAGAGATCTAGAAGAACAGCTCACACCTAGTGAGGATTCAGAGCAGAGGTCACCAACCCCGCTCCTGGAGAACTACCATCCTACAGACTTTAGATTCAACCCCAATCCGTCACACGTGATCCAACTAATTACTGGTTTCAGAAGTTCTTGATTGGCTGAATGGTGTGTGTTAGGTTTGGGTTTGGAGTTGAACTCTGTAGGAAGGCAGCTCTCCAGAAGCAGGGTTGGTGACTACTGATCTAGAAGAACAGCTCACTTATAGAGTTGCCATTTTGGAGATACAAGATTTTTACACGTATTTGTGTTGGAGTGGAGGAGAAGGGAGATGGAATGATGAAGAGTGAGAGAGAGAGAGAGAAAGGGACTGGTGGAGCTGCCTTTGAGCCTCGAGCCTCCATCAAAACACAGAACACGACAAGCTGCCACTTTGACGCTTGCATGTACACTAAATCTCTCTTCCTTATCCACCCCTGCTATGGCCGTCTGTCTGTCTGTCTCTACCTCTCTCTCCATCAAACCCCTGTTCCCTCCCCGGGGAAACTGGTGAATTCCATGCCCCATTTTGTCATTCTGGAAACAAATCCTATTGGCTGAGGGTTCAAGCTGTGGAGTGTTTGGAGGCTTTGAAGTCGAGGGCTTAAACAGGATCGGAGCCACACAGAGAGAGCGAGTGAGGGAGCAGGAGAGAGATCGGAGGAGAAAACTCTGCAAAATGGAGTTTGAAGCATTCGGGGCAAAGCAGCTTCGCATAATCCCTCAACTATCAATTAGGTTTCGCCAAACGGATCGTTTAGCACCCAAAGCTGCACTCCTGCATCGCTGCTGAGCTTACACACCTTCCTTCTCCACCACCACTCCACACGCCGATGAGATCCAAATCCAGAGGGTGAGTAACGGCCATTCCCAAGAAGATCTAATCAGAGGTGCACGTCAGATCCATCAGATGGAACAACACTGCAGTGTTGCCAGTTTATCAGAAACATCTAATTTCACCTATATCCAAAGATGATCATCAGAAACACCTAAGATACAGTACCGTGGTGCAGCATATTCACAAATCCATCCCAATCCCTCAATTTCAAAATCTCGATAACCAGGAGCACCATACAGGAGTCCGAGTCCCGGGGGAGTGGGGGGGTGTCATACGGCAGTCAGTTTCACAGTCCAGGGGGGTTCATTATAACATTCGAGGCTCATTAAAAAAAAGCTCTGGAAGCCCAGGCCAGGCAATGCCCCTGGCACCAGAACCAGGAGAACAAGCAGAGGCAAGAGTGTAACTTCAATATCCCTGAAGGTGAGACTATTAATCAGGTTCTTTCATCAACAAGAAAGAACAAAAGTAGCACAACTCATGCAGATGAGAGCGTGAGATAGGACGGAGGAAGCTTGGTGGCTGAAATGGTCGAGGAACATGAGACGGTTTCCTGAGACCAGCGTCTTTCCTAAGGTTAATACAGGTCAGATGATGCTTCCAGGGAATGGTCTTTCAGAGCCACTCGTCCACTCAACGGTGTCCCCACTGGCATTTGTAGAGACACTGAATCGTTAAGTGTGAACTGGCCGGTTGATTAGGTGCCAGCCATGTATGGTCTTTGGCTCTCCCCTAGGCCAAGTAGTGCTCCTGTTATCACAATAGAGATCTTAAGTACTGGATGGGATGCTACAGCACTTGGACACTGGTGATGATGGAATGATGTGGAGATTCCCTCACCAACCACATTAGGCTTGGGCCTGAGATTCTCACCTTAGGAGAGTACCAACATGGAGTGTTGGAAACAGGACTGGAGCGATATGACTAAAAGCATATCTTGACCAGATATGCCAAGGTTGCGCTGGTTTATCAGGAGCCAATTTTCTGACCATGGTTGTAGTTTGGTTGGGTGGAGGTTTGGATTAGTGGACTTTATCAGACATAATACTGATGCATGACTTTGCCGCACACTGTACCTGATACACTCCCTATCTACACAACATACAGAAGACAAATACGCAACCATGGCTTACCCAATGTTGTGCTGGAGACAATCCACCAGCCAAGTAACGAATATCTAGTCAGTAAGGTGGCATTATGGTGGACCTGTTCCAATGACAGACAGGGTACAACGGTGCTTGAGTGCAACAACGGATAACTATAAGCCCATGAAATGATTCCATAGGGTTGGCGTTTCTGATATAACAGCCAATGACAGTAGGAGCAGCTAGATCTTTCTAATAAAGCGTACAACTTCAAAGAGAAAGACAGACTGATTGGGGCTTGAAACACATTAGTAGGCACTCCAGTGACATTTCATACCACAGGAGACCAGCACACACAAGCAGAGACACCATCACTGTTGCCATCAAATAGCCAGCTAAGATAGCTCTGGCACATTTACAGGAAATGGAGTTTGAGGAAGGTCATCATTCTGGTATTAAGATCAGTCTCTCCATTATTACTCCTGTGTGTATTTATGGGTGTGTGTGGAGGAGTGGGTGAGGGGAGAGACAGAATTCAAGGCATGTGAGTGGGTAGAGGCGGAAAAGACATGCTCGAGAGCATGGCATGATTTTTGCAGGACAGTGTTGAGGCGAGCTACGCTGATGGGCGGAGGCTGATAAAGCGAGTAAAAGATCCAGGAATGGTCTTTCAAGCCACTGCGTCCACTCAGCGGTGTCCCCACTGGCATTTAATAGAACCACTGGCCGGAATCGTTAAGTGTGAACTGGCCGGTTGATTAGGTGCTGCCAGCCATGTATGGTCTTTTAGCTCCTCCCCCTAGGCCAAGTGGTCACTCTGTTATCCAATAGAGATCTTAAGTACTAGATGGGATGTACAGCACTTGAGACACTGATGGAATGATGGTGGGATTCCTCACCAACCATTAGGCTTGGACCTGATTCTCCTTGGGAGGTACCAACATGATGTTGGAAGCAAGGACTGGGGCGATATGACTAAAAAGCATATCTGCAGAAATGACCAGATATGCAAAGGTTATGGTTTTATCAGGAGCCAATTTCTGACCATGGTTGGTTTGGTTGGGTGGAGGTTTTGGATTGGTGGACTTTATCAGACATAATACTGATGCGAGCTTTGCGCACCACTGTACCTGATACCTCCTATCTACACAACATACAGACCATGCCGCGGCATGCCAATGTTGTGCTGAGACGAATCCTAGCAAGTAACTTGATATCTAGTCAGTGGTGGCATTATGAGTCAGACCTGTTCCAATGACAGACAGAATTGCTTGTTAGCGAGTGCAACAGGATAACTATAAGCCCATGAAATGATTCCATGAGTTGGGCGATTTCTGATATAACAGCCAATGACAGTAGACAGCTAGATCTTTCTAATAAAGCGTACAACTTCAAAGAGAAAGACAGACTGATTGGGGCTTGAAACACATTAGTCGCGGCACTCCAAGTGACATTTCATACCACAGGAGACCCAAAGCACACACAAGCAGAGACACCATCACTATTTGCCATCAAATAGCCAGCTTTAAGATGGCTCTGGCACATTTCACAGGAAATGGAGTTTGAGGAAGATGTCATTTCCTGGTATTAAGATACGAATCTCTCCATTATTACTCCTGTGTGTATTTATGGGTGTGTGTGGGAGGGTGGAGTGAGGGGGAGAGACAGAATTCCAAGGCATGTGGAGGTGGGTAGAGACGGAAAAAAGACATGTCGAGAGCATGGCATGATTTTTGCAGGACAGTGTTGAGGAGCGAGGCTACGCTGATGGACGGAGGCTGATAAACGAGTAAAAGGTCAGCCAGTTATTTCTCTGCGTCCTGAACTCCCTCCATCATATCTAATCTGTAACGGGGGGAAGCGCTGCCTTGAAAGCCTGACATTTCAGTCTCGTTTGGTCGTGTTTCTTCTTCTTACACAGTGAAAAACATTCGGAGCTAGTTAGAAAGCGAGTTGCTGGACTTCAAGCCTCGGTTCCAGGCCTGATTCAGTCAGACTCAGGCCTCATTCCATCACTGAATGCCCAAAAGTCTGTAGACCACTTCTCATTAGAGGTCAGCTGCATTAAGGTGAACCTACTTCTGACACCAGCATTCATATCTTGTATAACCTCTGTAGAAAAGCAGCACCAATAGGCCAAGAACACAAATGGGCCAAGAACACAATGTAGAGGGGTATAAAGCCCCTCTGGACTGAATACCCTGAAGTTCTACTGAATACCCTGAAGATGACCTGGAGTACCAGTAGAGCAGCACAGGGGTTTTATCCTCGTCTACTTATGAAGCACTGGTGACTCAGTGGTTAGAGCTTCAGGGTTGTAGGTTCGATACCCAGGTTCGCCAAGCTGCCAGTGTGCCCAGCATCGAGCAACGTCCTAAACAAGGTCTCTCTGTTCCCCAGGGACTGTGGAAGAAGCTACCCAGCACTCTGACTGGTTGTGTGTTCATTGCATGGATGGGTTAAAGGTGGAATTCCATCTGTGCTTGTCTAGGTTTGAACATTGTTGTGAGGACGTGTCTAAGCTCTGAGAACATTAGACGTGTCCTCACAACAATGTTCAAACCTAGTCTAAAGCCTTTACTATGGAGTAAAGGCCTGTACTGCAGCAAAGGGTGGACTTTTTTGGGCACATACCCTTTATACATGGTTCTTTGTGGAACCAACAGTGGCTTGTCAATGACATCACCTGTAGAACCTGTAAAAACGATGCTGAAATGTTTGGAGGTTCTTCAGTTTAAGAGCATGCTCTTCAGGTGCTTCAAGGAGCCTTCAAGAAATCCTTGTCCTTTAATTGAAGGTTTCTTGAAGCCCCTTAACGAACATGCAAAGGTTCCTTCACGAACCTTTTAGTTATAGTTTAGCTCATTAAACTTTAGTGACAGAGGCCAAATGGGTTAAAGAACCCAAGTGCTGGGTTCTAAACAGAACTGCATTGAGATGTCTAACTTCAATCAGGATAGAAACTTAAGTCTGTCTGTCTTTACACCATTATGTTGACACTCTTACGGGGTCCAGTGTAGTGTCAGGAGTCTTGCCCATGGCCTCTACTATGTGTAGTGCAGCCTTGTGTAGTGTACCAGTGTCCAACATGGTAGCTTCCTGTCAGGTAGTGGTGTTATCCCTTACACCACCAGCATAATCCGAAAACACTGAGAAGTAAGAATCCATCAAAACAGTACTTAAGTAGAGTTGATGCTGAAATTGAGTAAATGGAACAAGTCACTACCCACGTCTGCATCCAGTCCTCTTGATCTACTCAGCAACGGAGTCTGATTAACGGTGTGAAATGCTCAGGGCACGAAACGGTTGAATGAGCAGATCTAGGCCTTTGTAATGTGCTCCCACTGACTTCACACCCAGGCACTCCCACTCCTCCATTATAATAAAAGGGTTTATGCCTCTGTGTTGTGCTAAAAGCCTGCGCTAACGGAGACCATGTTGTTCATCACGACTTATTGGAGGAGCTTGAAATTTGCTTCTTGAATACATAAACGTGGACATCCCCTCTAATCCATGCATTCAGCTACTTTAAGCAGCACCCATTGCTGACACAGATGTGCAAATGCACACACAGAGCTTGCTAGAGGGGTATAACGCCCCCCAGCATTCAACTGTAGAACAGTGGAACTGTGTTCTCTGGAATGATGGTGCGCCAACCAGTATTTTTGGGATGAGTTGGAAGTGAGGTGGGGTGATGATGGTCCAACCTCCTGAACTCCTTCATGCTCTTGTCATGCATGCAATCAAATCTCAAAATCCTCACAGCAATGTTTTAAAATCAAACCAAAAAGCCTTCTATGGACAACAGAGACAGCTACTCCAACAAAAGCAGGACAAACAGTGCCAAGATGTCAGGAGGTGCATCTCTGAGTGTATTCACTATGTGGACAAAAGTATTGGGACACCTGGACATTCACGGTTTCTTCTGAAATCAAAGGGATTAAAACGTGCTGGGGGGCTTTATACCCCTCTAGCCCTCACCCGTCATTAGGCATGGTTCCGAGGTTGAGCCACCTCTGATAGTCCTTTCCAATTGGCAAATTTTTTAATTCGCAGGGAAACACCGTGTGTGTGCATTTGCACGTCTGTGTCAGCAGGTGGTGCAAGTTAAAGTAGCTGAATGCATTCATTCATTAGAAGTGGTGTCACACACAATGAGACACACACACACACACACACACACACACACACACACACACACACACACACACAGATAAATAGAAACACAGCTAAATGCTCACAATATGAAGGTGTGAAATGCCCCATTCAGACAGCATCAGTGGACTGTAATGGTGTTTGTATTGGTCCTCAGAGGGGTTCTTTCATTTTAACCTACTTTTGGGCCGTAATCTACATAAACCCCACCATCTCCAGGGACTGTGACGCCACATGACAAATTACAGCCTCAGAATAAATGTGATGCCGAAACCCTCCCTGTACATCTCTGTGTACGGTGTGTGTGTGTGTGTGTGTGTGAGCATGTGTGTGCATGTGCATGTGGGCGAACTGCCCTTTGACCTCAATTTACAACTCTACTGAGCACCTTCCCCTTCCCTGTGTGAGAGAGCAGCAAAGGTGTTGGGTAGAAAATCTCATGTCTGCAGGCTGAAGCTGAGAACTGCCAGCAGAGTGACAGAAACCATTTGTGAATCTCACACACACACACACAGACACACACACACACACACACACACACACACACACACAGGATTATATATTATATTCATGCAAAAGGTGCAAAAATAAATCATATTAACAACAATTTAAGGCGTTTTTTTTTATAATAATAAAACGAACAGTACATCAAGCATGATGCGGAGCATCATGTGTGGAGCAGCGGAACTGTGTTCTCTGGAATGATGGAGCTCCATCCAGTACTTTGCGGATGAGATGGGTAGTGGTCCAACATCCTGATCTCACTAATGCTGAATGAAATCAAAAATAGCCTGAAAGGGCTCAACAACAGCTGTTACTAACATTAACAGCATGATAACATTAGAAGTGACGAACTGCGGGTGAAGCAGGGATTCGCTGCCGTAGGTTAAACACCGTTTAACAGCTTGTGTAGTCGTTCAGAGTGTTCATTCATATGATGCATGGACATGTGTAACGTGTAATCCAGTGCAAGACAAAACCAAAGCCTCTTCACCTGGAGACACTTGTGCGCTTCATCAAAACTCCATCCATTTTCTGACGGGGTCGGGTCGCGAGGACAGCAGCCTAAGCAGGGAGACCCAGGCTTCCCTCTCCCCAGCCATTTGGTCCAGCTCTTCAGGGGAAACCTCAAGGCGTTCCCAGGCCAGACGGGAAACACGCTGGAGAGACTATGTCCTGGGTGTTCCTATGGGTCTTCTACCGGTGGGGCGTGCCCGGTACACCTCCCCAGGGAGGCGTCCAGGAGGGATCCTCACTACATGCCCAAGCCACCCCAACTGGCTCCTCTCGACGTGGATGAGCAGCGGCTCTACTCTGAGTCCCTCTCAGATGACTGAGCTTCTCAGTCTCTAAGGGAGATGTATACAAATGTATTTTATGAAAAAATATATTTTTTTATTTGGGTTAAAAAGCAAAATGTTCAAACTAGAAGTTAATAAAGAAACTAAGAAAATAAAGTACCAAAAGACATACCCTTAGATCTGGTACCGAATTCCAGGTACCAATAGGGCTGGGCGATATATCGATATTTACCCAGTGATATATGGGCTGAGGCGATATTGTTTATATCAAGTTTTTAAATAACGTTGTTTCAATGTTCTGTGTTCCCTCATTCTGCTCTGCCCCCTGCTCTCAACTCCCATCCACTCTCATTCGCACCTCACTTACACACTCTTTCACAGGGTTTCCTCATTTTCTCACATTATATCATATAACATTAAAACAACAGTTCAACCATTGTGAAGGCAGCACTTTTTGACCACTGCCCATATGTTTAATACAATACACACACACACACACACACACACACACACACACACACACACACGTAAACACACCAATGGCTGTTATATTTCGCACATAAGGGCAAAGCATTCAAGATTAATAAAGCTCATTTTGAGTCTCCTTGAGTTTTAATTCTCTCTTAACGCAACATCACACGTCCTCATAAACACGGCACTCAAACAAATGAGCTACAGAATTAGATGGGAACAGCTGGCCATATGCTCAAAACAACAGTCAAACTGGCAAAGCGTGCAATCCTTCGACACTTCACCAGAACGTCTCCAGCAATTTCCCGACCAAAGTCAGTCCATTTCTTAGGACAATGACATTTAACCCCTAAAAAACCCTCTTGGTTCATTTTACAACGTGGAATTCAGTAGCCAGTGGGGCTGGCGTTCCTAAATCCATCTCAGTATCACAGTGTTTCTCAACCCTGATCCTGGAGACACCCTACCTTGCACATTTTAGTGGATTATCTGCTTTAACACACACCCCACAACTTTAAAAGGGCTTGATAATGAGCTGATAAGATGATTCAGGTGTGTTGGGAGCAGGTCAAGCACTATAGAAACACACATACAGCTCATTAGTTTGGAAAAATATTGGGAAAAGTGTCACTCGGTAATGAGTCAGGGTGTTCGATTAACGTTATACACTCTCTTATCACCAGTGCCCAGATATAACAGAACAGAACCATTAACACTTTTAAATCATGTAGGCTCCGAGCGGCTCAGCAGTCTAATGCACTAAATTGGCCATGCTTCCTCTGGGTGGATGGTGCACCCTCCCCACATCACCCCCAGTGCAATGCTGTCTGTCAGCCGCTGTAACAGAGCTGGGAGACCCGGCGCTTTCCTCCAGCAAGGATGCAATTGCTTCTATGTATCGGAGGAGATGTTTTGTCTTCACCCTCCTAATATCTATCCGTATATTTAGCCCCGTCCCTCCCATGGACCCCCCATTGGAGCGTGATCCCCTGCATCCCTGTGAAATACAGCTGCTGCTGCCCAAAAGGACGGGCTTTACTTTGGGGTCACTGGTTGGGCGCCTTGCTTAAAGTCACCTTAACTCTAAATGCTGGTTCTGGAGACCAGTGACCTTCTCTTCGCAAGCCGACTTCTCAAACTTTCAGGTCATAGTTGCCCCACAGAGGTACAGCTATGAGTAGTATTTCCTGGAACAGCCCCACGCACTAGTCAATCAGAGTACCACGTGATGGACTGCCAGCCTGTCCAGGGGGTATTCCTGCCCTGTGCCCAATGATTCCAGTAAATAATCATTCCAAGCGCAAAAGACATTGAAGGAATGAATCCTATCGATTACTTCTGTAAGACTATGGGTTTACAGTAGAGGGAAACAGCATCTCCCTAGCACAGTGACCTCAACCAATCAGCACCACGGACAGTTCCACGAGGTTCCTCGTGGTCTGACAGGTGAGCTCTCATGTTTCATCGGGCTTCATCGGGGAATCATTTTCTAGCAATTAAAAAAAAACAAACACACCAATTCCAAACTCACACACTGCTGCTCCTCTTACCCTGACTGGACTCATGTGATGCTTGTTGTCATGGTAACGAGTACACTAAGTGTTACGCTACACGTGTACCACTTTGGATCGGGTTACTTGTATTGTGCATGTGAACAGAATTTTCCATCCCAACTTGGAAGGGCCAAAGACCAAACCTTGTTAGGACACTCACACTGGATGTTCCCCACACTAGGAGGGTGAAGACAAGCACATCTGTCCTCCGATACATGTGTAGCCACCTCCACCTCCTTTCAAACTGGAGGAAAGTGCCGGGTCCCCAGACTCCTGTCTAACAGACTCCTGTTCCGACCAGCTTCACCCTGGGTATGATGTGGGGAGACAGCGCCAACTACCCACCCATAGAGGACATTCTGCTCTCTTCAACTCCGGCTGCCGATGGCAAGCAGCATGAGCAGGGATTCGAACCTCGAAACATCTACAATCAGACAGAATTTGGATGGATTGGAGAAGATATTTGAATGTCACCATAACCAGTCAACCAAGATCAGACTATACTGAGCTTCAGCACATATTACACCAACCCCTGGAGGAACGTAGCTCAAACACTCTTGGGACACACAGGCCTGCTATTGCAGAGCTCTATTCCATGCTCCACCCCCCTGCTGCCTTCATTCAGAGGTATGGTGGGCAGTGAACGTGGCTTAATAGGTGGAAATTATGAATACATGCACAGGGAAGTGTTTCTGTCGGCCCGCGCCAATGCTCCCATCCCTCACCAGAGCCCACTCTCCACACACACAGACAAACCGGGCCCTCCCAGCCAGATAAATGACGGCGTGACGCACAAGGGCACTCAGGTGGAACACATCGCATTTCACGAGACATGCCTCTGTCATTCATGAGCCACCACCGCCCCTCGCTCCCCCGCCTCACCTCACCCGTGGCCTTGTCTTTAATTTGCTCGCAAACAGGTGCTTGTAAATGCAGGGCACCGTCAATCAGGCAAGCTGAAAGGGAAAAATGAGGACATCCCACGGAAACCCCAAAGTAAAGCCCGTCCTATCGGGCAGCAGCAGCTTCGGATGAACACATTTGCTGTATATCACAGGGACGCATCGAGTGCAGCCCTGTTGCTGGATCACGCCCCAATAGGGGGCTCGATGGGAGGGACAGGGCTAAAGGGTGTTTGGAAAAGTCGTCCCATCGCAGCTTCATGCTGGTAATGCTCTCCTGCAGCTACTCCGAGGCGTCAGCACCAGTAGACCCGCTGAGGCCCGCAGGATCAGATCTGTTTGAACAGGAGTGAGATCTGCTGTACTCATATTTACAGTTCCTAATGAGTAATGCACAGCGTGGGGAACTTCATTTGGTCATAAATGACGTGGTGTTCCATTAAAAAAACCTGCTATATTCCCAGAATACTGCTGTATTCCCCCTCTGGAGCTCCATGCAGTTTGCTCAATAAAAGAGCGAGAGCTGAGATGCATTCAGACAACAGATCAGACGAATATCATCAGTATAAAAGAATAAATCCAGCAAATATTTACCGATTCACAAGCGAGTGTCCACGGATTCAACTCGGAGAAAGACTGGCAGTGCTCAGACGTTCTGGATACACAGCCTCTCTCTCTTCTTTTCCCTCTGCCTTTTATCTCTCTCATCCTCTCTCTCCTGTTCTTTCTCTCCTTTCTCTCTTACTGTTCTGCAATTTTATTGCCTCTTCTTTCTCCCGTTTCTTTTCTCTTACTTCTTTCTCTCTTTCTCCTTGTCTTTCATGCTCTCTTGTGTTTCTCTTCCTCTCTATTCTTCTCTCTTTCTTTTACTCTTTACTACTCCTTCCTGTCCAATCCTTTTTTCTTGTATTTCTTTATCACATTCTCTCTCTCTCATTTCGTTCATTCGTCTCTTTTCTCTCTCTCTCTCTCTGTCTCTCTCTCTCTCTTTCTCTGCCCCCCACAGTGACAGATAATGAAGGCAGGTGAAGGCTTTCACTCAGACGACCTGTCAGCACTGTAATAATCACTCACTCTCTCTCTCTCTCTCTCTCTCTCTCTCTCTCTCTCTCTCTCTCTCTCACACACACTCACTAACCCATGTCTGCACAAATTATTCATCCCACGTTTTTCAATCTACGGCTGGTGCTGCTCCTCTCCGGTTCCTCAGTCAGTGATTACTCCAGTTGTTTTACCTGTTTGCCTCTTGACTGGTAAGTGATACCGGCACTTTAGAAAGCTTGTTATTTCCACAGAACAGCGGCTGCAGGGGTGAAGAATCAGGCCACCCGGCAGAGGAGGGAACGTGTAGCGGAGCTGTAAATGACCTGTATTTCTGTCAGCTTTTACCTCCAGAACATCTTACAAATGTAAGAGGATCGAATCCGGAGGCACATCCTCAAAGAAATACATCTAATCTGCAGGAAGAGTGATCTTAAGCAGAGTCCAAGTTACGTTATTTCATCATTTTAGATTTTTTTTTTAAGTACAAGCATGTTTCACTTTGTATTCAACAGTGTGTGTGTGTGTGTGTGTGTGTGTGTGTGTGTGTGTGTGTGTGTGTGTGTGTGTGTGTGTGTGTGTGGAAACCATACTTATGACTGGAAGGTAGCTGGTTCGATTCCCTGAACTGGCAGGACATGACTGAAGTGCCCTTGAGCGAGACACTTAAATCTCCTGCTGCTTCCCAGGCACCATGGTTAGGGCTGCCCACCGCTCCGGGCATGTGTGCTCACTGCCCCCTAGTGTGTTCAATTCAGGAACTGGTACCAGTACCATATGAATACCAGTACCAAATACCAAATGTGCAGTATCCAACCCTACCCATAGACGTGCAAAGACATAGACGTTATTACAAATGTATTGTCACAGTGTTTATTAACGTGAAGAGTGATTCACAGCTGCGAAGTGCATCAGCATGTTCTATATCTGATCTAAACTCAGCTGAACCTGAGCTGCTCCTACACACTCCATCCCGAATCGATTCCTGGCTGGCTGAGCTCAGACGGAGAGCGGCAAGCTCCGAGACTGCCAGCAGGAATCACAGAGGTTGCGTGACTTCCTGTCTGAGCGGCCTACTCTCTCGTACATGCGCACGCACGCGCACACACACACACACACACACCCCTCCCACGCACTCCACATCTGACCAGGCTCCCACAAAGAGACAGTACTGCACACTGATATATGAATAGACACACACACACACACACACACACACACACACACACACACACACACACACACACACACTATCATCAGGTTCTTTAAAATACTACAGCATCTCCACACAGATACAGTACAGCTCACAGTGAGCACAGATTACTACTACTACACTGCTCACTATACCCAGACTTTATGAAACTCGCCACACACACACACACACACACACACACACACACACACACACACACTTTATATATAAACTACAGGTCCAATCTACAGGACTACATGGCTCTAGAGAACATAGTTCATACTCTAAAAACTAGTAATTACCAGCGTTAAACTCCTCTAATTGAAACTTGGTGTCGGCAGAGTGACGTACTGCTCTCATATATATATATATATATATATATATATATATATATATATATATATATATATAACTGTCAAGACGGATTCCATGATTCTGTGAGAATTCTGTGATAAATGAATGAATAGAAAAGCTCCAAAATGAATTAAAATACATTTTATATTGATTTCTATTGAAAGCATCGATGCTTTTTTGCCAGGTTTTTATTCGAATGACACCATTCTAATTTACATAATAATGTACATATATAATTGTACACCACCATTCAATAGATCAGGATATGATTATTTGTCCATATTTGTCCAACGTTGCATGTTTAGTTTATACGTTGATCGGCTGTTGCACCCTCTAATGTAAACATTACGAGGTTTAGCAGAGGTTGGCTGATGGTATTTTACATCAATATAATGTTGTTTTTGGAAGACTTGGGCTTTGTCATTTCGGCTGTCTTTTCTATGTCAAATTGATGTTGACAGTAGGCGTCGTCCTGATACTGAATGTTGGTCAAGCTGGTCAAGACCTACAGTCTGCCAGATCAGAGCTGACATGGGTGTGCCTGCAAGGACAAGATGATTTTGTCCTGAAATTGTGTGTAAACACACACACACACACACACACACACACGGCTCTTACATATTGCTGCATTATAGTGTTGCTAAGGGCCCCTGTTTTGTTACAAGTGCATAAAAGACCCATTTAGGCTTGCATAAGTGTCTGAGAGGATTCCCGGGTGTGCAGTGAAAGCAGTCCTATTTCCCCCAGTATAAGCAAAAGTGACTTTGATTTGTGTGGCCACAGACGTGGGAATGCAGAGCCTTTCCAGTGGAGCTCAGGCTTCAAATAAATGACCAGCCAGCGCATACATAAATGGGAATGTGCTCTCCAAATAATACCGACGACGGAATTACAACTAAACCAAGGATATGTGTATAGCAATGTCTCACATGAGTTACGTGCACTGCTTGCAGCCGGGCCTACTGAGAGCAAAGGTGAATAAGTGAGGGATAGTGTGGGGGCGGGGGTCCGTGCAGGCAAGACAGTGCCCACTCAGCTCTCCCAGTTAAACACAGAGACTGGTTTAGCCTGGATTACATGAAGGGGAAAGAGGACAGAATGAAGGAGGGGCGACGAGGTACCATGAGGGGTCTGTATGGGTTGGGGGGGTTAAACCCCCATTGCTCTACTTATTGCAGCTAAAATATGGAAAATAGCAAAGGGGGGTTGGAGTAGGGGGGGTATATGAGGAGGTAGGGGGGTGGGGGGTGGTTTAATCCATCCTGATCCGCTCTCTTCGCACGAGCTGCACACACGCCACAAACAAAAGCCACCCCACCTCGGCAGGAGGGGGCGAAATGCGAGGCTGAATTTTTGGGAGGACAAGGTGTGGCTCCAGAGCAGGAGAGCTAATCTCCTTAACACCGGGCCGGCAACAAGCTCGAAGATTACTCTAAATGTCATCTTTGCCTTAATAAGCATTTCAGATATTTCTACCAACAGTAGCAAAAGATACCGTATCTGTCCCACGTCCAAAGAGTCGGCAAGAAGACGGTAAGAGCATAAATGCAAAAATTTAAATTGGGTTAAAAAGTGAACAAATCTATTCAAACCTTATTTAGTTGAGTGTTTCTAACCACACTTTGTAGTTCTATCATTTCTCTGCATCCTTTGTTCTCCTCCTTTCACCCTGATCTGCAATGATCAGGACTCCACAGGACCACCACAGAGCAGCTGTTACGTGGGTGGTGGGTCGTTCTCAGCACTGCAGTCACACTGACGTGGTGGTGGTGTGTTAGTGTGTGTTGCTGGTACGAGTGGATCAGACACAGCAGTGCTGCTGGAGTGTTTAAACACTGTGTCCACTCGCTGTCCACTCTATGAGACACTCCTACCGAGTGTCTCCACCTTGTAGACGTAAAGTCCGAGACAGAAGCTCATCTGTTTCTGCACAGTTTGTGTTGCTCATCCTCTAGTCCTTCATCAGTGCTCACAGGACGCTGTCGGCTGGACATTTCTGCTTGGTTGGCTATTCTAAGTCCAGCAGTGACACTGATTGGTTCAAACACTCCAGCAGCACTGCTGTGTCCGATACACTCATACCAGCCCAAAACACACCAACACACCACCACTATGTTAGAGTCACTGCTGAAAATAACCCACCACCCACATAATACCTGCTCTGTGGTGGTCCTGTGGGGTCCTGATCACTGGAGATCAGTATAGAAACAAGGAGGTGGTCATTATGTTATGGCTGACTGGTGTATGTTGATTCTGTACCATCGAAAAAACAGTGGAATCGCTTATTAAGCCTCTGGGACCTAAGGGCATTTTCACAATTTTGCATATATTTTTATGCATATAAATTAATACCCACAAGTTTTATATCAAAATATTCAGAACAATCTCAGCTCTCAGATAATGAGGCCCCGTGTGACCTTGAGCACTGCATAAAAAGATCGTCCGAAAAGCTGAATTCAATTAGGATATTTGAGATTTCCTAGTGGTCCACTGGTCAGAGCTCAAATTTCTCAACTCTTCTTCACAGTCACGAACTCAGGGTGTGATCTTGTGGTAAGATACATTCGAAAGGGCAGCCTCTACAGAGGCATTACATTATCCATCTTTCAGTGCTGTTCCATCACAAAGACATTCATAGAAATATTGGCAAACACTGAATTTGACATGCCAGAAAGTTCGTAGACTCCAGAGGGTTAACCCAGACGTCAGTCTCACAGTCTAAAATTATAGTAATATATAGCAATTAATAGGGTTCGATGGGGTTCGTTAAATATTAAAGAACCTCAGTATGAAGTAAATAAATATTAAAATAAATATTTAATTATTATTCTTTAATATTTTTCCTAGGATATATATGTTCCTATATAGATATATAGATATATAGGACAGGTGAAACCTAAATTCTGATATAATTTAAGATTAAAGAACCTTGGCAGGTAAAGGTTCTAGTTTTTCTAGAACAACAGCCTCTCTCGTTTTCATTATCATTATTAATCATAACATTATGATGCAATATCTTTAAATATGTATCTTCAATACTATATGTATCTAAAAATACTATACTATTTATGATATTCAGATATATGGTATTCAGAAATCCAGGATGTTTAGGACCTGTTCCGGTGGGTTTGAAGGATCTATCACATCAATTTCACTGAAGAATCACCGAAACATTGCTGGATCGGCCAACAAGACCAACAAGCCACTGCTCATCAAGTGATGGAGTAGGTTGAGGAGTCAAGAACTTTAGGTTATGTCAGGCACTACACAATCATCCATCGAGAGCTTGTAGGACCTCGGAAATGTGTCCAGAAGAAAAACCCAACTACTATAGGAGGAGTGTGGACACACTGGGCAGCAGTGAAGAGCATTTGGCAGCTCATTTAGATCATTTAGGAAAATGTTATGGCCATCAAGACCAGACCATCTGAGCAACTGAGCAGCACCTCATTCTGAAGTCTGCATGCTGAGGGATCACTTGTTTCTACAAGCTCATGCTTGTGAGACAAACATTCTGGTAATTCCTTCAATCAAAAGCTCTCATCTATTTAGTTTGCTGGAACGCGTAAGGAGATGTGCTTCTCTCTCGGGAATGAAACATTTGATCTTCAATCATGCTTGAAGAACTGCATTAATTTACTGCCTTTTAGCTCCGTGTTTGAGCTCGGGGTGAAAGCCCTAAAGATCCCGACAAACGTGGTATCGTCGGAAACACGACAAAAGTGAATCCCGTGCACGGCTTCTAGTCAGCAGCATCTACCTCTCTTTACTTGAATACATGGAGCAAAATTCCAACACCAAATTTCCATTTAATCTCTGTGGGCTACAAAGATTAAAACAATAATAACTCAGCACCACAGGCCAGAAATCAAAACATGCCTCCGGCGACTGCTATGAGGTTTATCAAAAGAAGACGCTGGGTTCCATGATGAAATAAAATGCTGGACTTCATTTTCCATTTATCATTTATTTATGGCTGCAGTCTGCACGTGATGATGCTCCAGTGGAAGACATTTGAGTCTTAAATGAAAGGACAGATCAGTGGCTAGAATTAACTAAAGCCACAGCATGAAGAAATGCCCCCATTAGGACTGAACCTATAACGGAGGAGAAATTATCTTAGGCTTTATTTTAATTTGGGACTTCTCAACATTTCCAGAACAATCTAGTTGCTGCTCTACCCTCAATGCACAGTCCCCAGCTCCTTCTCCATCTCCTTACACAGGCTAACACACCAAACTCCACTCACTCACTGCACAGCCTGCAGCTCCTTCTGTAACTCCTGGGTGGACTCGACATGACCTCTAGCCTCAAGACTTGTGCCTTGACTTGGACTCATGATCACTGAACTCTTCCACACTGTGGCAACCAACATGATCTTCTTCAGCAACGTGGAAGTGAGAGATCCATGGCACGGAATTCCTCAGTGCATCCCAACAGGCAGTTTATGCACCACTCACATCTTCCAAGCACAGCCAAACTTTGACAGCCTGGTCCTTCAGGGACCACATGACCTTTAGTTCATATTCTCTCATATTATATCACGTTACAACTCGCCCAACAGATCACAGTCTTTCTCTCCTAGCCCCTCCATACTTCTCCTTCCTCCTGCCACCGTAAGTCCGTAGGTCACATGCATCTTCTGACCAGCTCACAGATCTGTGGAGAACCTCTCGGCTCAGACAGACAGTTCAGGGTCCTCAGCTCATTACTGCAATAAAGCTGCAGAGCACCGAAATCCTCTCCTAGCCTCCTGTAATCCTCCGCAATCACAGCGAATTATCTCCCTCCAAGGAAAGTACGGGAGCACAGATGACAAATACCCAAGAGGGCAGAGGAGAGGAGGGCAGAGGGAATGGAGATGTGGCGGAGCAGGATGACGGGATGCTCTGCTTGTGTGACCTTTCCGTCTCGTGGCCAGGACGTTTTGTCAGAGATGGTTCGCAGGAGGGATGTTCCGATTGGTCGGTCATGCTGCGCTCCAACAGAGCACACGTGCGGCAGGCGACCCCAAGCATGGACTGACAGGGACAGGAAGAGCAAAGGGCAGGGTAAAGCGAGATCCCAAAAAACAAGCGCCTGCTCTCAGTCCTCTTCCGTAATCTCTTTCCCCATTAAAAAATAAAGTTGATATATGATTTTCATACAGAGTTTGCTGCCTGAAGTTTGCTTGTTTAGTTCTGCAACAAGCCTACAAGGTTAATGATGCTTGTAATGGAAGCGTGACCTCAAATCTCCTCAAAATGTTCAGTAACGTCAAACAGACACTACAAGGCTTGGGTGAATCATGGTAGGAGGAGAATGTGGTCTTGCAGCTCCAGGGGTTTCTGCAGCACCGCCAAATCATAGGACACGAGAGGAAAGTTGTGACTGGTGGTCAACTTTCATTTTTGTAAACTGTACTGTATTTGATAAAGACCACTTCCCAGTATGTCTTGAGTGGTCAGATGCGTTCATATGGTCAAATAATGACCCAATCAATGAAAATGCATGCTGGAATATAAACAGCCTCCGCATTTATAAACAAAGTATAGCAATGCAGTGACTCTGTCAGATACGGCAGTGCTGCTGGAGTGCTTAAACACCTCCACAGTGTCACCGCTGGACTGAGAGCAGTCCACCAATCAGAAATATCCAGCCGACAGCGTCCTGTGAGCACTGATGAAATGACCATCACTGAGGATGACCAACACAATCTGTGCAGAAACAGATGAGCTTCAGTGTCACTGCAGAGCTGAGAATGACCCACCATCCAGATATAGGTCTAGGCTATATATACGGTGGCCTGATATATACACTGTATATACACATACAAAGCAAAACTGAAATTTTGATTGGCTGCCAGGTTTATACAGAGCAACAGAGCAACTAACATTTAAACCATGTTCCACAGGTAGAAGAATGTAGATTTAGGAGTCTGGTAAAAGGATTCTTATTGATGTAGAATGAAATTAAAGTTAAGCCTGATGTCTCACTATAAGAGCAAACACAGTGGTGATACCCACCTCTGAATATATACCCAGAATGAATATACACCGAGTGCAAACTGTGCAAGACAAATCTTCCCACCCACTCAAATCTGCTGATCTGTAGGAAAATTCCAGCAAGGAACCCACAAAGCGATAAAGTGAGAATTTGCCCATCCATTTTTGCTCAGCGATAACGCTACTGCTCACAGCTCTCCAACAAATTATCATCAGCTACTAGATGTGTGCGTTTTCTAGTTTAGATAGGGGAGTGAGATACGATGATGAAACACAGCTGAAAGGAGATCACTTATTGGGAGGAAAATGGTTCAAGAGGGGCACTTCAGAGCATTAGCTCCATATTCCAACCCGGTTTAACTGGGTCATCAATTGAGGAAGCTCCAGGTTCTTGTGTTTAATAACATAGGGTTGATGGAGAGTCATCCTCCACTGCTTTGTGCATACGAAAGCAGAATATGGGAGGCAGAACCCAGAAACAGACAAGGAACCGAGTCAAAGCCTTAATCCATGAATGTAAACGGGCACACACTGGCACACAAGCCAAGCTCGCACTTCAAAGAAAATCATGCTTAATCGTGTCCTCCCAGCGATGCAGGAGAAAGGCCAAAAGGGCTGGAGGGGACGGTCTGTTTTGAAATCTGTAAGTATTCCTCTGTAGAGTAAATCAATTTGAGTGGAGAGGACCAAACCCCTGCTCCGACAGAGTGTGCCACGGGAGGCGACCCGTCCAACCAAGAAGCCGACCAAGACTGCTTGTCAGCTCTCTGCATATCTAGACGCCAAGAACGGGCCCTTTATCGATCCAAGGTCGTAGGTTCCACACCCTCACATGAGACGATGCAGTCTTCCATGCAAATAATGGAGATGCCTTCTGTTTTCATTCTGTGTGAATCATTCTACTGAATTTGAGGACCACAACACGTGGAAACCAGTGAAGTGAATGGATGTAGCAGCTGCTAGACTACAAGCTACCTCAGTTGACTGGCTACCCAGAGACGACCCAGAGAGGACAACAGCTATCTGGAAGGGTCGGGAATAATTTCAAAAATAATTGCTCGCAGAGTTCTTGTTGTTCAGTGCTTATATAGGCTATACCGTTATAAATCCATGTGTGAGGGACCATGGTCTGCGCCAAGAACAATGGTTTGTTGTCACGCATCACATCCAGTCTGTTGTCATGTCTGTTGTCATGGTGTGGGGTGCAATTTCGTACAATGCCAGATCACCTCTGCTATTCATCACAGGTACTTTGCAACCTTTTTTAACACATTCTGCTGCCGTCTCACCTTAAAGACACGGATAGTATACCACGAACACCTGTATCTCCAAAATTCTGCATGAACTGAGTGAGAATATTCAAGCTGCATGGGATGAATTATGCATGGAAGGCCCCATTAGGGCTGAGACATCTCACATGTTGTGAAAGTCCTGACCCTATACTGAGAGACACTACTTCTGTGCGTGTAGATCAATAAATACTGCTCATATCAATCTAAATGTATAATTATTTATTGTTCCTGGTGACCTTAATCTACCTTCCCAACAGCACTGCAAACCCACACTTCCTTCTGGATGAAACTATATGTGTATTTCTTGACAATGCGTGTAAAATATTAAGAATAATGGCTTTGAATGAAATTTTATCATTCTTATTTCAAGTCTCAAAGTACATGAATGAATATCTGATCTTTCAAACTGCCAACAAATATTTCATGGCTGTCAGCTTTTGGTGGGGAAAACGAGAAAAGAATCAAGGGGAATTAATTAAGTAAATCTTGGCATACTTATCGGCAGGAAAGGACGGATAGGCATCAGTAGGAAAGTAATTTCACCGTTCCTGATTGTGCACCGAGCCTGGTGGGGGGTGACCGGGTGTTAAATACTTCCTCTCATCCAGTCAGCAATTTCCTGCGCGCACAAGTCCACGGGTGCAGGGATGACCTTGTGCGTGGGAACGGGTGAGTGCGTGCACATTGGGATCGAAAGAGGTACCATTATCTAGCCCTCCCTTCTCCTCACCGAAACAGTCTGTGTGATCTTCCCAGTGCTTCATCAAACTTTCAGCACCCTCTCAGACAGGTAAGCGGTGTTTGACTGCCGCTTCATCTTTAAACTGCGAAGACTGACCTCAGATCATTTCACGATGCGATTCACGGCGCTAGGACGTTATCAGAGGCCTGCTCAGCTTGGACACTTACATGGCTGGGCTTTGAGAGGAAACAGGACAAATGGAACAGGACAAGGTGGGTTACACACAGAAGAGAACATCAGACATCCGACATTTAACAAGGTCTCCTCATGACTTCAGCATTTTCAATATAGCGCTGCACACATAAGGCCACAGTAACCTGTTCTTGACTCTGGGGAATGAAATAAGCATGGTTGAGATGAGGCATGAAAGGTCCACCAGTCATCTTCTGTAATTGCTTGGGATTTGATGTTGTTAACCTATTGGAGATGTTGACCTGAGGAAGGGTCACGGGGGCACTGGCACTGATCTAAATCTACAGTATGGAAGGAAAGCACTTTGACATTTAGTTCCTAAAGAGAAAATCCTCAGCGTCTTGCATCCATGTCCTGCACCAGATGCCTCGAAGCCCTCAAGCACAGTGTGTCTGTACAGTCCGTACAGTGTTGCACCACCAGTGGACAGCAAAACAGCAGTGCTATTGTAAACCCTTGAGTGATGCCATGCACATGGGAAGGGTAACACAAGAGGGAAACACTTCCAAGACAAACTCTGATTGTTCTCTCACTGCTGTAAACAGCACACGTACTGAGGAGATGCAAGTCAGGGGAGTGCTATGGCATTTAAGATAGACAAAGTCCAGAAAGCTGAAAAAGGACAATGTCTGGAGAGGGCGACAGTGCATTTTCTTGTAATTCCATACTCTGAGCCTCCCCCCCAAATCGGAAAGGAAAGCGGAGATCCACAAGCCAGATGCACAACACGTCTTCACTGTGAAAGCCACAACAATCATAATCTTAATACTCTTAAAGCCACAGACAAAGCCAGCAGGGCAGCATTCCCAGTTCCCAAGGGCACCAAACAGCACTGCTGCAAGTCCATAGGCTCAGCAACAAAAGCTTTTGCACAAGCCCCCAGGCCACCGATCGAGATTCCTGGCAGGTACGTTTCAGATGCTGTGTGAATATAGATTTCTGACAGACGTTCCCGTTTCCTCCAACCACTGGCATAACTAGAGTCAAAGATGTGCTTATGCAGTATCAGCAGTTCATCATTGCACAGTTCAATCCACACCCCCAGACAAGGTAGCGTTCCCTGTATTCCAAGTAAGGCAACACTGCTCCTGTTTTCCGGAGTTGTGCAACCATAGCAGGACTAACGCAGCAAACCAAGCCAATGGTAGCATTCCTCAGAGATAATTGCAGAATCGCTTGCACTACCCCTCACAGTCAGACCTAAGTGGCATCACAATCGCTCTGTTGTTGATGGTTTTCATTTTCGTGAAAAATCAATGAATCTTGACAAGCTCCCTCTTTATTTTTGCCGTAGCCATGCACTCACCATGAAATGGCTTCATTCTTCACACAGCCCAACAATGGTGTAAACACAGCGGCCGTGGACAACGTCTGTAAAATGCTCTCATTCCACAACAAGCCCTCACTCCAGGGTGTCCCATTCGCCTTTTCTCTCCCAGACTCTGCACTTCAAAGTATATTATTAAGTCTTCTTTTCCACTCACTGGGATTGGTTTTGATCCACAGAGCAGGTAGACAGAGCAGAACCAAAAAGAGTTGAGCTTCTCTCCAACGGTAATCATCAAACAAGCAGAGCACCATGTGGAGAATCAGGTGGAAAATACTTTTTCCCCACTGCCAGGTATGATTGTTATTCATTATTCATAATGTTGTAGTACAAAAGTTTGCCTTGTCCACCCCAAAGATCTCTGTATTCTTGCCTGGGTCAAACACTGCATGGAATTTCACAAACAGGATTTCTCAGTTTAGTCCAAAGTCTATCCTACATTGCACTTAGTTCTCCTTCTGTTGGAATTCCTTAAGTAATCTGGCAGTCTGAGAAATTATGCTTCGTGAAAAACCCCTAATCCTAACCCTGGGTCCACAGGGTCCACTCAAGTTGCTACTCTGTCCAAGTGCTGAAGTCTGGCCTACCTTCTACTGAGTACATGGCCTATTCTAAGGTCTAATCTCTTTTAAGCCCACGAGACAAAGTATAGCCCAACCTATACAGAGTCCATCTGCTATGGTCTAACCTATTTTCTATTGAGTCCACAGGTCTAACTTTTTCTCCACTGAGCCCAATAATAAGGTCTAGCCTAGGTTCTACTGGCTATATGTGGCTTGGACTAATGTCTAGTCTAGGCTTTTTGAGCCCAAGTGCTAAGGTCTACCCTCTACTAGGCCTTTTCCACCGACATGAAACGGGTCTTGCACGGTGTCATCTTCTACATCTTCTAATCGCTTAACATCTATAACATAACAAACACTCGCAGGTAGTCTATATATGCTACCATCTTCTCACTTCCATATACTGACACTGTGCAGCACCCCCTGTTGACATATTCTGTGACGTATCCTCAGTTCCATTAAAACTGGTGTAAATGCAGGCCTGATTGCAAAAAAGCAACACTGTTCTTACAAGCCCAAAGGAACCAGCTCAAGAAATTGTTCTTTTGGTGGTAACAGGTTCTATATGAGCCAGGACTCATCTCATCGTCCATTGTATGATGTGACACAGGTTTTAACACAGAGCAGTGAGGTGGTAACTTGGAAAGACGGGCCAGCAGCCAGCAGGGTCCCATCAGAAGATCAGCCAGACAATGCATCTAAGCCGGGGGGCTTAGGGGACAGGGCAGTCGAATGGCGATCACCCAGGGCGTCCAAGGGTTCCTGCCAGTCCACAGCAGTGACACACTGACAAAAGAGTTCATCACGGTTTACCACGCCAGGAACCAAACCTGCTGCTTCAGACTGAGAGCTGGTAAACAAAGAAAGAAATAACCTTGGTGTTCACTTAATTCAGTTCACAATCTCCCTTAACATAGCGCCACGGCTTTCACCGCCTGGAAAAGGAAAATGAGAACACTCTTGCTCACTTCTAGCGTGACACACAACCAGCATTAAAACCAGGGCTGTTTCCTTATTTATTGTTCCCACACCAACCATTCGGTGTAATTACCTTTAAGCTGACTTTTTGTTGGTTTGATGATAAAACATCTGCCTTTCTAAAGGAAAGGCTGGTGCTGAAGTAGCCCTTTTCAGGCTGTTTTTGTGGAATTTCTATCCCTTTCGAATAAAGGAACAACATTAAAGAAGGAAGAAAGAAAATGGAAAGAAATCTGTTTCTCTAACATTCGAAAATAGCCCCTAAAGAAAGCTTTATGAAAATAGAAGTGCATGACAGCTCAGCAGCCGTAAACAGAAGAGAACAGGATTTCCCTTCACGTTAACGTTAAGTCTTTGAATTCGGATAGCTGACGTGACCTAAACGGTGGGAAACATCCAATCAGTGCTCCTGCAGGAGGCCGGGATTTCCAATCGCTATGAGCAGACTCTCTGTCAGTGTCCAGGCTGTTGATTGTTGCATATTCGTGCATAAAATGTGGCCCATTTTTCCATAAATCTCCTTACACTGCACTTTCTGCACTGTTCTGGGAGGTGCGCAATGGCGGCACAAAGAAAGTTGGGGGAAGGGAGGCTGCAGTGCACTCGCCAATCAGAGCCATGGCTAATCTGCTTTAATCCAGTACTGAGTTTAAAAGAACAATAGAGAACGGGAAGAGCAGAAGCGCACAGATAGAGGACAAGCGAAGAAGAGCGAGACAGAGAGAGAGAGAGAGAGAGAGAAAGAGAGAGAGAGAGATAACTAACCAGGAAAAAGGAGAGAAAGAAAGGTTTGACAGAGATAGACAGAAAGGGACAGAGAGAAATAAGTAGGTAGGGTACAACGACTTATCACCAAACTCAACTAAAATCAGCAAGTTATTTAATAACTAGATGACATTATCATGCACTTTTTTATGCATTAATCTCGAAAGTCTTGCAATAAGGGAGAGAGACAGAGTGAGAAAGAGAGAGATGTAATTACAGTAAAAGAGTGAAATGATCAACTGATCGATATATCGGTACTTATATCGATATCTATACTGATATCGGGATATAAATAGAGCACCATATGGACTGAGGTGATATTGTTTTAAGGTATACTGGATTTAAAGTAAAATCCATTTCAATCTTGCAAACCTTCTCCTCCCTCGCTCTGCTTCATCCCCTGCTCTCAGCTGCTCCTCTACTCTGCTCCCCTCTGCCCCCACTCTCACTGGGACATGATTTTTGCTCCATATCGCCCAACCCCAGAAGAGACTTGACAAGACAGAAAAAAAGAGAAAAGGAGAGCCCTGACAGTTAGATAGCTAGTTAGAAGAAGCGAGAGCGAATGTGTGCGAGAGAGAGAAAGGGAGCGCCGTCACTCCGTAGATCAGACGGAAAAAGTTAAAGTTCTGGTCTTCAGTGTGAACCCCTCTGACCTTTTGCGCTTCTCCTCCGCTGTGACGCAGAACTGATGACTCACACTGTCAAAAAATCAGATTCCAGCGTCCAAACTCCTCGTCTATGGCCTGCAATCATCTCTGATCTCTAACCATCAGCACCGCCGTCTCTTGTCCCCATCTTGCCCCTTGTTCGGTGAGCGGGAGCGGCAGAGCACCTCGGCACCGAGTTAAATGATAAGAGACTTATATACATGCAACGTGCCGTCTGTGTTTTTCCCGGCTCCCCAGAGGAAGCAGCTCACAGAGAGGAGAGAAATCGATGCTAAAAATATAGTTCTGCTCAACTATGAGTCACAGGCCTGTGTATCAGCCGTGCTCTCCAGCCAAACACACACAAAGGAACCCGCAGAGAGGAGCAGCTCCGGCGGAGGAGAGACGGGGAGACGAGGGAGAGAGAGAGAGAGAGAGACGAGCTGAATGGGAGAAGGAGAGATGGAGGATGGGGTGCTTTGAAGCCGTTCATCGGGGTCTCGTGAAATCTGGGATGTCATCCAAACCTGCGGGCAAATCGCAGTGACGTAATCTGTAATTGTTACCCGCTCCTCATTAGTGTTTGACTATGGCTGAAGCACGGCCAATTATAAAGTGACAGCTATGTGAGCCACGCTGGTGGTGGTGGTGGGGAGAGAGATAGAGAGAGGGATAAAGAGAAAGAGAGAGGGATACAGAGAGAGAGAGAGAATAATGCCATTCATACTTGTCAAACCCAGCCCGTTTTTGATACTTTAGTGCATTAAGCTGTTTCCAGAACGTTCATGGGCTATTCCAGCACTTTGTGTCATAATTGATTCAGTTATGATTAGTGATCAGGCTTAAACGAGGTCCAAACCGCTGCTCAATTATGGCATAATAATATTCCGGCTCATCTGTTTCTGTTTTAAAGGACAGGATGGAAGGAATTCGCTCCCAGTTTCCAAAATTAAAATCACCAACGGTTTACAGTCCGGCCTTTTCTGTGCTTCATATCTTCATGACATTATGACCACCTCCTTGTTTCTACACTCTGTCCATTTTATCAGCTCCACTGACCACACAGGTGCACCTTGTTCATCTGTACCTATTGCAGCCCGTCGTCCACCTGTTCCTCAGCATGCTTTCTAACCCGACGTTCACTCGCAGTGATGCTGAGGGGTTTAAACACTCCAGCGACACTGCCGTCTCCCATTCACTCATACCAGTGCAACACACACTAACACACTGCCTGACCCACCACCCACAGCATACGTGCTCCATGGTGTGGGGGTCCTGACGTTTGAAGAACAGGGCGAAAGGTGGATGAAGCATACAGAAGAACTACAGTCTGTAATTATTGAACTGCAAAGTGCTCCTGTACGGTCAGTGGAGCTGATATGGCTGATCGTACTCTGTATACTGATGCCTGCTCTTGTATACTCTCCGTATGGTCAGGTCACATAGAATGACAGAGAATTGAGTGTCAGAGCCTGGATGTGTAACTGCAGTGTCCAGCCGTGCTGCTCTGGCCACTCTCCCGCTGTGTCCGTCACGCAGCCATGTGCCCTTGAACCGGCCTGGCCGTGAGCCACTGGCATAGTGACCCAAGCCTGTTCAGAGCGTCTGCTGTGTGCTCCATGTTCACATCAGTCCATGTGGCCCACGGCGAAAGGCACAGCATGAGGCTTTACAATTAAAGGCTGTTTGAGGGCCCAGTCAAAGAGATGACCACAGCATATTGCGTACGAGACGTGATTTATAGCTTAATTTATGTGCAAATACATATGAGTGCGCGTGTATGAGCATGCTTATGTAAACATGCGTGTGCTGGTGTGCATGTTTTTGTGTGTGTGTGTGTGTGTGTGTGTGTGTGTGTGTGTGTTATCAAAGGCATGGCCTAGCAGTGGTGGGCTTGACTGCCTTCATACCCAGACAGCCATCTGTTCAAGTGTGGGCTGGCTGCTGATACCCAGCCTCTAATCCCGGACCCCCTCATCTGGACAGACCCCCAGCAGAAGGGCAACATGTCCAGCTTTCTCTTGTTTACTCAAGCAACTGTGTCATAGCAAAGCAAAATGCAGCCAACTATGAGTTGTGTGTTGATCCACTTGCGAATCTCCAACCTTGATACCTTTCGACCGGATTCCAACTTTAAAAAGGAACATTTTGGTGGATTATTTGGGCCAAAGTGTGAACTGTAAGTTAACACTCCAATATCTATGCTGTCTGTGTTTCCAATCTTCAACAAACACAGCCCAAATGAAGCCTGCATGACTTCCGTTCATCTGCTCCAGATCGAATGGATTTGAAGCTGCATTTTTTAAACTACACAGACTCACAAATAGGTGGTTGTACAAAAAAGGTACAACAAAAGGTTCTGTGAATAACGAGAAGAACCACAAACAACATCTGAAATTCTGCAAATTCTGTTATTTGATTGCACAAACAATTCTAGATCATTCAGTACCACCCTCTGCACTGTCCACTGAAGGTGGTAATGCCTTCTGTGTTCAATTCCTGGGTACACACATGAAACTATGGATTAAGGAATGTTAAATGACTCCAGACAAATCGCATGCCACACAACCGTACAGGTAGGGGCATTCCCATGACATCCCCCGAGATAAAACCACATCACATTCAGTTTACATACTGATATCCCGCAATTTTTGGAATATTTTTGGATATTATTCATGTCACATTTTTTCTTGACAGAATTATAATCCGAGTTCTTCACACTGTGTCAAACTTTTATGATGGATGAAAAGAAATGCTCCAAAACAACACTGACATTTACGAAGGTTGTTTCCCTTGTCCTGTAACATTACCATTTTGGAAATACAAGGGTTTTGCGTGACAGTGATGAACCATTTCCCCTTCAAACGCACATGTTTAAATAAGACAATGTACTTAATGTACATGCTGTATACACGCACACGTACGCATGCACGTACACTGCTGTAACCATAGTGATGTGGGCCAATGCTGGAGCTCGATGGCACAAAAAATCCACTGAAATCAAGGCATTTTCTGCTGCGTACAGCTGGCTGCAGAGCATAATGGCTTTCAAAGAGCCCTCTAATGTAAAGGTCTACTTCAGAAGAAGTGAGGTATGGATGGGTGGATACGAGAGGGGGGGAAATGCAGCACAGCTGAAGTCATACAGACGATAAATCCCTTTGACTGTAAAATCTTCTCATGGTATACTATTCAATCCGTTCTCCAAAGCAATTAAAGAAAAATCACAGGAATCAACTCTACCTTGATTTAAAACAAACAATGACACGAAAGCCAACGAATCCAAGTTATGCCTGACATGGTAACTACACGTCAGAGTCGAAGGGGAGCTGTACAAATACACAAATACATGCCCCTCTTTCAGCAGTTAACCCAACTCAGCAGTGCCTTGTAGATGTGTGGTATTTCTCCACATTGAGCACTCTGTGTGTGTGTGTGTGAGAACGCAGGTTGCCGTGCTGATGAGAGGCTGTGTGCTGGGTGATGCTGTTGCCATGCTGAGCCAGGCAGCGCTCACCCAGGCCAGATGTGCACAGCACGTGCTCCACTCCGTCTCCACGGAGACGTGGCCGGCAACCGTTGCTGTGGTGTAATGCAGCATCGCTGTTTCGGACTTTATCAGCTTCAGCCTGGAACAGGGATCCATTAGATTGCAGTGTGCACACACAGACACACACACACACACACACACACACACACACACACACACACTATTTTTTGTTTGGGTATGTTCACAAGTGGTCTTCTTCAGCCCATACTGAGGGGGAGTTTGTGCTGTTTGCACAATGCACCTAAATCCCACAGGGCTAAATTTCATTCTGCACTTTGTTTTTGTTTATTTTGGAATTTTGGAAGAATTTTAAACGGTATACCAAACACACATCATCCTTCCATCTCCCAATATTGTTGCTCAAAAGTGCATATGTTTAAATGCATTAAAAACTACGCAGGTTTTCACGGGGTCTCCAAATTTGTTCATGTGACTACTCAGAACACAGGACACATATATAGAATGAGCGTGCTCCGTGCATGTACATCCCCCAGCCCTCTATCCTACTGCCTGGAGGGCTACCTGCCATAGCTCCTGTTAAAGTGGAAATAATGAGCGTTTCTCGGGCCTCTCCGCACCTCCCTAATCTGATTATACCACACCATTGGACGCTTGCACCCAGGCTAAAGGCCGCAGAGCATCACACATGCTTTTCTCACGCGCACACACACAACTAGTCAGCAGGCCATCTGTGTGTGTGTGTTGTGTGGGGTGTGAGAGGACTGTGACACCAAGGAAAGATCACAGTTCTGACGTAGCCTGAGGCAGCGCAGTGTGTGTGTGTGTGTGTATCTGAGCTTGTGCTTTACAATTTCCCTCCCTGCTCACGCACAAATGACAAGCCAAAAGCATGTGCTGAACTTTACGGCTATATGATGAACGAAAGACGTGCATGTCCAAAGTTTTCTGACGGCATTAAAAGAACTGCAGTGAGGATGTGTTTACAGCAGTGGTGAAAAGTGACATCCGGTGTGTTCAACGACATCACGGGGAGATATTACCTTAACTTCCATGTGACTTTTGGCGTAATTCTATAATATACTCGTTGTTGTAGAGCTGTATGCAGGAAGATGTGAACTCAAGGTGGAGTAAATGCTTCTTAACATAGACAAATGCCACTAAATTTGGACGTAAAGTCCAGTAATGCATGCCGTTGACAGGACTAATGAAAAGGATTTCGAGTGGAGATTGTTATTCAGCACAGGTATGTAATAATACATAAACCATTAAGAAACATTTCATTTTGATGGGAGGGTTCATTTTTACTGGCATGACTTTTCAAGACGTGACACAACTTAGCCAATCAGATCTGTGAATTATGAGCACTGCGACTCAGACACATACAGGGCAGGGCTCCAAACAACGATGTCCCCACGTCCCTTGGCCAATAAAAAAGCACGGGTGAGATGAAAGCTCTTTCGTGAGTGTTGTGTGCAATAAAATCAGAGATGTTAAAAATGAGGAGACCATGTCATGTGATGTCTGACACTATGAGGCACCTTATCTTAAGACCTTATATGCTTCTTCTTGAACAGGGTCACCGGTGCCAGAGCCCACCAGGAGTCATCGGGCACAAGGTAGGAATACCCCCTGGACAGGGCGCCAGGCCATCGCAGGTTACCACACACACACACTCACACCTAGGGGCAATTTAGTGTCGCCAATGCACCTGCCATGTGCATTTTTGGGAGGTGGGAGGAAACCGGAGTACCCGGAGAAGCCCTGCATGGACATGAATGGAATGTGGTGAACTGTTCTACCCCTAATCATTTGATAATTCAATATGTAATGTAATTCAATGTAATACAGCCCTTTGCAATACAGATGTGGTGACTCAAATCTCTAAGTGAATGTTCTGTAGAGGTTTTAATGAATCCAGATGTTACTTAACAAATATCATCATTAAATCATCATATTTTCTAATATATTGCAAAATTCAGATGGCCATCCAAACCTCTTCTGAACGTATGCAGGTCACGTGGAAATGAGGTCATTAACGATACGGAATATATCCAGGAAGAGACCAAGTCAATACCGCAGCAGGACCATTAAAGGGGAATCGTAATTATCAAACCCTTCCTCCACGGCCCATGCAAGTCAATTAAATCTCTCACCAGTCCATTATAAATGCAATTGACCCAAATGCAAAGTATGTTTATAGTTTTCATTAAAGAGGAGGAAAGCATTAAAAGGAGCTTCGCTGGCTTTGATCTTCCAGATAATCCAGTAGGCCTACACTAGACAAACCCACAGTAGATGCCTTAGGAATTCTTGAAAAGAGGAAAATTGCTCAAGGTTACTCGGAGATGTTACAGATGCAGCCCGTCTATGTGACTCAGCCCTGGTCAGCACGGCCCTGTCGTCTGTGTGACTCACACCGGGAAGAACAAAGCTTGCTGTTCTGACTCCTTTAACCTTCTGGGAACCCGATGAGGTGCTTCTCCACAATTAACCTGATAATTGCTCTCCTTTTTGCATGGTAGGCCACCGCGTTGCATACGATGCATGCAAGCTCTGATGATGCATTGTTAGAAGGCTTTAATTTGGGCCTAGAGCTATGCCTAATTTGTGGCTGGAGAAGCAGCTCCGGTGCTCACGGTTCTAGCCCTTGCTTGTTGCTAATGCCATCGGTGCATAATAACATACGAGATGGATGGGCCAACAGCTCTAGCTACACAACCTGATGGAGTTTTAAAGGGCAGACACATCTGATTGATCCCCCTGGAGAGCAGAAGCAACATGCCCTAAAAGTTCTCATTGCCTCGGCAGCTGAATTTTTCATTACGGGCCATATTAGCACTGGTTGATGGAGGGCAGAAAATTAATGAGCGAGTGGCACAGCAAACGAGCGGAAAACTCAAAAGTAACAGCCAAGCTTTTGTTAGAGGGCTCTCCGCGAATATAAAAAGAAAATGAAACTGGAGGATAACGGAGTGCGAGCCTATGCATGTGTGGGGCTTACTGGAGCCACAATAAACAAGCTTTGTTCTATTTTTCCCTTGATATCAAAAGACGAGTCTTTAAATAACTCTACCGCACCATTAATTTCCGTGCATGCGAAATGATCGTAATAGAACTATTTGCTTCTTTTAGCTGGAAAACCAGCCCAACAGAAGCCCACACACTGCCGAGTTAAACATATTCATTGATAAATTGGCTCGACTGACCCATCAATGCGCCGCCTCAACAGGCCTGCCTAGAAGAATTCTGTCAATCAAGAGCTTATTGTTCGCTGTTCTTCCAATACGTGAGCCGCCGAAACCTTTCAAAGGACCCTACCGCAAGTGACAGAGGGGCCTTGACATCTTCACCGTCTTCACTACAGGTCAAGGCCTTCAAAGCCAGTCTTCTCTCCAACAGTGGGAGATTTAGAGACATGGTCTTTAACAGCATGCCCTCGTAATGTCCACTATAGTCTTCAGCCAATGAGAGACCCACTCCATTCTACACCTCTGGTCATCCTGAAAGAAATACAATGGCACACTGAATCGTACTGAAGCCATATAAAATTACTTGAGCACTGCAAAGAGTCCCTTCTGTAACTTGGCCTTGAGAGACGCTATTCAGCCCACATGGAGAAACGGAGAAGATCCTCATTCACATTCTAATAGCTCAAGTGGAGAGGCTATGGTCCAATCAATAGCGCCGACCCTCCGGGCTAGCAGAGGAAAAGCACGCCAAATCCGTCCACATATGTATAAAAGTGGGCGGTTGCCATAGAAACCCCCCAACTTGCTTTTGACTAAGGGTAAGAGATAATGTGTACAGCAGACGCTCTATTGTTGGCCGACCGGCTGCATGGAGCCATGGCGTTGTACGCTGAAGAACATAAATGACCAACATATTCGAACCCCGAATGTAGTGTCTGTTGACCATCATTCCAGAAAGCACAGTTCCACTGCTCCACAGGGGTTATATCCTTTAGGCCATGCCTGGCATTAGGCATGGTGCCAATAGGTTCCTGTTTGTCTCTAGACAGTCCTACTCTTATTTATTCCAATACCCTCCTCCTTCAACTACCCCTAAACCTCTTCCCTTCATTTTCATCTCATAACCTTAAGTAAAAGCCGCCTGACCCCTCTTCTCCTCCCTCAATAGAGCTCCAACAAGCAGGCATTGGCGACCACCTGACTAATGACCAGCCATCGTGATTCAACCCAGCCCAGCCCAGCCCGGCCATCTGGACAGGATATACCCCCTCTGGTTCTTTAACCAATCAATCATGCATGCAAAATGACACGGCATGTCGTTCCATTCATACAGTACCAGCGTCCACCGAAATGAATGAGTTAATAAATAAGTATCGCTTCTGGAGTGGTGACTCGGGACGCTCCGGGCCATTGTTGGAAAACTGTGCGACCTGCACTTGAATGGAGGGAGACTGGCTGACGAACAAAGAGAGGATGAGTGTGTGAACGTGTGTGTGTGTGTGTGTGTTTGCCTGTCTCTCGTTCTCTTTCTCTCTGCAGCGTCAGTGTCTGGTCCCTTAGCCCTCACGCCGCACTTTCACCCTTGCTATGGCCGGCTGCCTTCAGATCAAACACACGAGCGCCACAGCACTTCCCCAGGCCAAGTGCTTCTCCTAATTAAACCCCAAATACGCCCATCTGTTGAGTTATTGACCGCGGCCTGTGCTTTGGGTTGATTAGAATTGTGGTACGTAGCTTTGAGGGGGTTTCGTGATGAATGTGTAACAGTCTATATAAAGCATCATGATTAATAAGCTATATTTGGTTGGTGATTGCACTACGGCGTCTGGCTGCACAGCGATGGGATGTGCGTTAGTACTTGTTGTATGGGTCATCCCTTAATATGCTCAATAATGGAACAGGCCATTTCTGCTGATATCAATATAATTCTGATTTTAGTCTCAATCCAGTCATTTTACACCAGAAATAACTCAATTTGTGGGTTAGAGAAAACAGGACCTGTCAAAAATCAATATACTGCTGTCCTGGTGGGCTCTTTACACTTAACATCAGTGATGTACCCTCAAGGGGGCGGTTCACAGAAAGGATGTCCCATGAAGTAATAAGGGACAGGCATGAGGACAGGGATAGAGAGATGGAGATACAGAGAACAACGGCGTGAAGGACAGACTGGAGGAGTTGCAGGCCTCTGCTGCGTTTCTCTGATAAAAACCCCCACAGAGACCTCAGCCGGCCCCTCAGAGCAGCTCTGGGGGGATGGAAGGGCAGAAGGAATTGAGCAGAGCACAGCCGACTCAAACAGAGACAATACTAACACTAGCAGGCCGGACAAATATAATGCAATGCAAATATTACAAAACCATAAAAACAGCCAACAGAGCAGAACAAAAGCAGGATATGGATTTTCTAAATTCAGATTTTAGGCTTAAACTGCTGATTTAACTGTACGACATAATTTTGTGCGTCATATAGCGTCCAAAGCAAGTCTGTCTGCGATTACTACCTTCATCCAAGCATGTGATGGTTTATATCCATGAACTATATTAGTAACTGAAGAAAACTGTGCATTTGATATTTGGTCCAGTTTAAAAATGTCAAGGAATCCATTCATTAGGTTGACTTTTGGTTAACTTTAACGGTTCATGTTAGGCTTAGAAAAAGGCTTGTGTGTACGTTTTTTCAGGTCAGGGTTCAGGCTACACTGCTTGTTTTGTAATATTCTTTGTTCAAATCGTTTGATTGCTTCGTATCTGGGTTGTGTCCATAACACATGCATGAAAGTACGCATTTCTGAAATGGAATTTTAATTTGTACATATGTACAAATTCCTCTTGAGGTCACTCTGGGGGAGTGGACAATGGAAAGAAGAGCTTTTAGCTCAGCCTGGATCCTCATTTGCCTTCTCGTACACTGAGTTTAAGTTCTGCAGACACTGGCACAAAGCTTGGATCCTGTAGCAACAACCAGTTTTCCTGCAACGAGCAAAGTCTGGAGGTGATGAGCTGCTCTCCAGTATCAACAACCCTATACTCTGCTGAAGTCCCCATTATGGCCTTTGGGTTGAACTGGATTTTCCTTTGTAGGAGGAAAAATCAGGGTTCGAGGTCCGTGATTGGCTACTTTCATGTAGTGAGCACTTATTATACAACTATGCCAAGAAAAAAACATCCGAAGGCCACTAGAATATTAAAAACACAGAGAACTATTTCAAATCTGTCCCAGCTTTTCTTTTTTATAATGAAGATAATTACACCGTTGACATGTCAGGTGGCTGGCCCACCTGTTCTGCCCTGAAGGCATTGTCTTCATCTTTGACTCTGATTCAACTCATAGGCAACAGAAATCAAAAACCCCCAAATCTGTGGACGTCCTCTTTTGTCTCCCTCCCTAGAGTTTCATTAAAGACATAACACAACAGCACACATGTTCACCATCACCTACTAGTGATGATGAGATCTGATCAGCGCTGTGATCAACACTACAAAGCTGCGACTGGATACGTCACACTTTCTGGATTGGATGGATGGATTGTCCACCCAGAACAATGTGGAACCACCACTGGACGCTGGCAATCCTGTCGGTCAGATTACTTCTGCGCACAATAAGTCTGAATCCCGAGTCCTTCACGAATTCAGCTGTTCGCTGTGTTAATGGGGGGCTGCATATAGGCTGCTCCACTTGGCCAAATGAGTGTGGGTGAAGGGGGTTTCAAAGACAGGCTGTTGCTGTCTGCCTGTGATCTCCAAGATGGAAAGCATGGCCATTGTGCGAGGAGCCTTGTGCGAAGGGGGTGCAACCATGACAACCAGCCACTGTTACCCAGCACTCTACAAATGAGAGCCAATTGAATACTGGGATGTGTCTGGGGAAAAAAAAGGACTTCAACCCCCTCAGATAGAAACACACAGACAAATTGTTCAGAAAGTCATCCCAGCAAGACAGTCAGCCGCTGACACTTCAGACAGGCTTTTCAGGCTCACAGACAGAGCTGTCTTTGTGGTCGTTCGGAGGACCTACACCAACTTAATTTTTGGGCAAATTTTCCCAAAAGACTATTTTAGACCGCAAAGATATAATACACGAGGAATCACGTTTTAGACAAAGAAACAAACTGATTTAGACCCTTAGAATCCGTCCCTTCATTTGCATATTCAAACCAGTTTGTTGTGGTCATGCAAAAACCTTGTAGCTACACTGACTCAATCTGCCTTATATGTAGTGCTGGGCGATATGACCTGAAATCAAAATCACAATTAATACAACATTTTACCTCGATTATGATTAATGAATGATTACTTTGTCTTTGTTTTTTTCTGTGTCTTCTTCATTAAAGGCAAAATGTGTCCAAACGCTGGACACAGCATTTTTCTTTGGTACGAGCTGCTCGTGTTGCCCTGTCGGCTCCGTGTTTGAGTTTTCGTCCACGTTGTGGATTGGACATGGCAGAATCACGTGACTACTTAGACCATAGTATGTTTTTAAGGGGACAGTACACAAACAAACAACATGGGGGGAAAAGTATTAACAATTAAAAAAGGAAAATCATCGTCACGGGCAAGATTGCATCGGTTAGAGGTTCTGAGAGCTGGAATTGATTAATTGCGCAGCCCTATTTTACGCAACAATACAACTTATTCACGACACTATATTGAGTTCTAGAACAGCTGTACTCGTCCTGTAATTTCACAGCTTCACTGACCTACGACTGAGAAATCCCAACATTAACTGAATAAGATCATACTTTTCAAATCACTGCTGGACTACTAAGAGTTAAAGTGTGAAGAGTGAAGTCTATAAGCGCAGGGCTGCATCCTGATGCCATCAATTCACAAGTTCAGGTGGAGTGACTGTTATCCCTTTCTAATCCCGAGTCCTTGTTTCTCCAACAGATAAGGCTCGGGAGATGGAGGGATTGGGCCAAGCCATGCGTAGACGCTCTCCTTATTGGATGACGCTGACTTGAAGCCATGCTCTGCAGCAAAACCAAGCCTGTTTATGGGCCTCTGCCAGTGGCTCTTTGCAGGCGCTCTGCATCAGCGCCTCTCCACCACCACCACCACCACGCTTTCTCCTGCCCTGGAGTGGAATGTACATGGTTTGATTATCTCCCGTGTCAAGCCCGCAAGTGCTGTGGAAGCCTTGCGGCTTTTGCATCGCCCTGCATGGAGCCTGGCCTACAAGCTGCTACCCCTGACCCAGCGCTCATCCTCTGTCTGTGGGCCCGACAGGCAGCGTGGCTCAGGTACTTCCCTGCTTCATTAGCGAGCCACCCATGGGATACCTTAGCTGAGTGAGTGTGTGAGTGAGTGAGTGGAGTAGAAGAGAGTGAGAAGACTGAAGGAAGAGCTTTCAGCGCAGTTCTGTTATTATAATGCAGCTTAAAGTGAGTTTCTGGTTTTAGTGTTTACAGTATTTACACTTCCTGCCGATGACATTTCTGACAGTATATAACTTCGTTATCTGTTCAAATAGCTGTAAACTGCAGTAGCCACTAGTGCTGTGTATGTGGCATTACAATATACACCACAATACAGGGCTTATGATTCATTATATTGTGATGAATTGCAATATAGGGCTGTGCGATATGGATAAAAAAAATCATATCACAATATATTGTAGTTGAACGGTGATATACAGTATATTGTATCATATATATATATATATATATATATATATATATATATATATATATATATATATATATATGATACAATATATGATGTGAAAACTACAATGTGAAAATTAGGACAATAATCTGTGTTTAAATATATTGAAATTGTGCATTTGTTTATACACACTAAATCATCTTATACTCCCTCCATAGTGTGCACGTGAGCATGTGAATGGGATGGAGTGGAACAGAGTAGAGGACGAGCGGAGAGTAGGGGGCGGAGCAGAGTGAGGGAGCAGAAACAAGGTTTTCCACAAGACCATATCTTGTTCTGTTTATATTCAGATATTGATATAAATGAATATAAATACTGATTATATTGATTTATATCTGTTGCGATACTGTAAGCAAGATATATTGCAATTTCTGCACAGTCAAAGCACACTGTTATAGTGTAAAACACGTACGTGTACAATATGTTTTACTATTTTTTAAAGGGGAATTGCACAGATTTATCTAAAAGTCTGTATAATTAAATAATTGTGAAAAAATGACTAATATTTGGTTCCTGCTGCAAACGAACTTTTCAGGTTCTGGAACCTATTTTTGTTGGTGGAAATGCGCAGAACGGTTCAAGATTATGTTTGCGAAACGTTGATGGAAAGGGCCCGGTGTCACGCATCCTCGGTTCAAGAGTAAATGTGATCTGTTTGGTGGAAAAGCATCATCAGTGTTTTAATGTGAAACAGCACTGCCTGACATCTGAAAAGATTTAACGCCCCTTAACGTTCCATCATTAGGTTGTGTTAATGATAAGCGACAGGGTGGGAGGAGGAACATTCAGGGTGTTGTGAGTTTAAATAGCCCCCCAGATTAAACATGGGCTTATTTATTTAGATGAATCATTATTATATCTTTATTTAAATGACATGTAAATCTCAGAAGTGTGGGTTAACTGGTGGTTATGGACAGCACATAAACTGGCTCGGGATGTACACATTAATCTATTCCCATAACCACTGGCTTTTACATAAATACTTCAGCGTCGTACAGTAATTAATATAAAATAATTTGGGTTTATTTATGAGGAACGTTGATGGTTTAACAGCCTGAAAGCAACTTCTGACACCAAAAATATCTCTCGCCTGATCAACTACACGAGAAATAAGTCCAGAACTGTGAATGTGAATCTGCCCAAACCACTGCAAGCTGCCTCTGTTCCAACAGGCCATGTAGATGGGCCCAATCTGTCTCGCAGCGTGAGCTCCACTAATCTTCACCTCTGCGTTCCTTCTGCAGCTTGTGGCGGCGAATCCCGCGCATGTGGTGGTAAAATACAGCGTGCAGCACAATGAAATAAAGAGCAGAAAACACAGGCGAGCACATTCGATTGGATTCGAGGGGGAGGGGGTAAATTAAACAGGAGCGTCCCTTTTTAGGCTTCCCACGGGGGTCCCGCTTTAGCACTGAGAACTCTCCCTCAACCCCCACACCCACCCACCCAGCTCCTCCCTTCCCCCATTGCCTGCTTTCTCTGTACGAGCCTCTCTCATGACATATGGGCAATCCTCTGCGGCGGCAGAGACGAGCTCCGTTTATTGTGCAGCATTCTCTCAGCAGCTATGCCAACGGCAGCAGAGAGCACTAAAATCCCTGCTACTGACCAGTCAGAGGCAGGCCCAGTCTCCAGCCATGAGCTACCGGGAGCTTCGTTTAGAGACGTGGGGGCTGGGTTCCAATCAGAGCCCAACTACTGTACTCGCGTGGGGCCTTTTTGTTGAGTGGTTAGAAGATGTGTAGTTTAAAACACAGAACACAAGGTTCACGAGGCTCAGTTACACGCAAAATGTGGATATTTTAACTTCATTTGTATTTTGTTAAAAACTTCACGAACTCAATTAGACTGAAGAAATTAATCAGGGCTGATTTGTCTCTGTGTTATTATGTGTGAATAAAATTGATGTTCAGTGGAACTGAGGCACACTTTAATGTGTTGGTCTGGAGAAGGAGCTGGAGAAGGAGCTGCAGGCTGTGCAGTGTGTGGGTGGAGTTTAATGTGATGGTGTGTGTAAGGAGCTGGAGAAGGAGCTGCAGGCTGTGCAGTGAGTGGGTGGAGTTTAATGTGTCGGTGTGTGTAAGGAGCTGGAGAAGGAGCTGCAGGCTGTGCAGTGAGTGAGTGGAGTTTAATTACTTTTTTATTTTACAAACTGTTCTATAAAAAACCATAGAACACTATAGATCATGTGTCATCAGAAAAAACAGAACAGCTGTGACGAAATAATGGGATATATTGTCTTCAGAAGTTCTTCAAAAGGCCAAAGGTTTGATGTAATGCCGACATCTGAATGAAATCAACCCATCGATGTGCCGAATACGCAATAAAAGCTACAATTCTCCCGTCTTTCCGTAACGCAGTGGTCTATGGTATCCTCCTGGCAGAAACTTGACTCCGATTTGAGGATTATTCATGGACACTCGTCTGGATGGTCATGTATGCAGCTTTAATCCACGCTGAATCCAACACCAGGCTCCACAGGCCAAGCCAGGCTACTCAACTTTGACTGCACTCAATCAAGGCTGGTCATGAAGAGGCCGTTGGCCATTCCAAGCTTCATAACACACTGAGCAGCAAATGAATTGTATCAACCAGATCGATAACAACAGTACTTTCTCGTATACGATTCCAAGCACTGCCAAAGACTGAAAATGATCATTCTTATTACTAAGAGGACGTGACGTGAGGACATCTAAGCAGTCCTTCATTACAGATTATAACTGTCTTTGGTTATAAGATACAGACTAACACCACCATTACGTATTCCACCAGGCTGCCTAGTGGAGATATAGGGCAATAAATATGGAAGGAACTATTATCATAACCTAAGTAGTGCACTAGGGAATAGTCAGTCTGGCTTCCTTTCCTAGCAATTATCAGACGCTTTTCTGGTGCTGTGTCCACTGTCGTTCCATTATAGCAACCATGCCCGACCCCACAACTACACAAACATCTCAACGGGGCCAGTGGATTAGAACAGGAGAAAGTCAACAGGTCACCGACACAAAGCACTGGATATGTATTCACACGCACAGGTCTTGATCTTGCCATTAAAGAGCACATATCTGACACCAACCCCCCACCCCAGTGGTCCTGTCTGCCAAATCCACCGCGATTAAACAGGCTGCTTATATCACTGTGACGTGTAATATGCAAACGAGTCATGTAAATGATCTCCATTCTGATTGACCAACTTCACCCTGTGATGTGCTTCACTCATCAAACAGCTGAAACACTGACGTCAACTCGTAACTTCAGCCTGAGTCAGGGATGGACTGGCCGTCAGGAGAACCCTGGAGAACCCTGAGCTGAGTGGGTGGGGCCTAACCTGCTGTAGGATGAATCCGTGAAGAAGTATCTTCTCTGCTTCTTCCTGAATAGGGTCAGAGTGGATCCAGAGCCTACCTGGAGTCAGGTAATAGCCCCTGGACAGGGCGCTACAATCACACATAGGGGGCAAACGTAGACATGGACTATTTACCTACCACGTGCATTTGTGGAAACCCGCACGGATTCGGGAAGAACCCCGCAAAGTTCCTCACCGACAGTGCCCCAAGTGGGAATCGAAACCTCAACCCCAGGTGCCACCATGCCACCCCTGCACTTTTGTGACATCATAAATATAGTGAACGCAAAGAAAGAAAGAAAGAAAGAAAGAAAGAAAGAAAGAAAGAAAGAAAGAAAGAAAGAAAGAAAGAAAAGTGGTCTTTGGGTGATAAGGGTCCTTTAACAGTACATGAAGCAAACCGAACACATACACTCAGCCCATCACACCCCAAATCCTTACAATCTCAAACCTCAGAAGTTCAGCACCATTCCCTCTTCAGGGACTGTCCCAGCCACCAGGGGGCGCTGTTCTGCGGACCCAGTGCTGAAACCAGTCCCTTCGGTGCAGCGTCCACCACAGCAGCCCTCAGACCTGCTCCAGCCCAGGGTTCAGCCTCCGCCTGCATCACAGCTCCGCATTTGCGCCTTTTTGCTCTGCGTAAATGCGCACTGGACACTGCACCCGCACCACTGTCCTCAGGACAAATCGGGATTAAGCAGTCTTAGGCTGAACCACGGGGACAGTTCGCAGGGACCCAACTTCATTTCCCAAAGCAGAGCAAATGTGCGTCGGTTCCTAAACAGCGCTGACAGCAATCGCACACGAGCCCCGAAAATCGCGCAATTACGCACGAGCCCCCCAAAAAGTGGAGCGGGGACATTTGTCTCCATCTGCACGTGCAAGGGGACAATCTGTCCTTCCCCCCGCAACAACACAAACGCAGTGCACGCAAACCCAGTGCGCAGCTGAGATCTGCGCCACTTTCCTGCGCTAGATAAAGGACAAACCTGTCTGTCCCTTGCCAAGCGTCTTTTCCAGGCGGTACGGTCCCACGTAATTGGCGTGCAGGGCGCTGTTGTCTTTAACCGACGAGGACATTTTATTGTTGTTTTCTTCTGCCTTGTCTTCAGCGTGGAATTGCTGTCAATTCAGCAATATGATGCTTTAATTCTGCACTTGCGTCCCCCACCCAGCCTTTCCTGCTCCTCCAGTCGCTGCCTCCTCTCTCTCTCTCGCTCTCTTTCTCTCCCTCTCTCCCTCTCCCTCTGCTCTCCTCCTCCTGCTGCACTTCCCTCGGGGCCCTGCAGGGGCGCTGAAGAGCACAGCTGTACTGCTCATGTACTCTTTATTTACCTGTATACGTTCCTCACACCTGTTTTCCGTCAAGCCCCGCCCCTCCAGCGCTGGGATTGGCTGTCACCCCTTTTTGTCCGCTGTTACTGGCTCAGAGCCGTTTAGAGAGATTATTATTATTATTATTATTATTATTATTATTATTATTATTATTATTATTATTATTATTAATGCTGTATAATAACTAGTCTGTTGATGTCAATATTAATATCATATAATTATATATTATAAATATTCCTTTATAATTTTATTCATTGTCTATATTCTATCATGTTAATACAAGCCTGAGTCCCAATATTTGTGTCCATATAATGTACCTGTAGTCTCGATCCCAAAGTGGCCCCCACACAGGTGGTCTAGTCCCAGAAGAGAATTATTACCAACAGAATCATGAACCTGTGGAGCAGTGGAACTGTGTTCCTGGGAATGATGGACGTCCATCCAGTATTTCTGGGATGAATTGGCGAGTTGCGGATCATCCAACATCCTCATCCTAGTGTGAATCTAGAAGTCTTCCCTGGACAGTAGAGACAGTTACTCCAACAAAAGCAGGATAAACACTTTTAAAACAAAACTTGATTTGGGAAGAAACACTAAACAAGCCCATGTCCCAATACTTTTGTCCATACAGTATATCTGTAGGCTTGATCCCAATCTGCATTTTATATATGAATTTATTCATTTATGTTGCATTTTGCTGCAAGTTGCTTCCCTTTCAGGACATGTATCAGGCTTAAATTCTCAGAACTCTACTATGTTTTGGCTTCTTAGCCTGACACATGGTCACTCTCTGAGAGTCGGATGCTGCTGAGAGTACGCTGGCCCCGTTTCAAAATCCGATCCCCAAGCAGCTTACTTCAGTCAGCTCAGCCACTTTGAAGTCTCTGGAAACATCTGCCCAGGTTGTAGCTTATCATTGCAGCAGCTCGTCCATTCTCCGCCCCCCTTCCATCTTTCAACTCCACATTTAAGAGAAACTCGTTGACTCAGATCCGGACGAGCGTATTGTATGCGTCCAAATCCACACGGGCATCAAAAAGACTGTTAAGCTGTTTTTCATGGCATTCTTTCTTCCATAAGAATCTGGATTCGTTACATTACATTTGCAGAGCGTGTTTTTAGTTTTTTTTGTCCGATATGTCCACTATTCCTCCGCAACACATGTCCCAACCATCTCAACCTGGCCTCTCTGGCTTTATCTCCAAACTGCTCCACCTTCACTGTCCCTCTGATCTGCTCATTTCTAATCTTGTCCGTCCTCGTCACTCCCAACGAAAATCTCAGCCTCTTCATCTCTGCCACCTCCAGCTCAGTCTCCTGTCTTTTGGACAGAGCCACAGTCTCCAAACCAGACATCATAGCAGCCAAGGTTCCATTAATATGCTTTGATACAGCACCCTGACAACAGCCAGCAATGACCCTCTGTGGCTGACCCTCTTTGTGAAGGGTGCTGATGATCATCTTCTGGACAACTGTCCGGTCATGAATGTGGTTGAGTGTGCAAAACTAGAGACTGTATTTTTACTGGTTGAATAGTTATGTGTTCAAACTATAAATATTCTAATATTATGAGAAATTGGATTTCTGATTTGCGCAGGTTATAAACCATACTCACTACGGTGTCGGGTTTAATGCAACAGGCCAGACGTCTCTGCATGGAGGTGTAGAGGTTCCTAATGGTGTCCTGTGATGATCCATCCCATGCAGCTTGAATGTTCTCACTCAGTTCTGCAGATGGTGTGGTAGGGGTGGAGTGTTGCTAGAGCGTCCAATAGCATCTCCCACATTTTCAATCAGGGACAGGTCTGGAGATGAGACTGACCACGGCGTAGTATCTGTGTCTTCAAGGCGAGATCTTGAAACGGCAGCAGTGTGTGGACGAGCGTCGTCCTGTTGGAATAGAGCACCAGAGTGTGTGTTCAGAAAATGTAGGACCACTGGTTGCTCCCACACCACGACCTCAGGCCTTCTGGACGTGTGATGTGTGACAACAATCCACTGATCTTGGTGCTGACCACGGTGCTTCCACACAAGGACAAAAGCTGGACACATCACTGAAGATGACCTGCTGCCCTTCTGAGTGACTACGTGACAGTCTGTCACGATGCCATTGAACCGGTGCATTGCAATCAGTTGATTCCTTCTGGGTGCAACAATTTTTTTGATGATGAGGGTATATTTGTGTACAGTAGCTCCGAAAACACACATAACAGATCATGGCTTTTCAAAGTAATGTAATCTGGCTTTATGATTTCAGTGAGAATGGGAGGGGCTTAACTGGTGATCATTGATAAGGTGGATGAACGTTGGTGTTGGGGGTTGCAGCTTAGTTTCTATATGGACTAAAGAGTGTATCGAACCTTTTGAAACGTTATAATTACTAAATTAAACAAACATTACAAAATAGTGAGGAAATGTGAACTTTTCCATGATACGGTCTCTTGAAAGAACTTTCCTATTACTGCCTTTTGGGCATCTCTTTGGAAATTGCTTGCTTGACAGATGACCCCATTACCAAAATGGATATTAACTGCTTGGCACATCTTTGCCAGTGGAATGACCTAAAGTGTCCATATGAGAGCACTATAGTGTTATTAAATCAGAGGCCAAATTGGAGTCATCATTCCCAGCACAGTTGAGTGGCAGATGCGTCCGATCCCGTACACACACATGCATTCGGACACGTACTTTAAGGCATCACTGAAGGGGCGGGTCATTAGTAAATTTAGCTCGACCCCTCATTCACATAACAGCAGGGATTTCAGAAGCTGTATTCACCATTAATTGATTGCGCCCCATCCCCCACTACATTTCCTCTATTGTTTCAGGGCTGAGAGCCGTGACTCCACAGCGGCATCAATCACGACTCTCTTCTCATTCAACAGTGCGTCACACAATAGTCCGCCTGTTCAAAGTGAAGGACTGTAAAAGCTGCTAAACAGTTTCCAACAAAACTGTTTATTCGTCTTTTCTTCAGAACGGAACTGAAAATATGACAATATTGTGGATTTTTTAACACCATCTACTTAATATTCTCAAAAATCAAAACTGGGAACCTAGAACAGCTTTGGACAGAACCTTGATTCTTGGCCTTTCGCTGAAATCCAGAGTTTCTCCAATGAAAATGAAACGTGATCCCTTTCTGATACTGTACTTTGACATTGACTGTGGGAACAGCTAGCTGTAGGTCTCTTGATGACATTTAAAGAGTGTTGGACGGCTTTACCCATTTTGTGGTCTTCTTGAGGACGTCCTGATTATGTCAGTAGTTGGTTTAAATGTTCTCCAATTGTAAACTATTATCCAGACAGTGGAACGTCCGATTTCAAATTTTCACTCATACGCATCTACAGCCTTAATTCTAAACTCCTCAGATAGGCCTTTCCCACCAACATGGATTGGGTTCTTTTCTGGTTCGTGAACCTAATTTTGAACCGTTTGACGCATTTTCACCAACAAAAATTGCTCCCAGAACCTGAAAAGTTTGTTCGCAAAACGTTTGTACCTGTCATGTTGTACAGGAGCAATGACATACCACTCGTCTCACAGTGTTGTCCATGTTTACTTTCTGGAGAAAAACAAATGTCTGTAACAGTGCAAACGCTCGCAGGTAGTCTAAACGCACCACCATCTTCACAATTCTGCTGACTAATGCTGTGCAGCGCCCTCTGTTGATGAGGTATTTTGAGACGTGACCTTGGTCCCACTAAAACTGGTGCAAAAGCAGGCTGGTTCTTTGGGGGGAGGGGGGGGGGACTAACCAGAAGCAGAACCAGAGTTCTTTTGTTGGAAAAGGCCAATGATAGCTCTCTGTATCTCACCATGGTGAAACCACTCACTTCAACAATCAAGGTTTTGACAGGCTCCTCCATAATCATTGATGTGATCATCATAGAGTTGGGGAATTGGTACTTCCAAATTGGAAATTGAAACAACAACAACAACAAAAATTGCATTAAACTGTTTGGAGCCACCCATTCACACAGATGTCATGAGGAGTTTTGAGGCTGGACCTACAGGGGTTGGACAATGAAACTGAAACACCTGGTTTTAGACCGAAATAATTGATTAGTATGGTAAACTAGGGCCTCCTTCTGTGGTCAATACAGCGTCAATTCGTATTGGGAATGACGTTTTTGGGATACAACCCGGTTTAGCACCCCAACATCCCTTTCAGACAGCGTCCTCTTGCATCCACAGTTAATCCTGTTGGATGTGGTTGGTCCTTCTTGGTGGTGCTGACGTTACCCTGGATACCGTGGCTCTTGATACATCACAAAGACTTGCTGTCTTGGTCACAGATGCGCCAGCAAGATGTGCACCAACAATGTGTCCTCTTTTGAACTCTGGTATGTCCCCCATAATGTTGTGTTCATTGCAATATTTTGAGCAAAACTGTGCTCTTACCTGCTACTTGAACCTTCACACTCTGCTCTTACTGGTGTAATTAATGAAGATTGGCCACCAGGCTGCTCCAATTTATCCATGAAACCTCCCACACTACAATGACAGGTGTTTCAGTTTCATTGTCCAACCCCTGTAGGTTCTGAATGAGGAGCAACACAGAACATTAGTCTTAAAAATATTAGTCTTAAAGGTACAGTAACACAATTCTGTTTGATTGTAAAGAATAATTTACACAAAAAATAATTGAATTTTTGGTTCATAAAACCACACAACCATTCCGAGTCGGGCCCAAGAAGGAAAGATGCAAAGTCTGGTTCCATCGATGACAAAATGAAAACTCTTTCTTCATCACAGTATAAACAGAACATAGCGAGTCTGAGCGTCTGCAGACCTCATACGATGCTGCTGGGCAGACCAGAACGATCCTTGTGCTTGTGTTTAATGTCTACTGAGTTCATGAATGTAAATAAGTATCCACTTAGTGAAGCATGACTGTCTTGCCTCCACTGTCACGTCTGGGTGGACCTACGTGACCTCTGCTACGCCTTCACAGCTCATGCTCCCAGTAGAACCAATTTAAACAGCCATTAGAGAGAAACGACGAAGGATGATGCAGGACTGAAATACATGGCAGCACATATTGGCGGGGATGGCTTGGCAAGCATGTAAACACATATAGACCGTTAGAGCAGAGTGCATTATTGCTGCTAGTTGACAGAGACGCTTGGGGAAAGGGACACATTTTGCAGTACCTGACAGTGTGCATTCACATTATGTGTTGTCTAAAATCAGAACCAGAATCACAGTTACTTTATTAATCCCAGGGAAATTGCAAATTCGTATAGCTGCACCCATCTTATATACTGTATATATATATATGAGAAGATATAAATAATAAAAATAGGCCAATGAAATGAAATGCAAATGGCTATAATAATAAATAATAAATACATAAAAATGTGACATTGTTGCCGCTACTATTTTGTCATTTTTCCTTCATATACACTATATTCAAAAATACTGTATTAATTTAAGGGATTCATCATTTCTAATTAATTTGAATACATTTATATATCTTTTTAACCAATTAATACACATATGCTGTGTAGATTATACATACATAATGTCTGTTCCACTTCCAGGTGGTCGCTATGATATTCTCAGAGGTGTGATCTTGCTAGTTGTTGGTTGTTGCCAGATGGTTGTAAATGTGTTGACTGTGTATTGGTTGCTAGGTGGTTGCTATGGTTAACGCAGGTGGTTCTATGGGGTCGCTAAATAGAATAGAACAGAAGTATCCCGAAGGAAATGGTTTCTGTTGTTAGGTGGTTGCTAGGCAGTTACTATAGTATCGTAGGATGTGGCTATATTGTCCAAAAAGGGTTGGTTTTCTGGAGAACACCTATACACAGAGCAGGACGTCTGGAACAATGAGCTTTGGACGGATGAATCCAAAGATGAATTATTTTGGCACAGTAACGGTAACATGTTTGGTGCATTTGAGCACAGGAACCTCATACACCTGTGAAGCATGGGGGTGGCAGTGTCATGGTTTGGAGTTGCTTTTCAACAATCTGTCGCTGTGCAGAAGCTGTCCTTTGAGGATCTTCCAAGCCCAGCAATCAAGGGTTCAGAAGAGTTGGCGGCTGGCTTGTGTTTGTCTTCATCCTCCTCCGAGTCAGGAGTATCATATGTGATGGAGTCCTAACAAGGTTGGATGAAAATTGGGAAAAATAAAAACGAACTCAACGTCTCAATTAATGGGGTAAAAATCACTGAAAATGACCGATTTTTCATGTTGTCAGTCTTTCGTTGTGACGAGGCACACAAAAATAAATTCCCAGTCAAAATTAAACACTCATAATCTGGGATGAGGTTTAATCTGTCTGGGAGACGGAACACTGAATGGCTTTTCCCCAGTCAGCTTATATCAGACAACTGTTAAATATTTATTAAACACACTGCGTTAATATATTCTGTAGCTTGTGAGCAGAAGCCGAGTATTTGCACAGAAATGACCAAAAAAATAATAATAATAATCAGGAAAAACAACAACACTGGAATCCAGGTCAATTATATATTTAGCAGCAGCTGAAACATGCTCCCCTGAATACATCAAGGTGCAGCCTGAGGAATTCTGCTCACAGTCTAGAGCCTTAAAAAAGCACAGAACAATTCATGTTTATTCACAGCACATCTCCTTGTAGCCTGTGCAACCTCCGAACAGTCATCACATTCCCATTGCGTCAGCTCCGTGCTACACTCAATACAAAGCACTAGTTAATCTCTCTCTCTCTCTCTCTCTCTCTCTCTCTCTCTCTCTCTCTCTCTCTCTCTCTCTGATTAAGTGATTAAGTATACATCTTTATTCTTGTTTACTGGTGAAATGTTCTCGCCCTCTTATTGCACCGTAACATCAGTTCAAAACTAATATTAAATATATTAATGCCAAACGAGTTGGTTTAACATTGATACAAGAAAACTAAAATGATTATCAAAAGGGGCATAAAAAACAGGACAGTTGTTACTGTATATTCAATGTGAACTGTAAATGTACGTGGCTTAGACCTGTTATTCAAATGTAATGCTTCCCAAGCACTTTGCATAACATAACATAGTTAAATGACTTACAGATGTGACAGGAGTTTCTTACAAATATATACATACTTACAATACAGATAAAAAAATACTTAAGTAGAAGTTGAAGTGTAGTTTAGATTTTTAATACAAANCTCTCTCTCTCTCTCTCTCTCTCTCTCTCTCTCTCTCTCTCCTCTCATTTATTTTTGATAGGGAAGTCTCCTATGGACCTATCCATGCTCTGTCCCTAAATACAATCTTCCAAAGATGCTTGGTCGGGCAACGTTTCCAGCTTTCCAGAACACAGAAAATTCCCATTTGGCCCGGCCGGATATCGTCACCAAAAACTATCTAGGCTAAACCCAGCGGTGACTTCAGGAACATTATTATTCAAACATCAAATTACAACTTAATACATGCATTTTTACAACCTTCTGTTTGTTTCTATTGGTTCTATACTGGTGCCTAATGTTTAGTGATGGTTCTTTGAGGTTTCCTGATGGGTTCATATGTAAGGAACACTAATTGACTCAAAATATTTGGTGGAGCACTCCTGGGCAGGGTAAAGACGGTCTTAAAGTTTCCAGCCTGATGAACATCACTAACTCTTCTTCTGGGCTCCTCACACCTGATTGTCACACTTTTGATTAAAGACTCTAATTTCACCTTGTCTGCTATTCCTAGGGGTTCACATATTTGTGCCACTCGGTTATTGCAATATTGGGTGGTTTTCCTCAGTAGATAAATGAGAACGTGTAATATTGTTGTCTCATTTGTTTGATTTGGTTCTCCTTCTATTTCCGGACTTCTGGGGGAGTCTGAAGGGTTCCCAAACTTTCAAGCACCACTGTATTTTGGGTGGTTTGGGAGACGCTACTGGGCGTGCATTCATAATCTCACAATATGTGTATCGATCTACATGAAATCCAAGATTGCCATTGTATGTGATAAGCTGATGAGGTCACAGGGTGTTACTGCGTGCTACAGGGTTCTCTAAAACCCAGGAGAAAGAGCACCTGTCAAAAGACCAGACGGCTATAAACCCATCATAAAGAGTGTAGGCTCTCAGCCTCTAATCCTGTCTCTCTCACCGAGTCCATCCCCCCCCCATGGCTGGGCTGTGCTGCAGCTGAGCCTTTACCTCAGCTCTAATGCCCTCTTCAGGTCACATTTCAGAAAGAACTCGGCCTGAATCTGTGAAACGTGTTTGTATATTAATATGTAACACAGTGTAAGTCGGTTCTCTGATTACAGAGACTGCAGGTTGCATAAGGGCTGTATCCACCACTCGGTTTATTCACGTTATGTCTCATAATGATATAATAACAGCACTTCATTTCACGCATCGATCATGCATTGAATTATTTAAACACCCAACAGATACAGAGACCAGGATCCTGCATTTACAAATGTTCATCAGATTATCAGACAAATCTCGGATCTCGACATATCTCGATTTTGTACATTTCTGAAGCAAAACAAAACAAGGGGCAGTAATCCAGTTTTATTTTCATATATAATAGTGTTCGTGGATGGAGAGCGAAGAAAGGAAATCTACACAACAACTAACAATGTTCCCAAGTTCAGCCGTGTAACTCCCTTCGTTCTCTTCACTGGCTTCCTGTAGAACATCAGATTCAAAACCTTGCTTCTGGCCTACAAAGCCAAAAATGGACCAACCCCTCCATACTTGAAGGCAATGGTCAAAGCCCAAATATCAAGTACAGCTTGACCTGACCACCTTCCCTCAAGATGCGTGGAGGACAAGCATCCAGACTCTTCTCTGGCACCAAAGTCACCAGAGTCACATGCTGACCATCTCTTTCAAGAGCATTTTATTCATTAAAGGCATGTAATTATACTATGTCTGTGTAATAAAGTGTAATATTTTGAACATTGGGTATCGAGGTCCATTCTGACGTTTGTTTTTGGCAGCTTTTGACCTGAAGGTATCTTTGGATTCCAGCCTCTACAAACTAGATAAGGATATAAGATGTGAACCGTACAGCATGTTTGTACGTTGCTCTGGATAAGAGCGTATACCAATGCAATAAATATAAATGTGCTAATTTGACCAACCCCTGACGTGTTTCTGGTATATATATATATATATTTACGTACTTACTGTATGTAACATGCACCGCCTCTTAAAGGGGATCCGGCAGTCTTCTGCAGCACTGCTGGCGAACGGCACTCAGAAGGGTGAACTCAGTCTTCATCTGCTCATTCATCTACTGTCAAACCAAAGAAATGCAGAATTGCAACTGAAACTGGTTGAGAGCTGGCGACCAAAAAAGGGTGACAGAGTCTGTCCAAAGACATGAAACTCTGACTCCACTTCTAAAAGATATCGAGAGCTCAGTGAACTGTGAACTAGCCACCGTGTTGAGGAAGCAACAGGTTTGTTCATTTTTATGACCGATTCACGAACTCTGATGTGATCACTGTCTGAAGACACTAAGGACAGACTGGAGACAATGACCTGGATGGGTTACATTGGGATTGTTTCACGCCCATCCTCCAGTCCCTCATTAGTGGTCATTTCCTCAACACAGAGCTGCTCTTAGCCAAGTTGGTTCTCCATTCATGGCCCAAGCTTCTATCCAATCTTACCTTTACTGCACTCTAGTAATCGGCACTCACCACTAGGGGTGCACAAGACACTGTCACATGGAAACGTCGTGGTACTCCCCCGTAGGCCAGTTTTCCTGGCACTTTTCTGAGAAACCAAGGATCTCAAGCTGAACTGCACACCTTTCATGCAATTCGTCCGTATGAAGCTTAGAGTAGCAGATACACGTTTCTAAAGCTTCGTCTACTGGTACTTTTTACTGGATATTGCCGGAACCAGTTGCATGAGTAGAGCTGCCTTGAGATTGGTTTTGAGCAGTGATTTTAGACATTTAAACCCACATGTAGTGTAAAGAGCCTCTTCATAGGCACAGACACTCCACTACCCAAATCATATTTGGTCAGCAATAATCTTATGGTCAGAAAGTGAGCAGTGATTTATGGAGGACAAATTTTGCAGCTACACTCAGTAATTGTACACCTACATAGCAGACCTGTAAGGTGGGCAGCGCTCATTAACGTGACATGAGTGGCGAAAAAGAAATATCTCCGCAGCAGCACACTGAGTGGGCCAGGGGAAACTCAATATACAGCCCACCGTTCTCCTTAATTGTAATTAAAAATGCTTTCTTATGAGGTAAATAATTAGTATATAGGCACAAGTTGTTAGCAATCAAGAGAAGACTCGAGTGCATTCAGAGATAATTAGGCCTGTGCTGCCAGAATAATTGCACGGTGGCTAATGCAGAATGCTGTGTTGCAGTTCTAGTCCCTTCAAATCAGTGCAATTACATTAACCGTGCTCCATAATTACCCCCACCACCACCACCGCACAGCGCACGGCCCCTCCGGGGCTGCAGGCTTCACGTTTTGCCCCCCAGCCCAAGACTACCATAGGCCTTCCACCCACCACAGACGGCGCTTATTCGATGATGATTTGAGGATGCTGTTCGTCCGTCTCTTCCTTTCATTTGTTTGTTATTGTGATGTAATTTGTAATTGGTTGTCATCTATTTGGAGGAAGATCAAGAGAGAGCTCTCGAACTCGGCAACTCCAGTTATGAGTCGTTATGATTGCCAGCCTACATGCATTAGTATATCAGTGTAAGTAATGTGCCCAGAATGATCATCTGAGCTCTTGTGGTCAGGAACCGACCAATGGTAAATGGGTTAGAGGGTGGCTGAGAGTTTGATCCACCAACCTGCTCTGTGGTGGTCCTGTGGGGTCTTGACCATTGAAGATCAGGGTGAAAGGAGGAGAATAAACTTCGGTGTGTAATTATAGAACTACAAAGTGCTCCTGAGCAGTAAGAGAAGCTGTGTAGAAACAAGGAGATGGTCATGTTATGGTGGATCAGTGTATATATAGTAAATATATATGAAAATCATCCTGCATGAATTTATTTGTATAGATGAGGTTGGGTTTGAGGGGGAAACATCATTGGCCCAGGCCAACGGGATGGTAACAGCACAATATGTGCTGCAGAACGGAGATCTCCGCTGCGTATGTCCTCACACTTTTAGATGGACTGCACACCATCATCACAGCAAGACCAAATGGATACAGAGCAGGTGAGATACAGTGCCATCTGGGACAGTCTATCTTTCTATCGATCTGCCCTGGTTCTAAACTCTGTTCCTCAGCATCCAAATTTTTCAGTCCAGTACCTCCCATCATACTCTCCAGCCCTTAAGGCCACGGAGAAGGGTTTTTCAGCTTTTCTCTCAAAGGTTTCAATCTCCAACCTTATGTCAGGAGACCCCCCCCCCCAAGTGAAACCATGCAGGAGACCTGTGATCAAACTGATGAGTCTGTGTACATATAGCTTCACCATTCAAACGGTTCTGCCCTCGCTGACTGAAGCGTTACGGCCAGATCCAGCTCAGCGAAAAGATGATGCCGAGGGGTTTTTGGTTCATGTTTTCATTTTTGTCTCAGATGTTTTTGCTGTAATTGTACTATTCTGTTCAGAAAACGCAATGATCTGATTTTCAGTGCAGAATGAAACCCTTGGTATAAAAAAGTAGACATTTTCATCAGTGTGCAGTACTGGTGTTACTGGTCTTGTGTGTTGGGCAAACAATATGAATAAAATCCAACCAAGGCTGCATCACTAGAAAAGCACCCGATATTGTTGTGGACCCAGAGGTTGATTCACCAGTGTCTCGTCACCCGCATTGTGGGCCAGCTGCAGCTGCTCACAATGGTTTCCATGAACTCAGCACTAGTAAAAATGTGGCTGTTATACAATTTAAGTGGCTGATGGATGAAAACATAGCTTGTGGATAGGCTGTTACATCAGAACTGCAAATGGCTTTCTTATAGTGTAGTGCATAAAGACCAACTGTTCTTGCACACATGGGAATTTGCCCATTCATACAGTGTTCTGATTATATATTTTAACCAAACGTATTGATGTGTTCCTCTCAAAAGCTGCTATGAAAGACCAGATTGTGGATAGAACCTGGATAGCATGGATAGGTAAATGGGCTCTAAGGCTATATCCTGGCATTAGGAGGATTGAGGTTCCTCCTTGCCAATCCAGAACATTGTTTCCCAATCGGTTCCCATAATGGAACCTGTCAGCAACGCCACATACTTTGACTTGGCTTGGTGTGACTTGCCTCAGATCCTGAGGCACTTGTTGTAGGTGATATATGGTGGTAGTTGATTTGAACCCTCACATGCCACAATACTGGTGGCAGAGCAAAGGCTCACGGATCCGCCAGGGACCTAAATTGGTCACTTCACTCAAATCCATGTGCCCTGGGTGTTTGGCCCCAGACAGCTCTCTTAGATTGAGGTCAATAAGCTGTCATGGAGAAGAAGGCCCAGAAGCAGTCACGTAGCAGAGCCCTCAGCTGATGGGCCGTCACTCTTCCAGTCTCGTCCTGTCCTGTCGCCACGGGATACGGCCGTCACTCCAGCTGAGAGTGAGGAGGCAATGACAGTGACCTGACGGCCAATAAACACTGGGCTTCTCTGGCTGACACCCAGGGGGCAGTAAAAATCGACAAGGCCATGGTAACACATTAAGCCCCATAAACGCCTTGTGTTGTTTTTATGAGCTTTCTGGCTCGCATTTAAAGGCCTGACATTTTACACTACATTGCAGTATATCAAACATTCTCAATCAAACATCACTGCTCTGGTCATAGCCAACAACCTAAAGCAACCTAAAGTGCCTCATCTCAGTGAAGACGTGATCGTTATACAGACGGGACAGAAGTAGAACACCCCATAAACATTAAACAACAGGGAACTTTGATCTTCATTTTAACAATATGAAGACATCGAGGCGATAAGGCACAGTAGCTTGGACACGTTGAACTCCCAGCACTGGGGTCTTTGGTTCAAGGGCCTAATTGGGTGGAGTTTCCATCTCCCTATGTTTCCATGTCCTACCAAAAACATGGACATCAGGTGAATAGACTCTGCTAAATTGTCCTGTGCATAAAAGAATGTGTATGTATGTGAGTAACTCTGTGCCCAGTAATGGATTTGCATTCTGTCCCGGGTGAAGCCGATTGCTCAATGCAGTCCTTCAGTAAGCCTTTTCCACCGACGCAGAATGGGTTCCGTTCTGATTCGAGAACCTAATTTTGAACTGTTTGGCACATTAGCACCAAAAATCAGTTCCTAAACTGAAAAGATTGTTTTTTCAGCTCGAACCTCTGTAGGCATGTCTAGTTGTATTGGAACAAGAAGCAATGACGTACCATAACAAATGTCTTGCAGCTACCATCTTCTCACTTCCGTCTACTGACGCTGTTCCACTAAAACTGGTGTAAAAGCGGGCTGGTTCGCTAAAAAACACCAAGGTTCTTATAAGCCCAAATGAAACCAGGTCAAAGACCAGAGTTCTTTTGATGGAAAAGGCCTACAGGTACACAGCCAGTTCCGGTGGAGAGTACGCTGTATGTGACTGGCTGTCGGCTCCTGTTGGTGAGTGTTGATTGTGAAGAGTGCTGATTGTGAGTCGAAGGCCTATTGGACATAAACAGAACTTCATTCATTAATTCATAAACACAACACTGAAGAAACGGGTTTTGAACATCATTTGTAAAACGTACTTATTAGAAATGCAATACAGAACAATGCAGAGTTTGGCCCTGATGTTTATTTTTTAACAGCAAAGCTTTGTTTCTTGAACATCCAGCTTCTTTGGTCTCTTTCTGATGGTAGATGCTGTACTTTGACATCAGCTTTGGTAGGAGCGACCTGTAGGTGCTGTGATGTCATTTTAGGCTTGAAACCTGCTTCATGCAAGGAAGTGAAGGCAGACAGATTTTGCACATTTTTGTATTTTTAATGGGGTGTGTTAGATTCGTGAAACCTGCACCGAAACATGTCAAACATGTTTTTTCTGATTGTCAGTGTCTGTAAAATATTTATTAAAACAGCTGTTTTATTCATTTTAATCATAACGGCACCAAGACAACATTAGTGACTTTAAAGGACGGCGGTGTATTTTGATGGGCAGTGTATTTATAGGTTAAAAAAGGGCAAGAGAACAGATTGAGTGGCACAACAAGCTACTGTTGGGGACGCTGAAGGTTGCAGGGTTAAGGTGGCAGCAGTGACAGACCCATTAACAGCAACAGCTCTGCTGACACAGTCCTGCCTCACAGCTCTGAGTGAATTACAGTGAGCAGACCCCCCTTTCCTTCCAAAGCACAGGCCTGGTTAAAGTTGCGGGGGGCTTTCTCTTTCTCTTGTGTGCAATAAAAGCTGATTAGAGTTGAAACAGTTGGCCGGTCCTCTCCTCCTTCACAGCTGCTGGATTAGCGGCTGAAGCCTGTCATCTGTGAAATGAAATTTTGGATGGTCGAGCGGGAAGAGTCCACATAAGGGTGGGGGTTGGGGTGGTGGCGGCGGCGGCGTGTATGTGTATGTGTGTCTGAGGAGAAGGCCTGCTATATGGCATATTAAAGGTCAAAGGTTCACGGAAGGCATATGATATTGACTATATTTCCTACGGAAGCCGATTCGCGCTACTAAATATTAACAAATCAGATTATTAATAGTATTTTTTAATAATGGGAAATGTCTCAAGATTTGGAGGGAATTTCTCAAAGAAAGAAATTGTCACAAAACATTGTGAAATCAATACAAAATACTGAGAAAAGATCTCAAAATATTGAGAAATAATTTCAAGATTTTGAGAAATCGTTGAAAAATACTGAGAAATCATCAGAGACTATTAAGAAAGTATCTCAAAATAATAAAAACATATCAGAATAAAAACTTAAATAATTTCTTCTTAAAATACTGAGATGGTATTTCAGAAAATGAAGATCTCAGAATAACGAGAGAGGATCTGAACAATAATGATTGACTAATAATAATAATAATAATAATAATAATAATAATAATAACAGTTATAATAAAAATAAGGTGCCGGATTCGTTTGGCAGGAATGAACTTCAATAATTCTCTAATACAGCCATGATGATTATGTTATACACTGGTTTTATAGCTTAACAGCCACAATTGTAATGGTGACCTTCCCGATTCAAATACAGAAGGTTGCGTTATGCAAATGAGCCCTCTAACCAATCACAGTGTTCATTTATCTGTGCTGTGACCAATCACAGTGTACATCTGTGAACGTTTGGGCAGAATAATGGATTCAATAGAATGAAATCCAACCTGAAATGTCACATTATTGATTCACTAATGAGGTTTCAATCTTCTTCAAGGCGTTTCACACTCATAGAAATGCAATGGCACAGGCCTAGCTCTCAGGTAAAGACCTACAGAGGGGGCTTCACAGCCCCATCATTTTCAGCACACGTCGAGGACTTGGTGAACTTGTGAACTTCCCAGTATCGTGATTGAATGTGCCCTAAGCAGAAATCCCTTCAAAGCAGAGAAAAGCCCCCAACCTCAGCCCCCCGCCCTCAGCGTCTGATCCTGCATCATGGAAAGATGCAGAGTCAATGTCAAGGCTTTAGGTCTCTGGGCCATGCAGGTCGACGATAAGGCTCACAGAACGGCTCCTCGGGGGATTCACATCTAAAACACAAGCGTTAGATAAAGGAGGCACGGGGTCACACTGCTGAAAGCTGCACTCTGTCTGTGTGATATGTGGATCATTCTACATCATTCTTCTCACAATTCAGAGGACAGCGCTATAAATGGACCTTCATGGTATGGAACACAGGGGAACCATAGGGGGTCCAGGACCTCTTCATTCTTGCGACCTCAGAAAGCCTGAAAATATAGACCTAAACTGAAGGTAATGTTAAAAGCAGGTAAAATTGGCAAATGAAAGAATCTGAATCAAGAGCCAAACTGTAATTGGATCAGAACATCAGGTGTCACTTAGACAGTAGGGCCACCTGGGATCCCAGTAATGTTCAGTTAGTGACCTGCTTAATACCCTTAATCCAACCCAGTATTATTTGATGGATTTTCTATTTACAAACAAATTCTGATGGTCAGAGGAGTGGTTTATATAGGAAGGAGGAGTTGGGGCGTGGCTACTGTGCTACTGGGCGTGGCCCATCTCCCAAAAGTTTAAAACGTGCACATACTGTATATAGTTTCTGATTTTGTTTTAAATAAATGTTTCTTATTGCAAATTAGGTTATGACACTTTTTCAATGTTTGCTCTTAATTCTATAATAACTCATCATCTCATTATAAACTGTATTCCCAATCCTATACTTCCTCCATATTATACTGTACTCCATTCTTTCATCCCACATTGTATCAAAAAGAGCTATAACCAGTGATGTTTTCATAAACACAAATACAGTCCAGATCAGGCAGGCAGTGCTACTGTGTTTTATGTGGAATAGTTTTGGTCGGGCTCTCACATGCTGTATGGATTTATTGATTATGAAGCTGTCTGACATATAAACCACAAAACCCATAAGAATCGTACGTGCCAGACATTTTATTTAATTCATTCATCCTACACATCATAACAAAAAATATTTGGTTATTCCCTTTAGAATAATAATAAGATTAGAATAATAATGCTCTTCGTGTTATATTCAAGTATATATTTAAACAGAAACAAACTAAAAATATATAAAGTAATACATACTAGTGCATTTCAAAAATATAGAAGTGGTTTCTGATCATTTGTCATTTTTTATTGATTACATTTAAAGTGATTTTTTTAGGCTTTTTCGTGTTGAAGTCGACCCTGATATCTATTCTGTATCCATATCTATTTGAATTAAAATTCTCTAATATTTTGAGATTCTGGTTTTCATGAGCTACAAGCCAAACTGATCAACAGTAAAACAAAAAATGTCACTTCACATGTAATGAATATAAAATATATAAAATGTTCTGATTCTGAACGAGCTTTTCAACCATATTCAGTTGTTTTGAGATGCACTAGTAAAGCAAATACCACAACACCATTATTGTTCCCACTGACAGTTCCATTCACTAGTGCTAGTGCGTGTAGGGTTATACTGGAATTTAATAAAAAGGCACAAGGAATTATAAAACATGCAACCCATGACATCACTATTTTAGCTATGCGTAGTAAATACTGGAACATATGTACAAACTGTCCTTGTTTCCTTTCCAAACCATACAATAAATGTTTTAGAAGTGCAACTAGTGAGCCAAGATGTTTGGGAAAAATAAGAAAACAGAATGAATTGTTTATTTTGAGTGTATTTCTGAGTTTGCGTAGCCAGGACGCGCTGATTCCCTGACTCATTCATAACCTGTACACCAAGACAAATGTGTAAGAAAGTGCTCTGATTGAAAGGCAGTCTTCCGACATGCATCCATGCAAAAGTGTCTGCTTTGAACCACCTCCAATCTGACAAGATCCCTGAACGTTGGGTCCAAACATTAGAGATGAAGATCCTAAAGTAACTAAAGTTTAAAGACCGAGTTTAAGTCCTCTTAAAAAGTAAGAGTCGCAATCTCGTATATTCATCCCTTTGACAGGAAAAGTGCTGTTCCCGAGTGACAGATTGTCCAAATCACCTTAAAAAGGTCACTTCATGTTTATATTCATATTAATGCAGAAGAGGAATTCAATCTTCAAGTGTTAATGATGCCTGAAGGGTTCACACCCCTCATTCCATGTGGAAAGTATGCGATTTGAATGGAATTGTATTCAAGTGTAACTGTCTGGACGTCTTTAGTTGCCGAGTTAAAAGTTATTGTAGGCGATGTTTGATTCGTTAAGTGAAGTACCATACACATACCCTGACACCCCTTAAACCATAAACAGACACCTGAGCATTGACGCCTGGCCCTTTTTGGGGAGAAGAAATCCATGGTACGCTTTGGCAGGTATTGATATTGTAGAGGCTGCAGGGGCAAAGAAGTGAAGAGGCGTGCTGAGCTTTGGGTTGGTCAGTACAGATCACTGAGGCCTGCGGTCTTTCTGGCCTTCTGCATCAGAGCTCGTAACTGGAACTGTTTACGCGACAGGAGTCTCACGTGCTGCAAAATAAAACACACACAGATCTTAGGCTGTAGAACTCATTCGGTACGCTCACCTCTTTAACAAGACCGGTCTGGAATGTTAAATTCAGCAGCAGCTCCCCCTACAGTCGGGGAGTGTAATTCAGTTTTACACTCCTGTTCTTAATACTCATCACGTTTACATTTACATTTGTGGCATTTAGCAGACGCCCTTCTCCAGAGCGACTTACAAAAGTGCTTTGCTGTTCACTCGGAATATCCTTAGCTAGTAGACGAGGCTGGAATCTAGAGATTCCTCACGCTTAGATCCTGTGGAACACAAATGTCTTTATGGAGTTAAATCCTCCTGAAACAGATGAGTCTTCAGTCTGCGTTTGAAGACAGTGAGGGACTTCCAGGGGAAGTTCGTTCCACCATTTTGGTGCCAGAACAGAAAAGAGTCTGGATGCATGTTTTCCTTGCGTTCTGAGGGACGGTGGGTCAAGCTGAGCTGTACTTGAAGCTCGAAGGTGTCTTGGTACAGCTGGAGTTTTGACCATTGCCATCATGTATGGAGGGGCTGGTCCGTTTTTGGCTTTGTAGGTCAGCATCAAGGTTTTGAATCTGATGTTCAGCTACAGGGAGACAATGAAGGGAACGCAGCAGAGGAGTTACGTGACTGAATTTAGGAACATTGAAGACGAGCCGCGGTGCTGCATTCTGGATAAGTTGCAATGGTCTGATGGTCCTCATAAGAAGGCCAGCCAGTAGGGAGTTGCAGTTCTAGTCTTGAAATGGCAAGAGACTGAACAAGCAGCTGAACAAGCTTTAATATCCGCACCCCCTTCCTGATTGCATGTACCATGGGTCTGTTATTTGGCTATATTTCAAACTACACCACAACACATACAGCCATGGTGAAAGATGGAGGCACAACAATGGAACTGACCTTGAGGAAGACATCCAAGTCTATAACCCCTCTGCGCAGAGCCTCCCCCAGGTAGAAGATGGTGTCTTCAATGGCGTTCTCCTCAGCATATAGGTTTAGGATTTGCCGGTAGAGTGGTGCTGTGGGCACAATCAGGTCATCGATATCGTTGTTCTCCGACTGGTTCTCCATTTTGCCCAGAGCAGCAGTCAGCTCCTCATCCTTGAGCTTTAGAAGCTCAATGTTTTTGTCCACATCGTTCTGGATAAAAAGAAACAGCAGAGAAGAGTGTTTTGATGTCTCTGTTTAGTCAAATCAGCATTATGCTGATATCTCAGTCAACATCTAACAGAAGTGTCTCTCAAGCACCTGAGCCACCTCATAGGTCTCCATCATAATCAGTATATAGTCCCTGTTGTGACAAAGCCTAGCGTCTCCATTTGACTCTTATAATTAGAAAAGACCCCATATGACCAAAGTTGACAGACACCAGTTTAGCTTCTCAAAAACAGGTCTGTCCCCCAGACATTCAATTTCAGTGAAAATCTACTGCTTGCTACTCAAAGACCAAAAAGCCATACTATTTCCTGATCCAGCTTGGTCACCATCTCCTCCAGCTTTTGGTGTCCCTTTTTCAGGTCCTCCTCCGTCCTCTTCAAAGCGTCCAGTTCAGCCTGAGCCCGGTCCATCTCCTCCTTCATCCTCCAGCGCAATTTATCACTTACTGCGGACACCAGGGATGCACGGATTGTGTCCTCGCCGATGGTGCCATCACGAGCAGGACCTACGTAACAGAAAAGCAAACGAGAGAATAGAACCATCATACATAGAAACATTTTAACTGATGTACAACATTTTAAAGTTAGTAAAATGGAACATTTAAATAATGTTGTCTAACTGCTGCTGTACAGATACAGTTATTATACAACAGTTAGTTCCGGCCACATTGGTTGAGAAAAGACAGCCACATCTTGCCACAACACCACATTTTTTTCCTCAAACACGGCTCCAATACGTTGAACAGCACTGTTAAGTAAATACCAGCAGAAGCTCCTATAACAACATGAATGGTCTGTGCTGTAATGTTCTTTATTTACTTTACACTGGCAGCTTTTGTTTACAGGCTCTCTATCAACGGTCCAAAACGGTATTTTTATTATATCTGCAGTTGGTCAGAATCTACAAGTAATAAACACCTAATATGGACACAGTACAGCACGTGCTACTGCACCATCATATAGGGTAGTCATTCCGTCCCCTACCAAAACACTGACTTACCCCCAGTGGTGGCAGGAGTCACAGGTGTGTAGTGCGCTGTTCCTGATGTGGCTGGATATCCAGAACTGGCAGCAGGGTAAGGATAACCCTGATAACTTCTAACTCAAAAAGAGGACAGATGCTAGAGATCATACAGGTTTGACCACAATGGACAAGGATGACTAAAGATATCATGCAGGACCTTTAAAGCCTCTTACCCTGGGTTGGAAGAGTGGCTCTGGCCAAATTGACTAGTTGGTGGGTTTCCCATATAAGAAGCTACAAACAAGAAAAAGATGAAATATATAAATTAAACAAAGAATACATTTCTGGTTCCTTAAATCAGCACTTTCAGGAGAACAAATGCTTGCACGTAGTAGTTTGGACCACTGATTCAAATCAGCAGGCATTGCTTGCACGTACGTGTAGGTGGACCAGCAGGTGGAAAAGCCTGGTAAGGTGTCTGTGTGGTCGGCCGTGAAAAGACTGGCGGTTCTTCTCCAAACACCACGATCATCACCTGGATTAGCCCAAACAAATCTGACTGAGGCTGAAAAACAAAAAAGTTTTTTATTGTTTACATCGGATGTTCTGGCACTAGGAGCTCATGTCTCCGTAGACACACATCAAGTCAACCACTGCCTCTGTTCCCCAGCTCCGATACAATGGTTGACAGACACCTGTGCCTTCCAGCATCATCATAAAGTAGGGAAAGAGCGCCATCTACCCACCCAGAGAGAGCATGGCCAATTTCGCTCTCTCAGACTCTGACCAATGGTAAGCAGCATCACACAGGCTAAAAAAGAGACCCCCTACAATTCTCTCTCACTTACATGCTTCCATTCATGAAGATACGGCAGGTAGATCTTTCCATTGGCATCAACGTGCTTCCCCGTTTTGATCATCATAGTGCTGGTGGGCTTGACGAAGCAGATGGGAGGGTTGAATGGATACGTGTCGAGCAGCCACAGGCAAATGGGTATGTTGTAAACGTTCCCTAAAAAGTACAAAAACGAATCTGTTAAACAAAACCGCAGCTGAAGGCTAGAACATAAGAACATGACCTTACAAGGAACAATCAACAGAACATCTATCATTTTTTTAAGACTTATAACACAGTATACGGTAAACAAAGGCTGCTGTCAGTAAGGTAATGTCCTAATGAATTCCTCAGAGAGATGTTTTCATACCTCTATAGCTTACAGGCACAGTTCCTGAAAGACTCATTAACTCTCTGGTGGAGCCATCGTTGAACACTAGAAGAGAAGAAGTGATTTAGTAGGTCTTCAACTACAACACCACCTCCCCTCCCCCACCTACAAGTATTATTAAAATGTGGAATTTAATATGGATTAAAATTCAATGTTTACTTATATCTTGGCACGTGAGATTTTGCCACGGTCTGCAGTTTAATGAAGAATCTAATCTTATAAATGAATGTACAGAATCTGTAACAAACCCATATTTACTGGTTTTAAGCCATTTTTAAACCATGATTACCATCGAGAACTGACATCTTACGAGTGAAACATCGGCCACAGAAATAAAAGCAAAATTTAGAAATTCATTTCAATTAGTTTCTTACTGTAAACATTCAAAGTGTGCTGTGGTGTGAAGGTAATATAAATAAACGTAGGACGCATTATAAATATTTATAAAATAAATCAGTAACACCTGGAAAAGTTTACTAATGCTTTTGGCATTATTTTATACCAATTTAGTTTACAAAAATTTAATTCTAAAATTGTCAAAATCCAATAATAAGAAGTAAATACAATTTTGTATTGAAAATAGCAATAATACTTTCAGTATGATATTTAATAATCCTTTATTAATTTAACACATTTTACACTAAACAATTAACATTTTGTTCGTCCTATGGTGTGATGACCACTTAAAATAATCATTTTTAAACATCCCTTAATAAAGATTAAAAACTGTATTTTTACTGAGTAAGACGTTCAGTTATGTATTTGTTATGAATGTTAAACACATATGAACATTAACAAACACACTTAATGAGAAAAAGTTCCGTTATGTTTTGTGAAATTACAAAATAGTCACAGCAGTGTAAATGTCCTGTTGTGTGACAGTATGATCAGTTGTGTTCTGCGACCATCGTGGTTTGTGTATGGAATACCAGAGGACAAACAGGACAATTCAGACTTGAGAATTTCATAAAATCAATTGCTCAAAACCCTCTTTCAGCTACATTACATACATCATAAATACAGTATGGACAGAATTTAACCCATTAAGCCCATTTTAATGATGACCATTAAAAACTGACCGTAGTTGTCCATCACAGGCTTCAGATCTTTGTAAGATGTGGTTACGTTGATGATTTCTCGCACAGTCAGGTCCCTGTATTTATATCCCTGAGTCAAAGAAACAGGATATATACACATGAACGTTTAAGAAACCCACATGAACGTTTAAGAAACCCACATGAACGTTTAAGAAACCCACATGAACGTGTAGCAAACACAAATGAACGTGTAGCAAACACAAATGAACGTTTAACAAACCCACAGGAACGTTTAAGAAACCCACATGAACGTTAACAAACACACATGAACGTGTAGCAAACCCAAATGAACGTGTAGCAAACCCAAATGAACGTTTAACAAACCCACAGGAACGTTTAACAAACCCACAGGAACGTTAACAAACACACATGAACGTTAACAAACACACATGAACGTTAACAAACACAAATGAACCTTGATAAACACAAATGAACCTTGATAAACACAAATGAACCTTGATAAACACAAATGAACGTTAAACAAACCCCCATGAATGTTAATAAACCCCCATTAACGTTAACAAACCCCCATGAACGTTAATAAAGACTAAATTTATCCCTATGAAGTTGAATAAAGACATATGAAGGTTAATAAAGACAGAGTGTTGTTCGTCAGGTAACTTACCTTCGACAGTAACTTCCGGAGAGCGCTTTCCGTCGCCGCCATGTTTCAGCTCCTGAACGAGCCGCTGCGAAGCCACAGATTCCCACAGATTCACTGACAGATTCCCAAAGATTTCCCAGCACAGTGTCTGTCGTTCAGGCAGAAAGCTGGGAAGATTGTTTTCTCCGAACGCGACCTCAACGCAAAGCGAAAGCACTCGTTGACTTGCTCACTTGCAGTCAGCTGACTGAGGGCCAGAGCCAATGGGGAGCGGCATAACCCGCGGGCTGTGTCCCAAACCGCTCTCTACAGTAACTAGCACACTAAACAGTAAGCAACGAGCCCCACTTACAGCAGTAGCGCGAGGATTGATGTAGTATGGCTGTGTCCAAAACCACGCACTTATTAGTGTGCCAAAATAGAACACACACACACAGAGCACTGGCATTAGTGTAACCAGGGTAGTGTACAAAGGCATGTATTCGGACGCAGCCATGTAATACATTCATATACATATATACTGCAGTGCTGAGAATGACCCACCACCACAGAGCAGCTATTATGTGGGTGGTGGGTCATTCTCAGCACTGCAGTAACACTGACATGGTGGTGGTGTGTTATGGTGTAACGCTGGCACGAGTGGATCATACTGGCACGAGTGGATCAGACACAGCAGTGCCAAACACCACCACCGTGTCAGTGTGACTGCAGTGCTGAGAATGACCCACCACCCACATAATAGCTGCTCTGTGGTGGTCCAGTGGGGTCCTGATCATTGAAGATCAGGGGGAAAGTTTATAGAACTACAAAGTGCTCCTGTGTGGTCAGTGAAGCAGAAGAAAATGAACAGTGTGTGTAGAAACAAGGTGGTGGTCATAATGTGGTGCTCACACACACACACACACACACACACACATACATATATATATATATTGGAGCCCATCAATGATGCAATGATGGCCATTTGAATAGGAGCGTTGAATGTTGGGAGCATCATGTGTCGGGGAGAGAAAATTGGAATAATAATCACCAACACCCACACACACACACACACACACACACACACAGAGTAAAAAAAACACAAGACTCTGGGTTGTTTAACACTTTTATCAATCTTCCTCGAAACATCACTAGTATTGTACAATGCATGTCTCACACATCAATTAAAGAAATGAACATTAACCTGTGTTCACACACAAACAGACACAAAGTGAGATTGGCAGAACGTCTAAAGTCAGATTTCTAAAGCTCTGCTTAAACGTTCTTGGCTGAAACAGCAAGAACCATGTTGCTTTGTAGGAACTGACTGGCTCTGAGATCCCACAATAAAAGAAGTCATGACCCAACAAGCCTATATAGCAGCAAACCAGTATGATATTAGACAATTACAGAGCTATTCATTTCCAGTGAACAGCCAGGCACATAAACCACCTAGCGTCTTTAGATGGCCTGGAAGGTCCAAAGTAGTTGTATTGCAGTTAACACACAAATTTAACTGTAAAATTGCTCCATAACTAGAGGAAATAGATTGAAACCACAACTGAATGTGGTAATTAATGCGTTGGTGCAGAAACAGGATGAGAATCTGCCTGAAAGCACAATCCTTTTCAACTAACTGTCCCCACATGGGCTTTTACCAAAACACAGCGAAGTATTAACTCAAGCAATTCAGTCATAGCGTCAATCTTTGAAGACCGTGGAGGTACAGTCAATGACATTCAATGAATTCGAAATGTACTTAAGGACATTGTGAACCAATGGCAAAGACCAACATCTCATAGTCTAAGTCGGTCACGCCAAACAGCTGTATTAACCACGTGACCCATCAAAACCCAAGAAAACCTCCAAAGCAGTGAACTGAAAAACCACCCCAAGACTGGCTCTGGGTTCATTCATAGGAAATGGGAAAATGCACTCAGATTCTGCATGTCCTGTTAATTTGGAAGATACAGGGGATTACAGTGTCTTCGTTTCTGACATTTGTCACTGCTTTAACCACTTAGAAGGAAGGAAAGCATTCGAAAAAGGATTGAAGAAGCATTAACTGCAACTCATTACTGCCCTTTCAAGGCAACGCGTTGCAAATGAACATCAGACGTGCCACAGTTACTGCTGTGTGCCGCTAAGCATTCAGCCCTCGCTTCCAGTTACAGTAGGGATGCACCATGACCATTGGCATAAAGTAGGAATATTACAGTAAGCCCCGAAATATATCAGACCACCAGTTGTATCAGCACTTGTATGAAGCCTTAGCACCTCATCCAGCTCATTTCCAGACAGTTGAATAGGAAGAAAGGAGGACAGCTCGAGCGGTAAATCAGATAGGAGGAAAAGAACACGACCACCTTTCGGAAAGAGTGTGAACCACGGAGTCTCAACCCAAGGCCCTGAGCAGAAATAAAGCACAGTGATGGGCAGAGATACAATTAGGCTTTTTTGCATTACGTGCAATCCGGTTAAAGCCTGCCCGATGTTGAAGAAAGTCATCTACAGGCACCGCATCTCAACCGTACTAGCTCTTCCCTTTGACGTCTAGAGCTTTTTCAAATAAAGGCTTGATAAAGGAGTAAAGAAATAAGAACACACGTACAACACAGCCCTACGCCATGTGCAAATCAACGACATACCCGAGGTGTTCTCACATCACTGTACCGTGCACTGTATCAACATTATCCACTATTGCACCGGAGCAGTACATCAACGAGCCTCGGTAAATATCTACATCACATTGCGTGAGGCGCCTCTCAACAAACGGCATACGAGTCAAATGTTTTTCTTCTTGTATTTTTTTTTTCACATCTTTACATTTTGCTAGTCTAAGGATTACCGCGTCTGCAAATCCACATATCTACATAAAGCAACTCTACCCTCCATCACCTTCATGTGGGTCAAAGGTCAAAAGCTGATGAGGTGATACGTGAGGTTATCTTGTCAGCTATTTGTTTCCAGTTAAGACTACATAGTGTATTATTACAGATAATATATTTTAGTGTGGCGGTCCTTAACACAGTCCAAGCCCAGCGTTTGAGGTAAATTTCCCTTCAGCTCCAGAAAAGGCCAGTCAGAGTCAGAGATGTTCCTCAGCAAACGGGCGTGGATTCCGAACATCCACTTGTGCTGACGTTAAGAGTTTCCTTTCACACTGTCTGCCCCACCCAACTCTAACATCACTGGAGGCAACGCAGTGCTGGAGCAGGGTAGCTGCTCCAAAAGTCTGTGCCATGTGATGCCAGGTACCTGGAAAACACAGAAGGTGTAGATGAGTAAACAATGTTCTTAGGGGTTGGGTATGGAGCCCCACGGGTGACCTGCCGCGGAAATGTGAAATTAAGTAATAGGGACGGCTTGGTAAGACCATGTTTGTGTAGGGTTGCCACCTGTTTTGATGAAATTTACTGTTGTTTTATATTGAAAACACAGTAGGAAGAGGATTCTTGCTGAAAACGTGGCAACCCTAATAAGTCGTGGCTTAACTATCTCATTCCCACGTCTTACTAAACTGTGGAAATGACTTATTTTTAATTTGTGAGGGACGTCAGCTGCAGGAGGTTGGCGAGGGGATGGCACTTCAGGCTGGAATGCCTGTATAACGCTGCATAACCCGAGTCATATTTGTGTAAAATCCTCTAATATAACTCTGCCACTTTACACATGCATTTGTTGACAAGCTGAGAGATACAGAAGTGGCATCTGAAGACGTATGTGTTACAGTATATTACAGGATTTTGCCACATGTTGCTTTAATCCTTTAAATATAAGAATATATATTCGTTTATTTAAAGAAGCCTCTACAGACCTCACTAGGCTTGAGCCAGAACCATTTCCAACGGACCTTTTTATCAAAAAACTGAGAGGACTTGCCTAGTCATGACACCACACAGCGGCAGTTCATGCAGTCCTGGCCGTTGTCATCCGGTGGATTCAGTTTCCTCAATTTGTGCTGCCTTATTTCACGCACCAGAGTGTAGAAAGCATCTTCCACTCCCTAGACAGAAAAGGAGTCCTCATTAGTGCTTCCCAGCAAAACACTTGCTAAATAATTCTTCAGATGTGTTTTGTTTTTGTCTCGAGTTCAGCTAAAAAGTGGAATATTTTGTAAAAACCGACGACTCATAAAGTGTGAAGAATAAACTTCGTGCTGGAGAAGAGTGTGAATACACTCACAGTACTTAAACAGACTCAAGCAGAACACGCCTGTGGCATCATCATCTTACATTCCCATAACAATGTCATCTGCCAACTTTCACAGCAATCACACCCTGAAGACCAATTTTGTAACCAAAAAGTAACGTTCTTGTCAGAACGGTTCCGCTGTTTGATTTTCAGGTCTACAAACAGCTGACAGTAGGGCGAACCAGCCTAAATTACAGCCTCGGTGGGGTTAGCCCTCTCCGGGTTGGGAATGAGTTCCTGCCTCAAGTGGAGTTCAAGTATGGAGTTTGTTCACGAATGAGGGAAAGATGGAGCGGGAGGTTGTCAGGCGGAATGATGCAGCGTTGCAGTGTTGCAGACTCTGAGCCTGTCTGTTGTGGTGAAGAGGGAGCTGATCCGAAAGACAAGGCTCTCAATTTACCGGTCAGTCTCCGTTCCGACTCTCACATATGGTCACAGGTTTTGAGTAGTGACCGAAAGAACGAGATCCCGAGTACAAGCAGATAAATGAGCTTTCTCCTGCTGGATTCTCCCTTAGAGATACGGGGAGGAGTTCAGCCATCAGGAGGGGGCTTGGAGTAAAGCTGCTGCTGAGGTGGTTCCTCCTGGTCGCCTCCCTTGTGAGGTGTTCCGGGCATGTCTGACTGGGAGGAGGCCCTGGGGAAGACCCAAGACGGGCTGGATTTATTATATATCTCGACTGGCCTGGGAACAGCTTGTAATCGCCCAGAAGAGCTGGAGGAGGTGGCTCTTTGCTTAGGCTGCTGCCCCCACGACCCGGATAAGCAGCAGGCGATGGATGGATGGATGGATAAAGACTCGTGGAACTATCAAAACATCCTGCACAATTGACATAGGGAGTAAAAATAAATTGCATGCTAAGAGTATCGCAATATATCAAAAACGTGATCCCTGTACCCCTCTGACATTAAGACCTTGTCTCTAGATTTCTGTGTTTGGCCACATTTTGACACCCGTCCATGTAACGACGAATGGACCAATAGAAATGCCCCAAAATGACTGGACACTACACTTTTTACACCGACTTCCATTGAAAGTTTAAGTGTTTCCCTTCTCCTGTCTACTGTTTCCCGTCGCCATTTTGAAGATACAACGTTTTTGTGAGTCAGAGACGATATTTAAGCTTATTCTAAGATTATTGATTATTAGTCTGCATGCGAAGTCTGACCTGTCGGGTCTTGGCAGAGGTTTCGATGTAAGGGATGCCGTAACTGCGAGCCAGATCCTGCGCTTGCCTTGTGTCCACCGTACGTGCTGGGAGGTCACATTTATTGCCCACAAGCACCATGGGCACATCATCAGAATCTTTCACTCTTTTGATCTGTTCTCTGTGAATCCACACACAAACAAATCAAGCAAGGAACCACAACATCTCCGGGTGCAAGTCAACAACACGGAGTCAGCTGAGGGACACACGAACCTGTACTGGTGTATGTCCTCAAAGGACTTCGTGTTGTTAATGGCAAACACACAGAGAAAGCCTTCTCCTGTCCTCATATACTGGTCCCTCATAGCACTGTACTCCTCCTGACCGGCTGTGTCCAGGATGTCCAACAAACACGTCTCACCATCAATCACCACCTGCTTTCTGTATGAGTCCTGCAGAGGAAAGAAACAGAATGACATCATCACTAATTTAGTAATATTACTATTAACCCCTTATATACTGTATGGGTGTACTTTGATTATAGGGTGCTGGCTTTTTACTGGTTCCCAGAATTCTGTCTTATAAAGCCCCCCCAACCCTGGAATAATCTTCCAGTTAATTTTTTTTATTCCCAATTGTACAATTCCAGTTTGGAAGTCCCAACTACGCAGCCCTGATAGGATGCTCCCTGCACTAGGAGGATGAAGACAAGCACGTGGTTCCTCGGATACATGTGATTCCAGCAGCCGTCTCTTTTTCTCCTTTCGAACTGCCACCATTACATCACTGGCAGGTAAGGAACCAAGAAGGCCTCAGAGAGCTCTTTGGAGCCCCCTCACTTCAACAATCAAGAGCAAACCAAACTAATGTCTGGGGTTTTAATTAGACAGCCTCTCTAACAGTCCTCCTTAATGATGGTATAATCATTTGCAGCTGATATGCGGCACCTGATTCTACACCGATGCATTTTCAGTCGTAACAAATGTGGTGGAGGTGGTGGGGGACATCTGTAACTATGTGGAGAATAATGTCAAAATGTAAAATGAGTTTTTACTATGTTATAAAAGTGAGGAATGGAAATCCTGTTGGATAACGGACAACAGAAACTCATTTTTATATAAAGAATGAAATAAAATGGCTCCAGTAGAATGAAAAGAGTCGGTGTAGCGTAATGAGTTACAACACCACCCTTCCTGTCTCAGAGTAGGGAGCAGCCGTGGTCTGGTGGTCAGGGGACCAGCCATGACTGGACATGGCTGAACTTTGAACAAGGCACTGATAATAGGGTTGCCCACCGCTCCGGGCACGAGTGCTCACTGCCCCCTGGTGTGTACTAGTGTGTATCACTGTAAGAGTTACTGGGTTAGACTCTTAAACCCACATTCCCCTACTTGGGATTCATATGTAGAGACATCAGCCAAAAACCATAAACCCACTGTAACAGTGGGTTACGTCATTAAGAGCTGTCTGTGTTACCTTCTTTCAGTACCACAGAGCTCTTTGGTGATCCTACTCACTTTCAATAATCAAGAGCAAACCAAACTAATGTCTGAAGTTTAATTAATTAAAAAAAATAAGATTAAATATCAGTCAATTCTTAAGTTATAGGTGAAGCCCAATGTCACTCCTACACAATAACTAAAGTGGTGTGTTGAGCCTTACCTCAATAGTAGGGTCATACTCGTCCACAAAGTGGTTCTGGATCAGTTGAATGGTCAGTGCACTTTTGCCGACACCACCAGCACCGACCACCACTAATTTATACTCCGTCATCCTCACAGCCTCAGTAGAAAATGCTGAAATGTACATAATAAGGAGGTCAGATGAATGAAGATGAATAAGGAAGTTAATCTCCAGCCAGAAAACAGGCTGTTGTTGAGAACCTAGAAGGTCCTCCAAACCCAGAGACCAGAGGTGAAAATATGACAGAATGACCAGATGGCTGCAACTTGCAATGTCCCTGCCCTCTATTACAACACGCTCTACTTTCCTGCCACCAACTCTTCCTGAACAGTGCATAGCAACCAGCCACCTTGCCTTTTGTTGCCATGACAAATGAGGCAACCTTTTGTGTAGTGACGTACGTGCAGCAGAAAAAAGGAAGCTATTTTGGCCGACAGGCAAAACTCTCCCGCTGTCACTGCCCGGGTTTTCCCTGTCAAACCCTGCCAGTGCTGTGTCACATAGTGCCAGACGAGTCTGTTTTGCTCTGTGGAAACTACCTGCCTCCCAATGAGCCTGCTGCTGCTGCCAGGGATTGGTTTCTGTATTACAAAAGCGGTGTAAATCATTCAGAAATCATCTACAGCAGGACAGGATACCGCCGCTGTACTGTTATACACATAACATCCTCAGTAGTAGGGGTGGGCAATAGTATTGTTTCTGTACTGTTTCTAATAAAAAGAGCGTTAAATAATGAAAGTTGCATTTCTATAACACGGTTCTAGATACGCCAAGATGCTTGACAATCAGCACGTAACCAACACTGGCGAGAAAAGGCAGTATATCCAGAAAAATCCGTCCACGTGGGGGACTGCACTGAGGACTGGGGGGCTCACCCAGGCATTACCTGGGCATATAGACATGCATACACACTCATTCACACACAGGGCAGGTCACCAGGGCAATTTAGAGTAGCCAATTCACCTGATCTCCACACAGACACGGGGAGAACATGGAAACTCCACCCAGACAGGGCCTTGAACCCAAGACCCCAGTGCTGGGAGGCAAAAGTGCACCATCAAGCCACTGAACTGCCAAATAAAGCAGTGATTACAGATCCTTTCTTCATTGAGACCTAGATTGTGTTTGTATGGATTAAAAGATCATTAAATGTGTAACAATGTGAATACAGCATTGAAAAAAAACAAGAAACAGGAAGTGTGTGTTAATTAACACTGTATTGCTGATTAGATGGATGATTAGATAGACAGACAGACAGATACCCAGCATGTTTCTGTGGATTCCCTGCTTTAATTTGCCAAATGCAACACTGATTTTGATTAAGGGCTGTCTTATTAGGGATTAAAAAGGTTCCAATGGAGAACCTTCATTTATCTGCGCCAAATCAAATGCTGTACATAATTGGGGTTCTGTAGAAACTGACTTCTAACACATTTAAATGATCAAAAATCAACATGAAACTAGGCCGATAACATAAAATCCTACATAATTCTATATATTATAATTGCATATTATAATATTATTGTTCCTTAATATACTGTATGTATATTATTACACTCCCCCTTAAAAATAAAGATGCCTCGCATGGTTCTTGGAGTGATACCACAGAAGAACCTCTTTTGGTTTCATCCCAAAAGAACCATGTCTTCAACTGAGGTGTGGAGCTTGATGTAAAGGTTATTAACACGCACACATATATTTTACAAACCCAGTCCTTTAAGGAACCGATTTGATTGAACACGCACTGATAATATATATAGCTTGAACGTACTCCTAAGGGAGGGACCATCATGCTGGGAAAATGTGTGCACTTGCCAACTATCAGGTCACCCAAGCCCAGCCTGTCTGATTCATTTCAGAAGACGTTTCCCCTCAAAAAAATCCACTTAAAGACCTATTTTTAGTCCATCTTGCTGAACCCAGTTCAGACCTACCGTTATTTCTTAATTGGTCATTACTTCCTGAATGAGAACAGGAAGATCAGAAGGAAGTGAGGAAGGCTTATGACAGTTGAAGTCAATGTTGGGTTTTTGACGGATATGTGATGGTTTGGATAGGATATGACTTATCGAAGAAGAAGGTCAGGTTTCGAAGTCAATCTCATTTTTATTTCCATCCAAAAAGAAAAATCTAGTTCCAGCACCTTCTTCTGCACAGTAGTCGGGGTGGACGATATCACTGTCAATGCTATGAGAAATGGACCAATAGAAATGCTCCATGACTTCATGACTACATATTTACTCTGAATTCCAAAAGTCACCCCAAAGGTACAGGATGGAGCACCGTCAATTCAGAGGACACCAGTATAGTGTCTATTTTACTTTTATACATACACACACACACACACACACACACACACACACACACATATATACATCATTTGCTGATATACCATTGCACAAACTATGACTAATTAACACAACAGTACCTGGTAAACCCCCTACTGCCACTCAACCAGACCCACAGTGACCTCATTCCCATCAGCAGGGTGTAGGTAGTGAAACCAGGGTGCATCCCAGGATGACCCTTCACCAAGTGGCTTTCCTCCAGAGGAGAAGCTCTCTGGTGGTGTGCTGCAGCCTGCAGAGCAGCCAGTGAGCTCCAGGCCGCAGTGCATGACGTCACTCTTATTGATCCCTCAGCTGGACGAACGTAAACAACGTGGGAGCAGCTGAGACCACTGCAGCCTGGACACTGCAGCCCGGACACTGCATGCACACTGACCTCCAGAGCCCTACCGAACCCTGAGCGGGGCACAATCGACGTCCCTGTTGCATTATGACGCAAGCAGCCTATGACGTCAGACCCCATTACTGCCAATGCACGTGGGGACGGACAGGACAGGGACACTAGGTAGGGAGCCACGCCTGCTGAGTGGCTGCACGCCTGCACAGGGGACAGCCTCAGCTGAGACGCGTCCAGGAGCGACTATGACGTCAGAGCTGGGAGGGGTGACGTCATGTTGGAGCTACTTACCAAAGACGATGGTTGGCTTTTCCTCGGCGAAGACACAGAACGCGGCGTCTGTTTCACGTCAGTCCGGGCTGGAAGGCGACTCACAACCGTGTCGACACTTTCCCGCACGTCTGCGATCACGACCAGAACCGGAACCCTGGGTTTTCCATTCTTTCCCGGACTGGAAACGGCTCGCCTGCTCTCCGGCGCTCCAACTCCACTGCTTTCGCTTTCCCACCCGTATTTGGGCATGTCCCGCCCCCCGCGCGCTCCCATTGGCTCCCTGCTCACACAAACACTCACCCATTGGCTCTCGCGATTTAATTTTGAGCGGCCAGCCAATCCAGGCGCGCGGAGGCGGGATTTCGACGTGACGCAAGCAAGGAGAGGCGCTGCTGCAGCCCACACCCAAACCCTCACAACTTCAGCACATGCAGCCAGTCCACAACAACAGCACCCGTTTGAGGAGGAGCAGGGGGGGCTTTATGCACTTTATTAAAGGCTATTAAACATGCAGATGCAGTAGAACACCAAAAGCCACACCCTGATTGGATGGCGGCCTTTAAAATGATATTATAATTATAAAAGTAGATGTGTTTATTTATAGTAGATTAGTTTATTTGTAGTAGATGTGTTGTCATCAGAGTATAAGACACATCAGTCATGCCCACCACTCACCAAGAGGTCAGCAAGGGGCTATCCGGAGAGGGTTTTGCTTTAAACGCCCACAATATCACTCCTATTGAATAATGCATATGTAATATAGGAATAATACATGTGAACAGACATGATCTGCTGGAGAAAAGACTGCCTGGTCAAGCTATGGGGCAGCCATGGTGGGAAGGAATCCTGCCTTGTGACCAGAAGGCTGCTGGTTCGAGTCCCTGACCGGCAGGACTGCTGCCCTTGAGGAAGGCAAACTCCCCTAGGTATGGCTGTCCACTGCTCTGGGCACATGTGCTGACCCCTAGTGTGTGGGTTAAATGTGTCTATGTGCATGTTAACATTTACATTATTATGGCCAAACTTGAGCTCACTGGTTAACCAGCATGACCAACATCACCAAACTGGTTGACCAGCATGACCAGCAAAACTTGCTTGCCAGCAGAGTGTGGTTCCCTGGACAGCTTTTCATCCACCTTGACCAACAAAGGCATCCTTGGATCATCTGAAACCAGCTACCAGTTAAAGCTGGACCTGTGCTTTGTGTGTGTGTGTGTGTGTGTGTGTGTGTGTGTGTGTGTGTGTGTGTGTGTGTGTGTGTGTGTGTTCTTATGTGTGGGTGGATGCATGTGTGTAAGGATGTACTGTATGTTACAAAGCCTTCCAGTAGAGAGCAGCAGACTTCAAGTCATGGACAGGCAGTAGCGCTGAACTACAGGGAAAATACAATGATACAGTTAAAGTGGAATTCCACAGATTTCTCTGGATAATGAAATCCAGTATGAAATGGTTTCACGAATTCCAGTTTCTTCAGGTTGTTCCAGTTGTGGTGGTAGGAAACAGGGGTGTCTATAGGGCAAATGCATCCATTGAAGTGACGTGGTTTTTTTAATAAGGAGTGGCCACAAGACAGTATCTTGAGGTCATAAGATGTTATAATGAGTCCATGTATAAATATTCACAGCCTACGTCACACAGAATGGTTGGTGGAGGCAACCATGGAGACACCATGGAGAACCAAAATCTTGTTTGTTGTGAAGCATTATACCGGTATGTTCAGAAGACCTGGTGTCATGGTGAGGCGTACAGTTTCAAACGATGCTGGGTCACCTTTGATCCGACATTAACAGACCAGCGTTATGTTAATGAGGTTCTGCCACCAGTGGTTCTACCTTTTCTGAACACACACTCCGGTGCTCTATTCCAACAGGATGACGCTCGTCCACATACTTGTGCCGTCTCAAGATCTCGTCTCGAAGACACAGATATTGTGGCATGGTCAGTCTCATCTCCAGACCTGTCCCTGATTGAAAATGTATGGGATGTTATTGGACGCTCTATCAACACTCCACCCCTACCACACCATCTGCAGAACTGAGTGAGAACATTCAAGCTGCATGGGATGGATCATCACAGGACACCATTAGGAACCTCTACACCTCCATGCAGAGACGTCTGGCGTGTTGCAAAGACACTTCTTTGACAAAGTCATATTTGAGTCGGTAGCTTCAATAGATGTTCTATTTGGCAAAGGAGAACAAACACCTATTAATGCCACTGAAATCAGGAGAACCTCTCTCATCTACAGGTTATAACAGGTTATAAGATCATCTCAAAGTCTCCTTAATGTCATATTTAATCCCTGCTTTCACTCAAGAATGATTTCCGAGGCAATGTGTTGCCAGTCCTGGTGGGCCGCAGTGGTCACTGTGCTGAAAGGTGGTCGGGATGGGGGTGGGTGGGGGTAAGTTCAGAGTTAAACTGCCTTTCTCTCAGTAAATAATCCTTCCTCTCCATGTCTCCTTTTCTTCTGAAAGACTACCCAGCTGTCACATGGTCCTTTGTGTGTCCACCATGCAGGCTTCCCATTGGCTGATCTGCTTGAAAAAGCATCTGTAACCAAGACAACCAAACACAGCAGCTCCACTTCACTTGTCTGCAGAGGCCTTGGAGAAGTCACACTGATCCATTTTTACAATCTGTCTCTTTTCTCTCGGGTTTCTGTGTCTTTCCTTCATGGACATCAAAGGTCTAAGTGAGGTGAGTGTATTCTGACCGTTTGTCTGCTTTCTGAAGGACATCCTTCCTCAGTGTTGCTGTCCTTCCACTCGGCATGTGACTGTTTTCTGAAAATGTGACATGCTGGTAGAGATGCATTCACGTATCTACACAAATGCACATTTCTGATATGCACAGACGTCATTAGTCTACAGCTCAACGATGTCAAAAATGCAGTTTGAAAAAGTGAAACTGCTGATAATATCTGTAAACGTAGGACATTTCTAACCTTTCAGAAATGTTGAATTATGAAAAAAGAATCTATGAATTATATTGAACCAGTTTTAACTGGTAGGAGCAGCAGTTTTTAATAGTTTGAAATAAACGTCATTGAGCTGATTTAGTGTTAACGTGTTTATTCCGTTTTCACAGGTGACCTTTTTGACCTTTGCAATTCTAATCATTAAATGTTCAAATCAATTTCTCAAGAAAATGTCCTTCTTATGTAAAACACAGATTATTGCATATAATGGTAAGAAATATTGACATGTAATGAACAAGGTTGGTTAATTCAATCCACATTGCATTTCAAAAAGTATTCAGATTCGGATTTTTATGAGAATACCTTTATATTTTTTTAATTATATAAATTGAAAGAAACCATAGAATCTTAACATAAAAGAGCCCAAATCAGTTAAAGTAATTGAGCAGCTCATTAGTGTTTTTTCTTATTGAGGTCACATGTCAAATAGTTATCTGGTTAAATTTGTGATGTAAAATATAAGATTTATAAGTTTACTGATTTTATGTAATAAATGAGATTTTTCTGAAGTGTTTGAACAGTAAATGGGTTTGTAAAGATCTTTACACACAAAAAATACCCTTAAATGAGCTGGTTTGGTCTCAATCCCTAACTAAACACACCAGATTTGGTTAATAGGGGTCACGTTCACACATCCGATTTGATACGATTTGAGAAAATCAGCAGAACATTATGGAAAATTGTCCGTTATTTTACTGTAATTTTTACAGTATGACCGAATGGGCTCCGACTTTTCGGGTTTTCGGACACTAATGAGTATGTCGGCCATTTTTGGTGTCCGAAGTGGAATTTTATCGTAACTATAATCTCCCAAAATGCACACATCATTTCTAGTAAACAGTGTCGCTCGCTTCATCGCTTCAATGTGGGCCAAAAGGCAATGCGAATCTCTCTGTTACTAAGCAACAAACAGTAGAATGAAAAGTATGTAACGACTTTCGCTGATATCAGCAAGAGATGGTTACGAGCCACTTGATACAGAGAATTTCAGATATTTTCCCATATAATGTCGTAGAACAACACCCCCGAAGTTGCCGATATGTGGACGACGACGGGGGCCCATCATTGTCCACATATCGGCAACTTCGGGGGTGTTGTTCTATTCCTCTCTCTCTGTCTGCCAATCGATTGGAGGACATTCCAAGGAATTGCCATGTAATTCCCGAAGAATTTCCAATTTACTCAAATTGATCGACTAAGGAAATTGGGGTCCCTTTTGGACTGGCTGACGTCAGGTTCCCCTACATTATTTCGTTAACGGGATGTTTCGACGCACCAAAGACGATCAACAATAATTCTTTTAAATGTTTGGTTATGTGACCGGTACTGACACGTAGACGTGTTTCTCCTGCAGTAGTGAGTGAATTAGTCCCTGTTTATATGGCACAATAATAATGAAGGAACAGGGATCCATTTTGGACACAGCCTGGCAAACGTGGTCTAGTTTTATAAATTTCACTTCGGTGCATTTATCATCCTCGTCATTACAAACAGACACACACTTCTATAAAGGTTTCACTGAGGCCTGTGTAACAAGCGCAAGATGGTCCATTGTAGATATGCATGGTCGTGAGCGTGTCTGATAAGAGGGCCTGGCTGTCTAATGTAAATCAGGGACAAACGGTCAGTGTGAAAAGGTGACTGTGTCGATACAGACGACAGGGCAGATGAATAGCTCAGTGGCTCTGCCGTGGCTCAGAAAACCTCTTCGGGTTATCTTGGCTTTAAAAAGGCCAAACAATTTGTCAAGGGCTGGTATATATCAGACTCTAACTGAACAGGCGGTTCTCCTGGTCAGTGGGACTACCCCACCCTGCTGATGTATCAGACCAATCAGAATGCTCATGCTGACCCCTGTTGAAAGTGCTATACAGTGGTCAAAAAAGGATCAGAACTGGAACCCTGGCAGAAAATGGCCTGATTAAGGGGCCAGATGTGGCCTGGTGGTTAGGGACTGGATGGTTGCTGGTTTGAATCCCTGAACTGGAAGGACTCCCCAGCTGCTCACCAGGTGTCCTGGATGGATTCAACGCAGAGGACAATTTCCCCTGTGTGCAGTAACTCTTGCTTGTTAGGCCAAAATAGATATCCTTAGATGTTTGTTTATAGAATAATAGATTAATTTACTGTATTGGGAGACGAGGTTGGCATGTGGCTGATTCTGACACATTTCCGTGGCCTTTACAAAGAACCGAAAACCAGTGACTCAAAATGTGTTCAAAACAGGAGTCAGTGGGCAGACGCTGTTTACTCTTTTCCCAGAAATCCGACGTATGACCATATATACACACATATACTGCATCATAAACAATTGGGCAATTTGGGAAAAGCGATATGCAAATACATGTCAATGAAAATACTTATACGAATGATATATATTATGGGATAGGTGCACTCCCATGATGCTTTGTGGTGTCTTTTAATGTTCATATTTAGTTTTATTAAAGGATTGAATCTGACAGTTTAAGCTGCACCCATTGCTGACACAGATGTGCAAATGCACACAGCTTTCTAGTCCCTGTAGAGAAGTACCAGGGGTATAAAGACCCCCACCACCACCACCACCACCACCTCAGCATTGAGCTGTGGGCAGTCTCTGGAATGATAGCACTCCATCTAGTTGGGGAGTTGGTAATGAAATGAGGTGGTGATCACCTGACATTATGACCTCACGAACGCTTGTTGCTGAATGCAATCAAATCCTCAGAGCAATGTTCCAAATTGAGCAGAGTGTTCCCTGAACAGTTACTCCCATTGAATTATCATATTGAATGTTGGATATAAGGGAATTCATATATTCATATACTAATATATCATATATTTGAACCCAGTATATTGCCATATATGGGATATGGGCAGAATTATTGTCCATGGTTAAAAGTGTGTGTGTGTGTGTGTGTGTGTGTGTGTGAGAGAGAGAGAGAGAGAGAGAGAGAGAGAGAGAGAGAGAGTGTATCTCTTACCTGTCCAGAGGGAGGAGCAATAGGAGGGCTGTGGTATGTGCCAGCATTGCATAGTAGTGAGAGAGGAGAGAGTGCGAGTCCCTCTTTCTTTTAGGACTGTTGCCATTGCTCTCCTGGACACCTGTTGGACATTATCATTTTTTTGAGTTACTTGCATTCGGATCACTACGGAACCGGGCCGGTATTATTTTTGATTGTTTGTCACTGGTTTGGTTCAGCATGCTGAGAGGAAAGCTTAACACCAGGACCAGAAGCTTCAGCTCAAAGGTAAACACAGCCTTCTCTGTGTGTGAGCAGCAGGTTTATCTAGTTCTTCCACACGATCAGTCAGGTGGACTTGATTTTCCATGGGTGTTCATGTCAGCTCTAGTCTAAGACAAAGAGACAGGTGTAGGAAAGAGTGGAAATGGTGCACAGAGTTTGAAAGGTTTATATTATATATAAATTATATATAAATAAATTAGAAATTATAACTAGATGGTCATGAATGTGTTTGGTCAGTTAAAACTGGTGGTTAGTAACTTCATAATCATGTACACTAATATTTGGTCTCCTATACAGAAGAAGAGGTCAGTTGCTTTCTGCAGAACCGCAAGGTCCTTGAGGAACATTTGGAGGTTCTTCCATTTAACCATTTAAAGTGCTTCAAGGGTCCTTCAAAAACCTCCAAGAACCTTGCCCTTTCATTGAAGGTTCCTTGCAGTGCCTTCAGAGTTTGCTCCGCAGTTTCAAAGTGAAGAACCACCAGATGTTCTTCAAAGATCTAGCACTTTTAACAGTCATCATAGAAATATTCATAAATTCTGTTTCTATTGAGATTAATATCTCAGCCTTTCATGATACTGCCACACCTTGCAGGTCTCTATTTGTGTATCTCCATGACAACTTCCAGAATGTTTTAGTGTGGTGAAAGGATATCCTTTTAGGTGAATTTAGGTTCATTTAACTTTTAATTGTTGAACATTGAATCAAAGATGATTCGTCGAATTTTAGGGTGAGATTGTTATTTGTTGCTTTATTTTATAAAGCACATTATTTTATAAAGCACATTATTTTATAAAGCACATTATTGTATAAAGCACATTATTGCATTTCCGTGTTATATTAATTTCCTGTAAAATAGAATTATTCAGATTTTTCTAACAGTTTTATGGGTTGATTTCTGTGGTTAGTCAGAAGTTGTTGGACGTCCAACTTGTCTGTTTCATTTCTCACAAACACTTTTGGATTTTTGAAAAGTTCATCAGCAAATGTCCACAAAAAGTGGACAGAAATGTTTCAGCCTCTACTGGACTGAAGTACACCAAGATAATGTCTTCAGCTCTGGACTTTTACCAAGGCTAGTTAGGAGTTTGACCATTACCTTGAACACACCATTCACATCACCGTCAGACTGTCCAGAGAGAACTGACTGCAAACTGCACTGGGTTTATTATCTGATTGAGGAAATTACCATTTCCATTTTATAAGTCCAGATAATTCAGTCCACTGGCCTAGTTGACCATTGGATTTGGATATGCAAACCAGACCAGCCAGCTACATCTATTCCGGTTCCTGGGCTAAACCTTCTTGAGTCAGCAGCATCGAGGTTTACAGTAAACCCACTGCGACATACCCACCCACAGTCCATGAAACAGGATGGACAGAATGGACAGAATGAAGGAAAATGTCCTGTGTTGTTGGACGCATTTGAAATTCTGAATGTTGTACAGTGCTCACCAAGAAACGTGGAAACCAGGACGTCTAGTTTGCCTCTGTCTGGGAGGCATATTAGTATATTGTAAACACGGTGACAACATTTCCATGCCTTTGGGAGTTGGAAAGAGTTGATTGACACTCATATCACTTCAAGTGTTTCGCCTAAAGGTGTTCTGTGACGTAACTCGGTCATTGATTGCACATCGTGGGAAAACGTCAGACACTATAAAAAAGGATAAAGTTAAAGTAACATGTAAGAACTGATAACTGTTCTAATTATACTCGAGCTTCGATAGTAAGGCCTAAAATTAGACTCTGGAGAGAGACATCTGGAGGAGGCTGCCTTATTTGAACCTCAGACATTAGTTTGGTTTACTCTTGATTGTTGAAGCGAGTGGAAACACCATGGTGAGATTCAAAAAGCTCTCTGAGAGGTGCATATGGTCCAGAAAGGGATTTTTAATCTCAAAACAATTAGAAATCAGCTGATCCACCATCTGGAAAATAATGTGAGAAGAATATTTAAAGCCAGAGAACATCTAGATAAAGAGGACTTCTGGAACAATGCTTTGGAACAGTGCTTTGGACAGATGACTCCCATGTTTAATTATTTGGACAGTAACAGAAGACATGTTTGGCGCAAACAAAAACAGCATTTGAGCACAAGAACCAGCTGTGAAGCCTGATGGTGGAAGTGTGTTGGTTTGGGGCTGCTTTGCTGCAGCAGGGTCTGGAGATCACTCCATCATAGAAACCACTACGAGATCTTTATTGTATCAGAGGACGGTTGATTTTCTGACACAAGGAAATTGCATTTGTATTTATGACATTTTTGCAAACGATTTTTTAAGACATTTCCTCAGTTTTATGCGTTTTATTATATCACGTCCACGTCTCAGTATAGTCCAGTGTAAATCTACAAAGGTGCGAATGTAAAATAAGAACTTATTTGACCACATTTAGAGCTTTTCTATTGGTCTCGATGCAAAATTGTTTACACAGTGCAGGGACGGGGTTCAAACCATGGATAAAGCTAAAAATGGTTGGCCATAGAGCCTGAAAATTAAACGAATACTGTGTTGTTTATTAAAGATCTAATGTAAATGATTATAGTGTGACAGACCAATAAACTAGCATATGTAAAATATACTTTACAGTGGGACACAGGGAGGTGTCCTATAGGGTGACAGCTTAATGATTACTCTTAACATTGTGTACGAATGTGAAATATTTAAAAATATTTGGGGGCGAATGGCCAGAAACCGTATCTGTGTGTTGATTTTCAAAAAGTGCCCTTTGGACTCCTGTCCAGGAAACCCAAGCTGATCCACCTGAAATACTGCATACCACTGGCATCACGCTCAGGTTGCAATCCTTGTTTATTTCCATGATTTAGTGAGCTCATATGAGAGAGAACGAGTGCACTCCGCCCTTTACAAACAATGGGGGAAGTCTTAAAAATGCTGTAAGACTTAAGCAGGCCGGTTTCACTCCTTTATCTAGACGAGCGAAACCTAATGCCTGTGTGAGCCGCTGAGCGCACTTCCGACTGGCTCGTGTTCTCGGGTGGAATTCAGACGGTTTGGTTTGCGCATGGTTTCGTAAGCTGTTCAGAGAAACAACACAACACGTAGTGTTTTGAATTAGACACGCTGTCATTCACATTTCAAGGTGTCTTTTTAATGCGTATGTTGCTATTTATTCGCAGATTTTATTGCACGCCTGTGCTTAACTGTGTGTGCTTGTGTCCAAGGTCTCAATGTTGTGGCCTACCACATGCGATGGTGAGGAGTTGGATGTTCTATGATATATGGTATCCCATAATGCATGTAATAAACGAGTCTTAAGAGAATATGTATATAAAACACATCAAATATATCATTTTTTGTGTTTTCTTGATAACATGAGAAAGAAGCAGGAGACTCCCAAAGACCAGTGATGCCCCATTTGTAGTCAAAAGTCCCAGAGAGCACATCTGGCCTCAGTCTGTTGGCTGTAGGTGGGTAGGATGGCCCTCCCTCTCCCCCCTTCACTCAAAATCAGTGTGAGCATGCGTTTGCGGGTGTAACAGAACCAGCAGTGAGGCTGGAAACATACATTCCGTTAAGTTGTCCTCAACCTCTTATGGTTGCACTTGTAAAAGAAAAGTGTGAATAAATAAATAGACAAACAAACAAACAAACAAACAAACAAACAAACAAATAAATGGTGCACACGTTTTAATCATGCTCTTGGCACCACTATATAACATAACCGTCACCACCACTAACCCCCATGTATCATATTCAGGTTCATTGTACTCTGGATGCACACAAGGTCATATACATCTTTGATGTCTCCCGTCATGATAGAGCAGAAGAGTGTAACATTACCACAACGGAATGCATCCTATTGGGCCGCTTTCCCTGGTGGGACGTTCCCAGCCCGCTAACGGTATATCTGAGAGCTCGATGTAGTTAAAAGAGGAGCTGGGAGGACAGCTGTGTCTTTTGTGAGAATATTCACCACTAGGATCTAATCTACTGCAGCTCTGCTGAGTCAGCCAACGGGTGTATGATTACACACACATGGAGTCTGCAGAGTGCACACTATCAGGCCACCCTACCAGGCTTTTAGAAAATCCTTCAGCGTGCATTGATCCGGGTGTTACGCTGTTTGGAAGGACACAAGAACTCAGTTGATGCCTCCTGTCTCCTCCAGTCACATCTGGGAACGGTGTTATTAAGGGTCCAAGCGGGAAACATTGTTTTTGTTAGGGGGTTTTCTTATTATTCTTTCTCTCCCATAAAACAGCATGCACAGACCAAACAGTGACTCATATGGACATGAAACGTGGTCAATAGGTAGTAGTCTAATATGCCTGATGGTGGCGCTATAGCGAAGAGTCCAAAACTCCAAAAATCCTACCCTCTATGAAATCCAACATATACAGCTCTAACTCAGAAAAGCTTGGCCTGATTTCTCCGAAACTTCACAGGCATATACCCTAGAGGTAGACAACTTTCAAAGTTTGGTGGTACTGCATCACTAGATGGCGTACTAACACCTAGCGCTTTTGTGTAAATTGGGAATTCCTTGGGAATCAGTTGAGGAAGGGAGAGAGAGGACTTGAACAAGACCTTAAAGGGACCGATATTTGGTCCAGCTGATGATAAGGGACCTGATACTTCTGATCTGATGCCCTGAAGAACATGTTGGATTGGATTTTGGGGGGCTTGCTCAGAAGTTTTGATGTTTCAGGAAACGTATTATTAGTGAAGATCACCTCTTTGGCAACAGCAGGTATAGCATTAGACAAAAAATGAGACGTGATCTCCTTCTTAGAAAGATGCAAACAGAGGACAAACAAACAAAGGGAGTGATCTAAGGCCTTGTGCTGGAGCGCTTCCAGTCTAATTCACCCTTAGGTTTGGGTTGATAATCCAAACCTAGAGGACATCTAGCAAGCAGGGGACACAGTAAGCGTCTTCCGCATAATTAATTATACTGTAGAATAACAGAATGAAGGAGGTCACAATAAAACAACACAAGTCACATGTGTGCAGAACACAGTTAACGTACCTGAACAGGCTATTCAGCAAAGCACGCGCGTGTGGGAGCTGTTTATAAGTCGGCTGCGTGAAGATACTTTAGATACTTCGTGCCGAAATCTAAAAGCTACATCTTGCCAAACCAGATTTCCCTCTCGTTCTTAGAAATTAGAATTTGCCATCAAATGTAATAATGGGGAGACTGACCCAGAGACTCAATTCAGGTGTATGTAAATTGTACTTAATAAGCATTACTACATTAATACAACACCCAGTACCTATAACAGTACCTACACAACTTCATGTTTTAAGACAATAGGTTGTCATGCTTTTTTAAGTAAGGATTAGCTTTTAGTGAGGTTGGAAATGTGGAAAAAACGGTTTGAGAATATACTACAACCGTGTTTGGTACATAAAAATCACGTCTTCAGCTGCATTTCAGCCAGTAAATCCGCCGGTACTCGGCTGTAGCGTTGTTATTAGAACAGAAAGTGGCATTAGGCCATTTTTCGAGCCTCTGCAGAGAGTTTTGTTCCCTTACCAAAAATAACACTTCCCTAAGACTAAAGCATGCAGCAATGCAAACATGCAGCCATTGTGAGACACTAAAGGCGAAAGGGACCAATGTGACGGGGTTAATAATTGTCAACATCACTGGAATTTGGAGTGAAACATTCAACTCCGAAAACACTGTATCCCTGTATTGTCTGTTTTCAGACCTTGAAACTGGCACACGGTGTGAAGGAAACAGCAAACGAGGACATGTTTGCCTTTTGATAGCAATCCTTTCTCACCTGGCTTTGCAAGCAGGCCGGCTTACCATGAAAGGAAGCTTCTGTGAATCAGTGTAAACATTACGTGTAGATACAGCACAACAGATGGATGTACAATACAAGAAAAGAGACAGGCGGTAATTTCGACACCGTTTATTAATGTATATATGGAGACTTTCGTTTTCCCGTTTCGTTATCAGTTTAATTCATTGTGATGTGCGTCAGGGACCGAAGTCTTACTCAAGGCTTTGAGAATATTACTTCTGATATACTTTAATTACATGAAACCTATTTCAATGGCTGTAAATGTGGGGGAGTGTATTTGTCTCTGCATGTAGGCCTTTAATACCGTAGGTTTAACACAACACCCTGAATTTAAGTCACATTAGTTTAATAATCCTCTAGAGCTGTAAAGGTATTATTGTTATGCCTGTGCTTGATTTATACAGCACACATTGAGTCATTACTAAGGTTATGATTGTTCTGTGGTTAAGGAACCCACACTGATCATCACAAAGGGCTTAAAGGACTGGTTCACTAAAATAAATCGAGCTTATTTATTTAATTGACCAGCCAAGACATGTCTGGCGTCTGAAGTTTGCTTCTATAGTGTTGGACTGGAGATACAAGGCTAATGTGTGTAACGTAATAGAAGTCAGTGTCACCCGAAACCCTCCGGTGTCACTGGGTGTCCTTGGGTGTCCTTGTGTGTCCTTATGTGTCTTGTAGCTCTGGTGCAGAAATAAAAAAGCCAATGTCTTGGACATTTTGGGTGAGGAAGCTTTCGTTCCTTTCAAATTCAGCTGGATGGGGGTGGTCTAAGACCTGGTACCCTGAGGTTTAGTTTGATCATCCAAACCTAGAGGAGATCTATCAAATGGGGACTCTGTAAACGTCTTCCCCATTTCTAGTTTCTGTTTCATCAGAATCAATTCCATATGCCACCAAAATGGTTCCACTAATTCCATTAAGAACCCATTTTTAGAACTACACGGCACTGGTTTTGCCCAGAAGCATTTAACTATGAAGATGAATCTTAAACGGTCGAGTGAGCTTTAACGTTCTCTCTACTGATTAAGATGCTTTTGGGAAACTGGACTCATAACAACATCAATAATGGATATTGGACACTGAATAACTCTTAGTAGGTGATGGATAGGACATAGTGAACACTGAATAATGTTTGGGTAATAGTGATTAATTCATAGTGATTAGTGAGTGATTTATAGTAGATGCTGAATAATTCATAATGGACAAAATGATCAGTGTTGACAATTCATGGTGGATACTGAATAGTTTGTAGTGATTACTGAGTAATTCATAGTACATAATGGATAAATAATAATAGGTGCTGTATAGTGAATGCTGAATAATTCATAGTAGATACTGAATAATTCAGAGTGGATACGGAATAATTCAGAGTGGATAAGGAATAATTCATGGTGGATACTGAATAATTCATAGTAGATACTGAATAATTCAGAGCGGATACGGAATAATTCATGGTGGATACTGAATAATTCATAGTGGATACTGAATAATTCACCATGGATACCAAATAATTCATAGTGGATACTGATTAACTAAAAAAAGATACTGTATAACCCATAGTGAATGCTGAATAGTGCATAGTAGATATGGAATCATTCATAGTGGATACTGAATAATTCATAGTGGATACTGAATAATTCATCATGGATTCTGAGCAATTCACAGTAGATATGGAGTGTGCATGGAGTAATTGGTAGGTAATACAGGATAATTCACAGTAGATGCTGAATAATTCATAGTGGACACTGCATTATCAGTGACGGTCAGTGACATTATTGCTCTTTAAACGCAGATGATCTCCATAATGTGCTGAGAAACATACATTGTGTATCAAGATAACAAAATTCATCACAGCACAATAAAGTCATACAGTCCAGCCCTGCTTATATCACGACTGTATGCTGAAGGTGTGGTCCAAGCCAGCAGATAATTTGAACATTTCAGCAACACTGCATGGTTTCATTGTATTCTGCATAACTTAGCTGATTTATTCCGTACTTAATTAGTTTCAGTTCCATTGAGGAGGACCGTAGCTGGATGGGTTACATTGCACCCCCTCTGTAACGGAGTCAGGTGTGTGTTTGATATGCATGAGTGAGCATAGTTTGAGTGCGTACAGGAATGTGTGCCCTGGTTAATGATCACCTCAGGCAAATCGTACACTCACATCACACTGGTCTTTGCCCTAACACCGAGCAACAGACGCCCAGTTTAAACTCTCACACACACTCTCAGCAGTGCAAGTATCTACCTGTGTGTGTAGGCTGATCCTAAAGGTGGTTACTGATCAGTGCCGCAAGGCAGCCTTTTGCTTTAATGTCACAATTAATTATGTAGAAATGAAAGAAAGACCTGACTTGCCCAAGAGGAACAAGATTTGTTGGAACCTGATCTCAAAATACCTCACAGTGACTCCTCAGAAATAAGAAACAACATGTTTACAAGCACTGTGTACATACTCTGAAACCATTAACATTCTTCATACACTGTAAAGTGGAATTAGTTAACCTTACTTAAGGTATTGACGATAGTTGATGTACACTTGTGTATAATTAATTCAAAAACCTGTGTAGAGTTCACTGTAACGGCATTTGAGTTGAGTGAATTCAAACATTGGCAAGGTAACCTTGGGGGAATGTCTCCACAATGATGCTGAGTGATGAGGGGAAGACACACCCATTATGCAAATTGAGGGTGTCTGGAGCCAATAGGTGTTATCCATCAAGATAACTCTACTTTCTATAGTGTTTAATTTCTGTTAAACTGAAATAGTTCATTAAGAAGTACAGTTAGATTTTACAGCGTAGGAAAGTCAGAGATTCAGAGAATATGGGGTGATGTGTTTGACTGTAGAGAACCACGGCAGATCAGAAATCTGATGGTGATCGGATCTAGGGTTTGTTTAGAGGATTTCGCAGAATAATTCGTCCCACGTTCGTTCGTTTTCAGATCTCAAAACTGTTCCAACTCCTGCGTGCATATCATTTAACGGGTTTGGTTTGAAATGACCAGTGGCACCAGTGGTTACCCTGCTCCATCCAGCCTTACTGCTCACACCGATCTAACCTGCTGTGGTGACACATGGTTGGCAGATGAGTTCACCATTTCACAGAGTAGCAATGGACAATCAGCAGTAATCAGTGGACTAGTTCCTGACTCATATCTGTTATCGACATGTTATCTACACTTAGTATTTGTCAGACACATTCTTTCAAACTTGTAAGTCCGCATTCCTTTCAGGAATCATACCGGAAAGCCAACACCAGTGTGAGACCTATACGACCTGTGTCATTTCGGCCTCGCGGTACATTTGCATTCTCAGTTGATTCAATTGTTTTCACCTTCATGAATAGATACTTCTGCATTTCAAAGAAGTGCTCATTCAAAGGGAACTAATATGGGTGTCAGATCTCATCTGTCAATGGCATGGTGTGGACTCTAGAAGGCCTCTGATGGTGTCCTGTGGTATCTGGCACCAAGACCTACGTTCCAGCAGATCCTATAATTTTTGAGGTGGGACCTCCACGAATGATGATGACCCTTAGGTGTCACCAATGGGCCTGTTTTGGACCACGTTTGGTTGGTGCAGACCACTGAATAGTGGGATAGATGATAGCTGCCACTGTAGATGAAGAAGTGCTTTTCTGGAGTGTGCTGGAGGTCACTTTCATCTTTCTTCTCAATTCTTCTTTGCTTTGAAACTTTTGCATTATTCACATTTTACACTCTTAAATTGCTCATTTTGAGCGTATCGTGCAAAGAACCCTTTAAAGGTTTAAATATGTCAACGTAAAGGTTCTTCACCAATTTGAAGGTTCTTCACAGTCACATCTCCTCAACAAAAGTGCTTTTTGTGGGAATGTTGTTCTTCTGTGGAATTACACAAGAACCACTCCACACCAGAACCTTCATTTTGGAAAGTGTATATGTCCCTGAGACATCTTCCAAGACTGTATGAAAAGTCATTTAAATTGGTTGTCCTTTCCTCAGCAGGACACTGCAGTGTGAAAGCTGGGTGAAGCTCTTACAGAGAGATGGAGCTAAAGGTGTGGGTGGACGGGGTGCAGCGTGTTGTCTGCGGCCTGTCTGAACAGACGCCCTGTCAGGATGTGGTCATTGCCTTGGCTCAGGCTATAGGTATGTAACAGCATGAAGCAACTATCTGCAAATTTAACAAAGTAATGGTGGTTACATTTGACCTACATTGACCTACATTTGTCCATAAATCTAGTGACCCGTGATGACTGATTTGTCTCTCAAGTTAAAGTCCTCTTATTTTATTTCCAGGCCAAACAGGTCGCTATGTTCTCATCCAGAAACTGAGGGACACGGAGCGGCAACTTGTTGCTAATGAGTGTCCTCTGGAATCCCTGGCCAAACTAGGCCAGTTAAGCAGCGAAGTGCAATTCATCCTTCGGCGCACTGGCCCCACCAGCAGTGAAGGCTCTGACCTGGACAAACCTCCTGTTTTCACCAGACTGCAGGAACCAGAGCTCCCTAAAAGAAAGGAGCCCAAAAAGTCTCTTACCTTCAACCTGGGGCCATCTACCTCACCACAAACACGTATTAAGCAGTTTAAAAAGGTGCCAAAAGACTCTCCAGAGCTAAGGGTACCCTCAGCTTCATTGTCATCCCATGCCCAAGCTGGTCCATCCAAAGAAGAGATCTTCCGGCAGATTCTTCAGCAGCAAGGGAAGCTGCAGGCACTTCAGGTCCAAGTGAAGGCTCTTGAGCAGCAGGTGTGGGTTTTGGAACAACCTCCACCTCCAACGCTTTCCCCTGACCTTCTGGAGGAGATGGACACTCTAGGACAGGCATTTAGATGTAATGAGGCCGAACTGGCCCATGGGGAGTATTGGGAGACAGAGTATTACTCTGAGGTTCAGAAAGAACAGCATATGTTGAAGCAATTGAGGGAGATCCATGCAGTCCTGGATGAGCGCAACCAGCTGATTCATGAAACAGGAAACCAGTTTGGGAGGCTTGAGCGAGACATCCAGCTCCAAGCAGAGAACAGGAAGAATGGTATGCGTCCCAGTCGGGTCAGCGCAGAATCAGTGGACCAGTTGAGGGGGCAGCTGGACACCGTACTTTATCAAGGTTCTGAATTGGATTTGTCGGTTAAAGAGACAGAAATTGCTCTCAAGAAGTCAGAGGAGCTTCTGCAGGTAAGCAGTAAAATATTTTTTTTTCTAGAGACTGGTTTTCAAATGGGATTTGGTGTACCTGTGGTCCTGGGTCATTTCCATTTTCACAGGTGATACACTTATTCACCTGAGTTTTAACCCTTTGTTTATCATAGCACTTAGTGGTGGGCTGACCACTTTAGGCCTGTTAGTACTGATGTCTCACATTGGAATTTTATGACCAGGAGCTCTGACTGGCTCAGTGATCTAAGCACTAGCACTATCATGATGCTTGCTGTGACAGCTGAAGTCTGAAAATTGTTGGTAGGTGGCCGAGTAGATGGAGCACTCTCCCCACATCACACCCACACCAGCCTCTGTTAGCCATTGTATTGGCACTTTCCTCCAAGTTATTTGGCTGCCCAGCAATGATGCATAGAGGTGGTGGCTGGTTTCACGTGTATTGGAGGAGGCATTGGATACTTTCAAAGACATAGACCTGGTTTGGGTGGTTGAGCTTCTTCTGCATCCTCTGTACACTGGAAGAGCAATCAGTCAAATGAGACTGGGGTCAATAGAAAATATAACTCACTACAAACTTACTGATCCTGTGGTCATTGGTACTGTAAAGAGATGTCCTGCTAATAAAACAATCCAGTCTGAATATCAGGAATGTGGTGGAATTCCTCTTTTTAGTTCCAGTGCATGCATGGTACCATCTGAAAAGGTGTTCATGTTCTGGTGGGCTCTAGGGTTAGGTGCACTCTCAGGGCCCACTTCACTTGTGCACACAAGGAATGCACTTAACCCCAGGCCTCTGCAACATGGTACGTGGATCATTCTTAGTCCAGCAAACCATGCGTCCATGAGGGCTGAACAGCCGTACTGTGTGCAACCAAAAACTACAAGAAAGCCTGGACTGTGTTTTCTTGGGGAATGTTCTCCGAGCAGTACCTCCAGTACAAATCTAGCCCGTATTCAGGTTAAGCTGAGTAAATCAGGGTAGTTTGGAGCTTAGATGATTTATGAATTTTAAAAAGTGTGATTTCAAGACATGTCCCTGGGCTCCTCTTCGATAGCGAGGTTGTTCAGACTTGCCACCACAAGCTCTTAGTAACTGATTACAATAGAAACACACTTCCATTTCAGTTCTGCCCTTGTTTAGATAGGAATGATGCGTCACACTGGGCAGATCAACGGTGAGGTGAAGTTAAACAAGCACTGTAGTGTATAAGGCACGCTGACTAAGATCACCGCAGGGCTCTGAACAGCTAACATATCTTGGACGTCAGCACCTCGCCCACTTTCATTCCTAGGAAGGTGTACTGCTCCTCTGTTCTTCAAGGTCATAATAACCTACAAGCCTTAAAATGCCATCGGAGTGGTCAGACTTATGGAGTTTGCAATGCAATAATTGACATGAAATATTGATATTTGTGTATATTTTCTTTTTTGCTGCCTCCTTGTGGCAGCTGTCGGAGGTAAGACTTGAAAAATAAAAATACAGGACTAATGGGACTGTTTCTTGCTCTAAGTGGTATAAGCAGTCCTTTAGGGTCTTAGGGCCACAGTGGGCCTGTGAGTATATATCCATGAATTAATTCATTAATTTCTAACCTTATTATAACATTTTATTTATGTTAATTGATGTTGTTCATAAAGGCAATATAGTTTTCATCATGTTCATTGTTAGCAATTGCTTTGTCACTGGGTAAAACGAAGCATGAGCATACAGCAAGGCATGTAGGATGGGGCCTTCAACCTCAAATCAAATCAGCAGCAAGGACAAACTTTTTGGGAGGAACCAGGATCATGAGGGGGAACCCACTCATATACTCTACACACATACAGTAAACTACTCATACCTTATTCCAGGGAATAGGCCGAGGTCCGTCTCAGATAGAGTGGTGGTGGAGCAAAGCAGAGCTCTGATGGGGAGGCAGGGGAGCTCCAAGATAGCCTTCTGTCCATCCAGGGTGACCCCAACTGACCCCAATTGTTCCTTCTCGCTATCTCTGAGAAGATAGAGAGCTATAAATAGTTTATAGATATAATTAGCTTATATCAACACTTATGACCCCAACTGTTCAGCCTTGACTAAGAGAAGCACTGTTTGTGAATCAGTCAGGTCCTTGCCATGAGTTTGAACCTGACTGCAGAACTTATTGTGATTCGTTCATAAACTGGGCTTCGTTCATTCAGAAGATGTACCAGTAACCAGAAAGCTCTGTTTATTTATAGCTACTGTTCAACTGCTGACTCACTCACGCACTGTTTCTAGGTTAAGAGCAAAGAGCTGGAAGAGCTGAACAAGGAGCTACGACAGTGTAACCTGCAGCAGTTCATTCTGCAGACAGGACCTCCGGCCCTGCCCAGCATCCAGCCAGATGAAGTGAATATAGCTGACCTGATGCCTGACGGGCAGAGCGATGAAGGTACTAAATGTAAAGCTAAAACATTCAGAAAGTTGAATTAAAGAAAAAGAAAAATTTATCTATCTATCTATCTATCTATCTATCTATCTATCTATCTATCTATCTATCTATATATCTATCTATCTATCTATCTATCTATCTATATATATATATATATATATATATATACAGATTTACACATTTATGCTAAAGCATGTCATATATAAGACATGCAATAAGTTCTACACACTGTATGTTGAACAGGAAAATTCTAAATGGCCTTTTATGAGGTCATTCTTTTTGTGATGTCACAAACTCTGTATTTACATATTGCTACCTGTAACAGATTGGATCTGCCCATTCATAAGGAAGCTGTAAAGAGCGATTCAGATTCTGCGTTCTAAATGCTAACAGTGCAGAAAAAAAAACCTTGAATCTCCAAAATAAACTTTATTTCTTTTACTTTACAAGTGAAGTGTTTTTTTTTTTTCATGGAATTTAATGTGAAAGATTAGATCATTTGGGAGCCTTTCTCTCGGACAATTCCTCATAACATTTGAACACAATGAAAAGAACAGCTGCCGGATGCCAGGTGACGATACATGCTGTGTGTGTATATGTGAAGTTTTAGTCGATACAGGTGAACTTTTTCATGTAGGTCCACATTTAATGTAAACATCGTCATGTGCTTCTAGACAAAGTTGACACAGCTTAATCTTCAGAATACTAAATGCAATAGTGCAAACTGCCGTAGAGGACGTACATGTAAACATGATTATGTCTAATCCTCTTTAAATCTATTACAGACTCAAACCACTCAGTACTGGAATTCAATCCTCGCACCACTGCCAAGCAGATCCTGGGGAACCCCCGCAGTCTGCAAAACCCGCTGGTCTCCAGTCTCCATCCCGAGGGTGTGTATGTGTGAAAGCAGCCGCTATTGGGCAGCCCTGGTGCCCTTGTCTACTTGCTTCCCCTGGTTTTCAAAGTCTTCCTCTTCCTGCTTCTTCGACTCTGCACTCTTCCTCACTGTGCTTCACTTGGCTCCTCGACTCTTCTCCTGTCTTTCAGCTCTTCGGTACTATATCTGTTCCTTTGCTCATGTATTAGAACTTTATTACAAACCACTATCTTGCTCATACACCCTTCTGGTGAGATTGTAGTTGGTCAACAGGCTCTGCACACTTCAGTATTCAGTATTTAAGAAGTCCTCGTCAACGTGACCTCAGTATATATGTAATATTTATGAAAACATAACAATAATATAAATATAGATAAGGAGCATAGAGATGAACGAACAAGTGAAGGTATCCACATATACAGCTCCATACACAGCAGACAGTGTCTCCTACTGGCTATTTTAATTGGTTATCAACTAAACCAATTGCATTTGTTCTGCCTCAGAGCCAGTGCTGCCTCCAAGGCTGTTTTCAGTAGTGATTTTGCACACGAGGCCATGTTGCTGATAAACTGGTGACCCAACGGAAGACAATCTTTATCTTCAGTGAAATCATCTGATGTTTTGTTCTCTTTGCACCTCTTGTTTCTCTCTTTTGTGTCTTATCTGTTATAAAAGCTTCCCACGGGCTTAACCGCGTTAACATACTGGGGAAGCCCACCTTGAAGTAAACTGACACATTAAGGAATCACAGTAAATCTCCATCACATCAGAAAACTCAATCCCTTTTTGTGTCTTGCAGTCCTGTCATCAAGAGAGGTGTCATGGCGGTAAAGCTGGGATTACACAGCCTGAGGATCTGTTCACTGTTCACTTTATACCCTGTACTCATAATCCTGCCCTCTGATTAAGAATGTATTGTCTTTTGTACCATTCTATAAAATGAGTTTGTGAAAAAAATGTGTAAGCTTATATACTTATATATGTAAATATCTTCTTTGTAATATTGTTATGAAATAGATCAAGACAACTGTTGAATGTATTTTATAGAAACTGTAGTTTCTTCCATCTCTTATATCTGTAAACTATGTGCATTATTAAACAGTTAACATATTGTCCAAGTGTGTCTTTTAATGGTTTAATGGCATCAACAATTGATAGAATGACATGATACACTAGATGATGCAACCTAGAGACATTCCAGGGAAACCCTCGCTGTGTGGGAGCATTATCCTGCTGAACATGTGGCTGCAGAATGTCCTGCTCATACTGCTGAGCTGTTAGTGTCCCTAGTAGGGAGAGTGTGTCGCTGCACAGCAAAGTCAGAATTGATACGCTCACCACAAGGCCTCCATACTCGAACCTGACCCATCATCGGACCCCAATCAAAACCTGGATTTGTTGCAAAAGACGTTACAATTCCAGTCTGTAGCTGTCCAGATCTCTCGTTCACAACATCACTGCAAACAACTCGCTCAGAACTGCCTAGATGATGGGCAATATGTCAAAATGACCATCCTGCTCCTTTCAGTCCAATGGTAGTCAGTTTCAGATGGCATATAAGCTGGTCTTGATTGTCAGGGTGGTAGAACATCTGGTCATCCATGGGACTTACTCAAAACCTTGTCAAATTGACAAATTAAAACTGATGGAGTGTCCATGTACTGTTTGTCCCTAAAAATACATTAAGGTTTTTATGCATTAAGTTTTTTTATTTATTACACAAGATACGTAAATACGTAATTGACTCAAAATAAGTAACATAGGTATATGCAAAACGTTACTTATATTACTAAAAAATAATAAACACTGATGAACACACACTTTTTTATATTTAATCAGAAGAATAAATTTATACAACAGTTTTGAAGAATTATAATTGCATTAATTTAAAAGTATATTTAAGAATATTTGTGTGCATAAATTATCTAATATATATATATATATATATATATATATATATATATATATATATATATATATATATATACCTATAAAATATATAAATACTTTAGATTTAATCAAGAACATATAACAGTATTAAAGAATAATCTGCTGGTTCAGTTCTATTCTATTCTATTCAGTCTTTAAAGGGTTAACATGTCTTTCTACGCGCAGTACACCGCTCCGGCCTGTAGGGGCAGCAGAGGCAGAAGTGACGGTCAGTGCGCGCGCGGTTGTAAACACTCTTTTGTTTGTCTCTTTTCCGTATTTGAGTGTCATTTCTTGATTTATTTTTCTGCTCTTTCAGCTTTAGGAGGCGAACTGGTCTGTTAAAACTGATGTTACCTGCTGAACCGCTTTAATTAGGGTTGTTTACGTTTAAGAGGACAGCCCAGTTTGTGGTTAAAAATAAGCCTTACAGTTTCCTGTCTTTCTCTGTCCCACTTCTTCTTAAATCGCTATTATATGTCCACAACACAAGACTGACGTTTTGCCTTTATAACTAACGAGTTCTTGGTGTTCCCAACCCTGGATTTCGGGCACCCCTACCCCGTACGTTTTTGGCTTTAACACCCCCTGCAGGTCTGAGCTGGTTGGAAATCAGGTGTGGTGGGAGCTGGGAAAGCTCTGAAGCTCTGAACCTGCTTTATCCCATTTATTTTAAACTTCTTTCATTTGTTTATGAGTCAGTTTATTTCTAGAGCACATAAAGACTGTAGAAGTGCTGTACCACTGTACACAAACACAACACAAAATAGATAAATAACCACAGATTAAAATTAATACAATCTAAAAATCAAACTCTCAGAATAAAATAAATAACCAGAGTAATATTCATAAAATCTAAATACCAGAATGAAATAAATAAACCAAGAAAACAATAATAAAATCTAAATGCAAATTAAATAAATAACCAAGTAAAATTAATAAAATCTAATGCAAATTAAATATCCAGAAAAATAATAAAATCTAAATACCAGAATAAAACAAATAATAAATAAACCAGAAAACAATAATAAAATCTAAATACCAGAATTAAATAAATAACCAGAGTAAAATTAATAAAATCTAAATACCAGAATTAAATATCAGAAAAAATAATAAATCTAAATACCAGAATAAAATAAATAATAAATAAACCAGGAAACAATAATAAAATCTAAATACCAGAATAAAATAAATATTGAGAAAACTATAATAAAATCTAAATACCAGAATTAAATATCCAGAAAAAATAATAAAATCTAAATACCAGAATAAAATAAATAATAAATAAACCAGAAAACAATAATAAAATCTAAATACCAGAATAAAATAAATAAACCAGAAAACTATAATAAAATCTAAATACCAGAATTAAATATCCAGAAAAATAATAAAATTAAATTACCAGAATAAAATAAATAACCAGCATAAATGAAATAAAATCTAAAAATTAAATTACCAGAATAAAATAAATAACCAGAAAACTATAATAAAATCTAAATACCAATTAAACCCTCAGAAAAATAATAAAATCTAAATACCAGAATAAAATAAATAATAAATAAAGCCAGAAAACAATAATAAAATCTAAATACAGAATAAAATAAATAAACCAGAAAACTATAATAAAAATCTAAATACCAGAATTAAATATCCAGAAAAAATAATAAAATCTAAATACCAGAATAAAAATAAATAATAAAATAAACCAGAAAACAATAATAAAATCTAAATACCAGAATAAAATAAATAAACCAGAAAACTATAATAAAATCTAAATACCAGAATTAAATATCCAGAAAAAATAATAAAATCTAAATACAGAATAAAATAAATAATAAATAAACCAGAAAACAATAATAAAATCTAAATACCAGAATAAAATAAATAAACCAGAAAAAATAATAAAATCTAAATTCTAGAATAAAATAAATAAACCAGAAGACAATAATAAAAAGTAGACACAAACATTTCTTTGTCCATTATGTTTTCAGAAGCATTACAGCATGCAGTTTCCACTGACCAGCACTGACCCCCTACACAAGTTACACCCTACCAGTCATATCAGTTAGTTGTATAATACATTACTTTGGTCAGATTTAAGGCTGTAGATGGACAATCCACTGCTGCAGGACATGAGTCGGGACAGAGATGTTCCTGGATCTGTGCGATGCCTCATCTGCCTTAATACGTTCAGTGGTCAGCCAGTGGTCACACCACAACAGTGTCTGCACCACTACTGCCTTACCTGCATTACTGAATGGGCCAAGGTGAGAAGAATTTATTCATTATTAATTAAAGGTGTAGGTCCAGTTTCATCCCACTGCTTCAGATCGCATTTATGTGTTTAGAAGTGTTCTTCAGTAAAGGAGATGTTTCTGTCAAGAACCAGGACAGTCTATTGGATGCTCAAGCAGTCCTTACCCTGGATAAAATTTGTTGTACATTGGTTTCTTACAGGGCCTATAAACATATTCACACTCTTTGATTATTTCTTTTATTAATGGAATTAGATGACAAATTCCTGTCCAGTGGATCGTCTAGAGTTTAATGTCCTTTATCAGAGAAGCAGCGTGGGAGGCGATATCCAGAAAAGAGTGAAGCAGATCTTTCCTTTTCCTCAGCTTTTTTTAAAATTAGATTTCATTTAGTGCGTCAGTGATACTTCAGTGTTTGTTTTTAGGTGAAGGTAGAGCTCCCTCAGGGTGGAGCCCAAAAAGAAGATGTTGCTGATGGACTGAGTGTATGTGAAGAGTGTGGCAGGAGTGACCGGAGGCACTGGATGCTGCTCTGCTCTGGATGTGATGGAAGGTGAGTGTTGAGGATTTAAATGGGGGTGAAGTGGTGACTTTATGTCTGCAACACATTCATTTAGAGTTTCGAGAGTTGAAAGCATTGGTATTAACACTAAATGCAATCCATATGGGTCAGGGGTCAGCCAATTTGTCCTATTTCAACCAAAATCAGACCACCTTCAGAGCCACATTTTATGTCCATTTCATTGTTGTCAGGTGTTGCTGTTTGACCAGCGGTCTGCACAACAATCTACAAGGTAAAAGGTTGGAGAATCAGCAGTTCTACATTAATTCCAGCATTTTGAAACCTTTATAGTTTAATAAAACTGTTATTTTAAAGGTGGAATCACCATTTTTGTGGAATTATTCCAAGTTTTGTGAAAACAACAAGGGAAAAAAATTGTTAAGTAGCTTAAGCTGTAACCTGAAATTATAACTTTTAATTCCCATCAGAGCTGGGTCTCTAAAACAGCTCAGGATTAACGAACAGTTCAGCTAAATGTTTCTCTCCACACTGACCATCTCTGAACTCCCTGCACTGTTTTCCGCTTGTTCTGGAAACTGCGCTGTGCAGATCTCCACATCAGGACATTACCTGGAAACCAGGACTTTATGTGTGAGCAGAAAGCTGTTTGGCTTTTAGTTGAAGAGCAGGACTTTGTAATGTACACAATACATAGGGAGGGATATTATCTGCAAGAAGTTGATTTGTTTAGAAGAAAAGCATGAAAGCTCTATGTTACTGCGGAGAATGAATATTTTATTTTTAATTCTGCTGTTCAGCTGCAACAGGGCAGTAAAAGAGCTTGCCGACCTCCGCTTCAGGCTGCTTGGTCACTATCAGTCTCTCCTTTACTTACATAAATGAGAGGGTAAAAAGATACCAAAGGAATTTCAAGTTGAATCAGGTTTTGTCTTTGTCTTCCAGTTTTTCTTCACATTTTCATTTCATAATGTCTTTAATATTTAATATGGTTAATATGTCTCGCCAAACAGCTTTTCAGATCTTTTATATTCTGTTCTGGGATTTTTGAGAACATTCGTAAGGTACGTCACTGTGTTCATTAAACCTTTTCCAAAACTCTCCTCGTGGATTCTGGAAGGTACCATACAGACTGCCTTACCCCACCTTTGAGCACAGTGCCGTGTGAGGATTGGTTCTGTCAGGACTGTGCTGCTGAAGAGAAAAGAGAAGACAGCGACATAGATGAAGCTGAAATAATGGATCTATTAGCCGAAGTCACCCCAACCTGCAGTCGCCTCAGACCATCCACTACAAGACAGCCCCCTATCTCCGCTCGCAGAAGTGAGAGGGTCAGCCAGCAGAGCCTCAGAAGGCAGGCCAGATCATCTCAGCCAGTTCAGGTTTGCATTTATTATTTAAAATATTTTCACAATCCTTTGTTTGAACATTTAATGACGAAATGGACATAAATTAAAGCCAGAACCCATTTTGCTATTCAGTAAAACCCTGGTGTAAATGCAGCTCTGGTAGCTGGTTTCAGATGATCTAAGCTGCTCTTTGAGGGTCAGGGTGGTTCAAAGCTGGTCATTCAGATTAAAACATACTCTGGTTGACAGTTTAGCTCTTGATCAGCATAGCCTGTGCTTTCAGTTGAGTTTTTCAGTTGAGCGGCTTGATTAATACCAGTCATAATGGACCAGTATGGTCTGCCTGGTCAAGCTGGTTGCCCAACTGGTTATAGTCATGATAATAGAACATCAGCCATCTAAACCAATCGAAAACTGATCAGTTTAGTTCTGATATTTGTTTCGGCCCAATAACTTGTTGTACTAGCAAAAAATTTTATCAAGCTGTTCCATTTTCTTAATTTCCCTGAAGGAACCCTCCCAAGGGATCAATAAAGTTCTATTCTATTCTATTCTATTCTATTTGTAGATGAGGTTGAGGTAGCTTATGAAAGGAAAATGCTGAGATTTGGTGGCTGATGTGAGAGAGTGTGGGTAGCAGGTATTTGACCAGTAAAGATAAGGGCTAGAGGGGTTGTAGGGAAGGGTTCTGAGGGCAGTTATGAAGGAATTGTTAGAAGTAGCTGAAAGAGCTGGTCAGTAGTTGTGGATAAGATGGGCTGAGGTTGGGTGGGGTAGAGCAGTGTGTGATTGAAGGTACTGAGGTTGTGAGTAAAATCCTGTGAAATCTCATGAAGTGAGCTTGGAGGGGAGTGGGTCTTGGACACTAGACTTCATTATTGAGCCTCCTGGAGGTGTTGTGGGCTTAATTAAGCGAAAAACAGATGAAGGAAGGTGCCTACCTGAAGATCCCGGTGAAGACCTTATGAAGTAGTGATTGGAGTACAGGTAAAGTACAGGTAACAACCTGATGGAGTTTTGGTGTTGTCATATATATGTTTTTTTTTATTTTACAGCATGTGCCCAGATACCTTCTGAAATCCTCCGGTCCGTCTAATGAAGATGCCAAGACAAGCGACCTTCTGCTAAATACTCAGAAATCAGACAAGCAAGTCAAGCATACGAGGAAAAGAAGATGAAACTCTGACATATGAAGTGCTTTCTGTTTTGTTTTCCATGTACTGACTCAACGGCGTCCAGATGGTTTTGTGAAGTGTAATGGCCACATGATGGCAGCACCACCCCTTCCTTAAAGGACAGTGGTGGGCCATGTGACTGAAACTGAAATATGCCATGAAGATTTGCCAATAAATAAAAGTGAAACTAAAAGTCTATAATGGAAATGTAATCTAATACTTCTATAGATTTAATATGTATAAGCTGTATATGTATGTATGTATCAGTCGTAGGGTTTAGATTCTTTAGGTCTGTTATGTTTGTAATGCTTGTTGAATTGGTGGATTATTATTAGTTGTGGGTCAATAGAATAAAGGGACTTAAGAGATTCTTCCATTGGTTTACAATCTCAGCCGTCCCTCCCCTGAGATATAACTAGGAAGTGCCTCACAGCAAGAAAGAAGGAAGAGGTAGTGAAACTCTCTATACTGGCTTGTCACTATGCTCCATTCAAATGGTAAGAACCTCTTCCAGATCTTTAAGCATATTTAGATGTTATAGATTCCACCTGTCCAGAGGTAACTGAGTTTAACTGTATCTTACCAGGAAAACTGGTTTGTTGTGGGCTGAGAATAGTCCACCCTCACTGGGTGGAATGGAAATAAGCTGTGAGGTTTTATTGTGTTTTAACCCTTGATGTTGTGTATGCTGGCTGCTTTCCAGTATTGTATATGTTTTAAACATGAAAAAGCCAATAAATGATACACTTTCCAGACAGCAACACTGTGCTGTCCTTAGATTTAAGAGCAAACACAAGAAGGGGAATTCCACTGTTTAAATAATCAAATTCAAGAAAGGCATTTGGAGGAAACTGATGAGAAATATTATGCAATATTTGAAATATATCATGCAAAGCCACCAGTCAAGCTATATGTATTTTCATGTACTGGAATGTAATGTTAAAATGGTGCAATTCATCTTTAACTCCATTTACCAGTTTACACTTTAGTTCTAAAAAGATTTGATGACACAGACCACATTCAGAGGTGGTCAGAGACATGTTGATGTGCCTCTGACCGCAAAGGACCACCCACATTAACTGTGCCTATAAGTATAAACCAAAAGACCACACCACCTAATTTCCATAAGTTAGCTGAGCATGCTAACAGACAATCTAATGGACAAAGATGTGTCACTCCTTCAGTAGAAATGAAGCGAGAAATCCGAGACATTCCAGGTGTGATGGCTGTGCGTGTGAACAGGCTCTGAGTCATTCGGGTGGCTTTTTGAATTGTCAACGTGCTATTCAGAACCACTGGAGAACCCTGTTTCTTAATCTATTAATGTATTATCTCAGGTTATCATCATGGAAAGAAGGAGGAAGACTTGTCAGGACAGAAACTCAGACTCCTTCCTACGTCTCTACTTGAAAAAGGTGATGAGATTATTAGGGCCGACCTGCAGAGGAACAGACTCAAACAGGTCAATGGCATCTCTCGCTTGTTGAACTTGACAGAGCTCAACCTGTCCAGGAATGAGCTCGTAGAGTTTCCTCCGGAGATCAAGCATCTACGGAAATTGGTGAAACTGTACATGAATCAGAACACTATCAAGAACATACCTGATGACACATTACCCTCACTGAAGAAGCTGCAGTTCCTGAAGATGAGCACAAACCGGCTTGTCAGACTCCCTTCAGACATGAACGAGTGTCAGAGCCTTACATACCTGAACCTGTCCAATAACAGCTTGAAGGATCTGCTGCCACTGGTTGGTCTTCATCGACTGAAAGAACTCTACGTGGAGAATAACCAGCTGACAGAACTTCCACGTGCACTCTTTCAGTCCTCTGCCTTGACTATACTCAAGGTGAATGGCAACCTGCTCAACAAGCCTCCTGAAGCAGTTTGTGCGGGAGGTCTGAAGGATATTCAGAGCTATTTCATGATGTTGGATGACAGTTCCTGTAGTGTCTGCACCATTAAAACCATGTTCCTTGGGGCTTCCATGGCAGGAAAGTCAACTCTTTGCCGTAGCCTAATGCAGGGTGTCCCTGTAGTGGTACCCGAAGCTGACCGTACTGTGGGCATTGAAATCAATGAAGTTGATCAAGATGGAGTTCGCTTCCTATTTTGGGACTTTGCTGGGCAAGAGGAGTACTACATCACCCATCACGTTTTCATCACACCTCAGGCATTTGTTATCCTTGCTATTGATCTTTTCAGGTATTGAAACACACAATTAAGGTCATGCCAATTTTGTGATAAAGATCTCCACTTTCCTGACATCTTTCATTAACAGCTAGATGATCTTTGTTTGTTTGTTTATAATACAGCTACGATACTGAAGATCCTAAGTCTTTCATTGAGAAAGTGGGCTTTTGGATCAACAACATCCAGCTCAAGGTACCAAACTCAGTGGTCTTATTAGTGGGCACTCATGCAGACCAGTGTGACGTTGAATTGGAGATACTTAAGAAGAAGAACGACATTGAGGAAAAAGTGCACCAGATGTTGTCAGACCGAAAACAGAGCTTAGAGCAGCAAAGAAGGAACCTTGAGGTGTTAAATGACATCTCACTGTTTTCTGATCAGATGAGTGAGATCAAGCGACTTGCAGAGTACAGACTGAAGGTGAGTGTGCCAGACAGCTGTGCTTTGAGGAACATCTATTATTAGCTGTTATTTCCAATTGCTTGGTCATGCATGTGTCTCTTCTTTATGTTCAGGTCCTTGATCTTATACCCATTGACTGCACCAAGTCTGAGGACATTAAATGGTTACAGAAACACATCAAGGAGAGGATTTCAAATAAAGACACGTTTCCTTTCATGGAGCAGACATTACCCCAGTGTTACCAGGAAGTAGAGACTGCTATACAAGGCCTTGTAGACAATCGTGACATTCCTGAGCATGGTTGGTATTTTTTATGAACTGTTAAAAACTGTCCGATGGAATAAAAAACCAGCCTGGCCAGCTGATTGACCAGCATAGGGTGTGTTTGGTCTGAGTTTGAAAGATTAGGTCTACTTTTTTGAAAGATTAGGTCTTCTTTTCAAGATGAATGGCCAAGGTTGAACATCATCAACAAACTGGTTGACCAGCATGACCAAAATCAAATGCAACGTGCACTATTATGGTCAAGAGCTGGTAAACTGTCCTGCGTGAACAACCTAGCCAGTATAACCATGCTGGTCAACTTGCCATGATTGTGATAGTTTTTTTAACATAGCTAAACATGCAGATGAATGTGCTTAATTTTAGCTACATTGAGAGATGATGATGATAAAACTAAACACATAAAAGTGAAGGATTGTTACATTGTAAAATGTAGTAAGTAGAAATAATAGAAAAATGTGGGAAAGGTTAGGAATCGCCACATTTATTTCTACTTAAAATGACTAAAAATAGATTCAGCTGCAGTACAAAGGATTAGACCATTGTTAGAGAGGACTTTGGTTTATTCCAACTTCTGATAATTATGTGGGTTTTATCATTGTATGTGGTATCATTATGGCGAGATTGGTAGGAATCTCTGAGATCTCCATAAAGAAGGCTGTAAATGCAAATGGGTCTGGGAAGGGCTTTAAAAAGATCATAAAACGATTAGAAATCATCCATTCCATTTTCTGGAAAATAATTTACAAATGGAGAAACAGCTGCCAACATGGTCAGGTCAGGCTGTCCTAGCAAGTTCATCCCAACAGCAGGCCACAAGATACATAACGAAGCCTCAAACAATTCTAAAATATCAGACCTATAAGAATTCCAACTGATGTCAAAGTGCAGCATCTACCATCATGAAGAAGTTTGCCAGAGAACACCTAGACAAAGAGCAGGACTTCTGGAACAATGTACTTTGGACAGATGAATCCATAGTTGAATTATTTGGACACAGTAACAGAACACAGCATTTGAGCACAAGAACTTCTGTGAAGCATGGGGGTGGAAGTGTCATGGATTGTGGTTGGTTTGCTACAGCATGGTCTGGAAGACCTGAAAGAATTCTGCATGGAGGAGTGGGAAAGACATTTCTTTAGTTGTATGTGTTTAGTTATGTCACCTCCATCTCTTAATATATTTAAAATGAAGATCAGGTGTCCAAATATTTATGTTTATGTCAGAGGTGTACATGACTGTAGGTCAAAATACTTTATTGATTCTGAAGGAAATTGCAGGGACAAAATCTAAACTTATTCTCTGCACAATAGGGATAGTAACTCAAGAGGACCTCCTCTATTACCTAAAGGACAAGCATAAAGATTTGAACCATGAGAAGATGAGGCTAAGTCTTCAGTATCTGCACAGAATTGGTGTCATTATGTGGTACATGGAAATCCCAGACCTGAAGGACATGGTGTTTGTGAAACCATCATTCCTCATCTCATTGTTCAAGGTTTTTTAGAAAACACACCAGACCCCAAACCTTCATTTTTCAGAAATTGTTCATTTTCATAAAATTGTATTTCATTCTTTTGCAGGCCATTGTAAGACATGACTTGGTCAGTGTTCTGGAAGGTCTTACCAGTAAAGAGCTGAAGTCAGAAAATGCATTGCAGGTGCACCGAAACAAGTGGATTAGCAACTTCCAGGGCCGAGCTACTCTGAGCAACGTGGCCATACGCATCCTGGTCCGTAAAGAACTCCAGCGGTCAGGCATCGCTGATAAGGACCTGATTGAGGACATAGTTGGGACCAAGAAGAAAAATGGGAATCTTCTAACTCTGGTTCAGCACTTTGATGTTTGCCTACCGACCAGACACAATTCCCCCCTCAACCCTGCAGCGCAGGAGTTTTGTCCAAAGAAAAAATGGGAGCCATCAAATCCTTCTGTGTATGATCCAGATGGAGCCTGTCTGTTCCCAAGCTGCTTGACCAACAATAGTCAGGTTATGGAAATGTGGGGAGAGGACAATCTGGAAGACATCAATGTCAAAGTTTACTTCCTTCCTGAGATACCTTATGGCTTCTTCCACAGGTAAATAAACCACTTACCTTCTGGACTAAGTGTAGTTAGTCCAGACACACACACACACCCACACACACACACACAATTTCTAATAATGGTATCATACATTGAAATTTATTGCAATTTCTGAACAGGAAAACCAATATTTGCTACATTTCAAATATGTTATGATGGTATACAGAGACTAAAGTACAAATATTGTGACAAATATTAGACCCAGCAGTGACAGTGAGGGTTTAAACACCCCAGCAGCACTGCTGTCTCTGATGCACTCGTACCAGCGCAACACACTCTAATCCTGCAGTGCTGAGAATGACCCACCATACAAATAATACGTGCTCTGTGGTGGTCCTGTGGGGTCCTGGCCATTGAAGAGAAACAGATGGATTACAGTACTTATAGAACTACAGCTCCTGTTTGGTCAGTGGAGCTGATAAAATGGACAATGAAAGTAGAATTAAGGAGGTGGTCATAATGTTATGGTTGATCAGTGTATACTGCAAAGAGAACAATGAATGTTTAAGTGATATGGAAAACCATCTTCTGGTCTTGTTTCTTTTTTTACAGGCTTGTCATCAAGATATGCTCCATTTACTCCACCTATTGGATTGGAAAAGATCAGTGTCTGTTCTCCTGTGGCAATAGGCGTGTTCTGCTCAGAGAGCACGTTAAAGATGGGGATCAGTTTATTGAGATGCGAGGAAAAAACAGTGATGGTAAGACATGTTGAATGTCAGGTTGCTCATGTGTGGCTCACTTGGGTGCATTCAAGACTAGTTGGGCAATGTCCATGGCCATGGACATTGAGTGAGTTTGTGTGTGTTGTTACTGGGACCAGGTTGGGCTTCCCAAATGGGCTCCAAACATTACAGCTCTCCTCTCACATGGGTCCTGTCTAAGGCCTGACTGGACCCATGTTGAACCTCGCCTTGTCCCATCAGGGACCCTGTGGACATCCCTATGTGGGCCCGACATGGAACTCATGGACAAAACTTTCTGGGTCCCAGTTGGGCTATTCATACAGGCCCCACATGGGCATGATATCTGGGTTGATGGTACTTTGCTACTCACTAAAGAAGAACTGAAGCGCATAAGCAGTTAAACACTAGTGTGAGTTTGTGTATTAACCGCCAGGGATGGGTTAAATCCGGAGCTGGGATAAGACACAAAATCCTGCAATATTATCTCTCAGCTTGTCAACAAATGCACATGTACACGGGTTGGACAATGAAACTGAAACACCTGGTTTTAGACCACAATAATTTATTAGTTTGGTGAATTAGGGCATCCTTTTGCAGCCAATACAGCGTCAATTCTTCTTGGGAAGGACATTTTTTGGACACAATCCGGGTTAACACCCCAACATCCCTTTCAGACAGCTTCCTCTTGCGTCCACAGTTAATCCTGTTGGATGTGGTTGGTCCTTCTTGGTGGTGCTGACGTTACCCTGGATACCGTGGCTCTTGATACATCACAAAGACTTGCTGTCTTGGTCACAGATGCGCCAGCAAGACACACCAAGAGTTTGTCCTCTTTTGAACTCTGGTATGTCCCCCATAATGTTGTGTGTATTGCAATATTTTGAGCAAAACTGTGCTCTTACCTGCTAATTGAACCTTCACACTCTGCTCTTACTGGTGCAATGAGCAATTAATGAAGATTGGCCACCAGGCTGCTCCAATTTAGCCACGAAACCTCCCACAATAAAATGACAGGCGTTTCAGTTTCATTGTCCAACCCCTGTACAACTGTCCGTGAGTTCTTAAAGAAGTGATTTGTATCTACGACAGTGGTGTGAAAGTGTTTGTTTTTTTTTGAGTCGGCGCAAAAAGTCATGCATAATGCTATAATACGTTTGCTTAATAGAATTTAACTACTACAAATAATCAAGCAAAGATGAGGTATGGTTTGGTCAACATCTTCCAGGTTGCTTTTGTTCTTTAATACCTTCAGAAACCTGAATATCTGACCAACTTTTGATTTAATTCTTCTTTATTTCGCTATTATTCACAGAACACACATATGTGACCAGGTTCACACCAATAGTTTGGGAAAATAGGCAAAGAAATATTAATCTTGCTCTTAATCATCTCCAAGATTAAGATTAAGAACCCTTCATCACTATTATACAGCTGTGCAGCGGAATTATTGAACCGACGGATTTAACTCGTCTGTGTGCACAAACCCTTTACATATTCCCACACTGCAGGTGTTTACCCTCATAACATTTTTGGCATAAATAACATCATACGCCCTAAAATAGAACCTTGTGGCATTCCACAAAATATGCTGAATATGTTTCCCAAACAGGTCAAAGTTTCTGGATTAAAATAGCAGAATAATTAACTTTGGGTTCAGTTAAGAACACCTAGACCAGTGAACAGCCACTTCAGCGGCCTGGGAGCAAATGGGAGCTATAGACCCTGCTCAGTTTCACCTCAGCTATGAACACTGATGCTGGGATCAAACCTGCAACCAAGCCCTCTTATGTAACCTTCAGGAGTTAATAGAGTTAAAGGGTAATTAGAACCACAATGATGGTATCATTTCAAATTGCTGCAGCTCAGTTGTAACTTTTACACTTTTAGAACTTGATGCGTTTTTACACCTCAAGATATTTTATGTCCAAATCAATGATTATACAGTGAATGAAAAGTGAGAAACCTGGCTGCAGAATCCCTGACGGTAGTAAAAAAAAAAGAGATATGGAAAAAGATACACATGCATTATGCTGATAAATGTCAACTTTGCAGGATGTTTTGGTTACTTTTACGCACAAAACAATTAAAAAAGTGTTAAAAAAGTAAAAAACAATTCAAGAGGTCCTTGGCTAATTCGTCTTCATTTGAGATGTAAAAATTAAGAGAATTATTTGTAATTATTAGATTGACAAGGATAGTTGCCAATTAGTTGTTCAAAATGCTTAACAAAGGTCCAAATAAAATAAAAACAAACTGTCTTTTATTATGTTTTATATTATTTATGGATGTATCAGAGCAGTAAACATGCACTGATAACACCTCTGGCGTTTAAACTGGGATTGAATTTGAGCTGTTCTCTGAGCTGGATTACTCTCCAAGGCTTCATCACACAATAATGAGATATAGACCATGTATCATGTCTGTAGATTACTCTAATCCTGAGTTATGAATCCTAGAAAACAGCGTGTAACTGCATGTACATCACTGCTCTGTTGTAAAATGCAAATGTCCATTTTAGTGAACACCTCATCTGACATCCAGAAAATGTGGGACATAATAAAAGTCATCATGATGCGGCTGGCTCAGCTCACACAGCAGTGGAGAGGACTGTGCCAGTTTGTCCACAGTCCATGTAAAGAGCGTGGATGCTCAGACTACTTTGAGTGGACAGACTGGCAAGACTGGCTCGACCCTTCGGGATCTGAAAAATTCAACATGTAAGTTCGTACTGGTTTTCAATCACAGCATAAGCCATTTGTTCACACTCTCGTACGGTTAACAGTGACTTAACTTGAGCTGGTGTGTGTTTTCTTTTGCTTTAACAGGATTTCAGAAGCAAAGCTGACTTGTTGCAATGGACACACGCGCCGAAGCGAGCTGCTGTTTCCCGTCAGGTATCACTGTTAAGGTGTATAAAAATGTTTTTCCACTTAAGATGAGTCATGTCCACTTCAAATTTTGATTTTTTTTTCCAGCAGCTCTGTGGGCCTGAAAGACTGACATCTGGAAAATTAGCCCCTGTGTCTGAACAAACAATGCACCCTGCACTTTCCTGAAAAAAAGAGAAAAGTATGGAAAGCTTCTTAAGTTCTTATTTGTTTATTGCCAAACACTTGTTGTGGTTTAAACATGTAGTTTAATTACGTCTGATTGTTCGTAGAATTGCTGTCGTGCAAACCCTTGTATCCCTGTTGCTGTTTTTCACCGTTTGACATCATTTGAATCTGACAGCTGTTCTTTATGCTGTCAAAAATTTCATGATGACTGAACCAATACAGCTGCTCTGAAATACAGTCTGTTCATATGAAATGTTCTTCCTTCTCCTGTAAAGTTAACATTTTGAAGATGAAAGGATTTTCCATGAGAGCGCTGATATGTTTATGGTCTAAACACTAATGGGACCTACATAAGGGTTCTTCAGTGTAAGGGAACAACATAAGAAAGTAAACAATGTTCCAGCATCAGCCAGGAAAATATCACCAAGACATTATCCCTACCACCAGAGGGAGCTATTAGTTAAAGCCACAGAGCTACAAGAAACAGTGTGGTCAGGAGCCTCGAATGCATAGCACTGCGGTAAAGTGGAAACCAGGTCTGTTTGCATCTTTTTTAGTTTACAAAATGAGTAAAATAAGAGCTCATTTTACATTCACCTCCATTCAAAGTTGCTACTTTGGAGATACGTGTTTTTCATTGGACAGCAACGATATATACTTCACCCTTACTACATGTATTTATTCAATAAAGAATCAGAAACTGCTTTATTTATTTCCTAAGCAAGCAGTTTTTTATCACAAACAGTGAATTTAATACACTGTTACAAATGTTTCCTTTGTTATTATTTTTATTCAATCAGAATTTCAATTGCGAGCTGAATTTCCAGATATTTAACTTTTTTGGGGGGACTAAGTCACCTACAGCCACTGTTTATTGGCAGGTTTTTGTCAATTGCATGTCTTTTTGTTATACAAACCCACATTCTGTACAAAAAAATAATTTTTTTACTAATGACAAGAACCTTGGCCATGGTTAAATGGTTCTTTGTCTGGTAAGAATGTTCTTCACATACAAGGAACATTTCTTGTTTCTTTGTATTTAATTTCAGGCTAGAAAACTGGGCCAGAGCACCCCCAGAACATCAGCCAGGCCTTGTGGGGTGTTTTGACCTAACAAGACCTGCGTGAATCTGTGCCAGAGCCACACACTGCCATGCCATGTCCATGCTGTGCTGAGAAAATGGCCCAAATAGTGTCTTGTCAGTGGTCTTGTGGTTTCTATGGTGATCATTCCCCAATGGTGAACAATATACAGGGGGCCGACAAATTGTACAAATAGGAATTGGCACCATGAGGAAGCCTAGAAAGGGCATCTATATGGAAGGTGTTTCGGTTAAGACGGCCAGTGAGGGTGGACAGGCTGGCAAATCAAAGTCAAAACGCTTGGTTCTGCTGAAGCTTACTTACTCAGAGTTAGTGGTGAATAGTCTAAAGACCACTTAGAATCTTAAGAATCTTCATTCTTCTTTCATCAGCACTGTAAAGGCATCAGAAATTAGGGGTCAGTTTGCTTCTGGACACTCCTAATAAAGGGTCTCTTAAGGGTCCAAAGGCTATATAAACACCCAGACAACTCAAAAATTTATTGGTACCCTTTGCCTGGTTAAACATTATTATTATGAATGGCTTTCTATCCAACAAGTGGTTCTCCATTATTTCAAGAACCCATTTCTTTCTGATAAAGAACCCTTTGGAATGTGCTCGACTCAACCTCTATATCAATGGTCATACAGCTCCTGCAGGTTTCAATTCAAACCCAAATCTAATACACATCATTGTGCCAATCGAGATCTTCTGAATGCAGTAATTAGTAGGAACCACGTTCTTCAAGAACCCGCAGCAGGGTTCTTGAAAGCCTTGTTCAGTCTGATGGAACATAGAATAGAATTCACAACATTACTGTAAAGCGCTGTCTTCACTATGAGTGACTGCTCTTCATCTAGGCATGATTTGTTTTACCTTCAGCCTTTGAATCACAACAACAATGGAACTCATTCTGTAAAGTCTACAGAGTTGTGCTCCTGTTTGTATTTCAGCGATACATTACAGGTGGAGAACAGAACTGGTTAAATGACCAATAAGAGTTGCATCCAAAGACTGCAGGCTGGTTAGAGACCAGACCTGGAGATCTTAATCTGCAGGAAAACAAAGTCGGATTCATATCATTACCAAAAAGCAGTCTCCACTATGAGTCACTGCTCTTTATGCAGGTTTGTAGGCAAAACAGGTTCACGTCAACAATGGAGCCCTTTTTGTAAAGGTCTTTAATAGTGTTCCTTGTATATGAAGAATGTTGATGTGTGAAAATATCTTAAATAATACTGTGATATAAATTTTGTAAAAGGTTCCTCTGGTACATGGATACCATTTAAGTCAAGAGCTTGGCCAGCTGATGGCAAACCAGTGGTTCTCTGGTATTTTGCTCAATGTTTCCTGGACGGTCCCCTGAGGTTGATCAGAGTATTACAGAACTTAGTCTGAACTTTTGGAGGTTCTTTGATTTGAAACTGGAGGAACCTCTTTAGGGCCTTCAAGGAACCTTCAAGAAACCCTAAGGACTGTGTTCTTTTATTGAGGATTCCCTGAAGCACCTTAAGGGGTTTCAAATTGAATAACTGACAAACGTTCCTCGAGGAACTTGCACTATTTACATTTATATGTTGTAAATCAGAGCCAGTTTTGGTTATGTTTTATATTCATCACATGTAATGTGACATTTCAAGCCCCCGAGCTCCACGGCCACCACTTCACATTAGCTGCCCCTTTCCGGCTACTGGACCTGGACTAGTTGCCCACCTGCATCACCAACTATGTATGAATTTACACAGACCCCAATTATCTCCTACTGTAACTGTTATTTCCACCAGCGAACTAACAGTACTTCGGTATGGCCGAGTATTACAACAGACGTAGGGGTTCAGTGTCCCCTAAATAACTGTATAAGAAGTTTGACCAGAGGATGGGTCCCCCTCCTGAGCCTGGTTCCTCCAGTTCTTAGGGAGTTTCTCCTCGCCAGTGTTGCCCTTTGGCTCACCAGGGTGTTTATATCTTTGTCCTTTTTATTTTTGATTTCTGTAAAGCTGCTCTGTGACATCAGTTGTAAAAAAGCTTCCTACAAATAAATGTTGATTTGATTTGGTTTGAAGCATTTTTTTGATCAGTTTGTCTTACAATGAGAACCAGAAATCTCAAAATATTACAAAAATATCTTTCAAATTTAAATAGATCACTATCACATCTTCTCAATCAAATCATCTTTCAACCAAAAAAAGTCCCACATTATCAGTTTAAATGTAGTGAACATAAAAGATGATGTTTGAATTAAATGATCAACAGTCTTTTTCACAGCGTTCTCATTTTTTTAGATGCTCTAGATGCATTTGTTCTATATATTTTTTTAATGCTCCCATGCTTTGGCTTCTGGGTTCTCCAGCTCCCATCAGAGCTGATCTGGTAAGTGTTTAGATGAAAGCGGGTTCTGCTGAACAGATCTGCTTTCATGGTCTGAAAGCTGGAGGACCTGCTGCTGGTTCAGACCTTGAGCCACTGAAATCTATCAAGCTGTCAGCTCACAGTCACACTTTTCTTTCCCACTTTCTCTCTTTTCTTCCGTCACTGGAGAAATGTGACCACGCGCCCAAATGTAAATGGGTGTCCGGCTCGTGCGCGTGGCGCGTGGGGTGGGGTGTGTGTGTGTGGGGTGGGGTGGGAGGGAGAGTGTATCTCTGAAGGTGTGTGTGTGTGTGTGTGTGTGTGCCAGACAGGGGAGGGGGTGTGGGTGGCGCGCGCGCGTTGAAAAGGCACCGCGTGCCAGCCGTCATTCCAAAGTTGCGCACTGAACAGGCGCAACCAGCAGCCAAACCCGCGCACCCACGCTCCCGTTGCGCGACGCCACGCGTCCGGTGTTGCGCCCCCGCCTGCCTCTCCTTCAGCCTCCTGCTCAGATGCATTTCTTGGAGATGGACACCCAAGTCCTCGCGCCAGCCCGCATGAGCCCCTGCCCGGGGCGCGCGCACCTCTCGCCGGCGGAGACCAGGTCCAGGGTGGTCAGCAGTGGAGGGGGCAGCCCCGAGCGCCTCCGGTGCACGCGCAGACTGCGCTTCGTGTCCCTGTCCCCCCTCCAGACCCCCGTGGCGGTGGCTCGGCGCAACGAGCGCGAGCGCAACCGCGTCAAGCAGGTCAACCTGGGCTTCCAGACGCTGCGCCAGCACGTGCCCAGCGGCGCGGCCAGCAAGAAGATGAGCAAAGTGGAGACCCTGCGCTCGGCCGTGGAGTACATCCGCGCGCTCCAGAGGCTCGTGGACGAGCACGACGCGGCCACCACGGCCGCGTCTCCGGCCGCGTCCAGCGGGAGCGCGGGGGGCGCAGAGTCTCCGCGCTCAGCCTGCTCCTCCTCCGACGAGTGCGGGGGATACTACGAGAGCTACGAGCCGCTGAGCTCCGAGGAGCACGAGCTGCTCGACTTCAGCACATGGTTCGATGGTTACTGAAGCGCCCGGTGCTCTGGACGCAGCTTGGACATAGACCACTTCTGGCTCAGATGGGGGCCACATTTGGGCCGAGCATCCATTGCTGTCTGGGGAGAAGCAAACGTGAACTGTGAAATGTGATCTTCTCAGAACCTGTGAAGATGCTGGAAAGGCTGCTGGTGAGGGTTGGGAAGAAAGCAGCCAGTACACCAGCTCCGCAGCTGAGGAGGCATCCTGCTGGTCTACCAAATGTATGGACTTGTGTTGCAAGAGAACTGGTGCTTCCCACAGGTGCACTGTGGTCCTGTAGGTGAACAAGTTCTACCTTGTGCTTCAAGGTGCTCTAGGGAGTGTATGTGAAGGAAGGCACACTGAGGTCATAGCAAATGTGAACTGTCTGTCACTGTTTCCCAGCCTTGTAGGTGCACACCTGATTCAGCATGAAGTTCTGCAGGTGTCTACACAATAGATGCACAGCGACTGTACTGTGTTTTGTACTGGATGAATGGCTTTTTATATCAAAGTGTGCACTTGTGTGTTTTCATACCAACCTGTGTATAATGCAATTGTTTTATAAAGATAATGCCTATTTTTAATGTATAATAAAGACCATTTTATTTATTCAGAAATCTTGTCTTGTTGACATCTTTGTTTTTGCTCCTTGGTTCTTATCCAGACAGACTTACACAGGTCAGAGGATGGAGACTTAGGAGTCTTGCCCAGAACTCATTGAATTTCCACAAGGAATGTTGTTGTTATCCATTACCCTATCCAACCATACCAGAGCTTAATTAGACTTTGTAAGACTTTCAGAAGCTCAAAACTCACTATAAACAACCCAAAGTGCTCCAAATGTTTGAGTGGTGCCATGAATCAATTCATTTTGGTTATATACAGAACCATAGCTGTAAAATAATTTATGTATGAAGAACCTTTAAAGGTCAATAACCACCTTTTTAAACCATTATGCTTTTTTTTTTTACTGTTTAGGGATGTTTCTTAAAATAAAAGCTTCAATATAGAGATTATTTTACATGAATATTTAGATAAAAATATTAGATTTTTATGGGGTCTACAGTGCATTGCAATCAGAAAACAGCATTCTTATTTTTGTTTCATCACTGGAATATAATTTCAGGTTAAACATGCACATTTTTGAACATGTAAAAAAAAAACCTGTGCACACATTTTACACACAGCTGTTATTTATTGCAAAATTATAATATGCCATTTCTTTTGCACATGGCACATTAAACATTTTAAATGTTAAATTTTACATGTTAAATTAAGCTACTAAAATGTAATTATGCTGTGTATGTGCAGAAGTGTGTTTCTGTAGAACTTAGGTTCCCAAAAAGTGTTCTTCAAGTGATGTACTTTCATAAACAAGACCTGGTGAACCTGATAAAGGTTTGAATGTAAAGGTTTTCTATGAATGTAAAGGTTCTTTACACATTTCTTTTCAAAAACAGTACTTTACAGAATCAAAAAATGGTTCTTTTATTGGTTCCATCATTCAAAGAACATATTGTTGCATCTTCAGATAATTGAAAATGATGTAATTTGACCAGGGACTTCTAAACATTTTCATAAGACGACTGATAATCATTCACATTAAAGAACCCACTTTTTAAGACACATTTCTGGTATGAATATGACTCAAGCTGGAACCAGGAGACTCACAGGGGTCCAAGCACTGAAATTAAAACATGAATCATTGTAGTCTAAGGTTGTAGATCCATAAGTTGGGCAAGATATTGACAAACACCTGACAGTCCCGCTTGAACGTTAACAAGTTATGGCATGACAACGATGCCCCTTGTCAGCCTCGAACATTCCTACTGGGTGATGACTGGATATATTTATAATGGTCCTAAATCATCTGTCAACCCATAAATACAAACTTCGTCATATCTTTGTGATATATAATGCACATTTTATCAAGCCAGTCGAGAACTCACTGTGTGACATCATCAAACTAAAAGCTACTTTGAAATAAGGTTGCGTGCCTTGGGGAGATACGTTTATCTAGACTCCAAAGCACCTTTGGTGCGAATCATTTATCTTGGTCTCATGTTGTCTGACATTTCAAAAGAGGTAACCAAATTTTGTCAACAGGGTTTAATTGATGGCGCCTATTTATTACCAAAGGGGAAAGTGACACCTGATAAAGAGAAGGACCGGGACAACCTTGGGATACAGTGACTGGCCAGTTAAAGTTTAAGCTACAACAAAAGGTTGAAGTTCAAAGCAATTTATAACAGATGAATACCTTCATAGTGTGACCAATTTGTCTGCAAAGGCCAGTGCAGACTGTGAAACCAGTGGAAGAGTGACAGTGATAAACTAAGTGTTCTGGATGGCGTCCAAGTGGGCTTTATAGTAGTTTTCCTTCTATATGCGTCCCTGTCCACCTTTTTCCCCTCTCACTGCATCTCTCACCTCTATACTGTATATGTTGTCTTATTTTTCATCCATGACAGGTTCATTGGTAGCTTCGTTTAATTAAATAACCAAGAAAGTGACAACAAACCTTCTATGACAGCTATAATAGCCTTCCTGATCACGCATATAAAAGGTTCCACGTATAAGACCAGGCTTCTATATGTAATCATTTGCATTCGCTATTGTGCCTGCAAAGTTTGGACGCACGGCTTGGCCCTGTTGTCATCGTCCAATCAAACAGGCCTGCTCCGGTGGTGAATGGCCCTTGCCGTAAGTGACACAAAAGCACTTTTGTGCAAAGGGCCACACCATATTCATCATGTAGTGCCTTCCAAGACAAATCTGATTGGTTGTCTCAGGCACTTTGAAGTCGCTCCAATGTGCAAGTGGTGCAATGATGGCTAACTTCAGCCTTTATTGCCTATTTGCAGCACTTGGAGCAGGGGGTCCCTTTAATCTGTGAAAGAATAAAATCATAATAACGTCCCTGCTCCTACAAAAACAATCAGGCTGATTGACACCACTTTACAGAGAAGCAAACAAAGGCCTGATTTATGTCTGGAGCCGAATGAATGGGTGAGAGCGTGGGCTTCATTCAGACAAATTTTAATCTCCCTCTCCCTCCATGCCTTCCTCGTAGACTCTGCCCAGCACCTCTGTTTTATTCTGCCCCCTCCCTCTGCTCTCTGACACATTATTCAAGAGCGTGTGGATATACAAGGTAGAATTGTGGCAGGTCAGACAGGGGCTGATGTTTTTCCAGTCATATCAGAGTTTCTGTGTGGTTGGGTTGTTATTGAACAGGTTGAATTTGAATAAATTAGGTAATGCGCTGGGTGAAGAGAGAGAACAAAGGATTAAAAACATGGCATTGTCTAAAGTACCAGCTTAAATCATAAGCCACCTGCCTCAGACAACACCAAGTTGACGTTTTTGTCATTGCTTGACTTACTGTAATTGATGCAAAGAGACAAAAGTATGTGACATAGCTGCTAGTTATTAATGTAATAGTGTCTGAGACAGGTCTTGAGGCCAGACAATGTTATGACATAACTTATATGGCATCTAGATACCCAAGGATGCTTTACCATCTCAATCACACTCAACCAACACACTGGCCAATCGTGCTCTCTACCAGAAATGACCGTCCACCTGGAAGACTGCATTGAGCACCAGAGGGGCACCGATCATTGGCCAGTCCACAATGTTTGGCCAGTTTCCAAGTTTTGGCCACTTGGGAGTAACACTTAGTTCCCCTCATTTCCTTAGTGATTTGGGGTGAATTGGGAATTCCTTGCAATGTCCTTCAATCCTCCAATTCCTCCAAGGAAGAGAGAGGATTTGAACGAGACTCTGAGATTCCAATATTTGAATCAGCCAACAGGGGAGCTGACGCTATATAAGTCTTATAGCGTCAGTGAAAAACTAAAGAAGCAAACACTCAGCAATGTCAGCTCCTTGACTCCAAATTTCCACCTCCATTTGGAAGTGCCAGTTCCATCACTTAGGATACTTCTGACACTGGGATGGTGAGGATAAACACAGGCCTCCTCCGATACATGTGAAGTCAACCACCTCTTTTTGAACTGCTGCCCTTTTGTATCACTGAAGGCTGCTAACGCGCTCGGAGGAAGCATCAGGTGTGATGTGGGGAGAGAGCACCACCTACCCTCCCAAAGAGAACATGGCCAATTTCGCTCTCTCTTAGTCTCCGGCACCGGGAATTGAACCTGTGATCCTCAGAACATAGTGGTAATGCGATGGACTGCTGAGCCACTCCGAACCTTCAAGTTCTTCATTTAAGTATTCTTCAGCTGCAACTTGACGAATAACGTATTTTTCACCTCTTATCGAGGATTCCAACTTTCTAGCACTTCACATCTTAGAAGCTCTTGCACTTCAGCTTCATAATTCCAGCCAGATATTTGCTCATTGTTGTTTACTGAACGTTTGCCCCCATTTGTCCATTGCAATACAGCCGTATTGTGCACAAACATCGAAATATGAAAGCTTGATCTTGTAATTTCATGCCTTTCATCCCAGTCAATATTTGCCTTGAGACCACTCTTTTGGACTCTCTCTCTCTCTCTCTCTCTCTCTCTCTCTCATACACTCTTTTTTTGCTGTGATTGTATGCAGGGGATGATTTATCCTGTCTGGCTCTGCATGCTAAAAGCGGTCTTAAATTACCCCAGCACTCGCCTCACACGCTCCTTTCTCAACACAATGGTCCGCCGTCTCGGCACAGAGCCAAGGCCCCCCATCTCAAACTTTATCACAGGCATTTATAACGAACCCCGATCATCGCACACTGTACCTCAGGTTTCAATAGAAACTCTGCGATGCAATAAGCACTGATGTTTACACTCAGACGCGGACTCAGGTATCCTATACGGCACCTTCTAAAATCAAAACAAGTGAGTCAATGCCTTTTCACTTATCCACGGAAACAGGTTCATTCAAGGAACGCTGTTTAGTTCAGTAAACACGGTAACACTGTTTGCTTTAGGTTGCACTAAACTTTCATTTGTGGTATGTGGTGACAATTACTATACACTAATTGTTTATTGAGGTTCTCTATCGTGGTTCTAAATGTACTTATTAGGTATATATGTAATTGTTTGTTGTTCTACTGACCACGTGCATTAAATATAGAGAAAAGCGTGTTGTTGGCTCCGAGTGGCTCAGCAGTCTAATGCACTACCACTATGACCTGAATATCGAAAATTGCTCTCTGGGTGGGTAGATGGAGCCCAGTGTGATGCTGGTCAGCACAGGCGTCCGTTAGCCATTGTATTGGAGCTGGGGACCCGGCACTTTCCTCTTTCCTTTCCAGCTGCTTGATGTGCCTTAAATAGAAATAATTTCTTTTGCTCAAGTCAATACATTTAATGAAAGTTATGTCTGTAAGCTTTTCCAGAACTGAAACATGCTTTGATGCTAAATTAATCCCCCCAATTTATCCCAGAAGACACGTGTGGGCCCAGTGGTCTTTTTGGATAGTAAGTGTCGACATGGTGACCCCAGGTTCTTGTCACCACCCCTGTAAAGATACACATAGTACATAGTTTCTCTACAATGAACCCTTTCACACACATCTACTTCACACCTACTTTGGCTGATACATCTCACCAACTGCATCCTGCTTAGAAAGAAAAGATCAGTGTTATTCCTCTTCAATAACAGCATGAGATACAATGGAACATGTACAACAGACAACACAGCAAGGGATCAACCATGCTTTTCTTCTGGGAAACATTCTGAAGCATCTGGCGCAACTGCAGACCAAGTGTGTGTGTGTGGCTGGTCCAGTCTCCCTGTGGGCTGGTCAGGGGCCACAAAAGCAAATACGCTTCTCCTTCTCCTATCTCTCAGCCACACTTCCATTGTTGGGAGGTGTCTAATATCTCCATGGCTTCTGCTTGTTTGAGGAGCTGTGCTGATTAGACTCCGTCTTTGTGGGTGGCTTTGCTGAATTTATTCAGCCGGCCAAAATAATCTCAACAATCAACTAGCGCTCCCCTTTAAGATGAAGGCTGCTGTGTAATGAATGATTAGAAATTCTCTTCTCTTAGCTACCTAATTACACAGTGGTCAGCTGTGTAAGCTGACTGTCGTTTAATTATAACGATCAAAATATTCCGTTAAAACCGAATGTCGTAACCTGGCCTGTAAAGTAAATTGCAACACGCTACTAAGTTGAGCATTTGTGTACAACTGTGGTCTATTTTTAGAGTGATACATACCTAAGCAACACACTCGTGTGGGGATCAATTAAGCGGAACATGGGCTAGATGGGTTCCAGTGTGAGTGGGTTTGTACATGTATTATTACTGGGACCCAGTTCGGCTTCCCAAATGAACCCCACTGTTACAAACCCACCTTAATGTCACATGGGTCCTATGTAGACCCTAAGTGCAGTGTACAACCCAGATGGGGCCTGTGTTTAACCCCTCCTGGTCCCTTCAGAGACCATGGTGGGCATCCATATTTGGGGACATGGACAAAATGTTCTGGTTCCGAATTGGGGACCTGATACAGCCCCCACATAGACATGTGATTGGTGTAGTGGGAAACCCAAATGTAGTCCAGCATCCAAATCAAGGCCGTGATGTTTGCTGCCTCTGCTTATGTGGTTTATGACTCTAAACAACCTGTTGTTGTGCATTAATGTGTTTCGAACTATTTGAACATATAATATCTGCACACGTTTATACTCCTCAAAGGGCCAAACCTGACAAATCTAGGCAAAGCTTGAACCACATATACCGTTACCTAAGAGAACGGTCACGCTGTTTCTCTTAACAACATTGTACTGTTTATCAATCTCACCCCAAACTGAACATCACAGTACACTGGTTTCTGGCCGTAATTCAATATCTGCTTTAATGTGTCGTTACAGGATGAACAAGTTCATTGAAACACAATTGTAGGAAGATCATGTTGTAACAAAAAACACAAAAGCCTTTCTGTGAAATGTACCACGGTGTTCAGCAAAAATGATGCAGTTAAGTAATACAAGATTGACCATGTTTAGGTTTTCATTAACAGGACAGCGGGGGATGTGGGTGACTGCCGTTAAGATGTTGTGGCTGGTTTGCATGGTTTGTGGCTTGCACCACATTTAATGGCAGAGAAAATGATCTTTTTCCAACATGAGATTTTCCTAAAGTGTCTCCAAGGTTGGAAAAAGGAAAAATAAAATTACATAAATGACAGTTTCTGCTGCAGCTGTGAAAGCTGCTCAGGGGGCTAAAATTTTTAGGACACAGGGTGACACAGGGGGTTTAGGACACTGGTTAAAGCTACATATATTACATTTCATTATTAAATGAAAGTTATTATGCTTTACGTATTATGTTTTTAATACTAAAGATATGTTAGTATATATATAGGACTTTATGGTCACACTGGTCACATGTAGATGTAGATACATACAGTAAACACCAGCTGTGGTGGTGAAACGGTAGAGCTTATAGAAGCGAGTGTAAAGCTGTAGAAGGCTTGAAATCATGGTTAGATGCATTTTTTAGATGCCACCTGAAGGACGTTGGGGATCTAACATGCTAGCACTGTGATCTGAGGATCGCAGGTTCAAATCCAGGCTCACACTGCTTGCCATCAGCAGCCAGAGTCTGAAAGAGCAAAATTGACTCTCTGTGGGTGGGTAGATGCCCACATTTCTGGCGGCAGTTTCAAAAAAGAAGCAGTGTCTGGATTTACGTGTATCAGAGGAGGCTTGTGCTTGTCTTCACTTAGTGTCGGGAGCATTGTGTGTGATGGGGGAGAGTCCTGGTGGAGTCGAATGACTGGCATTTCCCAAATGGAGGGGAATTTTTTAAAAGAAAAAACAAAAACATAGGACCTACTGTAGACGATACCATGTTAAATACCACGTACAGTGATTCTAATGAATACAAGACATCATTTTGGGCTGTAAATCAGTTCTTTAGAAAGCAATATTAGATACAATTCAGCCACAGCCACTTTGAGATCACTCACCAAATTAAGAATTTGCAGCCATTAAATGCAGGTAAATCTGTTTTGCAGGTACAGCAGCCTTTCTTTCTTTCAAAGCATCCGTTCTAGTTCATTTTGATGACGATGCAGTGTGACGGGGCAGAGCAGCAACCCACTGAAAAGGTCACCTGGGAGAGAGTGTGTCACACCAAATTACAGCCCTGTCATTTCGGGCCTGTCCACTGTATGCTGCTCCTCCGTCTCCCTCAGGCCTCCATGCTTCAACTACTGACAGCCGTGATAAGAGCCAACTCTGATAAACACTGTGGGGGGTAAAGGCTACTTCTGGAAGTTAGGGAACCTTTAGGTGGGCCTTTTAAAATGTGAAATGGAACATTTTACAGGGTGTATGTGGCCTGTTTATTCTACTGTAGGTACAATACAGCCTATGGTCGATGGTTCATACGTAAGTAACGTAGATCTGGGAGTGAAGAAGTGTGAAGTGGTGTGTATTTTACATGCACAAGCATGTACCAGTGTGAATATCTCCTTGTTATCAAGGACATCCATGTTTAGATGGCGGCCCATGCTGGGCCCCTCTGCCTGCACACTGCAGGTTTAATCATTGGCTTGCTGTTCAGATGCCCCCTTTTCACCCCGTGATTAACAATCTGTGTACTTAGTGTAGCACCACGGGCAGGATAGGCCTGAATACGCAACCTCATTTATCAGAGGCTTGATGATTAAAGATATAAGCTCAAAAGGGCTTGTGTCAACAGCCACGCAGGTGCCGGTCACGGCTACTGTAGAGGTCCTCCACAGTGGACACTGTTGTGCTTCAAACAGGGTCACAGCAGCAGCGTTATGCAGGAGAATGTAAGATGCTGGTGGTCTCCGTATTCTGAAATCAGTGACTGTGGAAAGCACTGATCTTTATAAATGATAGTGTTCATAAAAGAATATTATGCACAATCACTACTCAAAATGGTTCTGGAGGCAGCTCTGCCTCTGAGGCAGAACAAACACCGTTGTTTCAGCACAACAACCAATGAAAATAAATGGAGTATCTGCTCCTCGGAGCTGTATACGTGGATGCATTACGTAACAGGTCTAACTCAGAGATTCAGTGATGTGTGTTTGGGGTCCAAGTGTGAACCATCTAGCTGAGCGCTTGAGGTCACGCTGACAAAATGTGAGGTAGTCTGCCTTGTACATCATATCTTCTACTTTGTGCAGTATGACGCTGCTACCACCACCATGCTTAACAGCCAAATCATTATTGTATGTTTCTATTAAAGAAAGAACAAAACGAAGAAACAATTGAAAGCCTAATATTGCAAAGCAATACAACTTATCTGATTAAACCTGGTCCTTAGGTCCCCACGTCACTCTTAATTATTATTAAGAGTGAGAAAGAGTGAGAAATTACATCTTAATAGATTAATTACATTATAAAAATTAAAATTAACATAAATTTCATGAACCCTTAAACAGAATCCCGGGGGACTCTGAATGTTTTAAACTGAACAGTTACCAAATAATTCATAAAGGTCTTTATAATAATGACTAATATGTGAGGAATAAAGTGTGGGAATGAAATGCAAACATGCCCTCTCTACTCAAACATCAATGCACAATGCACTTAAAGAGTATTTAAGCATAAAATAACACGAAACCCGAATTTCAATTTATAATAAATCTTGCTGATCAGACTAAATATCTATTAACCCAAGAGACAGTATATTAGGAATAAGACGGGATGTTGACATAACAGCCACTCCAGTTCACAAACACACCTTCGTAATGCAATTACGCCGAGCAAACATTATTTATTTTTAAATGGCTCTCCAGCACAACAGTCTGAAGCAGCAGGTAATTTCCTTTCGCCGTTTTGTTTTTCTCTCCGCTCTACTGTCTGCGCACGTTTTTATGTGTTCTCAAGGCCAATATTTACTCCTGCCCCATATACATTTATATGCATCACAATGCGTCTGCCCAGTCAATGTAGTGTATTGTCAAATATTTGAGAATTGGGCTTTGTTTCTTTACTGAATCCTCTCCGGCTTGTGTGTTCAGAGCTTCGATTCTTGTTAGTGGCCTTTATTTGTCCATCATTGCAAAGAGGCATAATGGAATTCAGACTCTAATCAGGCCTGTACCCTGTCTCTCTTTCTTGCTTGTTTTTGTACCCTCTCTCTCATTCTTTCTCCCTCCCTCACTCATTATATCAATACTCTCCCCTCTCCACCCCCCCCCCCAACCTCTTTTTCTGCCTCCCTCTGTGAATGGGGAATAGGGATGGAGGCCTTGGGTGGAGCAGAGAGCCAGAGAGAAGAGGGGGGGGGGGCTTGAATGGCTTGGGCTGGGGGTTGGTGAGGGTATTGGAGGAGTTAGAGGATGGAAGTGTTGGAGTGGTTGCTGCTCCACGTTTAAATCCTAACAAATCAAAGGCCTTTATTTGAGAGCTCTTCTGCTCAGAAGAGTTTCCTCCATTCCATTCATTCATTTCCCTTTTCAGAACGTAGGTAAGGTCCTTCAGACGGGATATGATTCTCCTTCCAGACCTTTTTTTACATTTTGAATGTGATTGTTGGTGCCAAATTGACTGGTTTGACTGTTTCTAAAGCAGTCTCTAGAGTTTAGTCTTGAGCCTCATGGAAAAGCTTTGTTGATGGGAGAGAACCATCAACAGAGCATGGCCAGACTGGTTGGAGCTGACAGAAGGGCCACAATAACTCAGATGACCACTGTGTACAGTTGTATACAGCAGAAAATAGAAATAGAAATAGAAAATGAATACACGTTTGACTTTGAGGAGGATGGGCTACAACAACAGAAGACATCAGGTTCCACTTCTGTTAGTCAAGAACAGAAAGCTGTGGCTTTGTTGGACGAAAGTGGACAGCTGAAGAGAGGAAAAACGTAGATGTCCCATGACTATGAGATGTTTCACACTCGTGACTACAAGTTCGGTGTTCTTCAGTGGCCTTCCCAGGCAATACAATCCAAAAGAGCACCACTGGCATGTGGTAGAACAGAAGATGGGCAGTATTAAGCTGCTCCTCAAGTCTGCAGGAATTGCATGACTCAAAGGTAGATCCACTGTGCTGCACTCAGGGGAATTTGTCTTCTGCATTTAACCCAGCCCCACAGTGATACACACACACACACACACACGCCCAGAGCGGTGGACACATCGCATTGGGAACAGCAGGATAGTGAAGTGTCTTGCACAAGGGCTCTTCATTCATGTCCTGCTAGTTCAGGGAATCAAACCAGCAACCATCCAGCTGGTTCCCTAACCACCAGACCACGACTGCCCCAAACATGTCAATGTGGACCAGAATGACGCTATGATCTGAGAATTGCAGGTTCAAATCCCAGGTCATGCTGCTCACCATCGGCAGCCCACGTCTGAGACAGCAAAACTGGCCATGGTGGCTGTCTCTGGGTGGGTAGATGAACCAGAATCTCAAAGTGATTACCTGTGCATTACATTATAACTCAAGAAGAGGTACCAAGAAACTGATGTCCTTCATAGTCTTATTTACTGAAAGCTAATTTGCTGGATTTATTTATGTTCATTTCTTGTTTTGTGGAGAATGATTTAACTTCGAATGGATTTTGTCCTTGAATGCCATTTATCCATTGAAAAAAAAAAAAAAAATATATATATATATATATATATATATATAAAACCTTCTGTCCTACATCCTAAATAAAAAAAATCCAAAGCCTATTTGTCAATGCTCTAAAATATTAATGGCCTCAAATAGATTTAATGGTGCATTCATAAAAAAAAACTCCCTCTATCCTGTTTTCAAGGTCAGTTGGTCTATAGTACTCTGAGCCGGGGTTGATCACTCTCTTGCTGTCCACACTCTCGCTCTCTCACTCGCTGTTATGATAGCACCAGTTTGCATATTCCTTTCGCTCAATTAGCTCTCTTCTACCAGGAGTGGAATTTTGGGGCCTTGAGGCGTCACTCCTTCAGTGCTCAGAGATAAGTCTACTGTTATGCAAATAGTGGCGTTTAAATCTATTAGGGCTTTTGTTCCTGAACCCTTAATGCTTTTTATAAGTGAGCTGGATAGTTCTTCTGCTCAAGGCACTGGAAATTACAAGAAATTTGAAAAATAGCAGGTACAGAGAGTTTTAATGCGTTATGGATTCACTAAGCCAGACATGCTGTACTGTGCATAAAATCTTAGGACGTCATGAAAAGTGGCTAAAATCTATTTAAATGGCCTAAAATGTTTGGCTTTTCTCAGCAACACGAGTGTTTTATGTCTGCAGGAAACACTGCATGACTTGTAATGGATGTTTGCATGAATGTAAAATCAGCACAAACCCAGTAATCAGTAGCTGAGTGTTGATTTTTGCAATAATGGCAAAATTAATGACCATATAGCACTTATATATCCTAAAATATCATAAAGAGAAATGGCTGTGCTCTGTGTAAATAGAGCATGTTATGTTCACAGACACCTACTGAAGTGGTTTTTAATCCCCACCAAGCAAAGAAACACTACTAAGGGTCCTTGGACAAAACTCCTAGGGCCCAAAACATTTCACACATAAAGGACTGCAGGTGCTTTTATCTGTGCAGGCTGGGTTTTGCATTTCATAATGCAATGCAAACATAAACGTTGGGCCATGTTGTCTCATACCACCATCATGCTTTCCAGTCTACTGTCATGGCAGACTAGTTGGATGGCTTTGGTGAAATTTAACTGCCGGAATAAAATAAGAATGAACGGTGAGTAGAGATGAGTTGAGAACGGCTATGAGGTAATGATATTTGTGTTTGCATGTTGCATTGAATATGTTTCCGACCTAATTCTACATTAGATAGCACAGGAATTAAATGTAGACTGAAAAGGCAAAGCCACTGAAGAACCATCCATCCATCCATCCATTTTCTGAACCGCTCCTGAATAGGGTCACGGGTGAGCCGGTGCCCAGCCGGCAACTCTGAGCGCAAGGGCGGGAAACAACCCTAGACAGGGCACTAGACTGAAGAACCATTCCCTCAACTATCATTTAAAGGATGATTATTTAGAGACTCTCCAATAATGATCTCACTACCTTTCCCTGTACTTTGAAAGAAAAGAAAACCTGTGTTGACCCAAAACTAGCAATTGAAGCCAATGGGAACGATTTCTATTATTTGCTTTAGTCTTCATGATGATAAATCTCTCATCATCTCAACACTCTCAAAATGGTCCTCAAACCTCGCTGGTAGTCCAGATTTTGCCCTTCCTTTTGTGCTGTGAATTAGAGGTCCACAAGGACAGGTCTGACAACCACGTCTTTCAGAGGACCAGCCAGTGAAAGGTTCTTCAGGCATGCAAAGGTGGTTCCTCTACGGCACAGTGCCAAAGAGCTGTTTTGAGAACAGTGTTCAAAAGAACTACGGAGAAAAGCATGAAAAGTTCGATGACGTTTGTTGTTGACAATGTCAGATTTGCTTTTTCCCCCTCAGTGTATGCAGTGTCAGGTCGCGTAAAGTTTGGGCAGTTGTTGACAGGGTGCTGTAGGCTGTAGGTCAGGACTCTGTGGTGCTAGAGACGCAGCACAGGTGGCTGAGCTTCAGCGCACCTTTCCGTTCTCCAAAACTACTTTTAATCTTCACTGATTCCTGTCTTTAACATCTGCAGAGCTGCTCAACGTGCCATCATCTGAAAATGGGAGCAAATGAAGTGAGAGCTAGCTGTTTAAAGGAATGCATGCTTGCCTCAAGCTTTGTTGACACTTGAGACAAGGAGAAACTGCCGCCTACCCACGAACACGCTGTTATTTAGGCGCAGCATGTGGGTTATAAGCATCCAGTCAAGGAGTTATGGCTTCATTTTACATGCATTGCTTACCTGCGAAGGAAATACGTACTTCACACGACGCTGGTTTTGTTTTTGCCAGGTGTTGATTTCATATGTTTCATTCATCCAGACCTTTTAATCTACTTAATCGTTTTCGTGCACTGATTTGTGATGATGTGTTCCTATACATATTTAACATTAGGTGAATCATACTGTAAGCTCGCTTTTAAAAAACAGGGCATTCCAGGTTTTTACGACGGAGCTGCCCCGTCTGTTTGTGAGCCATCCATCTTTTGAGGAATTTGAAACAGAAAGTGACACATCTCAAGGCAGTCTACTGCAGGTGTTCGGAACATGTGCTTGATTTAGGACACAATCTGTAAGCCGAAGTGCTTTTCCAGAAGTCAAACTGCAAAACAAGGAGAACTGACGAGACTGGGCAGTCTGTCTTTTCTTTTGCTTTTATTGCTTTTCCCAGAAATATTAATTGAACAGATCATTAGTCGATGTTTATAAATATGTCCACCCTCTTAATTCACCGTCTTAACAGCTGATTCGGCACTTAAGCATTTAAATGGTGAGAGCCAGCCACGCTGCAATACAGCCTCCACACTGGGGGGTTAGTTTACCACACTGTTACACTCACACCAGCTGGTTAGAAGTAGCCCCTCAGTCCGTTACAATCAGACCTTGTTATTTGTATAAAATAAATATTTGATGCAAATGCATGTATTTATTAAGCAAAACCAAAGTTAGTTTGAACATTATTATAAAATGTTTCCATCCTTTCTTTTATTCTTTTAATCATGCTGCCTTTTTGTATACTGATGTCATACAAATCTGCAAATCTCTAAAAGGTAAAAGCTTCCAAGAGAGGAGGTGAAAAAACCCTGAAAGGATGTCAGTGTAAAAAGGTCTAATTCATCAGCCAGTAAAAACTGCAAACAATAAAAAATGAAAAAATAAATGAATGTCAAAGGTCAACATTACATGCAAATGCAGTGATGTGTGGAACTGTAGATGGAAATTTTTCTTTTTTTTTTGCTCACCAAAGCTCATTTACTTCTGCTCCTTGCTTACTTTGCTTATTTCACTTTCTTTTTACTTACAATTATAATTTCCAGAAGAAGGCTATGCATGGGCGAACCTGCAGGGCGTTGATTTTGACTAAAGGCCTGAGGCTTTGCCTCTTTTCCCGTATGTATCTTGTGGTGATGTGCGTCAGACATTAACAGAAATATTCCAGACTTTCCCAACATGCTTTCAGATCAGATTTTTTCAGTAGATGCTTCCAAATTACCAAGAACCTGTCTCTATCTGCATGTACTGGAATATAGCCCTCTGTGTTTGGGGAAGCCAGGTTGTTTTGAAATATTGTGGCGGTCCCTCTAACCGCCACTACATGCACGTTTGACCCAAGTTTGAGGCTCTTTTTAGAGTCTGTTGAGGTTTCGACGTAGATATGGATCTTAAGCAAAACAGAACGTTTAAGGTAGCTGTCTGTGCTTGTTCTGGGGATGGCTCCATGCCATATTCTATGGGCACTTCTCCTTTCTATTACACAAATAAGCCACGTGTTATCATCCCACATATACACACACTGCCTTAACTGTGCCTGTAATGAGGTAAACGAATGCCTTTAGAGGGCTGTGTTCTTCATCGCTGCTGTGAAACACACTCGTGGTCTTTTCAAGTTCTTCTGTTTTACGTGGGTGTGTGTAGTGTGTATTGTGAGTGTGGGTTTTTGGGGTGTTAATTCACTCCCGGTACAAACCCTTAAGGCCCCGTCCCTTAAGCATAGTGGCTTGGTGCTGGCAGATGGTTGAAGGCCACAGGGGAAAAACATCCCGCCGTTGTTTTCCATTGAGATGGAGCGGTGGTGTGGCGGTATGCAACCTGCCTTTATAAAAAGCGGGCGTGAGCCAGGGGCCCAAGCATCCACACTCCATATCCTGCCAGGAGCCCACAGAGTGGCAGCCAATTTCTGCACCTCTGCTTAAAGCAAGTCCTAATTCTACCTCCGCCTCCTCCTTCTCCTTCTTCGTCTTTTTCTCCATCTCCGTGCCGTCTCTTTGCACAAGTTCACCTTTTGGCAGCCTCCCTTTTCTTTCTCTCTGCCACTTTATTCATTCATGCACTGATCGCTTGCACAATAGAAGGGGGCCCAGGCCTCTCTCCGGCTTTGACAGCACTGAGAAATCACATCCTGTCAAATGGGTGACCAAAGACGTTGGTGGCTGCATGAAGATATGTGGAGCATGGAGGAGCCATCTGTCCTTTTTTAGCTGGAAGGAGCACAGGAATGGCTAAAAATGAGGGGAAAAGATAGAAATCCTTCTTTCTTTCTTTTTCCATACCATATCCATTCTCAAAACACAGATTTTTAACACATAAAGTAGTTGCAAAGACATTTCTTCCACTCATTTTTTTCTTATATCTGATGATTGTTATTTATACTACAACAGTTTTCCAAACTTTTGCTAAAAACGCAATGTATCGCATGTCTTGCAATGTCCAAATATATCAGAATTCAGTATCATGATACACATCGTATCTTGTCAATGCACAACCTTAAAACCATGTTAGGTCTTTCTCCTGAAGTTTATCTTCAGCAGTACAGCTATGGGGTTAATATGGGGTGACCCTACATATTTCACCATATTGAAATATGTTCTAGCTTCTACACTAAAATGTAAAAGATCCTTAAGGAACCTTTGAAGGTTCTTTCATTTGTGACTGTGGATGAATGTCTTGTGTGTTTCAAGGAACCTTCCGTCAAAGGACAAGGTTCTCTGAGGTTCCTCCGTGGTTTTCAAACTGAAGAGCCTCCAAAAGTTCATTGAGGATCTTGCACTTTTAATGGTGACAGTCAACACACATTCTGTGTGTATTATTACAGCTTTAACCATGTTAAAGCCCCGCATTCTCACTGCCATTGTTGGTCTACATGCACCTGCATCTACCTCAACCATTGGATTCATGTCAAATATTGGATTTTTAGTACCATGTGACACAGTTACCTCTTAATTAAGTCTATTTGAGACTATTTAAAGGCTTGCCATGGTTTCATTAAGTGTTTAATGATTTAACCAGTTAATACAGCACCTACAGTAGCTACATTAGTCTTGTAACTGCAGTACAATACAATACTGCACTTATATCACTGTGTGTACATCACAGACTCCTCAGACTCTCCCAGCTAAAGGAAAATGCTAGAGAAAGACAGAGATACTGCTGGGATCGATGGACGTACAAGTAGAGTTGGCCACGTGTGGGCCATCCACCATCCAAGTTCAGTTTCAAGAAGAAGTAACTCATCGTGCCCCCCCCTCCTTTCACCACAGACTCTTTCAATTTCTCTCTCTCGCTCTCTCACTCTCTCGCTCTCTATCCGTTGCCTTGCTCCTTCTCCTCCAAGTGTGGCCCAGACACCATGCAGTCTGGAAGCTGTCCGCCCCGCGTCTTCTCTAAAAGCCTGGAGAAACTGCAGAGTAATGGCCATTGTGTGCTCTCATTGATCCTTGACTGGCCATATTGTGGCCCAGCAGGATTTCAAAGGCACAAAAGCAGTGTTCTGCATTGTCCCGCGCTCCAAATGAAGAAGTCTGTCCTCCTACAGAGGACAGGCTGTGGAAGTGTCAGGAGTGAGGGGCTCTCTGGGAGGGAAGGAAAGAGGAAAACGGTTAATTATTAATCCACCAATGCAGCACTCCTACCGAACTGCACTCCCTGCTAATTTCTGCAAAGACAATAGAAGAGAAAGGCCGTAGCCTCGCACAGATGTTGGGACTATTTGGGCATCTGTGCCTGCATATATTCCTGTCTCTGTTCATAAAGGATACTGAGAAGCTACACTTCCAAATTTCTAATGTCCATTTAAAACTCACCAGGAATACAAAACTTGACCACAGTTGCTGATTTATGGCTTATTAAAAATATTTCAGTCTTTTCAACCTAATCTCTGCTGGATCCATAGCATGTGGTCAGTTATAGGCCTTCTTGAGTCCATATAGATACTCCTTATATATCTGCCGCTTTCTTTCTTACAGTTTCTCATGTCTGTCTCATCCTGAGGCTCATATAATTAAAGTATGATTGTGGTAGTTCCAAACTGACATCATACCTCCGTGTATTATTAACAGATTCCTGTAGCTTTGTAAAAATGTCCATTGTCCATTGTTTCTGTTTGTGATATTCGCAAATCAAATGGACTCAGGTATTGAATGGATATTGGGTCTCTCAGTACAGCATTGGGTTTAACACAACATGCCAGACGTCTCTGCATGGAGGTGTAGAGGTTCCTAATGGTGTCCTGTGATGATCCATCCCATGCAGCTTGAATGTTCTCACTCAGTTCTGCAGATGGTGTGGTAGGGGTGGAGCGTTGATAGAGCGTCCAATAGCGTCCACACATTTTCAGTCAGGGACAGGTCTGGAGATAAGGCCGACCATAGCGTAGTATCCGTGTCTTCAAGATGAGATCTTGAGACGGCAGCAGTGTGTGGACGAGCATCGTTCTGTTGGAATAGAGCACCGGAGTGTGTGTTCAGAAAAGGTAGGATCTCATTATGTAATGTCAAGGTGCCTGTAATGAATTCCATCGGTCATCTCTGATCGTATGAAATTACACCCATACCATGACACCAGGCCTTCTGGACATGTGACACATGACAACTAATCACTGGTCTTGGTGCTGACCACTGTACCTCCACACACAGACAAAGTGGTACATGTTACTGAAGAATGACTCCATGACAGACTCCAATGCAGTCAGTTGACTCCTTCTGTGTGCAACTATTTATTTGACAATGTGTGTATGTTTACATTAAGAATAACACTTTCAAACCAACCCTATAATGTAAGGAAATGTGAAGAAATAAGAATAATGGAAATCAAAATAAACTGCCAAGTAATGAATAGAGGAATTGTAATCTCAATTACAATTTGTAATTTGTAATTATATATGTATAATATAGCATATCTTTCACTTGGTCACTTGGTCCTGTATCTTTAGAATTTGTTCTAGATAATGTTCATTTATTTCTTTCTACTCACAAAATGTCTAAATATTTATTTTTTTCCTTTAAATGCATTACGTTATTGTGTACATAAACATAAACATCTATTTACCAAACAATCAATAAACTTCGTGCCGAAACGATGCACACATTTGAATCAAGAACTAAAACGAACCACGTCGCTCTTTACGCTGTTGCTCACCAAGAACATACCTATGGTTACAGTGTGGTAGCATCTCAAAGCTCCATGTCCCAACTGAGGGCTTCTCCTTCATCTCTCCATTCCCTAATGAACTTGCTCTCTCCACCGTTTTAATCCCACATTCAGTTGGAGGGTCATTTGGTGCAGATGCACCTTCAGCCCTTTCAAAAGTTTAATTAAACACCCCCCCCCCCACACACACACACACACACACACACTCATTTTAAGCCACACAGAGCTCTCTCCCTGCAGGCCCGCCTTACAATGAAGCGAACCATCCATTCAGTGCATTGTGGAACTTAATGGCGTCCTTGTTTGGTTTGAATCCTTACGCTGGCTCTTTGGCTGAGAGGATGCCAGGCTTTCTTGCAGTCAGGGACGGCGGGAGGTTTTAATGAGTGTGTGAGCCAGAAGTCTGCCTCAACAAAGCACACCAAAGCGGCGCTCTGGTGTCACATAACCACAGAATTCAGGCAGAATTCTCAAAGGGTGAGGCTAATTATAAGCAGAACTCACAGCCAGCTCCCTCAGCCAGTGCTGGCTAGTGTGGACAAAACATATGCACTTAGAAAACTGCATCTTGCTCCTTATAATCTTGGATCTTTGGGTTATTACTGAGAGACCGATAAGAATTATGACCGTATAGATAATGCAGTATGTTATGTAGCCACATATGAATCCATAGATATAGAGATTAAAGCTGAGATCACCTCATAAGATCCTGAGACTTTTCTGATTATTGTTGTGTAACATCATACACTATCACATGACACAGCAGCTTCAAACATCTTTACAATGCTCCACTGACAATCTCAGCGTGCTGCTATCTGCTCCACTGCATTAGTCCACGTGCTTCTTTTAGTTGATGATTCTGTAGCCCTCAGCTTGTCCAGAAATGCATGTCTTTAACAGGTGGCTTAAAGAGTGAGCTATGTTTCCCAACTGTATGGGCAGCTCATGAGCAGGAATTCTCCCATAATGCTGCTTTACCTATAATACGATATAGAATATAGCAGGTACTGAACTTGTTTGTTTGAATGTGATTTGTTTGTTTGTTTGTTCATTTGTTTTGTTTTGTTTGTTTGAAGATGACAACTATTCTTTATATTTCAGTGAACAGACCTAATAAAATGGCCAAGAATTACCTTGGAAATAACATGAACATTTTTCCATCTCATGTGAAATGTTTTTGGGATATGAGTTTGGTTATTAAGATATAATATTTTAGTAATATTTTCATTTTAGTCCTCTAAGCTGGTCCTGATAAGTCCTTTATTCTGTCCCGATCCAGTCATTCCCACCATATTGTTCATTTATTACCATCTTAAAGAAACACTTGGTCTGGTTATGTATTCAAACCTCTGTAATCTCCAAGTGTTATGCATTAAGTTAAGCAAATCCTAGCCTTTCACTGAATAAAACAGAGCAGATAAGACAAAAGTCAAGCTTTGGGGAACCCCTCAAAAGACTAAATGCCCCTTTTTTCTTCCGTCAATGCCATTTCTTATCTTGCCTTCCCAGAACTCGACCACAGGAGATACCCAGCGTTTCCCTGCCCTTGTGCCTGGTGATGCTGTTTGGCTTGTTTGTTGCGGGTCACTAGACTCCTCCTGCATTGTTTGTTCCTCCATTCTAACCTTAACTAGATTCAGCATGTTTGTTTTCCAGGGGGTGATGCCGAGCGATTGTCAGGCAAAATGCCCTGGCCGGGTCTCAGGGGCTTCGGTTGACCGCACAGGCCAGCTAGCGTATGGAAAAAGACTGACAATCAAATTACCTTTGTCTTTATCCTTTTCTCTTGCCAGAGAAATGAAGATGGCCTTTTGGACAAGGGCCGCTTTAAAGGGGCCAGCCGAGACCAGGACGAGGCCAGATTCCTATAGGTGCTAATTAGTAAATGAAATAATTGGATCATCTTTCGCTCATCTATCAAAGGTTGCTTGGAACAAGCTTGAAAGCAGTGAAGTAAGGATTGTCCCTGGGCTTGCGCATTCTTCTCAGAAGCCCCCCTATATCTCTCAGAGGGGAGAAAAAGAATAATCCAATCATTTCTCTGCTTTCATGAACAGTCCTGAATGGGCTCCCGACCTAGACAGCAGTTGGTTTCCAGCACTCTTTCTCACCTTCAGCTTAACCCTGTGTACGCGGCAGCATCTCAGAGACTGCTCAGCAATGGAAGTATGATATATTGGCGCTGATACACACATATACTTCAATATTTCGTAAAATAATATTAATATGATATATGATATATGTGTGTATATATACACATTTGAACAGTCTGACACAGCTCCAACAGTGATGATAGGAATGCCACTGACTGTTGATCTATCTTTTTTTTTTCTCAGTCAGATTAAAGACCTTTATCCCTCTTTTCTGTCTTTTTCTCCTCTTGGCCTTGGGATCAAATGTGAAAGGTGAATGGCCATAAGCCCTGGGTGGCCAATTAGGATGGTGAGGTGAAATGTTTCTTTGTGTGGCTGTCCCCTACCTAGCACCCCCTTTGGACTTTGTGGACCCATCTCTATATGGCCCATAACCAAATTACAACACAAAGCTGGAGCCAGGCCATCCAACTTCAGCTTGGAAATTTCATATAGGCCTTAGTATTTAGGATTTAGGATTTAAGTGGTTTATTTTTTTATAAATAGCAAGTATGTGACTTTGGGGTGAAGTTTGCCCAGATGCAGTTTTTACAACCTTATTTACAACCTTGTTATTTTCCCTGAGAAATATGTATTAACTCTGCTTAGTTTGCAGTGGTGCTTGAAACTGTGTGGACCCTTTAGAATTTTCTATAATTCTGCAAACATTTGATCTAAAACTTACTTTTGGTGTGCAATCTGTCTGACTGTAGATCGGTGGAGTCCAAACTCTGATGGTTCTGTAACCTTTTCCAGGCTGATGAGCATCAACAGCTCTTCTTCTGAGCTCCTCGGAAATCTCCTTTATCCGTACTGAGATACATGTGTTGTGACAATCAGACTAGATAGATGGTCTTTTTATAAAACAGGACACCCACTCACACCTGATTGTTCATTAAGAACATCTGACTCTAATTTCACCGTCATATTGCTACTCTTCAATAAGTAAATGAGTGATTGATTGATTTGGTTCTCCTTGATCGACTTTTATGATCTGACATTTCTGGTCAAATTTATTTTTGAATCATTTGGTGCATTTACACCAACACCAAAACTTTTCAGGTACCAGAACCTGAAAAGTTACTTCGTAGCAGGAACCAAAGATTAGGTTTTACAGCTTGAACCACTGTGGGCGTGTCTAGCTGTGCAGGAGCACTGACACCATCTCGTATGATGTTGTCTTCTTATTGCCAAAAGTTGATCCATGTTTGATCCATCTGTAACAGAACAAATGCTCACAGGTCGTCTATACGCGCTACCATCTTCTCACTTCCGTTTACTCATGTTGTGCAGCGCCCTCTGTTGGTGACGTATTCTGTGATGTATCCTTGGTTCCACTAAAACTGGTGTAAACATGGAATGGTTTGCTAAAATTCTAAGGTTCTTATAAACCCAGACGGAACCAGTTTGAACTCTGGTTCTTTTAGTTGAAAAAGCCTAGGTGTCTCGTCTAGGGAATTTGTCCTCTGCATTAAACCCATCCACACAAAGTGATACACACTAGTGAGGGTGCAGTAAGCATACATTCCCAGAGCAGTGGGCAGTCTGATCCACAGCATCCAGGGAGCAGCTGGAGAGTTCAGTGCCTTGCTCTAGGGCACTTCAGTCATATCCTCACAGGGATTTGAACCAGTAACCTTCCAGTCCCAAGGCTGGTTCCCTCTCCACCAGGCCATGGCTTCCCTTTAAACAGAGGTTGTATTAAAACTGTAGGTTTTCTTCTATTTTTGCAAGTAACAAACACTTACGAGTCATGTTGTGTGCAAAACACAACGCACATGAAATGTATGAAACATACAAGAGAACACGCAGTTAAGCATCACCAGTTTCAATCTAGTTCTGTAAATCGGTTAGATGTTTGTCAGTGGTGAATTGAACTGGGGGCAGGATCCCCAAACCACCAGTCTTTGTTCTGGCATGGCAGTGGGGTTGACTTTGAGGGGTCTGAGCTGAGATGGGGACAAAGCTTCCACATGGTTAACCTTCCCTGCCACAAAGAAACTGATTAGCATGAGAAAACCATCGGTTTTAGGGAGTATTGCTAAAGCTATGCAATAGAGGGGTCTTCTGAAACCAGCTAGTGGGATAAGCAAGGAGTACGGCATCGTGCATGGGTATTTGGTAAATGCATGGGTATTCTGGGGCATGTCAATGGGTACACATCGATACACACAGGAAAATTCCCTCAACTGTATTTTAGTGTCACTTCTAAGAAGAGATCAAATGAACCAACATTGAAAACATAAACATTAGTCATTCAAAAAGATGTATAGTACATAAGCTCTGTTTGTGGAAATCTACACAAGCATGACCAAACACGCTACTATTGTAAGTGTACACACTGCTGAAGCTATCTCGACTCCTATCAAGATCTGAAGCTCAGAAACAAACCCGTTTTCCACTTCAAGGAATTTTTCAACAACTTCACTTCAAACTCCAGAGCCAACAAGATGATTTGTCATTGTTTTGGTATAAAACACCAAATGAGTCGTAGGAAAGAAAGAACACAAACTTGTTTGGTGTGTTTCGGAATGGTACCTCGTTTGGTGCTCCTGATCAAGCTGAATGTGTTTATCCCAGGAGATGTAGAGCAATGCCCCTGGAAAAGTAATTTTGGTTGCCTAGAACATTCAATTGGACAGTTCTTCACTTTGGTCACTAGATATATGTGTATATACGTAAAGTATCCTCTAAATGTGTCTAGAACCTCCAGATATATTTTGTTCCAGCCCATGCTGTTGTTTGTTCCCAGAGTGTGTGATCCAGGAAATGTCCCAGCATGCCAATTTTTTCACTTAACACCTCTTTCTCCTCTTTACTCAATGCAGATTGAGGTCTTATTGAGGTTGCCTAGTGAGCAGTCCATCAGTAGTGGCAATTGTGCAGTACATTATCCCCCTCAGTGACCTTAAAATCCACAGAGACTCCAATAAGAGCTTCCCAATCGCTGCTGAGAGCCGCCATGGCACTAAGTCTTTTGGAGGAGGATTTAGAGGCGCGACTCACGACCTGTACTGTAGACCTTCAGATTAACCGAGCATAGGGGCCTGCTGCTCCTGCTCCTGGCCAGGCCTGTGTTCTGGTCAGGGGCGAGGAGGGATTTCTTTTGTCCAAGCTTTTGTCCATTCATTTTGTCCAGGCCTCTCTCTGCTGGAGAAGCGGTGAGGCCTTTGTGTGTTCCAGAGCTGGAGAAAAGGCTCTAGAGCTAATGAGAACTGTGGATTACAGGGCTCGAGGCTCTCCTCAGGACTTAGAGCTCCTACAATAAGGAGATAATTATGCTGCCATTTGGTGCGAAAAGAACCGTGGGCTCAGCCAGAGGGCAAGAGGTTGCTGGTTGACCCAAGCGTGTGGCCGAAGTGACCTCCTGACAGTAGGTTGCAGAGTGGGTTTACAGCACTCATGAGCCCTTAGGACAGAATTCCCAAGGTACTGTCCACATTAATGATCCTAGGGTCACATGGGTCAAAGGGAGCAATCTTGATCTATTATAGATCTCGGAGTGTTCACCTATATTACAATATTTGTATTTACAAGTATATTGTGTAACTTCCTTGACATCAGGACAATACTCAGCAAAGGGAAAATATTGATATGAAGGCAAAATGTATATTATAAAGTTATATTATATATAACTAACAGAAGCTGCTGTTTTAACCAGCAGTAAATAAAATAATGGGATGTTCATTCCTCTCTTTGAATCCACTGAAATAAATGGTATATGGTTCGAGAGAAGCTGGCAAGCCTCTTTCCAATGGACACCCTGCAGGAATAAAAGGCCATTGCTCTTAAATTACAATTGAAAATGGCAGATTGAGGGGATGCTGAGGGTCCCTCTTTGAGCATTGGGATGTCACAGATGCCCTGCACCTCATTTATTTTCATCAGGACCAATGGGCCTTGCAGCATTGTGTATCTGCCTCCAACTGAGCCAATATACTTTGCCTAGCAACATGTAGCCCTGCAGGGCATTCCAGTTCAATGCATGCACTGGACGACGACCTCAAGCAAACACTCGCATGCACATATAGACCCACACGCACAATCAGTCAATTTAAATGCATGCAGTAACTCTAATTACACAGGACAGCCCCAATATTTTTATAAGCAACTATTAATTCACCTCTTTCTCCTGCTTGCTTTCCCTCACACACTCGTTCTGTTCCTCAAGCGCTTTTATTCATTCATTCATTGCAACTCAAATCGCTTTACCTCCCTCGCTCTCCTAAATAATGTTACTTAATAAGAGGCGTCATGCTCTACAATGCTGAATAATACAGGCCCCTCGACCCTGCATTACCTTTACTCCCAGCATGCCTGGCCTTTTCACTGCGGCCGCCTTCCCCTATAGGACAGCTGCAGCAGGACAAGACAACCATAGCAAATCCAGAAGAAAGCTCAATCAGAGGGGCCGTGAAAGAGGCCAAACTGGATTTCCCTACCAGCCAATCATGTGTTTCCTCTAGGCCCCTCAATACACAAACACTCACTCAATCATACACACACACACACACACACACACGCACATTCAGATTCATTGTCAACCTCCGATATGAGTGTGTGCCGCCATTCTCTCCAATCTACTCGCTTCACAGCGGGGTTCTTGTATTGGGGTTCAGTGTAATTTGAGGTTGTGGCCCCTTCTGTCCGAGTGGCACATGCCCGCTCAGCCTAGGGCATGATGCTTGGCTCAATTGCTCTCCACAGGGATTACAAGGAGGGACAACAACATTCCGGAGAGCTTCCCATGGATGACTGTTTAGGTTACGAGTTAAGAGGCCTTTCTGATTTGACCACTGCATGAGATGGACTCTCAGGGTTGTCTCAGGCCTTCCAACATGCTTTCTTGAAGACAGTTCTTCCAAGAGATTTAGAACAGGCCTCAGGCCTAATATAAATATTATATCTTGAAATTATTTTATCTAACTATCTAGGACATTGTTGTATATGGTGTGAAAGTGTGTGTCCAGTGTCCAAGTGAAAAGCAGAGACCAGTGACATAATGTACAACAATGGTGCTTCTTGACAACACTCATCCTAACTCCCATGTATCCTGAGGTTGAATAGTTGTCCTGCATTTTGATAGAGTGCCAGAGCAGCACTGACACAAGTGGAACAGAAGCACAATAACCTTCCGAGTGAAACCATCCTTCATTGTGATTCGGCAAAACGCCACAGAGAGAGCGAAAGCACTTTTCATCTCTAAGCTGCTGGTCTCTGAGACACTCCCTCTAAAGCAGCCTGAACTAAGGCTCTTCAACATCAATGATTCACCTTTGTGGACGTTTCGGGCCCAGCAATGGCCAGTCACTCGAACTGTGAATGGACACCAGTCTATTGTTACGGTATCAGCGCAATAGGGGGCAGGCCAGGCAAGCCCCTCAGAGAGTACAACACAAGAGCTGCTGCTGGTGACCAGAGCAAAGAGGGCCGGTGAAGGTGGGTCCACTGCCTGGGCCTAGACACTCCCCTCCCTTACTGTTCCTGCCTGGCTGCATTGTGCATGGAGGCCTCGCAGGGGAAGGACAAAAGAGCTCCATGGTTCAGGCTATTTTGAGTTCCATGCAAGGCTGTTTGGAGTGGGTGCTGCCCCAGCTCCTTCTCTTGTTGGGGCAGAGGGTGGTGGAGGCTTTGGGGGGCGTCAGCGTGACGGATGGGCTTTGGGTCACCAGTGCTTTTGTGGATGGTGGTGTGCGCTTGAATAGGGACGTGCTGCCTCTTTCCCTGTATGCCCCCAGAACTTTGGGTTGAAGGTGGGAGGGGTGCTAGGCGGGGTGCAGGGGGATTCGATTATGGGTATGTGAAGGGGCCAGAACACAATGACTTAGTTTACATGTTCACCACTACATGTTGTGGTGGGGTGCAGTTGCAAAAGCCTGGTAGCTAAAATAAATGTTAAACACTGTGGAATAAGATATTCTTCAAAGAATCTTCTCTTCATTTTAGTAGAGTGTTTAAGCGCTTTGTGATTTCGAGCTACTTAAGTCAATGTCTAATTATTCTTCAGAAATAATATCAATATTATCACGTTTAAAGCTACTGAAAACACAATCCCCAGAACATTTCCCCCAAATTTCCCTTAATTCTCTAAATTCTAATCCGAAATTCAGATGGGCCACATTAACCATAATATCTCCAAAGCAAACAGAGCAATGTTTGTCAGAGATATGGAGAGACAGCGGTAATGAGATAACATTCACTTGAATGCATGCATAAAGGAGCATTCAGTGATGAATGAGATAAGCTCCCCATTGCTTAATAAAGGAGTGGTTCTCTAGGCTTGTCCCCAGTGCATAAGTCAATGGGAGAACACAGTGGCATGCATACTAATAATGAATCCACATTATTGGGGCCCAACACTTTTGTTGTGGGTCCCTGGGCCACTGTTTGAGTCTCAGAGGATGTGTCTCTGTCTGATGGGAAATGAAACCATCAGAAGCCCAGCAGTCCCGTAGGCCCGACAGTCAGCAGAACAGGTTGCAAAAGTTTGATGGGCAGACGATTAGCATTTTCTCCTTGTTGTCTTTTGTGTGGCCGTGAAGGGAAGGTATGTTTGCTGTTTGAAGGAGTGAAAGTGTGGCACGCATTGACTGTCCCTCTGCGAGGGTCGTTGCCCATCACAATGACTCCTGGCTGAGGCTTATAGACTGCACTGCTGAGCTCGGAATGAAGCTACATGTTTGTTCTATTGATAAGGATGACATGCAAGTTATTTGTGAACACAGGGGGCACACGAGGTTTGATCAGGAGGAAGTTAGGTCTGGTTTTGCAGGATAATACAGCTTTTACCAAATGAGAGACCCCCCAAGTAAGGACATTCCACAATGAAAAGTGTGACTCTTAATGAAAGGTTAATCACTTGATGAGAGGAATGTCAGTCGAGAGAATCAGAAATTCTCCACACTTACAGATTTCTACAAACTGGTTCTTGGATCTTTATGGAATCGAAAGGGAGTCTTCCAAAGGCACCACTCGAAGAACCACGTGAAGCACCTTCAACAGAGTTCTTTACTGTCCTCCAAAAGGCTTGAAAATCTAATCACAGAAATAGCCTCTAGTTCATGTCTCATCCGATTTATCATTTTATGTAAATCAAAAATAATCTGTATTGTTCTATAGTAAAGCATCCCCTTCTGGGTTCACTCGGATATTGTGGGAGTCCTGGTTCCTCTCAGTGTTTCTTCTCCTTGACCTGTTCACACTGGTCTGGACCTGGACTTTTTGAAAGCTACTTTGAAAGGAAAAGACTAAAGTTTGGAATATTACGTGCATGCTGACTGGTCAACTTCTCAGTTGACAGATTTTCTAGTGTTTTAGTTAAATATGAGATCTTTGGTCAGCTGTCCTTTAGCAGAGGAGGTAGCCAGGCTTTCTTGAATTTGATGGGTGAACGATCAGTGTCCTCTTTTGTGTGGCAGTGAAGGGAAGGTATGTTTGAGGTTTCGGAGCAGTGAAAGTGTGTCACGTATTGACTGTCCCTCTACAGGGGGATTTGCCGATCACAATGACCCCTGACTGGGCTTATAGACTCCACTAACCATTGTTTCACATGGACAGTAAAATATTTGTGTCAGTCCAGGCCAAAAGGAGCTTAAAGTAAGGGGAAATGGGAGCACTCCTGAGGGAATTACAGATGCTCACTTCCCCTTGTTTAGACATTCCTCGGTGCAAGGTGCAGGGCAGGAGAGGGAAGGCCAGGAGGTCCAATGAGGGGCTGGGAAAATATGCATTGTGTAGCAAGACGCTTATTTACAGTTGAAATCAGAGGTTACACATTGGTTCATTTATTGTTGTGCTTATCATCTGTCCTTGCATAATAACCAGAGGTTCTTATTCAATAGTTTTACGAATGGATGGATGGATGGATGGATGGATGCATGGATGGATAGATGGATGCACTGTCTACTGTGGGTGGTAATGCCTTCTATGATCTTTTCCAAGTATACATGTGACACTGTAGACTGAGGACTGTTAAATGGCGACACAATTTCGAAAATGGAACACCCCACCAGTTTGGCATCTCCTATCACGCCTTGCTTGAACACCAATGATTCACGTCACCTTGCCATGAGCATGCTGGGCGACCCAAGCCGCCCCCTGAGGAAGCGCCATTTCATAGTCAATATATAAACTGCTGTTCCATGACTTTTGGCATGTCGGTGTATGTACAGTGTATCGTATGGGCAGTCATGATTTTAGAGTTCAGCTGAGCCTACCTGCCATAATGCACATATGCACCTGACTTATACACCCAGCAAGTTGACTTGGCCACTGAGGAGAACACACCCACACAACCCCAAGACTCTAAAGTTGTGCAGCACACACATTATTTCTGAAATAAATTGCATAATTAAACAGTTAAGATGCAAATAAGATGCCACCCCTTTGGTCCTCCACATCCTGCCTCAAGCTGCAATTTTCCTTGTCAGAGTGTGCCACCTGGTGGACATGATGAGTAGTTCATGCAATATTTTATCACACCCTTTAATATTCTATAATGCATAAATAAATTTTGCCAACTTCCCACCACTGTCTCAAATTTTCCAAACTAACTTTTGTAGCACAGAACACTGTATCGTGCAGCACTGTACTGTGACATGCTCATAACAACAGATACCAAGTGGTGGTGAGAGTACCCCGTGGGAGGAATGGAAATCTGAGTGATCCTATTGGTAAGACGTCATCAACACACACTCTCACCCCACACCACTCTCAACCCCACTCTCAGAATGCAACAGCCAGAGAGAGAGAGAGAGAGAGAGAGAGAGAGAGAGAGAGAGAGAGAGAGCTGCTTAACTGCACCACGTGAGTAAAGTTATACAGATGTTTCATTACTTAAAAAAAAAGGATAAAAAAAACTTTACATTCGTGAATCTGACAGTTGTTCTTTACATTGTTTCAGAATTGCATCACAATGAATGGACCAATAGAAAGGCTCCAATGGTTTGCTGGAATTAATCTTCTTAAAAGTGTATTGCAATAATCAATAAAAGAGATACGTACTTTTAGAGGGATATGAACAACAATTATTGAGCCACACAGACAGAAGTAGCGTCTCTCAGCATGGTGTGGGAGGTGACACGTTTTGAGAGTCAAAATGAGTCAAAGTTCAGAAGGTATGACTCCCCAGGCACAAGTTCGCGGAAACCAATAGATATATTATTCATATTATAATAGCAATTATTAGGCTCTTGCTTTAATTACTTTAAGAAATTCATGGTCTGTTTTGCCATGTCAACCTCTGGATGCTCATCTTTCTTGGAAATTATAAAACAGTAACCTCGTGGTTAGGGACTTTTCCGAGCCTTTACTGGAACCCCACGAGGTGTTCTCAAAAAGAACCATTAATGTCTGCTGAACAGCACTTTAAATTCGAGATGTTCAGCATTCCTGTTCTTCATGTAGGACTGGAAGGTCCTGTTACCCACTAAGGCTTATTATTCACAACCTAAAGGGATTTCAAACTCGTGGGGCTATTCTTAGGTTATGCCAGTGTTTAATGACACTTTCAGACTGGTTTGGTCTGTATTCTCTGTAAATCAAGATTCATAATTGAATTCCACTGTGTTTGTTTAATGATACTTTACATTTGTCAGGAATACCGAGCTGAGCAGATGAACATGAAGACTAAGTAAGTAAGGACAGTATTATCTCTCCACCACAATCCGTGCTCACATCATAGAGGATTGCATCACAGTTGACAATTGTATCCAATAAAGTGATCATATATTGTCTTCTTTTTACCCAAAAGTCACATTTACTGAGCATCATACACAAAGTCTCCTATAAACTATGTGCAGCACTATTAATTATAACAACAAAAATTCTTATTAGAAATTATATTAAATTTATTAGAAACACCCACCTTGTGCTTCCAATCACTGTCCACTTTATTAGAAACACCCATCTTGTGCTTTTACTCTCTGGCCACTTTATTAGAAACACCCATCTTGTGCTTTTACTCTCTGGTCACTTTATTAGAAACACACATCTTGTGCTTTTACTCTCTGGCCACGCACTAAGGTGTGTAAAGACATCACCACTACCACTGTGCCTAGTGCATCCAGTGCCACACTCACTGGTAGGGCACCTCTGTGTGTGTGTGTGTGTGTGTGTGCAGTGTTTGTCGACTGTGCTCAGGGTCCACATCCACTAGAGAGCGATAGTTCCTTTCCCACCAGGGTCCCTGACGGGCCTCATCCAGTACATTTCACACCCTCTCCCAAGAATATACAATATGTATATATATATATATATATATATATATATATATATATATATATATATATATATATATATAGTGCATGCAAAATGAGTCCTGTAGGAGGCAGTGTTGCCCATTATTATTTCTATTAAAGTTTCTTCAGAGTGCTCTTCCTTGCCACTTACACCAGAGAGTCCAGCATTGTGCCAACCACAGAGCCGGCCCACCCGATCAATTTGTCCAGCCTGTATTTGTCCTTCTTGGATATGCTGCCCCCCAGCACACCACACTGTAGAACAGGACACTGGTGACCACGGACTGATAAAACATCCACAGATGTTGAAGGACTGTAGCCTCCTCAGAAAGTACAGCCTGCTCTGTCCCTTTCTGTACAGGTGGTAGACATGGGCCTAAGATGGGCTGTAACAATAGGGTCAATTTGGGAAGCCCAGGTTAGTCCCAGTAAGTACACATATACAAACACAATCAGACCACATGGCCACTGGAACCCATCTAGCCCAGGTGTCACCCGTGCCAGCCCCTTGTGGGCATGTTGTGTGGGATATTGCCATTACATGGTCATAAAAAAATTGGCTTTACTGTCACTGAAAGCCTTCTCTTCATATAGGCGGGTGGGGTAAGAGCACAGGGTCAGTCATGCTGCAGAACATCATAATCATTATGTTCATTATGAAGATCATCATGTTCATCATCATCTTAACCACTTCATCGTGGTGAGGATCATGGAGGGTCCAAAGACTAGCTGGAAACAAGGTAGGAATACACCCTGGACACCAAACAGCAATTTGGTCATTCATGTACCGTGTTTTTGGGAGGTGTGAGAAAACCCATACGGACACATGGACCACACTCTTCACAGACACTGGGCAGTGAGAGATACCTACATGGAAGGTATGTCGAGGGCAGTTGTGTACAGGCTAGATATGTAGAGGGTAGTTATGTACAGGGTAGGTATATACAAGGCAGTTATGTACGGGGTAGTTATGTAGAAGGCAGTTGTGTAGGTATAGAAGAAAAGTGATTAGTCTGGCTGATGGTGTGGTTGAAAGCCTTCTCTTCATATAGGCGGGTGGGGTAAGAGCACAGGGTCAGTCATGCTGCAGAACATCATAATCATTATGTTCATTATGAAGATCATCATGTTCATCATCATCTTAACCACTTCATCGTGGTGAGGATCATGGAGGGTCCAAAGACTAGCTGGAAACAAGGTAGGAATACACCCTGGACACCAAACAGCAATTTGGTCATTCATGTACCGTGTTTTTGGGAGGTGTGAGAAAACCCATACGGACACATGGACCACATGGAAAAACCCCAGGAGATCTGAGCAGATAACTTGGACAGAAATCTCAGATCTTAATTAGCCTGTTAGAGTTATGACTTTTTCATAATCATCATCAGGAAAGGCCGGGTGATGCACATTTCAAAGCTATATAAACCCCAGACACCTCTTACCTTGTCCCTATAAACAGCAGACATGGGTTCTTCTAAGCAGCTGCCTAGCAGTCTGAAAATGAAAGTGGTTGAGGCCCACAGAGCAGGAGAGGCTATTAGAAGATAGCAGAGCATTTTCAGGTTCCCATTCCCTCAGTTTGAAATGTAATTAAGAGATGTCAGTTAACAGGAACTGCAAAGGTCAAGATGAGGAACATTTTCAGAGACAGCTCCTCATAGGATTGATAGAAATAGAATCTGTTAAGCATGGGGGTGGCTTGATCTTTGGGGTTGTGTTGCAGCCTTTTGGAGATCATTTCATCTTCAACTTGCTTTTCAGTCATTTAAAAGTTATTTTTGTGTGCAACGTTTCATAATTTAATTAACAACATAATGAATGAATTATATATTTCAATTTCATTATGTTTAAAGTGATATATTTCAAGCTTTAAGATGTTTGTTTTAATTGTGATTTGTAATTTAGTCACTCCTGAATTAAAAAAAAAGGATGAAATATGTCATTTTACATGTAATGAACATAAAATCTGACCATTTTTGTTGTATAAAATAATGAACACGAATGATAGTATAAACCTATAAACACTCTGATTTCAGGTTGTAATAATTAACTGCTGTGAGAACAGTTGAGTGTATCTGTGAACTGATATGAGCTCCCATGATCACATCAGTCACAATCTGTCCTACAACTAATGAAGTCACTGTCTCTACTCTTCAGGGAAGACTTTCTACTAGAGAGAATTCCAGAGGGCCTCTAAGCAGTGCCCTTTTATTCCCTACACACTAATTACATGGTATCACCTAAGGGATGGTTATATCTGATTATTTGGAAAGTCTTGCACAAGTCCTGACTGCTCCTCTGTTTGTTTGGTTTGTTTTGTTAAAGTATGGAAGAACATCAGGTCTGTTTGGTGTTTCCTTTGTGTTCCAATGCTTGTCAAGACCCCCAAGACATGTGATAACTGATAGGTGACCTTGATTGTCAACATCATGTGCAATAAACCAGGATTTGATCCCTTTCACTTCCATAAAATGTCACAGGAACTACAGTAACCACAACTGGACTAGCAGGCCTCTACTGCAGCTGACAGAAGACCTGCATATCCATATGTCAGATCAGAAGATACGCTCTTCAGATGGGGGTTTGAGAATGATTGCAATCTGTGTAAGAAAAACAGGATGGGCAGATTACAGTCTTCTTGGGGCAGATGTTCCTGCAAAACCTGTTTTGTGCTGTCTGCACACGTGAGCGGGCCATGCCTTGATGTGAAAATCAGCCCGTTTACGAGTCAGGAACATGCTGAATTCTGTGGTGAGAATGCAGGACAGGTTTTCATCTGATGGCTCTACCATGAAGGCCATATTTGTGCAATATACCACAACTCCAGAGTCTGCTAAATATTCCTGAAGGTCTTTTGCAGTCAAGTGGTGGTTCTGATTTGCCTTTCTTGCAATCTTATGAGGAGCTCTCTCAGAACATAGACCTCCACTGGTCCTGTTAATTTCTTAATTACATTTCAAATGAAAATGCATTGCTATTCTCTTATATTGTTCTCCTGCTTTGTGGGCTTCAACCATATTCATTTTCAGCATGCTAGGCAGATGCTTAGAGGAACCTATGGCTGCTGTTTGTTGGGCACAATGTCAGAGGAGTCTTGGTTTCTTAAGCTTTGAAATTTGTTGCCCTAACAGGCAAATTAAGGTCTGGGATCCCATATATTTGCAAGGAACGTCTTCGTCCATGTTCATCCTGTTTGTGTTGTTGTTCACCCTCTTATTTTGGATTTCTGTAAAGCTTTGTGGCATCAGTTGTAAAAAGTGCCATACAAATAAACAATTTGCTTTGAATGTGTAAAAATGTATTGAAATATTAACTTTTTTATGTGCTCAAATCACATTTGAACTGCTTGAGGACAAAAAAGGGGAAAGAAAACAGTGTAATTCAGAGTCAAAGAAAAGGAAAAGAAGCCCTAGACTTGGGGCAGACTTCAGAGCGGTCACTGCATGACCACACAGTGTACACACTTTGGGCCACTTTTGGTGCCATGTTTGAGGCCACGGAAGGTTATGAAGGAATTTCTCTCCGAGGCAGATTATGATGGAGGCTGTGAAAGTGATATTCATAGAAATATCCAAAATCAGGGATTTGTCCTGGAAAAAACCCCCGCAAAACATCCATGTTTTGCTTTGTAAAGGTCAAGTGTGGCTGAAGGTTTCCATCCCAACCAAGGAGGAGCTGATCACTGTCACTATTATCGACTTTTATTTTGTAATCGTATTAATAGCCCACTTTTATTATGTCCGCCGTGGGTTCCGCCAGGCTTGTAGAAGTGCGTTTCCGGCTTAGTAGAGAAGACACTCCGATTTTTAGCTGTAATTCAAAGTTTATTTGTTTATAAATTCAGCAGGTCTCCCTTTATACACCATGGATGAGAGAGGGTATGTATGGTGTATGAGGTGAAAACCCGCTGCCAGTGTTGGAGCTGTAGGCCTCGCTTTACTGCCTAACTACGTAACTAACGTAGCTCTCAAACAAATCCGTAACAGCTAAAGATTAATTAGCTAATCTTTAATTAGCTTTTTGATCAATCCATCTCAAACGTACATAGTCTGGTAGCGGCGAGGGTTCCAGTTCTAGATTTAGCTACTTAGGTGCTGAGTTCTGATGAAAAACCTGGTTAGCTTGTCATAGGCTTCTAGTTCTAGATGGTTCCCAACATTTTAGCTATTTAGATTCTGATTTCTGATTTAAAACCTGGTTAGCTAGTCTTAGGGTTCTAGTTCTAGTTGGTTCCCAACATTTTAGCAAATTAGGTTCTGAGTTCTGAGGTAAAGTCTGGTTAGTTAGTCTTAGGGTTCTAGTTCTAGATGTTTCCCAACATTTTAGCTATTTAGGTTCTGATTTCTGAGATAAAACTTGGTTAGCTACTCTTAGGGTTCTAGTTCTAGATGGTTCCCAACATTTTAGCAAATTAGTTTCTGAGTTCTGAGGTAAAACCTGGTTAGATATTCTTAGGGTTCTAGTTTTATTTGGTCCCCAACAATTTAGCAAATTAGATTCTGATTTCTGTGGTAAAAACTTGGATAGATTGTCTTGGGGTTCTAGTTCTAGTTGGTTCCCAACATTCAAATCCTCACAACAATGCTCCAAAAGCCTTTGTCCACATAGAGGAACCATTACCCCTATGTTTTATATATGTGTCCTGTCTATGAATGTCTACCAGCCCTAGCTGACCTGGAGAATGACCTTTTGTACTTCCATTGCGAAACAGTTGTGTAATAGTGTTCCTGTCAGTGTTCCAAGTCTGGGCACAGTGTAGACCAACTAACCTTTGGCTGCATTGATGTTAAGATGTTACGCAGAAAAATGAGAGGTTCAGATAATAAACAGGCATGTCACAACTTCTCCTTTCCACCATATCCTCTCATGCAAACTCATGTTCCTGCGAAACTCATTTGGTTCTCGCTACCCACTGAGCCTGCCATGCTGTCAGTTGAAAATCAGCTGGTTTATGAGTCAGCGGACCAGCTCAGTGTGGATGGTTTCACTTCAGCATGAGGCTTTTGGTGTGATCAATGAGATTCTTCTTGTTTTTTGTTTTATTTCCTCAGGTGCCGTTTTCCATTAATGTCTTTAGTGCTGGTACTGCTGATGCATGAAGGTGAGTTCCTACAGTGGCCTGGGTGCCCCTGGTCAAAACTACAGTTGCTGTGAACAGTCAAGGAAGCTGAAGACATGTAATTTTTCTTGGTCATCCATAACTTATCTTGACCTCCGCTGTTAAACTGCCATTACTTAATTACATTTAGAATTGAGGAAAGTGCTTTTGTCTTATAACATTCTCTTGCTCTGTGCTCTTCAACCATATTCATTTTGTGTGCTAGGCAGCTGCTTAGAAGAATACCCGTGGCTGCCTTCGTTTGGGGACAATGTTAGAGACAATGAGGAGTCCCAGTTTTTATAAAGCTTCGAAATTTGCATCATCTGGCCGTTCCTAACGAGACCGTGAATAAACCATAACCCTAACAGGCGAATAAACTTTTGCATAGCAATGCAACTTTCGGTTCTTTCGGTTCGTTTAATCACAGCGGAACCTGTTGTATCTGATATAGAGCCAGCGAACACCACCACCACACATACATATTTGTTCCATTGATTCTACAAGCTTACATTGTTCATATTTGTGTTTTTCAGTGTTTCTGCAGGACATTAAAGCTGTTTCAGGAGGGTCCGTTTACATTCCATGTTCAAACAGTAACTGGGCGTTAAAGAATGAAGCGACTGTTTTCTGGAGATACAGAGACAGTAAGACGGTGTACGACATAATCGGGAGTAAACCATCAGTGAAGGAACAGGATGCAACGTTCAAAGGCAGAGTCGAGAGTTTTCCAAAAGAGTGGGAAAACGGCAACTACTCCATCAGACTCAGCCCTGTAAGGGAGTCTGATTCAGGAGTGTACTCTTGCTTCATTCCTGCTCTCAACGTTGAGTTGAAAACATATCTGACTGTTACCGGTGCGTATGGGTTGTGTTTAATGTTGCTTATCTGGTTAGTGATTTGAAAGGTATGTTAAAGATGAACAGATCTGATGTCTGAATGCCTCATTACAGATCTTACTCTAGCCTTCACAGGTAAGTTCTCACCGTTGGCGTATTCTAGACTTGTAATCTCAGTGGTGGGACGTCCTAGGCTGGTCCATAGACTGTTCCCATAAGTGGGATTAGAACACAAACCCTTTTGTAAAATGACATGCTCAGCACGTCACTCCAAATAAGTTGAGAAGAGTGTAGAACATTTTTCATCAGATCATTAGATACAGTCCTACTCCTTCAGTCCATTCCTAACACTCCCTGTACTTTGGCACGTAAACGAGTGGAGAGAGTTGAGCTCAATAAACTCAAATGAACATCTGAGTTGGTTATTAAAATATCTTATGTCTTACTATGATAGAATAGAATAGATGTTTGGTTTGGAGACTGTTGCTCTAAGAGACAGGAGGCTGAGCTGGAGGTGGCGGAGATGAAGATTAGAAATGAGCAGATCAGAGGGACGGTGACGGTGTAGCAGTTTGGAGATAAAGCCAGAGAGGCCAGGTTGAGATGATATATTGGACAAAGAATGTTGGAGATGGAGCTCACCAGAAGGAGAAGAGGAAGATCTCAGAGAAGGTTTACAGATGTAGTGAAGGTGGACATGGAGATGGTTGGTGTAACAGTAGAGGAGGCAGATGATCCACTGTGACGACCCCTAAAGGGAATCGAATTGGGGTGACTCAGTCTACAGCCCCAATTGCAGATATTTATCATTGATTCGTCTGTAATTTTCTTGTGTTTGTGTTCCACAGATGATAAAAGCGCCAAAAGGAACGTTGACCCAGGAAACGGTGACACTGCAAGAAAACCACACAGCGTTTTGGTTTTGCTCGCTTGTCTGCTGGGATGCTCGGTGCTGTACTATTGAGCTTCGCTGTACACCTATCAAGGCCAAAGCTGAGCGGCAACCACTTAAGAGCTTACAACCAAACCAGGCAGTCGGAGTGCATCACTGCTGCTTTACTGACTCGCTGAATCCTTGAAGGTGTGTAATGAGTGAGTGTGGACTGAATGAAGATTCATACAGTCATGGAATGTCAGTCCTGATTCGGAGTCCGAGCCATTGCTCAACTTTAAGGTGAGGATTGACTCCAGCTCCAGTCACTGGCTTATTATAAAACGAAACACGCAAACGTAAGATATAAAAACTCCCTCACCTTCTGAAATCTGTTGGGCGTGACATTATAAGGGGAGGAAGCCACTTTCCTAAAGATGTTTCTTCTGCTGGAAAGAGAAAGAGAAAGTAAAGAGCAGCTTCAGTCAATCATCACATCCACTTCCAGATTAGTTATGAATCCTCATTTCAGCACCCCGCACTCACCGCCTGTGCTGAAGCTTCGTACACAAACATAACATGTATTCTACAGTATCTCCGTGTAGGTGAGCGCTTGTCTTGAACAGTGACCTGCACAAGTTTGCGCACCCCTGGTCAAAAATACCCTTATTGTGAAAAGTTAACCAAATTGACAATGAAATGCTCTCCTAAAGGCATAAACATGGACACTTTTTCCATTTATTTTTTCTCCTTTGCTTGAGAAATGAGTGTGTCATCTTTAACATTGTGCCTTTGGAGAAGCAACCTTCAACTTGTTTAACCGTTCACAGTAACAGTCATTTTCACCAGGGGTGACGCTGTATGGTTTCTTTGGTGTGCACTGTGTTATTTATGATGATCTTTGTTACTAATTTAAATATTTATTTATGTAAATATTGATTTTGTATTAGTTCAAATGCAGTTTCTTGTGAGGAAAAACTTTGGACAATCAATGCCTTAATATCTGGCATTTCCTCCTCTGGCTGAAATGATGTCGATTAGATGTTTCCTATAACTGTCTTTGACATCAGCTGGAAGAACGATTTCCACACTGCACTGTGCAGTTTCAGTATCAGTCTTCATACAGACAGTCTTACGTTCTCCTCGAGCCCCAAATCATGACACTTCCACCTTCATTTGTCTACATGTTCTTTAGCAAACTTGCACTTACACTTTTGGCCACTAAGGGTCTCATGAAAATCGTGGTCTCCTTCTGATGGTAGATGCTGCACTTTGACATCAACTGTTGAAAGAGCTGCCTGTAGGTCTTATGAGGACTTTTAAGGATTGTTGAAGAGTTCTTTAAACCTCTGCACTGGGCTGAATTTGGTAGGATGGCCCGATCTGGCTATGTAGGCTGATTTTAATTTTAGACAGTCGAAGTATAATAAATGTCCTCACATTTCCCTCACAAGAAAATTGCACCTTCATCTCTCAATAACATTAAAATGAAGGTTAAATGTCTGTTTAAATGATTAGAAAAGACAAAGGTGTTCAGGGCGTGTCCTTCCTTATTTACATGACCAATTCTCAGATGTGTAAATGAAATCTCGTTTCATAAACACTGCTCATCGCTGCAGTTTAACACAATTGTTTACACTGATTTTCATTTATAAAATGCCTGAAATGCACTATTTTTCTTATTCTGATGTACTAGAACACTTAGAGATGGTAAACTACTTCTACAAATCTTGGTTTTCTGGGATTATTCTCAGCATGATATTGACACTGACTGGCCGTTGTGCTAGTGTGTGTGATGCTGGTACGAGTGGATCGGACACAGCAGTCCTGCTCGAGCGTTTAAACCCTGTCTGATCTATGAGACACTCCATTGTAGTTGCCAACCTTCATGAGTGCTCACAAGATAGCATGCTATGGGCAGTGTTGGTGGACTTTTCTCAATTCAGCAGTGACATTGAAGTTTAAACACTCCAGCACAACACACACACACACACAAGCACTTCCACCATGTCAGTGTCACTGCAGTGCTAAGAATGACTAACCGCCTGCATAACAGCTGCTCTGTGGGGCCCTGATCATTGAAGATCAGGGTAAATGACTTGAAGCATGCAGGGAAACAGAATGACTAAAGTCTGTAATAACGATACAAAGTGCTCCTGTGTGGTAAGAGCAGCTGATGACGCGTATGAAGGGTAGAAACAAGGAAGGGGTGTTAATGAAGTGTCCAAGACAGCCTGACGTGCTGAGACTACATTGACACAGCAGGTGAAAGTTGCCCAAATCTGATCTTTCTCCTCATATGTGACTTAGATGTGCTATCTGTGTGGTGGTGTGAAGAGCTCACGTTCCTCGGCTACCCGAGGAGACGGGAAAACGAACGGGGAGGGTGACGTCTCTGTTCAGACAAAATTAGAAAGCTCATGCCCTGACCGTCCTGTGGAGGACGTGGCTGAAGCATCAAAGAAAAAGGCAAAGCTTAAAGCACTGTTACCGAAACTTCTGGGAACACACACACACACACACACACACACACACACACACACACACACACACACACACACACACACAGAGGAGTGTAACAGTGAGAACTGTTCACACGTTAAAGACAAGACAAAAAAAAAAAAAATCACACTTGGTGAGAAAGTTGGATTTATGCCACTTTTCCTGCAGTGCGAACGGTTTTAGACAAATCTGTTTAACTTTCTTTACCAAACGTATCCCAAGCCAGTCCATATTTCTCTCTTTGGTCCACTTTCCAATCCACTGAAGAGCTGAAGAACTTTGCTTAGCGAAGTAAAGGTCGTTAAATAAGACCTAATGAAGGAAAGACCATCGTTGAAGTCATTTATTTTATACGTTTTAGGTAAAACCATTATGTTGCACTAACTTGCAATCTGACTTTGCTGTAAAGGAAATGTAAACTCCTGACTGCAGGTTTGAAGGATGTGTGGTTGTGAAGCTCTGAAAATTGTACTGGTGTGTTAACCTTTTTTTTCAAGGTATTGTTTTTTTCAATAAACTCTTGTGCTTCTGAGTTGTGACTTCTTTGGTTTGGTGGCTTATTTGTCTCAAAGGTAAGGACACCGCAAGTGAAGACATGAACACTGCAAAAAAGAAAGCAGGAAACCGCTTGAGCAACACGAGCAACACACCAATGGTCGTGGGTGTTCTCGTTGTTTAGAACAAACACTTCTGTGAAGTGATATGAATAACCTATTGGGCTACAGATTCACTGAGGTGTTGACACCCTTAGACATTTTTTTATACAGTGAGCTGCTCCTAAACTGGACTTTCACCGGAAAATCTTCACGCGGCTGTTGTAAAATAGTCTGTCAAGCACTTTTAATGGATTCCCTGCTGACAGTGCGTCCGTTCCAACTCGTTTACAAGCCCATTCAGAGTTTGATGTAAAATTATTCTCTTATCTAAAAGTTAAAGCGCTGGTTTCTTTTCTGGTTATTAGTTAACTGGAATATCGCATATGAAAGATCAAAGCCTTATGATGGGTTTGCTCACACTGAAAACGAGCAAAGGCCAGAACAAACCGCAGAAACAATCGAAGCGTGATTTGAGAATTCTAAATTCTAAACTCTAAATCACAAAAACCGATGTGAGATCGCTGAATCAACTACATTAATCAAAAGTTCATATGCAACAGAGGCCAGAGATCAAAAGCAGTTAATTCTACTGTGATTAAAATGATTAATTGACTGATAAAACAGACCCACCTTAGTGCCGAGCGGTGAGCGGAGTGAGGTGTTTCGCAGCTCGTATTCATTTGAAAGCAGAACTGAGCTGTACCTGTAGGAAGCTGAGCAGAGGCACGTTTGAGTATCTACGTAAGCTTCCTGTTGGGTTACTGATAATGAGCTGCGGTTACTGCCAACATGATGAAAGTACAATAATCAAAGGTAGTATGACTGTCTTTTTTCTTCACACATCAGCAGAAGAATACTCTGACAAATAATTGCACCCAGAAGGAAGTGTGAGGCTGCAGTGCCATTGGGAAGGAAGATAAAGGTCATCAGGAAGAATAAATGATTATGAATTAAGACTGATATCAGTATTTATCTCAGTACGGCGTTTAACGCAACATGCCAGACGTCTCTGCATGGAGTTGTAGAGGTTCCGAATGGTGTCCTGTGATGATCCATCCCATGCAGCTTGAATGTTTATGTAATCAGAACACTTAATTGACTAATATCGGTTTTGAAGAGCACTGCGCTCTAATGAAGTGTGTGTAAAGCACTTTTCTACATATGCAAGGTACCAGCTGCAGCGCATGGTTGACATTGTGGTCGGAAAGGCCCCCACTTCCTCCTATTCTGAAGATCAGCAGCGCTTCCTCACTAAGTTGGGGAGGCAGTGAGAGAGTTCAGAAACAACATGAGGACTCTTCATCTTCACCTCTGTGAGTCTGGTCTCCTACATACCTGTTTCTATGTGTGTGAAGCTGAATGTCAGACTCAGTGTTTAGGGTCACTCATCTGCTGCGTGTTCTGCTGCTGGTTCTCTTAGGTCTGCTGCTGTGGCGTGGAGCTGCAGATGGTTTCACTGATCTGAAGGTAGAACCGGGACAGAACATGACTTTAGGCTGTGAGATTGGTGTAAAAGATGTTTACTGGTTCCTGATGAAGTCATCACATCCTACGGTGTTAATATTACGCTCTTTCTCAAGCGAAGCTACGAGTGCACAGTACGGTGATCCAGCCTTCAGTAAAACATTCTCATTGCAGTTAAACGGGACTTTATTTATTCAAAATATCACTGAGAGTGAATTAGGAATTTATTACTGCATCCAGAACGACTCATTCCGTAAAAGTAGTGACGGCCTCAGACTTTACATCGAGCAGCCTGCAGGTAAGAACAGACTTTTCTGTATTAAAGTATTAAATACAGTTATATTTAAAATTCATTAGCAAATGTGATGAATTGACCTGCTGTAAAGTAGCTCCTGGTTTAAAGGTCTGAAAGCTGATCAGAAGATATTTAATCAGTATTTTCTTTTTCCAAAAGTCTATTCTGTGTTTCCTTAAACCTTCCAGATGTTTGTCTTTAAGACAAGCATATGATCTTAATACATCTTATCTCCTCAATCCTTCCATAAAATGATGAGCAAATCACTGTCACTTGATGAATCTTATAAAATCAGTTTGTTTGTATTAAAACTGCTGAATCGTTTTCAGATCAGTGCAGACACAATGTCACAAACGGGACGGAATCGGCTGCAGAAGACACTAAACATCTTCATCTGCAAACCCTTCTCATCATATCTGGTCAGCTGATCTGTATTCTGGTCATAACAGTAACATGTGAGTTATATTTTTGTCATTTGTGTTTACATTCAGTAAATTGCATTTGGATGTAACTGAATACACTCCACTGTATTAATCAGTGCCTTGCTCAGTTGGTGAACTGACAAAGACGACTTAATGAAAATTGAAAAAGAAAAGAAAGACTAACGTTTCAAAAAATGTTACTGTAAAATACTATTTCCTCAAAGCTCCACCCATAAGCTTTTCATGATATCAAACATAAACAGTACAGACTTTCATAAAGTCTTGCTCCAACGTGTGTCAGTCGTAACACTTTCTGAGATCAAAAGCAGTTTAACAGCATATCATTTTTTGTTTTAATAAATTTCTAATAGTGAGATTCTGGATTTCTGTTTTCCATGATCGATGTGCCAAACTGATTCACAGTAAAACAAAAAATTTCAATGAAATTTAAATGAGTTTTAAACCATATTTTTATTTTTTGTGATCCCTTTGTATTTATTAAGGCACCTGATGTACATCAAAAGTTTATATAGGGGTCATATTTTGCATATTTTTTGTTTCACTGTATTAAAAATTACTTTTCCTGACAAAAATTAATTTCCTGTCTGTGCAGTTCTGTTAATAATCTGCTGCAAAGAGTCTCCAAAGAACCACCTGAAGACTCCAGACACCAGACAACAGCAGGAGCTCAGCAGAGATCAGGTTGGTCTAAACCCACATAGTTTTAATCTGTAGTTCTACGACTGAATCAATCAGAGTCATTTAGATTTCACTACAAAACACTCGTGAATTCTCTTCAGTTAAATTTTATAAATCATGGAAATATTGAACTGTGTATTTGATTTGAATTCTGAGCTGAATATTATATTTATATGTATATAAAATTTAATACGGTTAGTTTCAAACAACCTTCATTTTCACTCTGAGATACATGGACTCTCATCAACGCAGCTGAGCAAATAAAATTAATTTAAAACAAAAAATAAGAATCACATTTAATAGGAATTAACTAAATGAAAAGGCTTCAAAACAATTTGAATTCAAATCATTTAGAGGAACGAAAAACAAAGTCAAAATAATATTACCATGAAAAAACAAAAATAAATAAATAGATAATAGATTCTTTAAATAAAATTAAGGATAAATTCTTCTAAAAACATGTTTCTCTTTTCCAAATCTAAGAACTATCTGTATTCTTAAGATATCTTAAATATAATATTTTAGATATGATATTAAATTCTGATGTGATCGTGCAGAACTGATTAAAATTAAAATAATTTTCTCCATTTTCATTTCAATGTTGTACAGAAATGTTTTGAAGGATTAGTTTTCAGACTCTCATTTCTGCTGAAGGAGTTTTTATCTTAGGAATGCTTTTTAAATCTGGACTCATCAGGTATCGGTTGATCAAGATTTCAATGTTGGTATAAATATTGGGGGGAAAAACTACAATATCATTAAAAAATGGGAAAATAAATGATAAACATTATTAAACACTGAACTCTAAAGTATTTTTATCTCCGTTTCAGACGTTGTACACAGTGATGCTCCAGAACGGCTGCAGAAGCAACACCTTCACTGTGATGGAGTTTACTCAGCTGAGCCCCGCAGAGTAGAACTGACCACACAGTAGAACTGACCGCACACACTGTTCAGAAACAGACCCGACACCAACACGGTGCTCAGTTCTTGAGACAAACACTCTTCAGTTAAATTCACACTAGTGTCAAACCACACGGTGGAAGTGCTTTAAATTAGTTCATGGGTATTAACACAGTTCCCTTTAAGACCATCCTCTGTGTTTGTCTCAGCCAGTCATGGTAACAGAATGAAAATACGCAGGGCTGACTTTACAGTCACACACTTGTAAAATTGTGAATTTCTATTGTAGTTCACTTCCGGGTTTCCAGCTCAGGGCAGAAACTTGTTTACTCCGGATGGATCGAGATCATTTCCACTTAAGTAGTCAGTGATAAAACTAATGTTATAATTTAACCCTCTGTTGCTTTCATGTGTGACAGTGTAACTGTAAATAAAATGTTCTGTACAGTGTGATAAAAAATAAAAAGTGTAGACAAAGTTGTTTCAGATCAGGACATTAGTCGGGGACAGGTAGAGAAATGGGACTTTACTTTCCCATAAACATCAAAGGAATTTTCTCTAAAAGGATTCAACCATTTATCACCTTTCATTATGGGATCAGTTGTGTGTCCCCTCTACCATTCTGCAGGCTACTGACTCTATATTACACACACACACACACACACACACACACACACACACACACACACATACACACACATACACATAACAAAGGAACACAAACAATACATTATTATTATCTCCGGTCCAGAACAAGTCGGCTCAGGTCCAGCTTCTTTCCCTCCACAATCACTCTGCTGAACTCCACACTTCACTGATAACACTCCCACTCATACGGCACACAATGGACTACCAGCACTGCCCTTCTCACTTCACTCACCAATCAGAGCTGTTATTATTTATTATTATTGATTAGTTATTATTAATATATTATATTACTATATTATTACTGTCACAATACAGACAATTCATAAGTTATTATTCAATACAGTTTACATCGCTAGTATGCTCGTGTATATTCCTACATATCCACTGTTTGCATATTTGCACATTTATAACTGTATTTATCATAATTTGATACCGTATATACTGTGATTGCACACTTGCACAGTTTTTCTTGTTTGCACTTTTGCTACTATTTTGCACTTCTGGTAGATGCTAACTGCATTTCGTTGCTATGTACTTGTATCTATCTATCTATCTATCTATCTATCTATCTATCTATCTATCTATCTATCTATCTATCTATCTATCTAACATTATTAATAATAATAATTAGTAATCACATGATAATAATAATAATAATAATAATAATAATAATAAATAAAACTAATTAAAAGAAGAAAAAAAATAGAAATGCAGAGTAAATATATTCAGAAAGTGACAAAGATTACAAAGTCCAGCATCCTTCTGCTGCTAGGCCCTGTCCATTATCTGAGCCTGTATTCTGCTGCCCTCTGGTGGTCAGAGTTGACCTCCACACAGTTTGGGCCTTAAAATCCTGTATTTTCATAACAATATTAGTCCATATTGCATTTTTGTTCATTTGTTTAATGATGATCGACTCAATAACAGGTGCATTGTTTTAAAAACTGGTCACATTAACCAACGGTTGGTGTGGCACAACAGATAACACTACCAGTGAGCCGCCACAGCATGTGGGAGACTGGGGTTCGATTCCCAGTCTGGGCAACTATTCTGTGCTACACCAATAAGAGTCCTTGGACAAGACTCCTAGCACTACTCTGGACCTCCTCTGTAATGAGTTGTAAGTTGCTCTGGATACGAGTGTCAGCTAGATGCCATAAGATGTAAATCACACGGGGACACAAGAGGTTCTCATCTGTGTTCACACTGTGACCCAGTTTTTAAAACATGAAGATGTAGAGAAATCGGTCCTGATTAAAAGGACAATAACAAGGCTTGACATTCTTGACTTTCTTAACACCTTACTGGATTGTGTGAGAGTGTGGTTTGAGTTTTCATGTCTAAATCCCCCACTTCCTCTCATTCTTCTGAAGATGTCGTGTTCGTTTGACACTCTACAGCAGCAGTGCTTCCTCTGTGAGTCAGAACAACGTGAGGACCTGTCACCTCACACGTGTTGTTGGAGTGAATTTTCTAAGCTGAGTGTCAGAGTGAGTGTTTAGGGTCACTCATCTGCTGTGTGTTCTTCTGCTGATTCTGTGGTTACGTCTGCCGCTGTGGTGTGACAATCTCCCACTGCCCCCACCAAAGACCCTCTCACTGCCCCCACCAAAGACCCTCTCACTGCCCGCACCAAACCCAAAGGCCCTCCCTGCCCCCACAAGACCCTCTCACTGTCCCCAAAGGCCCTCTCCCACTGCCCCACCAAGGCCCTCCCTGCCCCACCAAAGACCCTCTCCTGCCCCCACCAAGGCCCTCTCCACTGCCCCACCAAGGCCTCTCCCTGCCCCACCAAAGAACCTCTCTGCCCACGAAGGCCCTCTCCCTGCCCCCACAGACCCTCCTGCCCCCACCAAAGCCTCCTGCCCCCACCAAGGCCCTCTCCCAATGCCCCACCAAGAACCTCTCCTGCCCACCCAGCGCGCCCTCTCCCCTGGCTCTGAGACGCCTCACCCCACCAAAGACCGCCTCCCACTGCACCCACCAAAGACCGCCTCCCACTGCACCCACCAAAGACCATGTTTTGATGTTTGGGTGATATTGGAAGAAAAGAGAAGATAAAGAAATAAAGATGAAAATGATGGAAAATGTACTTGAAATAAATCTAAAATTTTGGACGAGAGGAAACACGAGAAACCTGAGATCTTCCAAAAAAAAAATTAAGTGTCTCTACCCCACATCAACATTTCTCCATCATAAATAAGATTATTACATGACCTACAAAGTGAAACCTCATCCTATAGGAACATGTCCCCTATAGCGAGCAGTCCCCTCCAAAACCGCTGCTGCTTTAACTCTAAAATAAGTTCTAAAATAATGTAATGATGTAAGCTCAAGCACACATTACCATCACGTAGGTCACACACGTACCTGTCCACACCTGTGTGTTGTCCACAGCCACCCGGGGACAAAAGTGAAAAGAGACTGAAGTTCAGTCTGAGTGAGCTCTGCGTTTTAACTCACCTGGGCGAGTCCACCTCGGGTATTAGAGGGGACATTGGACTTGAGAAGTTCTAAAAATGAAGCGTGAACACTTACAGTCCTTGTTTGATAAAAAAATGGGTTTGTTTAAGGAGTGTTTTTTGTGAAAGGTACGTATTAATGACGAGTGTTGAATGTGACGGTGTATCAACAATTACTTTGTATTGTATTAAGTTCATCACCTGTGCTAATACTGGTAGAACCCAGGGGGAGGGGCTACCTGTATATAAACCTGCTCTGAGGTAGAGTGAGGGGGGTGAGTGGAGACATTGTGATGGTGGAAATCTGTTGACCTTGTCATCGGTCAGTGACACTGAAGTTAGTGGAGACTTTTTGCTTCATTATTATTTTCTTTTCTTTATTTTTAATGCGCAGTTTCGGTGAGAGACGGCTTCTTCCCAAGTGCAGGGACCAATAGACTTAAAAACTCTTTTGTCCCGCACGCCATCAGACTGTACAACTCCTCTCTGGGGGGGAGGAGGGGGAACAGGAGGATGGAGGATGGGAATGAGTAGGAACGACCAGTAACTCACTCACAACCCACAACAACACACCTGGACTTGGTGCAATAAACAAAGTGCAATAATAACAATGCAATGCACAGTTTCAAGTGCAATAACAATAATAAGGTTCTATTGTTGCAATAACAATACCCTGTTCTACTGGACTCCATTTCTCTTTTTCTCAGGCACTATTTATACAGTATATATTGTATATTGTAATATAGTCTATATTATATATTCTTTATATTTATATAGTGTTTCTTTACTAAATGATCTGGTTCTACCTTTATATACTGTACTTATGTTGTGGCTGGAACCTTAATTTCCCCGAGGGAACCCTCCCAAGAGATCAATAAAGTTCTATCCTATCCTAGTTGTATTTATGTAAACAGTCGTTTTGCTTAATAAACCGCTGGCCTACCAAAACTTTCCTTCTGCCTGCTCCATTTGTCGGGGACTCTGACGACTCGCCCAACTCTACCCACGAAGTGGGCTTCGACCCCTACGGTTCCTCCTTACACCTCCTAACCCCTACTTCCTCACAGGGCCATGTTTGCATATTTCTTTCAACATATGTTACACCAGGTTCGTTTGACAGGTGGGCGGAGGACAATCAGTCATCGACGGTGACGTAGATGCCGTGCTTGTGGTAACCACTGTGAAAGCTGTTCTACAATCAGACTGAATTACTCGTCTTTCCTTTACTGTTTGTTATACGTGCACTGGCATGTTCGTCTTCTGTGCTGCGCTGGTTGTGTGTCTTCTAACGTAAACAGGCCTGGGTGCTTCAGTGAGAGCTGACAAGCTCTCCATTCTAACATCAGAGCCTGGATTATAACTAAGACTAATGTTAACACCATGCACAACGTTCAGTATCATATCCCCTCATTTTGCTTTAAATGCTGCCAAAGTTTACAAAAGTCCATTTGATCTCAGTGGTGGGTTACCGCAAAGATGACACTGCAGTTACGTTGATAATAATACCATCAGAAAAGGGAAGGAAGTAATTCTTCATGATCAAAACTCCAGATGGCTTAGAAACGCTGCGTGAAGAACAGAACAGGACTAATGTTTAAACATGACTTAAACCATATGAACTGTTACTGCATTAAGTATATTAATAATAATTAAACGAATGCATGTCTGGGGGCAGTAATATTCCTCAACTCGCGCTGATCTGTTGACTTTTGGATTCGAGATTCCTGATAATATACATTTTATTAAAATACCTGATATAAATGATAAACAGCAGTATGGTGGTGTAGAACAACAATGATCTGGTCCAGAATAAGCACGATAACTGGGCACAGACTGGTTTCAGTCACATGATCGGTCCACTGTTCTCACCATATTTGGAACCGGCTTTGCAGTAGGGCTGGACCGATCGATCTGAATATCGATATTATCAATACCAATGTTAGAACTGGTATCGGATTACTTCTTTCTAGGCCTTATATATTTACACATGCTCCAGTCACGGGCGTAGTTTTAGCATGGACTGAAGTGACGCGTCCCCACCAACAACCAGCGATAATTTAAATGTCCCCCACAATAATTAGACCTGTTCATAGAATTGACCAATATCCAGTGAACTGTCCCCACCAATTAAATTCTTGACTCATGTCTCCACATGTTAAGAGCAATGTTACGAATTCTACATCCTTTTATTTATGAAGTAGGAGACAGCAGTAATTACAGGATACTAAGAGATTCAATAATAATAATAATAATAATAATAATAATAATAATAATAATAATGTTAATGACTAATTTTTTCATTACAAAATAGTAAAAACAAAAAAAGTCAACCATTTAATGGTTATGAAAATATATTTAGATGTTGATGATAAATCACGACACTTTGTTCATCGATAAATAGTGCATAATCTAAAAATGTATTGATAAAAAGTATTGGTATTGGTATCAGTATTGGTGATACTAGCCCTGTGTTTACTTGGTATCGGATCAGTACCAAATGGCACTACTTTGCAGCTCCACACATGCATAACAGGTGAAATAAACATTATAAATTCTCTAAATGGACTGGAAAATGACATCATTACTGGTCAGGAACGAGTAGTGATTACATGATTTCTTAGATCATATACCACTGCTGTGGCAGGTGTCTGTGGCTGTATTCTACTGCAGGGGTTCTTCACCTATTGCATGTCATGGCCCACCTGCATCACATGGCGATACCAGCTTCATCAGACTCTCAGGTGACGGTATCTGGGGGGCTCTGGAATTGCCCGTCAGTGGTACAGAAAGCTGATTTCATCTCAGCCCTGGCATCGGCACAGTCTCTAGACTTCTTGGCCCTGACAGAGACGTGGATCACCTCTGAGAACACTGCAACCCCAGCTGCCCTGTCCTCCGCCTTTACTTTCTCTCTCTCTCCATGAAGGGTCGGTAGAGGTGGAGGCACAGGCTTGCTTGCCTCTCGGGGGTGGCGATCAACTCCTCTCCTCTGTCGACCTCCTGGTCCATTAGGCAACTTCATTGATGAATTGGACGCTCTCCTGAGTAGTCTCTCACTCATTCTCATTGGTGATTTCAACCTTCCACCTGAGAAACTGTAGTCATCATGTCTCATCCAACTTCTGTCTTCTTTTGACCTCACCTTTCACCAGTCTGGTCCAACGCACAGGGCAGGCAACACATTGGATCTAATCTTTAGCAGACCTGTCCCTGCCTTGGATCTGACAGTTACTCCCGTTGACGGTTCTGACCATCTCTTCATGTCCTTCTCAATCTCCCTCCCTTCTTCTCCACATGCTGTCTCCTAATCTTCTTCCACCACTCATTTTAACCTTCACACACTCTCTCTATCTTCTCTTACCTCCACTATTCTAACAACCCTTCCACATTTTGATTCCTTCTCCTCACTTCCACTGGAAACTGGTGAGTCCTTCGAGCTTCAAGTACCGCACGGCTTGACCCACCACCCAACTCTTCCCAGAAAGTTTCACCCACCGGCCCGATTGTTCTGAGTGGACACAAACACTAGTTCTCCATAGAGGTCCTCTATTTCAGAGATCATTCAAAGTTTCTTCTGAAATCAAGGGTATTTAAAAAGAGTTTAACCCACTTTTAGTGGAGCATCTCTCTCTACTGTCCCGCAAAGACTTTCTACTACGTTTTGGAGCATTGCTGTGAGCATCTGATTGCATTCATTGATGAGCTGTAGTGAGAGCCAGTAGGATGCACCACCCTTCCTCATCCCCAAAATTCACAGTTCCACTGGTCCACAGCTGGGCTTTATATCGCTCTAGTCCACACCTGGTATCAGACATGGAGGCACTAGGTTCCTGTTTGTTCTATTCTATTGTCAGGTCTTCTCTACAGGGACTAGACAGGCTGTGTGAGCATTTGCACACCTGTGTCCAAAAAACATATATATATACATGAGATAATGTCTGCAGCGTGTGGTTGAACAGTGTGGTCAGAAAGTCCACCCACTTCCTCCTATTCTTCTGAAGATCTGCAGCAGCGCTTCCTCACTAAGTCGGGGAAGCAGTGAGAGAGTTCAGAAACAACATGAGGACTCTTCATCTTCACCTCTGTGAGTCTGGTCTCCTACATACCTGTTTCTGAGTGTGTGAAGCTGAATGTCAGACTCAGTGTTTAGGGTCACTCATCTGCTGTGTTCTGCTGCTGGTTCTCTTAGGTCTGCTGCTGTGGTGTGGAGCTGCAGATGGTTTCACTGATCTGAAGGTAGAACCGGGACAGAACATGACTTTAGGCTGTGAGATTGGTGGAAAAAATGTTTTCTGGTTCCTGATGAAGTCATCACATCCTACGGTGTTCATATTACGCTCTTTCTCAAGCGAAGCTACGAGTGCACAGTACGGTGATCCAGCCTTCAGTAAAACATTCTCATTGCAGTTAAACGGGACTTTATTTATTCAAAATATCACTGAGAGTGAATTAGGAATTTATTACTGCATCCAGAACGACTCATTCCGTAAAAGTAGTGACGGCCTCAGACTTTACATCGAGCAGCCTGCAGGTAAGAACAGACTTTTCTGTATTAAAGTATTAATTACAGTTATATTTAAAATTCATTAGCAAATGTGATGAATTGACCTGCTGTAAAGTAGCTTCTGGTTTAAAGGTCTGAAAGCTGATCAGAAGATATTTAATCAGTATTTTCTTTTTCCAAAAGTCTATTCTGTGTTTCCTTAAACCTTCCTGTTTGTCTTTAAGACAAGCATATGATCTTAATACATCTTATCTCCTCAATCCTTCCATAAAATGATGAGCAAATCACTGGCACTTGATGAATCTTATAAAATCAGTTTGTTTGTATTAAAACTGCTGAATCGTTTTCAGATCAGTGCAGACACAATGTCACAAACGGGACGGAATCGGCTGCAGAAGACACTAAACATCCTCAGCTGCAAACCCTTCTCATCGTATCTGGCCTGCTGAACTTTGTCCTGGTCATCGCACTAACAGGCAAGTTGCGTTTACCGTGAAGAGCAGAGAAAACACAGACGAGAAATGTGTGACTCATTGTTACTTGGCCACTTTATAACTTAATGTTACAGTTTTCACATCAAAAATTAAGAAGAACGTTTAAAACCAATCAGAAAGGGACTCACAGCAGCAGTTTATGTGACCTGGGAAAAGAATTCATAAGGCTGAAATTAATAACCCAGTACACTCGTCACTGAGCCCCTACAGTTCCCAAAGAACATCTGAAAACGTTAGGACGCCTCATGGAAACCTTTGTTTTTTTTTATTTAACGAATGTAAACTTCTGGACACTTGCTCTTCATTTTAACTACCCTGAGATGGAGGGAGTGTAAATAAGCACCAAACAACCGAAGAAATGTCTTTTAAAATCAGTTTCAAAATGTAATTAAATGCAATTTGGCTGAAATAATGTCCATCTTTCAGCTCGTTGACGTTTCCGCGTCTTTGTACAGACGTTCTTACGTTCTCCTCAAGCTCCCTCTGATACAATAAAGATCTCATAGCGGTTTCTGTGATGGTGAGATTTTCAGACCCTGCTGCAGCAAAGCAGCTCAACACCATCACACTTCCACCAACATGCTTCACAGCTGGTATGTGGTTCTGGTGCTCAAATGCTGTGTTTGGATTGTCTTCTGTCCAAAGCACATTGTTTCAGGAGTCCTGCTCTTCGTCTAAGTGTTGTGTAGACAAATCTTTTTTTTTTCCTTTTTCACAGCAAGGGTTTCCTCCTTGCACACTTCCTTTGCACACTCTTTCTCGAAGTGTAGCTTCTGCACTTAAATATCAACTGGCATTAACTATAGGTCCTGTGGTGACATTTTAGGATTGTTGGAGACTTCTTTCGTCTCGTCTTGGGCTGAACTTGCTCAGGTGGCCTGACCTGCCCATGTTGGCAGGGGTTAAAGTCATTTTCTGGACAGTGGGACGGCTGAACTCTAACGGTTTTAAGATCTTTTTATATCCCTTTTTATATCTACAGGCTTCTCTCTGAGAGCTATTTGAATCTCTCTCACTTTAACAATCAAGATCAAACCAAACGAATGTCTGAGTTTTAAATAAGACAGTCCACAGTCCTCTCTACATTTGCGGCGTTTAGCAGACGCCCTTATCCAGAGCGACTTACAAAAGTGCTTTGCTGTTTACTTAGAACATCCTTAGCTAGTAGACGAGGCTGGATTCTAGAGATTCCACACGTTTAGGCCGTGTTGAAACAAAAGTCTTGGAGTTAAATCCTCCTGAAACAGATGAGTCTTCAGTCTGCGTTTGAAGACAGTGAGGGACTCAGCTGTTCGGACTCCCAGGGGAAGTTCGTTCCACCATTTTGGTGCCAGAACAATGGTCTAATCCTTTGCAGTTCCAATTTTAGACAAAGACATTTCATCAAATGAAGGTCAAATGTCCTGATTGTTTCACGTATGAAGATCCAGTCTCACCTTCATTCTGAGCATTTTCAGATTCTGATGCGATTCAAATAGATCTTATAAATATCAGACACACCATTTAGATTTCTCAACATTTCAGGTGTGACCGTTTGGAACTGTAAAAGGACTCCAAAGCCCCAAGCAGAACCCCAAAGTCCAGACTCGACGGCAGCGCCACGTCCACAGAATCGACGGCAGCATCAAGACCTTAATGGTGCACAGGTACAAATCTAGTGTTGACCAGTTAACTTGTTTATTTTCTATAGGAACGTACATTGTCTGCTGATGCTGACATGGAAAGTCCCTTATGGGCTGACCAAGAATCAAGGCAGCTATGCTTGCGGTTATACCACCAGCTATGTCGTATTTAAAAATCGAAGGTATGGGTTGAAGGGCACACAGAAGCCACAGCTAATCACTTCATGGTTGTAACTCACAGTTCAGCAGAAGGACAAAGCAAAGGAACCCTCAAACCCAAAAGGCTGCATTTCTTTGTATGTATTTCTATCGGCCATAACATTATGAGGACCTCCTTGCACTCCTTGCCACACAGGAGCACTTTGCAGTTCATCTGTTTCCCTGCATCCTTCATTCTCCTCCTTTCACCCTGATCTTCAGTGCTCAGGACCCCACAGGACCACCAAGGAGCAGCTGTCATGTGGGTGGTGGGTCATTCTCAGCACTGCAGTCACACTGACACGGTGGTGGTGGTGTTAGTGTGTGTAGCACTATCCAGCACTCCAGCAGCACTGCTGTGTCTAAGCCACGTGTACCAGTGCAACACACACTAACACACCACCATAATTCCCGCATTAGCGTAGTGCCAAGAATGACCCACCACCCACACGATACCTGCTCAAACTGAAGATCAGGGTTAAAGGAGGATCATAAAGTATGAAACTGATGGACTGAGTGCTCCTGTCTGGTAAAGTGGACAGCTGATAAAATGGACAGTGGGCATCAAAACAAAGAGGGGGTCATAATGTTATGGTTGATTGGTGTATGTAGGAACTGGCACATCAAAATTAGCTTAACAGAGTCGAACCTGGAATAAATCAACCGACAAAAACAAAACTGGGTTTTGAAATATGAATGATTCAGGTTTCACACTCAACCTCGCAGCTCCAGACCAGCTTATGCTGGTAGTTTAGATGGTTTAAGCTGCTCTTTGATGATCAAGGTGGTTGCTCCTTTAATCATGACACTCCTCTGTATGGCATCATCTCAAACCAAACCATTTCCACACATTGTTAACAATATATATCCAACCTCGTAATGAAATACAATGTATTTGAGATGTTTAAAAATATAAACATATATTCTTCTAAATGTAGTAGCCACATCCTGGTAGTTAGAGAACCAGCCCTGTGACTGGAAGGTTGCTGGTTCGAATCCCTGTACTGGCAAGGTATGAGTGAAGTGCCCTTGAGCAAGACACTCAACTACCCAGCTGCCCACCGCTCTGGGCATGTGTGCTCACTACGCCCTAGTGTGTGAATTCGGTAGTGTGTCACGTATATAAAGTTGTTGAGCGATTATTGTTATTATTTATTGTATCATATTTTATCGTTGTTGTTTTCAGCCTGACGAGATTGAGCTACCGTCAACCATCGGTGGGATGCAGAATGAACTGAACAGCACATATGTCCTATTACAGCATCCGAAACCGAAGAGGAACCTGAAGACCTGAATTCATTCCTCGGTCTGACATGTAGTCTACACACATGCTGGTGAGACACTGAACTGCACTGGTTAATAGCTGTAGATTGAAGTGAGCCTGGTGAAGCTACAATCAAGCTGTACCTAAACAACGTTTTCCGGGTCTTGACACTTCCTTTGACACTTTTCATTTCTTTCGAAACCCACATGATCTTTGCCTCAGAGAGACCAGAGGAACTGTGAGAAGAAGTCAGCAGGGCTGGCAGGGATTTTTATTTTCAGGTCTTCGTTGTGGGTGTCCTTTCACATCGTTACCATATGTTCAGTCACAAACACTCATAGGCTGCACAGATACAGCCGCACTGTTTATTTAAAGCTGGGCTTTTCTAAATACAGACACACTTAAAGGGCAAAAGACATTCCGTCAGTGCATCAGGATGTTCAGGAACATTATTGGATCATCACCACTCCACCTCGTTCACAGCACTGGAGGGAGCACCATCATTCCAGAGAACCCAGTTCCACCAAACCACAGCTCATTGCTAGGGGACTTTATACCCTTCGAACCCACCCCTGACAGTAAACATGGTCCTATTCTATTGGCACTGCTTCTCTAAAGGGACTATACAAGCTGTGTGTGCATTTGGATATCTGTGACAGACGGGCCCATCTTACCCTGAGCCCAACACATTCATTAGAAGGGGTGCCCACAAACATTTGGACATCATAGGGGAGGACAAGCACTGTGTTGTATTAGTGTCTGGACTGTCTTCATGGTACACTTCTCATGGGTAGCTGAAGGACTTCATTTTCCCACGACCTTCACGTGAAAGATCATATGGTTTAACCTCAAGCTGAAGCCTACCGAGTGACCACGCGAGGTGTAGGCTTCCTCAATGCTCTGCAGTACGAGCGTCTGGGTGGTGATGGTGAAGACGTCAAATGTGCTGAATGCTTAGAAAGACATTGCTTTGGTTTGGCGACCAGACTGATTCTCTTTCCAGATAAGTGGAAGTTGTGCAATGGTGCTCTGTCTGGGTAACCGTCAGGGTGACTGGTCACACCATCAGTAAATTATTGTTTCCTTTTTCTGAATAAAAAGAGAACATGCCACCAACTTTCAGCTGATCTCAGCGAGAAGATCACGGTATGTGTGTAACAAAGGTCAAGATGAGGTGCGTAAACACCTGAACTTCATACATTAATAAAGCCTCGAGACACTTTCACTGACTGCCAAACAGCCTGTTTTCTTCAGTCTGGATTAGACCTTTATTTGTTCAGGACACGTACGATAATTACAGCCGAACTCCGGAGCATCAAATAGTGTAATTAACTTCGATTTATAGATATTCTTTTCAGCACGTCGGCCTTACGCATTTGTAGAGACCTGCGCCGTGGTCATTGTACTGCACGTCCAGTGTATCAGGAACTAAAGGAACTATCAAATCATCACAATAAATAAAACTGGGTTTCAAACTGTGGACCAGTAAGAAGCAGGACAAATACATCAACACGGCCAAAATCACAAGTGTAGCAGGACAAATTAGCCTGTACAGTCTCCACTCAGACAGAAATACAATGATGGCGATAGTATTTACATCCAATATTGGGTTTTTCTTCACCCACTAAAGCGAAAAAGGTTAAAAATGAATGAAAGCTGGTGAGGACCAATCAGCATGAGCCTATTCATTCATTTTCACCAGTGCTAACTGGGGGAGGTGTCAAATATTTAAACTGGAATCAACTGCTCACTAAATTCCACCAAACAGCTCATCAATAAATATACTTCAAATATTCATTTAACATTTACAGTTCAATGCGACGGACAGACTGTCTTTTGTACAACACGTTTCAGAGGTGCACACACTTACTGAGGGTTCCACTGGACTTGTATAGATCAGAGGAACCCAACCCTGGTCGTGGAGAACCCCCTGCTCTACCTCATCCAGCTCATTAGATCATTAATAAGCCTTTCTTGAGCTGAAGACAGAGTGAAGAGCAGGAAACCCCAAACATGCAGGGCAGAGCGTCCTCCAGAACCAAAGTTGGGCTCTACTGGTATAGACACACACACACACACACACACACACAATCGTTTTGGGATGGAATGCAAGTGTGATTAGTCCATTCTGATCTTCTGGTTGGTCATCCTGTAGATGATGCTGTCGTAGCCCGGATCCATGTTCCACAGATTGTATGCGATGGCGATGACGGCCAAGGCCAGCACGATCATGAGCCACAGCACGATGTTGAAGATCACAGCGTACTCATAGTTGTACTTGTAGGCCAGGTTGTAGGGGCTTCCAGGGTTGCTCTGAAACAGTGAAGAGCCCACATAGGTTAGAACACAACAACCTGCAGATCATTTGCTTTTGCTGTACAATAGAAAATAGGTCAGTGGAACCTGCTGTGAAGAAAAGGGATAAGACTGGACCACAGACCCCCTCACTCGTACTGAACTTCCGCACACGTGCAGAGGAATGGAATGTATTACAAAGGTCTGTGTGTGTTGCTCTGAGTGCAGAGGATCAAAGCCTGGAAACAGGTTTTTGTTCTGCTGTAAGATCTGGGTTTGTTTTATGGGGTGTTTGGGTTTTTGTAAGACGTTCAAAAAGAAACCTGTAAACAAACGCAACTGTCCGGTTGTCTGACCGGTGAAGGCATGCTGAGTTCTTCTCTGCGTAACATGTTTTAACAGAGATTTGATCTTCACTTGAACTTTTAAACACCATTTGTAGAAACAATCAAAGACATCTGTACTGTGAGGAAATCAGCTGGATCTTATTTAAACCTCAGACATTAGTTTGGTTTGCTCTCGTTTGCTCAAGTGAGTGGAATCACCATGGCCAGATCCAAAGAGCTCTCTGAACGTTCTTCAGAAAGAAGGCTGCAGACGACTTTCAGAAGGCATTTAAAACATTTAAAACAACTGCCATCGTGGGCCGATCAGGCTGTCCGAGCAAGTTCGGCCAGAAAGCGGACTGCAGGATGTGTAAAACCAAACAAGCTTCGTTTTGAAAGCTGTGCGAGGAGGAAATCCCTTCTGCCAAAAAGAAAAATATCAGGGAAAGACTAAAGTTCATCCGATAACACCGAGACAGAGAGCGGGACTTCTGGAAAATGCGTTTTGGAAGTTCAATACTTTGTGAACAGTGAAACGGACGTGTTTGACACAAACCAAACACAGCATTTGAGCACAAGAACCTCATAGCAGCTGTGAAGTATGGTGGTGGAAGTGTGATGGTTTGGGATTGTGGAGTTCTGGAGATCTCTCCATCATGGAAACCACTATATGAGAGCTTTATTGTATCAGAGGGGGTTTGAGGAGAACGTAAGAGCGTCTGTACAAACACTGACGCTGAAACATCACAGAGCTGAAAGAATTCTGCCTGAAGGAGTGGGAACGTCGTTCTTCCAGTCCATGTCAGAGATGGTAGAACGTTATAAGTCAGCCAAAAGAGGAAATACCAGCTATGAGGACAAAGGGTGTCCTAACCTTTTCATATGTTTCAAATACCTTTACGAGACATTTCTTTGGTGTTGTGTTGAGTTATATCACCTAGAATCTCTCAATGTCATGTCACAAAACCCATGACTGCGCATGTGGGAATACTTACAATCTGCTTGCTCTCCAGAATTGAGCGGGATTTCCTGGTGAGGGGAACCTCAAAGGTCTTCACAGTCACCACCTCCACCACTGCATTGTTGCTGTAGACACTGTAGACGTCATCAGCGAACTGCAACACAGGAGGCAGGAGAACATGCTGACTGTAAAGGATTTACCTTCCTTGTCAGGAAGAGAGCATGAAATGACACAGAAATGTCTTAGATATCTAGAACACCCCAATTTCTTAGATCTTTAGCTCTTTACATGCCCACTTTAATGTTCAGATACCTACAGAAATAAGATCAAGATCTGATTGTGCGTGTAAACGTGTTCCGTGCTCTTAACGGCTGATGCCTTTTAAACGTGCATTTCCACACCAACGTCCCAGACTAAGAGCAGAGTCCCAGTATAATTTCCCACTTCTCCACTGTGGATCCACCGATTCGAGATCAACACCTCTTGAGCGTTTACCTTCTGCAGTACAGATGCCAGGATCTTGGTAGCATCCTGGAACTGCGGGGAATCTGTGCCGTAGCGACGGGCAATTTCCTCCAAGCCGGCAAGCTCCAGAGAGAACAGATCAGGAGCCTGGTCCTTGGCCAAGTGTTTATGCCTCAGCAGCTGGAGACATTTCATAAACAAGAAGACACATCACGAGATAACATCACGTACAAACAGAGGTCAGGAAACTGAAGCCTACTTCACATCTGCACAGAAAACCACCAACCTGGGGCTGCTATTCACTGAGCTGCCAGTTTATTAGAACCAGCCACATTTATTTCTACAGGCATGGGTTCTATTAGAAATATCTGCCTCAGAGACAGAAGGGGGACAAAATGGAACGACAGCAGACTGGGCTACAGTCTGTAATTATCTATCTGCACCTTCACTATATGTCCAAAAATTGTGGACAACCCTTATAATGAATGCATACTTTATGTTGCACCCATTACTGACACAGATGTGCAAATGCACATCTTGTCCCAGTAGAGAAGTACTGCCAATAGAATAGGAACCTCTGTAGCAGATAAACATTAACCTACTGACACCAACCTTAATGTCACGCATGGTGGAGATAGTGTGCATGTTGCTCAAGTGCAAATGTCTCATACAGCAAAACTACAACAAGCCCCACCTCTGAAAGTGTCCCAGTATGGCTGATTCAGTGCAATTCTGCAAACCGTAGTGGGCCAGAAGTTCCCTACAGTCACATGATGGTCTGATGTCCAGTGTTAGTAAGTGCTTTGTTGCATATTTAATTGACATTTGTCTGTGATTACGTTTAGCACGAGGATCAGGAACTATTTTATTGTGATAAATAAGAGAATAGAGGACAATATTTGAGTGTTTACAGGTCTGTAGACCACGTCAGTGCTGGGCTGGTCCTGCAGAAGAATGCAGTGATGTGCTAAGAAGCAACAGCAGAAAATGAAGGGGGCTTACCAGAGCTGAGATGTCATGCAACACTTGAACCTCAGATAGGAACAGCAGATCAGCCTGAATAAGAGATCAGACACACACACACACACACACACACACAGGTTATTTTATTCAACCTTTATAAGTTTATAAGGAGATTATATCTCCTTTTGTCCCACAGGATACATTTCTTTTAAAGAAACGTTATTTTTGATAAACAGTTTATGACCGTGTTCATCCCTCAGTCTGACTGACCACCCCGTTACACAAGGGCTGGGCAATTTAAACGATATTTAAATCATGACATCGTTTACATCGAGTTTTACATTTGTCAAATTACAACTGAAGAGACCTAGAATAAATAAAAGGACTGAAAGAGAGACGATAAAGCTGCAATCCTCTGACAGCAGGCTCTGCCTTTGCTGCTGATCTGATTGGGTTTGCAGAACCGCCCTGAAACTGGAGAACAGCTGACTGTTAAACAAAGTCCTGAAGAAGTCGGTGCTGCAAAATCATCAATTACGAAAATTGCTGGAGGAAAATTGGACAAACTGCCACAGTTTTGAAGGAAAAGCCCAAAATAACTGTCAACAAAATGACCAACATCTTCCCAGCTGACAGCAGGATTATAAAGTCCTGCAGCACAAAGTGAAAACCTCTCATCAGCATGGAGACAGAAAACACACACACACACACACACACACACACACACACACACACACACACACACACACACACACACACACACACACACACAGCAATATGACCACAAGACATTTCGTGCACATTATGCAGCCAAACGGTAGCAGATAAATATTCAACATCGCTGAATCCCACCGTTAAGGCCCATTTGGTATTTATAAGAAAACTGTAGATCACTGGGAAGTGACCTCTGGGCTCACTGGGAGAACTGGAAAACGGAGCTCCTGTTTTGAACTGGGAGATTGACCAGTCCAGTTCGTATTTTTTAACACAAAATGTAAACTGGAAAATGAGGGTGGAGGATTTAGGATTGTGTGCAGTTAGAGCATCATTAACATGCATCTGAGACCTTTGCCAATATATATATATATAATACCTGAGGATCCATTTGAAGTTCAGGGTGTGTGTGTGTGTGTGTGTGTGTGTGTGTGTGTGTGTGTGTGTGTGTGTGTGTGTGTGTGTGTGCGCGTGTGTTACCTCGCTGTTCCGGCTGAGCGAATGCAGGGGAAGAGAGTGAAGCACTGATCCTTCCTGTGACAGACGAGCTCTGATCTGCTGCAGGGTGACGGGCAGGTCCTCAAACACCGTGTTCGCCATGCCCATCATGTACAGCCTCTACACACACACACACACACACACACACACACACACACACACACACACAGTGTTACAATCATTGAATATTCAGCAAACTGACAACAAATCTATAATCAATGAGATGAAACACTAACGGTGCTTGTGTTCTACATATACAGTCACATGACACTCAGGTGGTGATTTAACTAAACACATAAATCTGAAGAAACATCTTGTGAACGTTGTTGGTAAAATGTAATTAGAAATGAAAGTTAAGACCCATTTTTATTACGACATAAAATAGGATCAGGTGCAGCACATTATTGGACCATCGTCATGGAGGCCTTCGGAGGAGGTCGTCTTATTTACACTTCGGACATCAGTTTGGTTTGCTCTTGATTGTGGATGTGAGTGGGATCTCCAGGCCAGATCCAAAGAGCTCTCAGAGTATAAAATTAGAGCAAATTAAGACATGAAATGAGAAAATATGACCCAAAATGACCCCAAAATTTAGGGGTCGCTACAGCGGATCATCTGCCTCCATCTTGCTTTATGCCCTGCCTCCTCTACTGTTACACCAACCATCTCCATGTCCATCTTCACTACATCCATAAACCTTCTCTGAGGTCTTCCAGCTCCATCTCCAACATTCTCCAATAAATAATTGCAACTAAACATTCATGGAAAACATCGTTCAGTCCTGCACTAATTTTATCTCCATCTTCCATAAAAAACATCTCCAGCTCCGTTAAGCTGCTGGGTTTTCTCCCATGAACTGCTTGCTTCAGGTTCTTCCACAACATTTCTGTTGGATGATGGTCATGGTCCTTGACTGGGCCATTCCAAAACATTGACTTTGCCCTCCTTCTACCACTCTTTGGCTGAACGACTTGTGTGATCACGGTTACTGCCTTGATGCATCACCCATATTCACACTCCTTTAGAATATGCGGATTTATAATGTAGCGAGAAGCTGAGAGCAGGACGTGTGTAGGCTGGAGTTTCAGAAATTAGTGTACCGTATCTTCTCATCAATCTCTGAAGGAGCGCAGACACCTGGGGGTGCAGATGTGGGTTTCTGTGGTAGCAAGAGCTAACAGCTTTTAAAGCTCATCACAAATCTGCTACACCTACAGCGTCAGATTTTTTGCTTCTTTGGTCCCCTCAAAGGGGGGCTCCTGATGCCTTCTTTGGCGTCTTACATCTTCAGAATCTCACATGAGGCCTTAAAGCTCCCTTCTTAAAGTCCACTCCTTTCACATGAGGGTAGGACATTGTCAAGTTTCAGAAACTAAATCAGTTCACAAGGTTAAAGGTTTAAATTCAGTACTTTGACGTCAGAGCAGGTTTACAGCCACACCATCGTTCGTCTGTATCTGTCAGATGTTTCACAGCTCTGTGGAAAGATGGTGTGGGCCTCGGCACCTCCACGGGGAGTTTTTTTACTGGGTGAGTTGTTTACCTCCTCGCTGGGGGCGAGCTGCAGTACCACAGGGGTGCTCTCAGCGAACAGGGTGTGGATGGTGTTCGCCACGCTGTCCAGAGTAAAGGGCACGGGCTGCGAAAAACAGACGCACAGGAAATCAGACAGCAATCCTCGTGGCTTTAGGGGAAGTAAGTGTGAAGATGGAAAATCCAGTGTGTCAGTCTAAAGTGACTCAGTGACAAGCTCTCGCAACATGAACAGGTTCTGAATAGTGGAGGTTCTGCTGGACTCCTGGAAACTACGTATCGTTCTGATTAAATCTGGTTAAAACTGTGCTTTTACAGCGTTTTTTTTACAGTTGGAACGATGTATATATAAAATTTAGGCGTCAGCCATTGCTGACACGCATCTTGGTGGCCATCGTGGAAAATTGTCACTAATGGTGAGAACCTCAGCTTCAAGAAATGAACAGAGGACATGTGGACCTCATTTTCACTGCTAGAACCCAAGCATGCAAGCACCCAAGATGCCTTGCTGTACACCGTCAGAGCTTGTTTTATTATTTACACCGAAATATGAAATATTGTGTTTCTATGAACGCTTCACGATGAACGGTCCAGCAGCGTTGGATCGAAATGACTTGGACTTCGTTGCAATTTGATGGAAACTTGACCGAAACAGAACTCAGCTTACGTTCTCCAGAGGGTAGGACGACATGTTTGACGGTAGATCCAGACTGTCGACTCCACGCACTGCGATTAGAACATTTGCCCGTGGACGCTGAAACAGGGAACCTGCTGCTAGGCCCGGCCAGTCCAGATCCTACACACACACACACACACACAATTCAATTACAATCAACAAAACCCTCATTATACACTAGACCAGTGTTCCTCAGGCACCACTACCCTGCAGATTTCAGAACGTTTCCTGCTCCCAGCAGAACATTCAGCAGGGAATAGTCCAAAATATGCAGGGCAGGGGTGCCTCCAGGACCAGTGTTGAGAAACAATGCACTAGACCACTGCACTGATCATCAATCATTAAAGCTAGAGCTGCTTTACCTCCTGCACGGAGAAGCCCATGGTCAGTGCAACCAGATCAGGAACCTTCTCCCCAGCCAGAGGCCACTGGCCCTCCCTGAATGTCACATACTGGGGGCTGCGCAGCACCGTCAACTGGTCTCCAAACACTCCTACAGATGATGGACACACACACACAGACAAGCAGAAGATTAGAAACACCAAGTTTTAGGTCCCTGGACGTCCCAATATAGATTCTTCATTACAAGGACAATATAACGTCTTTCTTCAAATCGCCTCACGGTTATGTTCCAACGTCTCGGGTATAACCTTCCCTGTGTATACTACTCCAGTAGTCCAGGACCTTGAATAATAAGACAACCAACATACTGTCCAGCTACCGACAAGACCTTTTATGTCATCAGCTGACCCAAACCTTTCCTAAAAGTTCCCAATTTAGGCCATGTGGGAGTAATGCCTACTTCCCTTCTTTGCCTTCTAAACGAAATCATCAAGACACCAAAGTGGCCGATATCTGGACCGGTCCAGAACCTGACATTTCAGTCACAATAGGAACAGTAGGTTTATCAGCACAAACCGCGATGACAGTGTGGGCACGTCTAGACTAGTCGCACATGAGAAAAGCAACGTATGTAAAAGCACTATTGGGCCTTTACCAAAGAACTCTTGGCTCTTGAACTGGTTTCGTTCGAGCTCAAAAGAACCATGGTGTTTTTTAGTGAACCAGCCCAAGGTTTGCTAAAAAACAAGGATACGTCACCAACAGAGGGCGCTTCACAACGTCAGTAAACAGAAGTGAGAAGATGGTAGCACGTATAGACGACTTGTGAGTACTTGTTCTGTTACAGATGTTTGTTTTTCTCCAAAAATCAAACATGGATCAACGTTTGGAGATAAGACTACACCGTACAAGACGAATGGTACGTCATTGCGAACAAACTTTTCAGGTTTTGGAACCCACATTTGTTGTTGGAAATGTGCCGAACGGAACCTGTTCCACGTTGTTGGAAAAGGGCCCAAGCGCTTGCAGGTCGTCTAGTCGTGCTACCATCTTCTCACTTCCATTTACTGACCCTGTGCATCCCCTCTGTTGATGACGTATTCTGTGGCGTATCCTCGGTTCCAAAAACTGGTGTAAATGCGGGATGGTTCACTGAAAAATACAAAGATCCATAAAAGGGAAGGTTCTTAAAGGGAGGGGTCCCCCTGCACCTCATAAGGATGGGGCAGGGGTCCCCCTAGACCTCATAAGGATGGGGCAGGGGTTCCCCTAGACCTCATAAGGATGGGGCAGGGGTCCCCCCAGACCTCATAAGGATGGGGCAGGGGTCCCCCCACACTTCAAAAGGACACACATTCTTGATCAACATTCGCTGCAGTGATGTTCTCGGGTACTACCTGCGCAGACTCGGCTGTGTCTCAAATTAACACACGCTGCTTACACCCTCGAACACTTCAGCTACACCCTCAGTCAGCCCTCGGTCACATGACCCTCAGCAATCCCGAACCGAACCCGTTCACTCCATCAGCCACCGTCCCCGTCCCCGTCCCCGTCCCACCGCGGCACTGAAACAGCGTCTTTACCCGACAGCGAGCCCAACAAGGCCGCGAACGCGACCAGAACCGGAGAGGAAGCCATCCAAGCGACCAGAGAACCTTCCGCAGCTCCCCGACAGGTCACCTGACTGCCAGCACGCACACTGCGTCATGACGTCACGGGGCTCCGTGTCACGAGACCTTACGCAATGCGCCCCCTGCTGGTCGTGGCCTGTAGTGTCAGCTCTTCAGCAGTGAGGACATCACCACCCTGCTGTGTGACCCCTCCACTAGAGGGTAGGTCAGCTTCGTCCATTCAGAGCAGGTCAGTCTGCGCAGTGCTTGGTTTTGGCCTGGTGAGATACATACTGCACAACATCCTGTATGTATCCTCCCACCAAGTATAGTTTTGGATAATAATTAAGTTTGGGACAATTTGGGACAATAATTATGTCTTGGATCAGGGCCGCTGGTGCGCCATCAACACACATCTGAAAAATGTTCTACTGAAAAGCTCCCACACTGAAAGTTATTAACAACACTGTAAACAGTTCACACCAAACCACTCTAATGATGTTTATACAACATAAAATATGTTACCTGAAATTGTAATTATGCTATTTATATATGACAAAATCAGGTTTATGATTGCAAGACCTACAGAAGATTGAAATTGCATTTCTCAGACCCATAGTTCAGTAATGAACATTAAATACACACAAATATACAGTAAACATTAAATAAACATTCTACACATTAATCATACAAATATATTTGAAAGAGTATTATAAAATATAATGATCCCATTAGGTCTGTAGGTATGGCTAGTGCAGTTATAGACAGTACTGCAAATTGGAAAGATTATAGGCTGTTTAAAGTGATTGAAAAATATATAAAAATATCAACTATATGTAATATTAATAATACTATACGGGTACCTTGCTGGAAAGAAGCAGCCTGACCAAGCTAGACACCCAGTATATGGTCAATCAGCATAACCTAACTGACCAACCAGCACATTTGATTAAGATGGCTGACCAGCTTGACCAATCTATTCAACCAGCAAGACCAATTAAATGCAGAATACACGTTGCTGGTCAAGAACTGTTTAAACGGCCACCAAACCAGAGCACCTAAATCCAACTAGCAGCGGGGTTTGATGCCCATTCAATGTACATTTTTCATTACATTGATTTATTGGGTATGAATGAGATAACAGCTGATCTTCCAAACTGAGAGGTTGAAGGATATTTAATGAAAAGAAGCACTGAATGAAGGGTTGCTTCGTTAAAACTGGAATGAAAGGCCAACTTTAGCTTTTGACTTGCAATACCCCTCTTGCCCTCTTGGTGGCGCTCTTGTCACGTGTGAGAACAGCCTGAACCCCCTTCTTTGAAGCGGCACTTATCAGGGCATTTCTCCCGTTCAGTGATTATTTTCACTAATTCAGTGCAACAGCAGCAACAGTGACGTCACCTGTTACACCCTCAAATGAGCAGTCAGGGTGTTACAGTAGGCCGTCGTCTACCTAACAGTTTGCCTTTGGCCTTGTGCTACCAGGAGTAACACTCCTGACGTGGTGTTGGGTCTGTCAGCTGCCAGAAATGTGCACTGAGTTTGTTTCTTTGCGGTCGGCTCCCTGTGTGCCTGTCCTGCAGCTGGTGGAAATGGTTTTCGTGTGTTGCTTTGCGCTGCACGGTTCCATGCTTTCTGCAGCACGTCTGATTCAGAGGGTTCATAAAGTTATCAGGCGTGTGCTGGGAGAAGAGAAAAGGCTGTGCTGTGAGCAACACAATGTCTATGAGAGGTCTCTGGGGTCGTCTGAGGTCAGGCAGAATTCAGTAGCAGATTTATGTCAGGATGGATGTTTAGGTGGTTGGTTCTTTACACCCATCCCCTTTAAGGTGGCTCGAAGGTTGGAGCACCAAGATAAAGATCACAGGGTTGTGGGTCCGACACCCGGGTCCGCTAAACCACTAAGCTGCCCCGTCACTGGATTACTGATCACAAGGCGGGAGGTTTGATACCCATGTTAGCTGAACTGCCACTGTTGGGTCCTGCTAACATCACAGGGTTGCAGGTTTGAAACCCAGGTTTGCTAAGATTTTATTATTCACAGGGTTGTGGGTTTAATACCCTTGTTCACTTAGCTGTTGAAGGCTGCCGCTGGGTGATTGATCATTGTGATGCAGGCACGATACCTTTGATAACCCAAAATCATAAGGTTGTGGGTTCAATCCCCATGTTTGCTAAACTGCCACTGGTGGGTCCTGCCACTGGGTTGTTGATCACACGATTACATGTTTTATATCCCATTTTGTAAGGTGTTATCGATATCGCAGGGTTTCGGGTTCAACGCCCAAGTTTGCTAAGAGGACACTGCTGGGCCCTGCCCCTTTCTTATTGATCAGAGGGTTACAGGTTTGATCCCATGCCTGCTAAGCTGTTATTGATCACATGTGTGCTAATGTGCAACTTTGGAGGCCTGCCACTAAGTTGTTAATTACAGGGTTGTGGGTTTCAATACCCAAGTCTGCTGAGCTGCCGCTGTTGGGCCCTTGAGCAAGGCCATTAACACTCTCTTCTCCAGGGATGGTGTAGCGTGGCTGACACAGTGGTGGTGTGTTAGTGTGTGTTGTGCTGGTACAAGTGGATCAGGCACAGCAGAGCTGCTGGACTAGGAACCAAAAATGTGCAACCAACAGCATCCTGTGGTCAACGTCCTGTGAGCACTGATGAAGGACTAGAGGATGACCAACAAACTGTGCAGAAACAGATGAGCTTCTGTCTCTGACTTTACATCTACAAGGTGGAGTGTCTGTAGTGTCGGTAGGAGTGTCTAATAGAGTGGACAGTGAGTGGACAGAGGGTTTAAGAACTCCAGCAGCACTGCTGTGTCTGATCCACTCGTACCAGCGCAACACAAATGAACACACCACCGCCATGTCAGTGTCACTGCAGTGCTGAGCATGACCCACCACCCACAGAACACCTGCTCTGTGGTGGTCCTGTCTGTTGAAGAACATTTAATTGTACTTTACAAGTGATGGGTATTAAGCAGCATTTCTGCGAACAGTGGAAGAAGCTGAGAACCTTTCTCTTAGCTGAGACATGTTGTGCTTGACGCACACAGTCAGTCAGTGGATTAGGGTTGGAAGCTAGCTCTCCTGGAGCAGGGTTGGAGACCACTGGTATCGATGTTCTTGGTTCATGTTCATCTTTCAGAAGAAGCACTTTAGCACACTTTGAGCTATGGATGGATGCAAACAGACGCTTCATGAGCTGCTTTAGGCTGGTTGTGTAAAATGAGTATTTTCTATTTCTGGCCTGTGGTCGACTTGGTGCCCAACAGTGCCTGAAAACGCGACTAGCTTGGCATCTCCAGAAGATGGAAACTGGAGGTTTTTTTTCCAGTATGCAAAGCCTCCATATGTTGCTGGTTTTCATCAGAACCCTTATGCACAATGAGATTGGAAGCACGGGGGTATTTTCAAATGTAGTTCATCTTCAAACGGACGGGTCTTTCCCGTAAAGCGCGTGATTCCGTCTGTCGACCTCGTTCAATTCACTGCTGAGGATTGAAGCTACAAGGACGTTCCACACATTTCCCGGCCATGTGTTCCAATTCAGTCTCCTTCCAAGTGTCACTCGGGTTACGTAATGAAACGTCTGTCATAATGGTTGAGGGAATAAGAGTTGGCAGACTGTGGAAGTTTGGACTATGGACTGACCTGTCTGCACTGAGTAAATAGTGTCAGGGTTGTGTTATCTGAGTGGCTTCTTATAGCGTTATGCTTTAGGTGTTGCATCAACTTGAGCCAGTCAGCAGTAAACACATTGCGGAGTAGGATTTGACGGATATGTTCTCCATTGTCACTTTTAATAAACTCAAACAGCTGACTCTTAAACAATATAAACATTGTTGCAGTAGTTGCAGCATCGTCTTGCTGTGTATGGAGGGTATCTGCTGAGTGGTCAGAGTGTCCACACCGACTCCTTCCCACAGCCGAAAGTCGTGGAAGACGGTTGTCTGGTCCGATGAGTCTTGCTTTCATTTACATCACGTGGACGGCTGGGTACTACGCACCGTTTGCTCGTGTAAGCACCAGCACCACAGATACCACCTTAAGAGCTCTTTCAGAGCCCAGGCCTTAGACTGGAGCTGTTTTGGTGGAGTGCAATGGACAAACAGTGTATTAGGTGTGTGAAATGTCCTGGAGAAGGTGCACAAAACATATTAATCCTGTAAACCTGGAACACCTGGACAGGAAAATCCTGTATGTCCCCATTATATGGACAAAATCTGAGCAAAAGTTGATTTTTATCCAATCAGAATGATGGGATTTGACCAGATTACAACCACTGTTACACCAATAACCTGGTTTTGAGAATCAATACAATATTGCCAAAAAAAAATAATAGTGATTCTTCAATCTATCAATATTTTCTTACACCCCTACCCGATGCAAGTTTCTGTCCCCCCTTGTTCAAGCCTTTGGAGGACCAGGCTTGCAAATTGCACTCGGTATTGATTCGAGACCCATTGGAATTACCTGTTTTGCATCACTGTTGAATTCTAGATCAGATAGCGAAGTGCTGTGTGAGCACATATGCACAAAGATCAGGACATTTCAGCAGACAGAAAACCTTAAACGCCTTAATGCCACCGAGGGAAACCATGATCTCTCCTGCAACGCTCTGCTAGTGAAAGAAGGATCCATTATCTCCTAGAGGCAATTAGAAAGTGTTTTTGTAATTTGTAGCCTCGTCTTTTTTATTGCGTCGTGTCTGGATGAGATGGAGGCTCCCCCGATTTTTCACATTCCAGTGGGTAATTTAATAGCAGACAATTAGACTGACCCAGCAGCCTGCCGATCGTGGAGCACGGAAGTGGGGTGGATATCTGAAATGCCCTCTTTCGTTCTGAGGCTGTGAGCAGAAGGAAATCTTTCTCTTGCCTTTAAAATTAATTATGGATGACCCCCACCCACCCCCACCACTCCCCATCCTGGCCCTATCACCAGTCCTGCTCTAATGGATCTGCTTTGGGCTACACCCAGCCCCCTTAAAAAAACCTTTTAGAGCCTCAACCTGCTTTATGCTCTCTGGACCAGCTCTTCGTTCATATTAGTGGGGACGGCTGGGTGGGATTGATCAAGTTTAATATCGATATATTTTCCACAGTTCACAGGATCCTATTTTATACATTAACATTAAAACTTAAAGAACCTGTGCTTCTTGAGTGGTGCTACTCCAGTGCCGAGGTTCCTTTGACGTATCACGTTGCAAACCCTTCAGCATTCTCTGGACATTCAGAGACAGATGAGCTTCTGTCTCTGACTTTACATCTACAGGGTGGACCAACTTGGTAGGAGTGTCTAATAGAGTGGACAGTGAGTGGACACAGGGTTTAAACACTGTTAAAGCATGGCTTACAGTCTTAAAGGTATTGTTTTGAGCAGTAATGTATGTGTGTGTGTGTGTGTGTGTGTGTGTGTGTGTTGTGGGGGGTGGGGGTTAACCACATTTAATAATAGATTATATGTATTATTGGAGCACCACAGCCTCACACTCATCAACCACGTTCAACAGCTTTTTATACACAAACACACACACACACTTCTACCGACCTGCGACACAATAGGGAGAGGGAGGAGGTGCGGTTAGAGGGTGTTTTGGGGGGGAAGATGAGATTAAGCATTGAATCGCCCACACTCTGGGTATTTATTAGCATTTTAGTCAGGGGGGGTCTAAACCCACAGAGGGGAGATAGGCCACTGTTAGGAGGGGTGGAGGTGAAGGTGGGGGTGGATGGGGGGGGGTTCATAAGGGTTAAATGGCTCCTATCTGAGGGTTTGGGTGTTTAGCTTCTGGTTTGGCTTTGCTCAGTATCGCCCACTCAAACACACACAACACTTATATAAAGGCATGAAGGCACCTAGATGTAGCTCAGAACTTCAGACACAGATGGTCAGATTTCATGTGTAAATAATGCACACCTCTACAGAGGCTTTTTTCTTGGAGATGGAGTTGTTCATCAGTGTGTGGAGGCACCGGGGTCAGCGCCAAGATCCACACTGCCAGATCACCTTTGGCCTTCATTACAGGCACTTTTATAGTCCACTGTTACGTTAATGAGGTTCTGCAACCAATGGTTCTACCTGTGCTGTCCAATGAAAGACATGCATGTCCAAAATGAAGAAGCAAATTGAATCAACTTTTTATGGAAGTTAATGTAAAATAAAAGTAATCAAATTCATTTTGGAGCATTTCTATTGGTCCATTGATCATGGAACGCTGATTCGCGTTATGGTGAAAACTACGAAAGGACAAAAATGGAGATTGTGGTTTTCGTTGGACAGGAACGATATGAAATATCTTCCTTTTTTAATATAATGTGATAAAATAGTGCCTGAAGTGTCACTCGTTTGAACTATTTTGTTTCCAGCCGCTGATTATTCTCGTTATAGATTAATCCACCGACATAAGGCTGGTTCCCTAACCACCAGGCCTCGGCTGCCCCGTTTCTTTTTCTTTTATAGCACAATGAGAGTCGGTAGAGGTCTTCACAGAGCTTGGGCTTCACTGCAAGAGTCAGGTTGTTGTACTGAAATGCTGTATTATAGCATAAAGAGTATAAATGCACTAGTTTACCCTCATAATGCTGTAAAAGTACTGAATTACAGTTATGTCCTGTTTATAAAGACGCTTCGTATAACAGTAGGATACTGTTGGCTTGCTCACTGGGGGTGTTTTATGATTCATGGGCCGTTGATCATATTTTCGATATCTGTAAACCTGCTTTGTGACATCAGTTGTAAAAATCACTATACAAATAAATTTGATTTGCATTCATTGAGAGTTCTTGGCAACCCTGCTGCCCGTTACTTACCATTCTGCTTGTCCTGAGGTGGGCAGTCATCTAATGTTCTGATGTCTGACTGTAAGTGAGACATGGTCTGTAGACCCTTCCTGCTCACACTGTTCCTCTGGAGCTGCCAGTTCCACTGGATTCACTTCACATCTATTAATGAATGTTAATGAGCTGCTGTTTATAAACACTCTGAGTGTCAGAGTGAGCAATCTCTCACTCTCTGACAAGACAAATAACACTCCACAAATCACCCCTCTCAGGTGTGAGCGCCTGACCCCTCACACCGGAGCCGGACATCAAACACGCCGAACGCAGGCTCCGCGCGCCTGTGTGTGTGTGTGTGTGTGTGCGCGTGTGCGTGTGCGCGCGCGCTGCTGCTCCTGCTGCTCCCACTCGCAGTTCGTCCTGTTTCGTCCCCCGCGTGCACGCACGCACACACACACACACACACAGATTGTTTTATCGCTCATTTATTAAAATGTAGGAATAATTGATTACTAATGATATCATGTCTCGCGCAGCCTCTTATAGGCTCAGACAAGTTATAGTGTGTGTGTGTGTGTGTGTCCGTCCCAGTAAATCCGCGCTTAGCATTAAAACGGAGAGCAGACCGGACCCACCGGACACACACACACACTCACACACTCTCACTCACTCCCTATCTCTCTCTTTCACTCTTTCTGTCTCTGTCTCTGTCTCTCTGTCTCTCTCTCTCTCTCTCTCTGTGGGGTTTTATGGTAATTGTGGTTCCTCCTCCCTCTGGGTAGAGAGCGTGTGTGTGTGTGTGTGTATGTGTGTGCGCGAGTGAGTGAGAAGGGAGGGGTGTGTGTGTGTGGCTCCGCTCTCAGTCTCCGCGGCGCGCGCTCCTCGTTCAGAAGCTCTGGCGGGTCTGGTGTCGGAGTCTCGCGCTCCGGCAGAACAGCGGCAAGGATCGGCGGCCCTGCGCGCGCGTCAGAGCGAGTGTGTGTGTGTGTGTGTGAGACTCACTCGGACCTCTCGAGCTCCAGCGAACGGAACCCTTAAGACCATGCGCGCGCCGGCGGGTCCAGCCGCTCCGCCTCCCGCGTGAAGCGCGGCGCCCCCCGCCTCGTGCTCTGCTCCGAGAGTGAGTGTGTGTGTGTGTGTCTGTGTGTGCGCTCAACATGGCGCTCAGCACGAACTGAACAACCGAGACGGACCTGAGGGAAAACACCACCTGTACACTCTCTCTCTGTCTCTCTCTCTCTCTCTCTCTCTCTCTCTCTCTCTCTCTCAGTATGTGTGTGTGTGCGCGCGCCGCTGCTCGGTGGTGTGTGTGTGTGTGAGCGCGCCGGGTCGCGTGCTCGAAGCCCCGCTGAAGATCAGAGCAGATCAGGAGACTCCGCGAAGCGCCGAGCTGCTGGATCTACCGACACTTTAGAACCTCGTCTCTGTGGCTTCGGGGACTCCTCTAGAACCCGGGACTCCGCTGCGCTCGCGCTTCGTGTCTTTGTGAACTGGACGCGCGAGCAGGAGAACTCAGACCCGGGTCCTCCGGTAAGAACCTACTTTGTGTGTGTGTGTGTGTGTGTGTGTGTGTGCGCGCGTGTGTGTTTGGGTTTTGCGCAGAAAGGCTCGCGCGCTTCAAACGGGACGCAGGAAGTTTGTTTGTTTGTTTGTATGTTTGTTTGTTTGTTTGGTTGTTGTTTTGCTGTCCCTGCTTTGAAGCGCGTGAAGGTCTGAAGGAGGGCAGGAGGTCGCGATCAAACGCGCGCGCGCGCGCGTGTGTGTGTGTGTGTGTGTTTAAAGGGTTCGTTTGCGGGACTTTCCTCACTGTCCGCTGATTCAGAGTGAGAGCGGATTGTGGCGTTTTTAAACACTTTGTAGCGTTTCTCAGGAGCGCGCTGCGTTTTCCCCTTTTAAAGTCTCCCTGTCTGTCTGTGTCTACCTGTCTGTCTCTCTGTCTGTCTGTGTCTACCTGTCTGTCTCTCTGTCTGTCTGTGTCTACCTGTCTGTCTCTCTCTGTCTGTCTGTGTCTACCTGTCTGTCTCTCTCTGTCTGTCTGTGTCTACCTGTCTGTCTGTGTCTCCCTGTCTGTCTGTGTCTCTCTGTCTGTCTGTGTCTCCCTGTCTGTCTGTGTCTCCCTGTCTGTCTCCCTGTCTGTCTGTGTCTCCCTGTCTGTTTCTCTCTGTCTGTCTCTACCTGTCTGTGTCTCTCTGTCTGCCTGTCTGTCTCTACCTGTCTGTGTCTCTCTGTCTCTCTGTCTGTCTCTACCTGTCTGTCTCTACCTGTCTGTCTCTCTGTCTGTCTGTCTGTGTCTGTCTGTCTCTACCTGTCTGTCTCCCTGTCTGTCTGTGTCTCCCTGTCTCTCTCTCTCTCTCTCTCTCTCTCTCTCTCTCTCTCTCTCTCTCCTGTATTAGTTAATGGAATAGGCTGCAGTCCTCCTCGCGCCGCCGTTTAATCCGCTCGCGAGTTTCTTCTCCTCTTTGTCCCACATTCGCCCAACCCGGACACACAGCGCTGCAAAACAAAAGAGGATTGTGTGTGTGTGACAGAGAGAGAGAGACTGTGTGTGTGTGTGTGTTAGAGAGAGAGAGATAGAGTGAGTGAGTGTGTGTGTGTGTGTGTGTGTGTGTGTCAGTGTCAGAGAGAGAGAGTGTGTGTGCGTGCATGTCCGTGTTTTTTGTTTAACATGTGCAACACACACTCACACACGGGCACGGAAGACCTAGTGACGTGTGTGTGTGTGCGCGCACTCGCGACCTCTTTACAGCCTGACCACGACCCAAGTCCAGTTGGCCCTCCGCCTGTCTGTCCAGTAGTCCTGTAGTGCCTGTTCACTGCCAGCCAATCCCTGATGAGCTGGGGGTTAAGCTGAGCCTGCACGTGCTGTTTGTGGACCACATGTACCCGGCCTCTAAAGGTCTCAAGCCTCCCAGAGCTTTAGTCTGTCAGTAGGTTCTCCAACGCCGTGGATTGGCATCATTTAAAATGTCACGAGACAGTACTGTACTGCCTTTCTATCGTCAGCCCCCTTCTACCGATATATACCGTGGGGTACGCTTCTAACCAAGACCTCGTAACAAAAGACTGTAAGTTGACTTATTTTAATGGAAATACATGCAAAGCATGTAAAATGGCTGCATGGTTCTGAAAATCTAGGACCCACCTGTAGTTCTGTGTCATTTAAGTAAAGAACCCCTTACGAGAGCACAAAATTTTTCAGTCAGCTGCCCTTTTTGGTTCTCTGTAGAACCTTTTTTAAAGTCGTAATGAACAGTCTACAAATGTTCTCCCGTTGTCCCAGGCCAAGAACCGTTTTTAACATTCATGTTTCTTTGCGGAGCCTTCGTGGTTCTACATAGGAAACATATAAACCTTTCCTTAAGGTGCACATTGCTGTTTACTATAAACCAAGAAGGGTTGCCCAGTGTCCTCAAAACCTGTTCTTTGACTCTTTGATAAATAGTTGATGGTCCATTTGTGAGGAAATTTGGACACAGTATAAAGAACGGTCAGTTATGCGCTGTATCAGAAATTGAAAAACGTGCTTCTGTGCCGCGGGGTGGTGAAAAGCAGGCGTTCCTTGGTGGTCTTCCTAATTAACTGCGTAAAGGAACATTGCGATATCACTCATTAATCATAATTGCAGTATCTGCAATTATCTACTCCACTGCTGATGTGACTCGAGCACTCTGACCAATCACAGATGACCAGTGGATGTTTAGGTGTTCACCGTCCAAAGCGTGCAGGCCAGAATAGAATATAGAATAGGTTGTCGAGGGTTCACCAGCATGTATTGTGTTCTATCATGGCTATGTATGCAGTTTGGGAATCGGGGTTGTTTTTTTTATGTCTAGATCATTCGGCCTTTAGCTGTAAGGCGGTTCCAGCCGGTTCCTCAAAGACTACCGAGAAACGCAGCCAGTGTAATTTACGGCCTGGTGTGTTTTGAGCGCTGTGTACAACATGAGTGTGTATTTGCATGTGTGTGAGGTGAAACTCCACATTTTGACTGGGTCGTCTGTTGCTGTAAACAGGGCCGTGTGTGTGTGTGCGCGCTCTGCTCTCAGGGTTTGTTTATTTATAGCGGTAGCTCGTGCCTCCTTGCACAGACTCCGAACAACGAGTCAGGCTAGTGGACACACTCTGGTCTTTCAGCGCCAGAGAAAAGGAAAGGGAGCCATATTCGAATGTTAATGAACAGGAACCAGGAAACACAACCATGTACGCTCAGAACACACCCGGGAAATTGCTCCACAAACCATCCGAACACTGGACCGGCTTGCACTTGGTCACATTGTTGGTCACATTAGGAAGCCCACAGGATGCTGACGTGAACCAGCGAATGTGCTAAACAGGTGGATTCATAATGTTGGGGTAACATGACGCTGTTGGTGCTCCCTTTCCGGAAACCTAGTTCTTCTAAACCTGTCTTGGGAGTAGGAACTGCTTTGGTTCCAGATGCCTCAGATACGGTTCCAGATTACCATCCACTGTGGAAGTACAGAGAGCTTTGTTTGTCCAGAAGTAATTCGGCTTATAAATAAATAAGCAGATACACGGATAAACAGCTCCGACTGCCGTGTTCATCTCCTGAGTGGTGGAGTCACTCCAGTATGGGCCTATACGTAGGTCCCCATGAATATTCGTTAAACTGAGGTGGTGCTGGAGTTTTGAGTTGGGATTCACATGGTGGGAGTGTGGGATTAGTCTTAAATATTGGGATAAAGTTTGGTATTGGCTGGGTTGTCTAGGTTTAAGATTTGGGATTGGGTTTGGTACTTTACGGGCTTGGGTTGCTTGTTACCTGAATTGATGTTGGTTATTGTTTGGGTTGTGTTACTGGAAATGGGGCTGGATATTCTCTGCATTTAGTATCGTCAGGGATTGCGGTTGAGTTTGATCTGTGTGGGTATTTTGGGTTTGGGGTGTGGTTTCATGTTAGCTGGTTTATGACTAGAATATCATCTGGATTTGATAGCTGGTATTGTCAAGGTATGATCTGTTAAGCCTCAGTAAGTTTTGAGTTTTACCTGGGCTTGGAGTTTCGTTTGGGGTTTGGGACAGCGAGGTTTGGGTTTGGTAGTATGTAGGTTTCAGATTTGGTTTAGGTTTGGGTATAAACAGAGGTTGGCTCTGCACTTGCTGTATTTGGAGTTGGGTATTAACTGCTTTTAGGATCTTCATCTAGTCTGGTTTCGTTCCTCGCTTCTTTGTCTTGCGCTGTCTGCTTTCTGTATGTTTTCATCCTTCCACCAGTCGCTGTGCAGTGCGCGAGTGGAAATTTGGTGTGCGAGAGCAGAGAGGCACGGGGATCCGGTTTCAGAGGCACTCGCGCCCGGAGACGCCGCAGAGTGATTGAAGTCTCTCCCTTCGTCTCTGAGAGACGGTCTCACGGGAGGGAGGGAGAGCATGAGTGGTGGGGGGGGGCGCGAGAGCTTCTCCGCTTCATCGCGCTTTGTGTCCGCGTGCAGCAGGAACCTCCACGCTTTTCTCTTTCTTTCACTTTTCACTTGAGAGCGTGAAGCAGTTGAGCACGCAGTGCTGCAGCTTGCACACGGTGCAGGTAGAGCACTGAAACGCAACCGCTTGATCACCCTTGTTGCGTTGTTACACTTGGTTGATTCTAAACAGAACCAATTAGAGAGAAACCCCCACTATTACTGTTCTGCGAGGTTCACAGTATAGAAATGATGTGGCATGTTTGCTTAGTCATACAATGTTAAAATGCATAACCAAGTCTACTAGAGGTCACTAACCCCTGCCCCATGGTTTAAGGCTTTGTGTGCAAAGATTTAGGCCTGAAGTTTGCACCAAGCCATGTGGTGGGTTTCCATAGCCATCTCACAGCTCCAAAAGCTCACTTGAAACTGTCGCTTTAAACCCTAAACCTAGACTATAAACCTGTTAGACACTCCAGCTTGGCTGCAGCATACTGATCCTGTTCATATCTGCGTGGCCACATGATCCCATCAGGGCTCTCAGGGCTGCGGGCTGCTCTCATAATGCCTAATGGCGCACACACATACTCGCAGTAGCCAGGCAAAGGCCCCGGCAGCGCTGAAGTGAAGCGAGCGATACATGTCCCCTCCTCCCTCCCCCCCGCCCTGCTGCGCTGCGAAATGGTGGCCTATGCGAGCCCCAGCCCCTGTGAAGAGTCTAAATCTCTCTCTCTTTCTGTCTCTCGCGCTCGTTCGCTCTTGCTCTCACTCACTACCTGAACAGCAAAAACACATTTTACACTCCTCTTTCTCACTGTGGGCGTTTTTTCCTCCATCTCTCTAGTGCATTCTGTGCCCTCTGTGCTTCAGCTTGTTTCAAAGTAAAAAATAAGCCTTTGCCAATTTATCTTTTTACCTTTGCATTAAAACTGTAGTGTTCTAAGTGCATTGTAAATATATATAATAACACTATTGTATTGTGTATATACAGTATATACAATACCAGTCAAAAGTTCCCATTCTCTTCAACCTTACAAAATAATGTTTGTGTCTAGTTCTATAAAAACACCTGACCCATAGACAGTATTCTTGTTGTAGTGGTTATTTTGTCCATTTTTCATTTTAATCAAAGTATTTTGGTTCATATTATATGTTAATAGTATTGGATTTAAGCACCATATTGAGATTTCTAAGCGTAAGGGTCTGTTTCCAGCCCACACTTCAGTTCAGATCCTCACAGTAGTCTCCCAAACCTAGTATAAACCCTTCCCTGGACAGTAGAGAGTTTTTTTTTTTTTGTTAGTTTTTTTTTTTTTTAAATACCCTTGATTTCAGAATGAACAGGAAGGTGTCCCAATATTTTGTCCGTGCAAATATATATACTTGAACTTGTCCTCTAACATGGCAACAATTTGTCCATGTCCTTGCTAAATATACAACATATTTACACTAGAATAAATACATTTATATATATATATATGAAAGTTTATATGAAGAAAACTTGTTTCTCAGTTTTTGCCATTTTCTATTATTGCTTATGCGTCTGTCATTTTGTTTGCATTTTGTCATTGCATTGCTTGAACCAGTAGAAATGCTCCAAGTGATCTGGAATAAAATCTTTGTACGCTGGTTTCCATTGAAGGTTAAGGTCTTTTTTCTTTTTCTTTTTTTTGGGAATCATTGTTTTTTTGCATGACAATGACGTTATGGTGCCTAAATCTACTGCAGCAGCTTTCTTTTGGCTCATGGTTTTTGTGCATCAACTAAACTGTTGTGTGTTAAGAAGCGTTCGCTGACAGTTTCGGCCTTGCACGGTCTTTGATGAGAGAGAGGAAAGAAATGGTAGTAGTTGGTGTGTGTGCGCACGAGCTGTGCGTGTTTTTATTGGTGTATTTGGTTTTGTGATTGATGGCCCTTTTGAGAGGCCCTTTTCTCCTCTGTGAGCAGAAGGGGTGTCGAAAGTACCACCTAGACCCCCCTCCCCAGGCACCCCGTGCAAGCAAAGGTCCACTGATGGTCCAGATTAGCGTGTAATGGACAGACAGCCGAGTGGAGGCAGGGCTCGAGAGGAACTCTGGAGTTAAGTGTTTAACAGGAGGGACATTTTGTTTGAGGAGGGGAAATATAAGATTGTTGATGGTTTAAGATATGTGTACGGCCTCCAAAGGTGTCGGCCCCGTGTAGGTGTTTCCAAAGGTGACGGCCCATTAGTGCAGGACTGGATGTGTGAGAGCAGAGAGGCACTGGATGTGAAACAGCCTTTTTGAATTAAAGTGCTCATTGTGTTTAGAAAAAAGAGGAGTCTTAATTAGTTTTGCTTCTTGTAATTGCGTATTTTCTATTGCGATCACGCACCGCAGTGGGCTGTAATTTTCAAGCTATGACTCCCACCCCACCAACCCACTCCCTTTTTTTCCAACCTCCTTCTGCTCCTTGTTTAGACATTAGCCCCTGTTGCTACACAGGTTGCCATGGAAGTGACGAAAATGGGGGGGGGGGGTGGTTAGAGTGGGCCCCCATGTGATTGATGAGACGGGGCAGTCTGGCCCTCCTTCCACCCCCTCCCATCGGTGGCAGCAGGGTGCAGATAAGAGCCCCCGGCCTGCCTTATTGAAATCCAGGGCGTCAGTAACACGGGCTGGGTGGCTGCACAGCAGGCCGATTGCATCTTTTGCATCTTTCCCTCTGGAGCTCTGCGATGAACCCACCCCCTCCAGCTCTCTTCCCTACTTCCCCTACCTCAGAATCTCTATGGGCTTTTTCCCTCCTCTTTCGGGGGGTAGAAGAGAAGAAGGGGGAGGGTTGCTGAGCATGCGAAGGCATTTCTTATCAGAACCCTCGCTTCTTGATAACGAAGTCACGTGCTCCGCAGCCTGGATGCCGGCCATGCAAAAGCAGGCATGTTTGAGGAGAGCGAGCCGGAGACAGACTGTGGCCTGACTGGCGCGGCTGTTTGCTTTTCTTTTTGCCTTTTCTTTTGTTCAAGGCATTGAGTGGAGCCGAGTCACCCATTCTCCTTTGGGCCAGCATTTAGGGCAGGCGTCCACTTTTCCTTTTTCTTCCACTTTTAAAAATGTTGGTGCTTCAAATGGTTATTCTATAGAAGAACCACTTTTGGTTCCATGAAGAACCATGCGTGTAATAAAAAGTCTGATGTTTGAAGTTGAGGTGAAGGATCTTTAGATCTGTTTACATCTTTATTACATGGTACTTTGTTTTTTCTATGGCATAGGTTAACAAACCACTGACAAATTGTGTGTGAAAACTTGGGTGCTAAGAATGAACAAAAACATAGAAATTGAAAGGCTTTTGTCATAATCAAATTTTGTTCAAAAGATGCCCAAGTCTGACACTACCTTGAGCTTCATTCTCACTTTCTTCCTGTTGTAGGAAGTTGTCAAAAGGGATGGTGACGACCTGAGAATCCAGAAAGAACTGATCAAGGAAATATAAGTAATCGTTCAAAGCATGGTAAGGCTTTATCTTGGTATTGCTTATCAAAAGTTGTCATAAAGAAAAACGTAATCAGATATTCCTTCAGCCACCAAGGGTTCCTGTGCTTTTCTGACGTTGTTGCTGGCTTTATTTTGTCGTAATAAACCCATTTGCCTCCTTAGCCTTCCTGATGTGCATCAGTTCTCAGTCTGACAATCCTGTTTCCTCCTCGTCGCTTTCTCCATTGTTTACGTGTGTAGGCAGTGGGAATGTGCCAGTAGGATCAGTGTAATTTAGATCCCCGCCATCTCCTTGGCGCAGATATGCGCTTCGGTCTCTCCTGGGCCCGATGGGAAGACGGATCTGAGCTGTCTGCCGGGCGTCTCCTAAAGCATACATCAAAGCCCTGTCTCCCCCTGCGGAAACCTTGGCGAGGCTGACATTTAAGAGCGATCTTGCCGTCTCCCTTCCGTGACCTTGACTGACGCGATATGTTGTGACTTCCGCGCCGCTTCCCTAAGCTTTTGCTTTCAATGTGAGAAGCACAGGAAATTCACTATTAATAACTCTGCCATTATATCAAGATTTATGGAAGAATCAGTTATGTAAATAAGCCGTGGTACCGATTGCACAAGATTAGGGTGGTAAAACCTATTGATGTGGTCAAACTCTTTGATTTATTGCCATATAAATTGAATGCATTTTATTGACCATCCTTAAAATTTCATACATTCGTTTACTGTTCAGGTTTAAAATAAATTGAGAATGATTAAGCATTTTGCCTGCTCAAAAACATCTGTCTGATATTTGGTCCTCTCCTGGATGCTTGCACCTAATTTTTCTTTCTCTGTCTTCCTCCCAGGTGGATGCAAGTGCAGCCTGCAGAATGAACCCTCTCACAGCACTTGGCATCGATCGGAACAGCCTGATGCGGGAAAGCCTCCATGTTCATGGGGGAATGGTTTATCCGCCAGGAATCCGAACCCTGCCAACAGATAAAGGCTACGTAGGAGACCGGATCCCAGAATTGCTCTATAAACCTGATGTGTCGCTGGACAGCAGAAAGGCCACAAATGGTTATGTTGGACTTTATAAAAGCCCTCCTCCGGGAATCCAGAAGCCGCTGGTTGTGCCAGGCACTGGGGCGGACACTTTGGGCTTGGATAGGCGTGTTGGACCTGTGGATAAGCCCTCAGATTTGGGTTTAAATGGGGGTAGCGCAAGCGGCTACTTGCGTCTCCCATGGGTGAGCCCTTATCACGAGGCTGGAATATATCCCTTTTTAGACTCCAAGTATGCTGCTCTCAATATGTACAAAGCATCATTCATGTCACAGCCTTCACCATATCTGCCCCAACATCTGGCCTACCAGTCACTTTGTGCTGGGGCAGGAGGGAGTGCAGCTGGTGCTGAGCGCTTGTTCTACATGCCTCCTTACCCTCCGGCCCCCATTTCATCACCTCTTGCACCTCCTTTAAGGATCCCTACAGCTACAGTAGCCCCTACAGCACTGTCAACACTGGTGCACCATCAGGAAAAAACCTTACAAAGCATTGGACCAAGGATTCATCCTGAACCCTCTGCGTTCGGGCAACAGTCCTTACATCAGCAGGCTCAGTCGCACCATCAGGCACCAAGTGAGAGGCAGCACACCAGCACTGGAAGTATTGGCAGCATCAATAGCAGCAGCAAGTCCAACCGAACCCCTTCCAGCAAGAGCTTGAGCAGCAGCAGCAGCAGTAGTATTAGTAATAGTAGTAGTACTATTAGTAGTAACAGCAGCAGCACCAGTACTATTAGTAGTAGTGCTAACATAACCAGCAGCTCTATGACAAGTATCCCAGTAGACGTGAGTCCTTCTCTTGTAATGCAAGCGCCTCGTCCTGCTCCACGCCCCTCCCAGCCCCCCGGTGCTCCCCCACCACTAGTGGACAGCACTTTAGATTTCCAAAAGTCTGTATTCCGAAGTCCCTCGTCCTCATTGTCCTCATCCACTCCATCCCACCCTTTCTATATGTCCCAAGATAATTGCTCCCCTGTAAGACCTTCTAGTCAGAAGCCGAAGTCTAAAGAAGGGACCTCAGATCAGCACAGAATTGGGGGAAGCGAAAAGAAAAGTTGTAGTTCACCCAATAAAACCTCCACCGAGAAACCTGTACAGCAGGGGCCTCCTACCAAAGACCCAGCAGACAAGCCTTTGGACCTGTCTGGCAAGATCATGGATTTTGAGGGACCTAATAATGGATTCCCTCCAAGGCTGGAGGCTTTGGCAAAGCTGGGCTACTCACCTAACTCTCGTTATGGACACCCCCCAAGCAGAGAGCTTCTAAAAGAGACTCTCTCTCCATCATCCTCTGCTGTCAGCACTTCGTCTAAAACTCCAGAGAGGCCTGAGATTATTAGCACTTTACACTCTTCCTGGGTAGTGCCAAGCACAACCCAGGCACACAGCTCTGAATCTAACCATAGCAAAGGTTCTACAGTCATTAAAAACAAAAATCTAGAGCATGTAACTCAGCAGCCAAGGAGTTCCTCCTGTCCAAGGATTGGTGAACCCAACAATAGTATCATCCCTAACCCTGCTCCTGTTATTACAAATTCAGCATGTCGGCCATCGTCTGCCTCCCCTTCTCCCAAAGTTAATGGTGATTGGCCAAAGACTGCCCCTACCCCACCAGAGAAAGTGCCAACTACTAATCGGGGTGGCAGCCACCCCTCCGCCTCAAAGCCCACAAAGACTCCTAAAAAAGCAGAGACCCCTGAAATTGGCTTCAAACCCCAACAGCCACACATAGAAAATGGACATCCTCCCAGTCACCTCTACCTGGCTCAGGGTGACACTTACTTGCCTACTACCTTAGCGTATGCCAACAGATACCTTCCATATTCTGTTCCAGAGAGTATGTCCCTCACACACTTACAGTTGCCCAGCAAAGGGCCAGTGTACCCTCACCCAGTCCTGTTGAGCAGCAGCAGTTTGTATGCTGCACGTTTGCCTCACAAGCCTGGCATTGCTTATGGAATACCACCCACTCATGGAGAGTATCTGACCTACCATGACTCGCAAGAGATGGTTCATCCTCTTATGTCTCCCCACTTGCCTCTTGATCCCAAAGTCAATGAGCGACTTGAACTGAGGTCTAGACCCCAGGAAAAGACTTGGCAACATGAGGAAGGTCCTTACAAGCAGCAGAGTGCCTCTGACATGGATGTACGCTACAAATCTGAGAGGGAGCCTGAAGGGCCAGAAGTTTTGGGCTCCAGGCCTCAGAGTAAGCTGCCCACAGTGAGCAAAGAGGAGATCGTCTGCATCGACCTAGTCCAAGACGACACAGATGGCAGTCCTGAGCCGGACAAGTACAGCGCCGGCCCTGCCAAACAGAGAGAGTCCACCAAGCCAGCCAGCAGTGGGATAGGGGAGGGGACTGGGAGTGCTGGTAATTCCGAAGGGAAGGAGCCAGAACTCATGCATATCCTGCGCTCTAGCCAGCCAGTGCAATGCAAGCCAGCTGAGGCTGAGCGACAGCCAGAACCTTGTAGCCCTGCTGGGGCACAGGAGTGCCCCGAGTCTCCTGGGCATAGCCAAGGTGAGGAAAGTTCCAGCGAGCGCAGTCCACTGCCTCCACTCCTAGAGGAGCAAACTCTGCGCTGTGCCAGGACCTCTGGTGACAGGGTTCGTCCAGATGCCGCAAATTTTAAACCAGATCGACTCCATGCCATCCGGCAGTACATGGATCTGGGAAAGGAGAGGACAGAAAACGCAGAATCTCATGAGGATGAGGAAGATGGACACGGTTGCTCTAAAAGCAGGCGTTCTAGCCTGGCCAAAAGGATAGCCAACTCATCTGGCTACGTGGGCGACCGCTTCAAGTGCGTCACCACAGAGCTTTACGCGGACTCCAGCAAACTGAGTCGAGAACAGCGCGCCCTACAGGTGAGCAAGACGTGGCTATGGTGTAAAGAACAGATGAGCTAGTTCATGTTTAACTTTGTGCTTGAGTTTAACAAGCTTAGTTTCACAATCGCCGCTCACTGAAATTGCAAACATTAAATTATAACCCAGGTTCAGGTTCAACGTCCTTCTGGTTAAGGTTTAGGTCTGAGTGGTTCCAGAGGCACTTTTTTTGTTTTGGTATAAAAAACCCCAGCTCGATTCTCAGTGATGAAAATCAAAGCCAAGCCACTGTCGTTTGTCACCGAGAAGGCCTTGTGAAGGGTAAAGCCTCTCCATAAACCCTGCTCTAACGGCCGTAGTTCCGCTCTGAGGCAGCTCTTGCGTCAGACTGCCGCGCTCAGTCATATTGAGCGCCTTGGTAATTATGCCTGGCTGTTACCCTCACACCTCCCCCTTCCCTTCCCTCCTCCTCGTTTTTTTTTTTTTTTTGCTCCCCGCTGTGAGGCTGTCGAACAGCGGGCAGGCTCTGGCGGCAGCCGTGAGAGAGGGAATTAACACAACGTGGTATGTGTGTGCGCTCCTGTGTGCAAGGGTGTGCGGCTGGGTTAGCGGGAGAAAGAGTTAACACAACATGCCGTCTGTGGCTGTGCTTGCCCAGTCGAGCGGAAGCTCAGCTGCGCTCTGTGTGTGTGTGTGTGTGTGTGTGTGTGTGTGTGTGTGTGTGTGTGTGTGTGTGTGTGTGGTGTGCGCGCGTGATCCCTCACTAGCACATAATGCTTCAGGCAACCACTAACCTGCAGGCGAGCCCTGGAGACTGGTGGGGTGGGTGTATGTGTGCCAGAGAGTGAGAGTAATAACTTGCCCATAGCCACACACACCTACTCTACTGGGGTTCTATCCTGCCTCCTCACTCAAACATGTGTGCACTCGCGCCTTCTCTCTCTCACCACCTCACACAATATTGCAGACACACACACATCCCCAAGCCCCCGATCGCTCGGCGCGCAGTGGCAGCCCTCCCAGCTTAAGTGAAATCCGGCCCATTCATTTCTGATGGGGAAGATTAGAGGTCTCTGCAGCAGCAGCGAGACGAGTGCCTGTTTGTGCTCACAGTGGTACACACACACACACACCCACACACACACACAAGCTGAGTGCAGACAGATTGAGAGTAAGGGGGTTTCGGCAGACCTCGTATCCTACCGCATTCACAGTAATGACCTGTGATGATGAACGGGGGACTTTTAAAGAAGTCCTGTCTTAGCCTAAATTACGCCATTCGTAGTGGTTTTCTGTTAATAGTCTTTTTTCATCCCTGGACTCAAGACTGCTATAATAACCGTGGTGTGGTATAAATAAATGATGTGATATTTGACAGTGACTTTGGTACAAAACGTTATCCATTGCTCTTCAAAAACAAGTAAACATGCAAACTCCTGCCTTCTTTGGTGCCATTTTGCCTGATTTGGTGTCCATATGGATCCACGTGTTAGTCAGCTCAGTCGGTGTTTAGTGAAGCCATGAACTACAGGCAAAACTAAGGGACGAAGATTTCAGGCTCAACCAACAGTTAATCAGGCCATAACCGCTTTGTTCAGGTGACTGAACAAACCTTCGTTGGCTCGGACCTTGAGCACCATACAGGATGGAGATAAACCAATGCATTCAACAAAAACAGCTGGCTGCTGGCACACAGCCAATTCATCATCTGAGCTTAAGCCATGCCAGTGCCATAGTTGTGGATTGGTTGACGACTGCATGTCACCCAAGCAAGTTTACAAAAATTAGGCTAATGGTCCTCGGGAACCTCAGACTATCCCATTTTTATTTCACCTGTGTTAGTTTGCAAGAGGCATTGTTGCAAAATCTCAGAATTTTTGGAGAGTCCTCGAGAACCACTCATGTAAAACACCTACTGTCCAATCTGCAGGCACTAACTTTCTTGATCTCTAAACAATAAAAAGTTCATTATTACCTTAACGATCCATGGTGTATCAAACTGCAGATTGGCACGCTGTTTTTTACTATTGCTTTTAGTTGTAGTCTAGCTTGTGTAGACAAAAAAATCTGCATAATTAGGTGGTTGAGGTGGTTGAGACAAACACTCATTCAGAACGGGTGGGTGGTGTGAAATTGTGGTTCATTGTAGGGAAACGTACAACACTGATTTTACAGTGGTGGTGAGTGGAACGAGGTGTCCGTCGCCGTGTCTGTAACACACACATGGCCACTTTATCTAATATACAAAGCCACCGGTCAACCTGAACATGTCTTCTACAAGTCCTTAATGTAATGCTGATGGTGGTAAAATGGTGCTTAATCAGACACGTGGGGACCTCTTCTTTTACTCTCAGTATATCAGATTTTAAAACACGCTTTTAACCAAAAATATCTCACCAAACAGGTAAAAGTGCTCGCATCTGCCAGCATATTCATAGCTATTTCGAGCATTTCACGTCAAACCCTCTCTGAATGACTTTGTTTGCATGGTTGAGTTCTTCTGAAAACTTGTAAAATCAGTTCCACTTTAATGATAATGATAATGATTTCTGTTTCAGTAATCGATGTTTTGTTATTGTCCACTAAGGGGGTTTAAAATGTTGATCGTTTGAATCTGTGTTTAAATGATTGTAATGAAACAGAGATATTGAGCACACGTTCTAATTGCTTAGATGGAAGTCGTATCACCAGAGGACAGTAATTTAAGTCAACCAGCCGCTAACTGTGAGGTTAGTTCTTTAATTTTTTTATTACAATCAGTTGAAATGAGTAACCCTTGGTGTCCCCTCCTCCCCAACACCGAGGCCATCTGTTGACTCAGACCGCCTGTTCCTTCATGTGTGGCCACATCGTTTCATTTAGGGACACAGAATCACATGGCATGACTTGTCTTTGTTGAAGGGACGGTTCAGCTTAGAAGTGACTTTTGCACAGTTCTTCCACCTTTACATCGCAAGTGTGAAATAATCAGCCAAGACATGTTTGGTGTCCAAAGTTTCTTAGATGTATGTAATCTTTATATATATATATATATATATATATATATATATATATATATATATATATATATATATATATATATATATATATATATATATATATATAAAGTATGTTTTAGCTCATTTAAAGGACACTTATCAATTCACAACATGAAACACAAGTCAGCAAAATACAAAATATATAAAAATCATGATAACATACTCCTCCAATTATCATGCCGCCAAACGCAGGCTGTAATTTGCTTGTTAAATGGTTCATTTTCAAGTTTGTGCATGAGACCCCATTCATTTTTACGTGAGCTGCTTCTCCTTTCAGTGTGCTGGCTGGTTTTTCTTATAATGCCTTAAGACTTCTATGAAAATGGATCCTGTTTTTATTATTGTCTTGTTTTAAAAGCAGTCTGTGCCTATAAAAATTCAGCCTCAGCTGGCAAACAGTCTCATAGACGAGGGAGTTTGATCTTTGAAAACTACTTCTAACGTGGTGGATCGGATTGCACGCTTGAGTCTGAAGTTTTCGCATTTGCCCTCATGGGTTTCAAATAAGACTAACAACTAATGCGAAGCTATACTGTGTAATTTAGATGAAAAGGCTCAGATCTTAACATTTGCACCAGTTTATGTACCAGTTTCCTCCCTTTCAACCTTTGGCAGGTTTTGTTGGTGCATTTTAGACTCGTGCAGTCTGAATGAACGGGGTTAAACTGCTGATCTCAGGGCTACGTTCACGAACTGTGTATTTTTAAATGAGTTTTTCTCCTCCGCTTTGTAAATATTTTGGTTTTGAGATGAAACGGTCAAGCATGTTAGTCCCAGAGTCTCCGCAGTGTATGTGTACATCTGTAATAGAGCAGTGTTTACATTTCGTATGTGGACATTTGAAATCTAGTGCTGTCCCGCGGTAGCCTGGCAATATATGGAGGCATGAGGGGTTTGAGATTCTGCCCAAACCTGGCTCAAACCTCGCTTTTCCCTGCCCACACGATAACACTTCGGAAACGCTTCATTTTAATTTTCAGTGACGATGATTTTTGTGTGACTAGTAGGCAAAAGTGCAAATAAAAATCTCTTAAAATATCACGACTATGGCCTCGGGTCTAAATAGGTTGAGACACAGTAGGTAAATATAATTCCGATTGATGAGTTAAGAAAACTGTGTTCTTGGCAGATTTAATAAGTGGAAGAGGGTTTAATTAGAAATGTGTGGCATCTGGAACTTGTTTGTGAAGCTTATGTAGCTGCACCTTCAAGAATGCTGATGTTCCAAAGTACAAAAGTTCGCCCCATCAGTAAGCATTGTGCTGACATACTCCCACCTAGAAGAGCAGGGTCAGAAATCATTTCTTGGAGTGTTTATGTCCTAAAACCCATTCATTTTATTATTCCATTTTATCTATGGAAGTGAGCCGAAGTGAGTGGGCGTGTCTAAACCGTTGACCGCTGAGTAGCTGGGTAGTATGTAACTTCGCATGTGGCACGTATGGACGGTGTTTAACATAGGAAATCAAACTCGTTTTTCCAGAAACACGAGGTAAATGTAGTTTTCCGTAACAAAAGGTCATTTCCGTTACCTAAATAGACTTGATTATGGAGTTACCTACAGAAACGGGCTACGTGCGCATAGGTGAAACGCGGCATGTCTCAGCAGGTCGACTGCGTTTTGGGGCGAATCTGTGTAAATGAGCTTTTGACGTGTTTCGGTCCCACAGTGCTTTTTTAACCACATTTTGCTTTCCACGCACAAATACAGTATTTTCACCGTATTTAAAGCTGTTACATTAGGTTTACATTTGTTAAGGTCAATGAGTAGCCTGCGCTCATGGTGAATCTCTGGTGCCGCGGTGTGTGTGTGTGTGTGTGTGTGTGTGTGTGTGTGGTTGGGTGGGTGTGTGCAGCGTGCAATGATGCGTTTCTCAGAGCTGGAGCTGAAGGAGAAGGAGGGGTGCGTGTCAAGCCCCGGCCTGGCGAGAGAGAGGGGTCTGGCAGAGGGCCAGCGTGGAGAATCGGAGTGGGAACAGAGCCAACACTGCTCTAAAACTCCAGCAGTGCCGACGGAGACGCACAGCGGTGAGACACACACACACACACAGAGACAAGCGAGCGGACTCGCTGTCCTCCATGTGTTCTCAGTCTCTCTCTCGCACACTCTCTCCAGCACACTCCGTCTCTTGCGCACTCTATCTCTCTCCCTCTCCCTTGCACAATAATAATTCATGTTCGTCATTTGTCTGCTGTTGTCCCTTGCTTGCTCTCTCTCCTTCTCTCTGTCACACTCACATGCGCTCTCCCTTGCGCGCACTATCTCGCACACTCTTGTGCACTCTCTCTCTCTCTCTCTCTCTCTCCCCTGCCCTCTCTTGCTGTCTTGTTGCATTTCCTCTCTAGCTCTCTCACTCTCTCGCCTGCTCTGTCCTCGTAGGGCTGTCCCTCTCTGTCTCTGTGGCTCCACACAGCAGCTCCAACACAGCGGATACAGCGCTTCCTCCCCCGCCACACACACACATACTCTCATCCTGCCTTACTCAAACCCTCTCGCTCTCCTTTCTGTATTTTGCTTCTCTCTCTCTCATTTCTCTCTCTCTCTCTCTCTCGCTTTCTCTCTCTCTCTCTCTCTTTCCGCTCCACTTCTGCTAATGGAACTACATGTTTCAAATTTACATAAATCACACTGGTGACTCCTGCCTCCCTTGAGGCTTTCCCAGCGGCCAGGGTGTTTCTGTCTGTCCGCACGCACGTGTGTGGGTGTGTGTGTGTGTGTGTGTGTGTGTGGGGGTGGGGGGGTCTTGTCAGGAAACAGGCATGAACATTGTCAGTATAGAAAGTTGCACGATCCATGTCCCACCCCAAACACACACTACTTCAGCCCCAACTGAAAACTGGCAGTTCAGCTTAGAACTTATGGTTGATTTTCCAGACGGACCGGTACTGTCCTAGACTACTGGACATCCCGAATCAAGGTTCTTTGACAGGTATCGAATTATCCATGTCCAGAAAACCCGGAGTGATTTTAGACTTCTCGTTAGTCACTGAGCAGCTGGGTGGGAAGCTATAGCTAGCGTTAGGTAATACGTATAATTATGTATCGTAGCAGACATGGAATGCTGAGATCAACTCTGACTTTTTGCTGGAATTATTAGCCTCCTAAAATCGGGATCGATGTCGGCAGAGGGCGGAGCCTGGTTTTGTGAAATGTTTTCTCTGTATGTTAGTTTCTGTAACAGTCTTCTAGATTGTGCTCCTGATTTTCCAGTATTGGAGAATTCTAGATTTAGGAAACCCTCTTGCTCTGCCCCTCTCTCTCTCTCTCTCTCTGTCTCTCTCTCGCCTCTGTCTCTCTCTCTCTCGCTCTCTCGTTCTCGTTCTCTCGTTATTAGTGGACATTTTTCACCAGCACAGTCGCGCCAACTCTCCCACTATCTGGGCCAGGAACAATGTTACCATGAGATGCGCTTGCGGAGAGTTGCTACATGCTGACGAGCTGAATTGGATGCATGTGTCATGAGGATGCGTGTGCCGGGGCACAACAAGCTTACCCTGTCTGGGCTAGTAGAAGAGCAGGCCTGAGAGGCCTACTGTGTGTGTGTGTGTGTGTGTGTGTGTGTGTGTGTGTGTGTGTGTGTGTGTATGTGTGTGTGTGTGTGTGTGTGTGTGTGTGTGTGTGTGTGTGTGAGACATAGGAGAGAGCAAGCCCCCAGTGCCTGTTTCTGATCCACACAGCCTTGAGAGCCTCACACTTACACACACCTTTTACTGCCAAAGAGAGACAGAGAGAGAGAGAGAGAGATGGATAGAGGCAGAATATATAGAGAGACAGGTAAATGGTGGGGGTAGACGAGAGGGAGAGAGCTGAATGGCAAGTGAGAGAAATGGAGGATAGAGCAGTAGGGAGAGAGGAATAGATGGGTAGAGAGAGGTAACGGCAAATGTGAGCGAGAGAGAGAGGAAAGGGAGAGCTGGATGGCAGCCTAAGCTCTCGGCACGGATGTTTCAGGCTAATTTAAGCTCAGAGAGAGAGAGAGAGAGAGAGAGAGAGAGAGAGAGAGAAAGAGAGAGAGAGAAAGTGAGAGAGAAAGAGAGAGGAGAGAAAGAGAGAGAGAGAAAGAGAGAGAGAGAGAGAGAGAGAGAGAGAGAGAGAGAGAGAGAGAGAGAGAAAGAGAGAGAGAGAAAGAGAGAGAGAGAGAGAGAAAGAGAGAGAGGAAAGAGAGAGAGAAAGAGAGAGAGAGAGGAGAGAGAGAGAGGAGTGAGTGTGTTGGGAAGGGTGTGTGAAGCTAATGCAAACATGAGAAGGCCCGGGAAGGGGGAGGACAAAGCTGGTGGTGTGTTTTGTTTTTTCTCTCTCCCTCCCCTCCTCCTGTCCCCTTCTCGATGTCCCCTGCTCTCGAAGACACACCCGCACACTCTCTGCACCGATGTGAACTGTGTGGCTACAACACTTGTACCCTGTGTGTGTGTGCATGCAGGTGGGAACCGCGTCCCTGTCCTGCAGCGCTGCGTCCCGCCAGAGGACAAGAAAACGAGGGATGAGAGGGAGAGGAAGGAGCAGGTGGGGGAGGGGGGCGCAGTCGGCACGGCAACCGGTCGGAAACGCTGGCCTGGAAACTAAGGCAAGGCCACCCTGACTGCACACACTCGGCAGAGGAGAGAGAGAGGGATGGAGAAAGGGCGCGAGCGAAGGAGAGAGACAGAGTGGAGGACGAGACCACCACAGCAGCCAAAAGACCCAGACTCATTTCAGGTACCTCTCTCTCTCTCTCTCTCTCTCATACCTACCTACATTTTTTCCGTTTTTCTTTTTCTCTTTTCTCATTCTTCTTTACTCTCATCCTAATAATCATTAAATTCTACTTTTCCCTCAAAAGCCCTGATGAACACATTATGCACCTCTTCCAACTGGCATGTCTCACTACTCTCACAACTCCTAACTCTCCTCACTTTCACCTCTCATAGCTCAGAGCTCTCACAACTCTCACTTCTCTTGCAGCTTCCATAATTCTCAATGATCGCACCACGTTCACCTCTTATAACTGAGCTCTCACAACTCTCAATGCTATCTCAGCTCTGGCCACTCTCACAATTGTCAAATTGCCACAAACAGTCATCATCTTAGTCATAACGGTGATAAATACAGAAGAAAAAATAAACACTTACAGAAGTCTGTACACCGCGCACTCTGACGCACACATGTATATACACACTTACACAAAATACCCCCAGTCACCCCAATTTGTGCTTATTGCTGTCACATGTTCGGCAAACTCACGTGACGTGTGTGCGTGTGCGCAGGCGCAGCGTGTGTGTGTGTGTGTGTGTGTGTGTGTGTGTGTGTGTGTGTGTGTGTGTGTGTGTGTGTGCGCACGCACACCACGCACGCACGCGTGTGTGTCACTGTGGCTTTGTGCTTGGGCTAAAGGGCGTTTTCAGACCAACATCAAAACAGCCTTTGTGTATCTCCGGCCTTTTCAAGAGTCTCCCAGCCTACAACTGTGTGTGTGTGTGTGTGCGTGTGCGCGTGCAGCTCTTCTCCAGAACAGCAGAAAGCCAATTCAGAACACCTCACTTCTCTACAATGTGAATCAAGCAGTTGTTCTTTACATTGTATCCAGAGTTTCTCAAGCATTGGTCCAATAGAAATACACCCGACTCTTCATACAGAATTCCGTTTAAAGTCGGGAAGCTTTTTCCTTCTGTTACGCTGCCGATTTGAAGAAAACCATGTCACTGAGACAGTGAGGACGTTTAAACACTCTCAGAAGTATTAGAAAACTCTCCGTTTGCGGTGATTTAATGTATTAAAAAGTAGGAACGAAAACTCTATTATATTTATTTATATCACACTGATTTCAGTCCTCATGAATTGTATTGAGACCATGTTAGGTTGTGTCGCACATAAGAGAATTGATTCATGTCCAAAGAATGTGAAAACTAGAGATGTAATAAAATTGGTCCTGATCTTTCATGTAATTCTGTTTATTTTTCCAAGACTGTAATAACAATTCATTAAATTAATATCTCCATATATTATTGGAAATTTATTTCAGTGTATTATTACATCACATTAATTTACTAAATTACTACAAAATTCAATTATCTTGTGACTATAGAGCTGATCAGGGCTCTTTAAAGACAACTGTTCTTTGATTGGATTTGTATGGCATCGATAAAAAACGTTAATAGAACATTTATATCACATATAAAGTAACTGTTTAATTAGTAATAAACGTTTATTCTGAACTAGCAGTATTTTTCATTTATTAATTTCTATTTTTTTGTATTAAAAATGCAGTTTAGGTTGAATATTGTGCCTGTAGATTCTGATGTCATGGGCACGTGGGGCTAACCTGTTTTTGTTGTTTTCTGTTTGTTTTGTCGGCAGATGTTTGGCGCCAGCCTTCAGAGCAGGAAGTGAAGAACCTGAAGGTGTGTATTGAGCTCACGGGTCTGCGGCTCAGCAAACCCCGGCAGCTCCAGAACCTGCAGGAGCTGTGGGACCGCCAGGGGGCGATGTCCCGGGAAAAAACCTGCTCCACCCTGCCATTGCCCCCACGGAGGGACCTGCCCAATCCCTGCACTCCAGCCGGCGGACCCTGCGGTGAGAGGAAAGGCAGAACAGCTGGAGAGGACGAGAAAGTATGGGGAAGGAAGGATCTGGGATACAACAATGTTGAAACAGGTGAAGAATTTGGAAATTCCATGTCAGCAAATCATAAGTGTGGCTGTTTCTGCTGGGATGGAAAACTGCAGAGACCTGTGAGATTCCACGTTTTCCACAATCCGAATGAGTTTACAAAGTCATTTACAATTTTTAAGAAAATTCCGAAACCTTTACTGTCCTTCAGGCGGAATTTTGGACAGTAATGATGATCAGTGCTTGTAAGGCCAGTCCTCCTCCATACCCTGTATTTTCTTGACTGTGTGTCCAGATATTTGTGGCCACTCCTTCTAATGAAGGCACTCAGCTTGCGCCCATTGCTAACACAGACGTGCAAATGCACATACGGCTTCTAGTCCCTGTAGACAAGTACTGCCAGAAGAATAGGTCTCTCTGGAGCAGGTGAACATTAGTTAGAGGGGTATAAATCCCCCCAGCATTGAGGTGTGGAGCAGTGGAACTGTGTTCCCTGGAATGACGGATCTTCATCCGGTACTTTTGTTATGAGGTGGGGACGATGTTAATCCAACCGCCTGACCTCACTGACATCACCTGGACAGTAGAGAGCTACTCCAACAAAAGCTCGATGAACTCTTTAACATCCTTGATTTCAGAATGAATGATGAGTGTGCAGGTGTCTCAATACTTTTGTCCTCATAGTGTTTCATGATTATGAGATGGGATTGGCATCGGCTGATGCTCATTGGACGGAATGGGCTGGGAGAGAGAAACATCGGCGCAGTCTGCAGCAGTGTGTCATCACTGACTGAAGAACACTTTTTTCTCTTTCTCTCTGATGGAAACCTGACAGTTGTTCTTTACGTTGTATTGGACGATTCATCAAGAATGGACCAATAGAAGCGCTCCAAACCGAATTGGTATAAATTTGCATTCACGTCCAAATTTAAAAACTTTTCGCGTCTCCTGTGAAGTTGCTGTTTTGGAGATACAAGGTTTAGTTTGACGTTGATGATGAACGTTGTTCAGAAGGTCTGCTCCCTACATAGGACTGACTGGTTGGAATCGCATTAAAGTAACAGTTTGGAAACAAATCGAATTATCGTGATTCAACCGATCGACCTGTTTGGTGTCATGAGCTTCTTCAGTTCGAATTCGAGACGCTCAGCTAACGTTAACGTCCACCAGTCTCGTGCCACCCCCACTCTTATGTCGGTCAGCGTTTATTAGGTGGGCTTGGCCACTGCAGACCCGCCCTGGCAGTCCGAATTTAATCCTGGTACGGAGTTTTACACTTTGGGCCTGGATTACCCACCTCTAGACGCCGCCACTCAGTTATGATAACCTTCAATCTATTGTGTCCATATTTTACGTGAATTTCTGCTAATATGATGTTTCGTGATTTCGAGGTTTTTTTTGGATACATCACTAAATAGCGTAACAGCAGCAATAGTTTGGCGTAAAATCTAACGAAAATATTAGTTTACTCGCCCAGTCGATGCAGTCGATCAGGTTTAGAATCTGAGGTGCCAACAAACGCAGCACCTAGACATGCTCATCTCGTCTCTTGGAACGCGTTCAGATGTTCGCTCGTTTCGCAAATGGGTGTGGTTTCAAATGCGGTGTCTCTGCAACCGCAAAAATAAACCCATAAAAATGGAATTTCAGTCTCTTTCCGAGCAGTTTGTCTAAATCAAACATAGCTTGTTTATGTTGCTTTATCGTGGAATTTGGAAGCAAATAAATGTTTAAAGATTTTTCACAAAGTGAAATTTGCGACTGTCTAATCCTGGTGGCCAAGCCGAGTTGACTTGGCTGATCAATGGAATCTGGGATCAGGGGTCAGTCAGGGTCGTCCTCGTCATGTTTCACAGAACAATTCCTATAAGAGCTCTTCCTTTATTCCGCGTTTGATTGGAGCATAAGCCTGAAATTAGTGTCATATGAGCATTTGCTTGACGCGGTTTATCCGAGCAGATTAGTTTTGTGTTGCTGTGAACTTTTGAGTGTCGGATGATGGCGCATGAAGAGCGGGGACTGATGGGAACGGATAAACAGCGGTGAATGAAGGACGGGAAGAGTGGGTGTGAGAGGAGAGACGGGGGAGGTGAAGTGAGGGAGGGAGACGGGGGAGAGAGCGCGAGGCAGATTAGCGAAGAACAGAGTGCTTCTCTCTCGCCCTCGCGCCTCTCTGCAGCCATCGGCCTGCAGTAATGAGTCCTGCTGACTGACAGCAGCTCCACACACACACCCCGCACACTCGCGCACACTCGCGCACACCCTCACAAAGCTATTTGCACAGTTGTGGAATCTCATGGCTCATTGGGCTGAGGCATGCGTTGTCTGGGCGATGGTGTTACGACACCTGTGTGTGTGTGTGTGTGTGTGTGTGTGTGTGTGTGTGTGTGTGTGTGTGTGTGTGTGTGTGTGTTTGTGTGCAAGACTCTGATGGACAGAGGGAAGGACACAGGCATTTTATCAAGCCTGTATGCACAGTCTTATCTGTCTCTCTCTCTCTCTGTTTGTCTCTCTCGCATTCTCTCCTCTAGCATTCTCATGTTCTCTCTCCCACTCTTCTGTCTCTTGCTCATCCATCTTCTCTCTGTCTTTGTCTCCCCTCTCGCGTGCTTGCTGTCTCTCACTTTCTTTTGCATATCTTTCTCTCTCTTACTTCCTTTCTCGCTCTCTTACTTACCCTCTTGCACTCTCCCTCTCTCCCGCCCCTCTCCCCATCTCTCTCTCTCACTCTGTCCACTCTCATGCTAATGTGAGTCTAATGTCCCCCAGATGTCCCTGTCAAAACTTGTCTCATGCTGACACACTCGCGCTCAGTCTTTCATCATATGCCTTCACACACAAACAAGCGCAGTCTCCCTCTCTCTCTCTCCCTCTCTCTCTCTCCCTCTCTCTTTCTCACACACACACACACACACACACACACACACCAAAACACTGCAGTCTAATTTGTGTTGTGTGTGACGGGGTGTGAGAGACAAGACACGCGCCAGCCGCGCAGAACTCGCGCAATCAGCCTGGGGGGTGTGTGTGTGGGTGTGGGTGGTCTCAGGGGGTCCGGGGGACATAATTAGCCTGTTGGAAGTAAAGCGCTTTCCATCGTCTGCCCAGAGGGAAAGTTTGTCTCCCTCACACCCTCTCGCTCTGTCGTTCTCTCCTTCTCTTGTGCTCTCGCTCTCTCCCTCTCTCGTGCTCTCACTCTGCCCCTCTCCTTCTTGCTCACCCACGCTCGCATGTTTGTGTCTGTGTGAGAAATTTCCCCTCCGCTGTCGGGCTCACGCCGTGCCTTCAGCGAGAGACGGATCGTGTGTGTGTGTGTGTGTGTGTGTGTGTGTGTGTGTGTGGCTGAGGGTGATGAATAATGGAACAGATGTGGAGCGCAGGTCTCGCTCTGTTTCAGCTGAGCTCCCCTCTGCGCTCTCTCGCTCCCTCTCCCTCTCTCTTGCATGTGCACTTGTGCGCACTCACACTCTTGCTCCCTTTTCTTCTCTCTCTCTCTCTCTCTCTCTCTCTCTCTCTCTCTCTCTCTCTCTCTCTCTCTGTCTGGGTTATAGTTATATCGGTGTATTATCCAGCACTATGATCACATGGTTTCTGCAGAAAAGCCCAGGTACACACACACACACACACACACACACCACACGGCCTCCTGCGTGTTCTGTTCGTTAGTGGGACGGCTCTTGATTTAACGAGGCTCCGTCTGTCTGCATTAGTTAACGAGACCCTCACCGAGCTGCAGTGTGTGTGTGTGTGTGTGTGTGTGTGTGTGTGTGTGTGTGTGTGTGTGTGTGTGTGTGTGTGTGTGTGTGTGTGTGTCTCTCATGTTTGCTCCCAAGTATAAGTGTCTGAGCCCCCTTTTAACAAACTCTCTCTCCCTCTTTCTGTGCAGTTCCAGTTCTTTCCGGACTCTGTTCTCCAGACTGTAAGCCCCTCCACCCCTCCCGCCTCTCGGACAAGCGACAGCGGCTGAAGGAGCACCGGCGTGGTGGCCTCTCACCCAATCCTGAAGATGAACTTGCTCCTCGACTGCATCGCCACATCGACGACCTCTCGCCCCGCCTGCTGCGCCACGGCGACCTCGAGAAGCCCAAGGGCAAGCGGCAGTGCAAGACCAAACACATCGGCCAGCGTGAGCTGAGGATGCTCGCGGCCAATGAGGAAAGCCCTGAACTGAGCCCCGCCCCCCCACTTAAGGTGAGTCATGACGTTGCACCATTGCATGCATACACACATAACATAAACTACCCATCACATTAGAATAAATTCAGCGTACGCATTACATACTGTACAGTGTGTGTGTGTGTGTGTGTGTGTGTGTGTGTGTGTGTGTGTGTGTGTGTGTGTGTGTGTGTAGAGTACAGAGCTACGGTTTCCACAGCTTGCATCTCTGTACTTGTCATTTTTCCTTTTTGACGCGTCGTATTTGCCGTTAATTTTACGTTGTGTCTGAATTTCATGATGAACGGTTTCCTATTTACAAACGTTGTGCACAACCGGGGAGCAAGAGCATCATGGTTACATTGCTGATCGCAAGAATATAGCATAAGAACGCAACGACTGAAACGAGCGTAGATTTCACCGTGATGGTACATTGTTGACTCATAAAAAGGATCGATTTGTATTTCATTGCATATTAATATAACGTTAAGTGAAATGTTTGCTAAGAGCACGGGGGCAGGATTTGATTTGAATGTACGCACTCCCGGTGTTCTCCTTTGTGATTGTTTTGTTTCACCAGGGGGGGTTGCTTTGAAAGGGTGGTGCTTAAAAAATGATTTGCATGGTTCGTACAAGCTGCTGGCGCCGCCTCTGGCTGTCAGTAGGACTACCACTGTTGTCCAGTCATCAGGTCTCTGAACACCGATTGGCTGAATGTTGACCTGTGAATTTCACCCTGACGTGTGTGTTTACTGTCACACGCAAACTTTGCATCTCCAAATGGCAGTTTAACAGACGATCTATATACACACATGCCATCAACAGTTGGTAACGAAAGAAACTCGACTAACATAAACCTTTTAAAAGTCGAAAGTATGTAAGTAATGTTCGATTGTCGCGAAGACAGTCCACCTGTTTACGACACTTGCGTCCCAACATTCCGCGTGATTTCTCTCGTTGGTACCAGCTGATTTACGGTCCTTAACCTCCAGACGTTAAACGTTAACGACAGTGTTACATAAAACGTCAGACGTGGGGAAAAGAAGTGGAGGTTTTGATTTGACACGAGGTTTTGAATTGACACACCACGTTATCTGGTACGGCTTTCACACACAGCTGTGCGAGTGTGTGTGAGACTGTGTGTTAGCTGGGAAAGTTCTGCGTGCTTTCTTGCTTTGCTTCAGAGCTATTTTGAGAATCTGTCTCCAATCACAACAGCGTTAATCTTCCCAATTAGGAGCCGGGCGCTCCTCTCGCGCGACTCAGCAGTGACTGGGGTGTGTGTGTGTGTGTGTGTGTGTGTGTGTGTGTGTGTGTGTGTGTGTGTGTGTGTGTGTGTGTGTGCGCACTTGCGAGGGTGATTGTGTGTGTGTAGCACGTATGTGCGTGTGTGTGTGTGTGGAGAGCGTGACTGCTGTGACCTCTTCTTGCACCGAAACGCAATCTCCCAGTGGAGGGAGGGGGAGGGTGAAGGCCGTCTGAAGTGTGGACTCTAGTTCTCTTGCTTGTTCCATTTCTTCTCTCTCTCTCTCTCTCTCACGGGCTTGCGCTTTCTGGCTTTCTCGCTCTCGCGCTTTCTCTGCCGTTCCCCTTCCTTCGCACATATGCTCTCACTACCTTTTCCCCTCTCTCACACACTCTGTGGTTTGCCTGCCCGTGCTCGCTGTCTCTCTCTTGCGCACTCTGTCTCCATTTCCCCTGCGGAGCAAAATGTTTCCCTCCTGAAGGAGATTCTTTAAATGACTCACGCGGTAACGGCCCACGTTTATTAATACACACGTGCAGGCATGAATGTGCGTGCGCACACACGCACACACACACACACACACACACACACACACACACACACACACACAAGCAAGCCTAAACTTGAAAAATGATAATGAAGCTGTAAATCATTGCCGTTCCTTCCCGTGACCCTGCCCGATGCGGGGACCGTGTCTTGTGGCGAGCTTGGTTGGGTCAGTGTTCTCGGACTGAGGTGAAGTAAATTGCTTTCACGCCTTTCGCAAAAAAAAAACAAAAAAAACATTCGCTGGCTCAAGAAGGTCAGGGCCAGTTTTAATCAGCTCAAGCCAAGTGGTTTCATCAATCACTAATGGACAAATGCAAACTCCCAGAATGGGATCCTTGCACCTGGTAGATCTGTTCTCTGGTGAACAGCTACACTGAGCTGTCTAGTTATAGCTCATCAGTTATCGTTATAATTAAACGTAGCTGCTGCTCCGAGGAGATCTAGCTAGTCAGCTTTTCGTTTTTACTGTTCATAGTGCGAAGACGGAATACACTACTTAACATAGCTACTCATGAAATAGCCGTCTCTGTGGTTGTAGTAGCTACTCCTAGCTAAACGGAGCCAGCCAATGACAATAGCTCAATTTTAATGTACGCAAATTTAGTCCGTTTTTAAAAGGGGGGGGGTGTGTCCCCATTTGTTGAGTCCAACACTTACGAGTGGGCTTAAGGGGACGGACTATACATTTGTTTGATTGGGTGGTGCTTAACACTTTGTACGCACTGTGCATACAGGATTATGTCTTGCCCCGACTCATTAGCTACTCTTAGCTACCTGCTCGCACAACCCCTTTTTGGAAATTCCTACTTGTGAGTTTGGGGGTCATAATCGCAGCATATCCGTTCACGTGGTGAAAATGAGTTTTTATGTAATCCAAACCGGGAAGTTTATTTCACTCAACTGTTTTAACCTGTTAGAATAATCGAATCACAGTCGAAAATGTTGTTTTATTATTTATTTGTTTAAAAAATGATCCTGCTAGTGTTGGAGTCGTTACAGAAACACAACCACTTTACAGTACAAACTGCCACTCAATATTTTACTGTAATATCCAGCATAACCATAACCTTTTGGGGAGCAGCCGTGGTCTGGTGGTTCGGGAGTGGAAGGTCGCCTGTTCGAGTCCCCGAACTGGGAGGACATGGCTGTAGTGCCCTTGAGCAAGACACTGATCTCCCCAGCTGCTCCCAGGCGCTGAGGATAAGGCTGCCCACCGCTCCGGGCACGTGTGCTCACTGCACACTGGTGTGTGAATTCACTGGTGTGTTATGATGAACATTATTCATATCGTTGTTTCTTGCTAAACTGGGATGTCCAGTGTACATAACGCCACCCAAAGAGTTTGTTAGTGAGCTTAACTGGTCTAGGCTTAGTCCGAACTGGGACTTGAAGACCTGCTTGCCGCCTGTGTCAAACGTTTAGGCATGTAACAACCAGCTGCACAAAACCCCTCAAAAACATTCGTGGTCAAACAAGGTTAGCTATCATTTTTCATCTGGACTTCCCTAATTTTGGAAATGTGGCCTGGTCACGTCTTTGACCGACCTCTCGGTATTTGAGTGGGGGGAATAAAGGAAAATCGCCTCCCACTTCCCCGAACTGCGGAGAGCTGGTTCTAGTTTTCGGAACGCAGACGGTGCTGTCTGCAGCGTAGCGGGATTGCGTTCTGCTGGCGGGAATGTTGTGTTCGTGCGGCCAGGAGCGGAAGCCGTTCTCCCGGAGCGTCACCACATACCAAGCACAACCTTCGCTGTCTCCGAGCAGGGGCTGTAACGGCGCTGCGCTGTGTGTGTGTGTGTGTGTGTGTGTGTGTGTGTGTGTGTGTGTGTGTGTGTGTGTGTGTGTGTGTGTGTGTGTGTGTGTGTGTGTGTGTTGACAGCTGCTTTGCTGTGGAAGTCCTCTGGGGTGGGCGGACTCCCAGCCCTCGCTCTGCTCGCATGATCTCACTGGCCCACTGCCAGACACACACACACAGCGCACACACACATTTTCCATTCGCCCTCCTTTCTTCCGCCCTGCTGGTCTCCATAGATAGTGAATGTGAGAGCGTGCGAGCCTGTGTGTGTGTGTGTGTGTGTGTGTTTCCTGTTTAGCTTTCCCTGGCAGAGCGCGCATGCTGATGGAGAAATGTCCGCCGCCAATCTGCGGCTTTCCATTCGCCACTCGTACTCTTGCACACGCGCACATACATAAAGTATACGACCTTTCTACCATTATAATTGTTTGTGGGTGGGTTGGAGGGGGGTGAGGGTTGGGGGGAGTTCAACTGTTTACGTGCCTGTCTCTGTGTGTGTGTGTGTGTGTGTGTGTCGTTTGCCTCAGCAGTTTATCCTGACAAACACTTATGGATATAAATGACTATGTGTGTGTGTGCCCGCAGGTTGTGAAGCGCTCTCCATCAGACTGCATTGGCCCCCCTCCGGTCAGGCAACGCACCCCCTCACCCTCATCTCCTGCCCCACCTCCCTCACCCCCCCTCCAGCCTGCTGCTGTTGCGCCCGTTGCCTTGGTCACCCCGGCGCCTGCCCCAGTGCCCTCAGAACCGCCAGCCAGCCGCCCCATGCCCCCTGAAGCCCGCCGGCTCATCGTCAACAAAAACGCCGGCGAGACCTTGCTGCAGCGTGCCGCGCGCCTCGGCTACGAGGTAAGCCGCTTTCGTGTGTGTGTGTGTGTGTGTGTGTGTATTCACTGCTTTTCGAGGACCAGATGTGTTTGTGCACCGGCTTATGGGAACCAAGTACGAGCTTGTATTTAGAGCTTTGTGGGGACTTAAACTTAATGTGTGGAAACTTTGTTTCACACACAAGGACTGAGTGTGTATTTGCTGCTTTATAGGGACCGACAGGGTACGGCGTGTATTTGAGGACCAAATGTGTGTATTTAGAAATCTGTGAAGACCGTTCTTGTGCATTTGTATTTGGTGCTTTATTGGGACCAGATATCCTCAGGATGGGAGACCATCCAAGTGCTGTATTAGACATAATGCAGAAAGCTTTTGTAGAAAAGGTAGAAGAGGTCCGAGCTGATGGTCACTGTTGAAGAGTCCAGCGTGGAAATGGACCGTTAGGATAGGAATACAAACAGTGTGTGTGTTTCTGCTCTCACTGCCTCACTTCCTTCTAGTCTCCCCCTTCCTCCTCCCTGTGTGCTTGTCTCTCTCTCTCTCTCTCTCTCTCTCTCTCTCTCTCTCTGTCTCTCTCTCCCCCTGTCTCTGTCTCTCTCTCTCTCTACTGCCTCTTTCTCAGTGCTCTTTCTGTCTCTCTTTCTCTCTACTCCCTTTGGCTGTGCTGTCTCCGCTGCCTCTTTCTCTCTCTACTGTCTCTCTTTATCTGTGCGCTGAGTCTCTCTGTTCTCTCTCTGTGCTCTCTCTCTCTCTCTCTCTCTCTCTCTCTCTCTCTCTCTCTCTCTCTCTCTCGTGTGAGACGGAGGTGACATGTGAGAGCCCTGACAGGCACGGAGCGGATCGCTCAGCGCGCGCGCACACACGCACACACACACACACACACACACCCTCCCTCTCCTCTTTTATATCGCGCTGCTGTCTCGTCTCTCTCTCGCTCTACCCTTTTCGCTTCGTGCGCGCGCACACACATAGGCACGCGCACACTTTCACTGGCGCGCACACACACAGAGCGCTCGCGCGCGCACACACACAGCGCGCTCTCTCTCTTATGCGGTCCGCGTGACGTCACTGGTGTAGAAAAACCGATTAGTCAGCATCTGAGAAACATAATAATACATACACAATAATAATAATAATAATAGTAATAATAATAATAAATATAACAATAATAAGAATATAATAATAATATAATAATGATCTAATAATGATTATGCTATCTGATAATCATGATGATGATGATCATGGTATGTTATTGATGATATATTCATAATATATTATATTATTATTATTATTATTAATAATAATAAAATATATTAACATATATATTAACGCTTAAAAAAGAACAAACCAGGACAGCATCGCGGAGAACCGTAATAATAAAGAGCTAAAATACAGTAACATGAATACAATGCAGATCTGTTAATGATGCTGCCACCACCATGTTTCAGCCTGCCTGTGACTGTCACAGATACAGTTTGAACAACGGCTGCTTTACATCCAATCATCTCCTCCCACACTCTTTTGCCATCTCATCCATGGCGTTATTCAATGTTTCATGCACGCTGACTTTACATTTGGCTGGATTAACGTTTCCCAACATTCCGAAAAGCTGTTCTGAAGTGAACAATGCAGGAAAGTACAGATGAAGGACCTCATTTCTGGGTGGAGCATGGGTTGGCTGGGGTAGATTTGTCAGCCTTTGCACCATCGTGCATACAAATGATGCCTGTTTTTCCCAAACCCACAGCTCAAAGCCTGTGTGATGGAGGTGTGGAATAGCTGTTGGAGTGTTTTGGTCTCGCTGTGGAGTGGAAAACGCAGCAGCGCCACGCCTACAGTCCATAGACGTTCCGTAGGCTTCACGGCATTCCGTAGTTGTGCGATTGCCACGCAGCGGCGTTCCGTGCCTAATTTAGGCAGATTAATGGTACGGATAGTTCCGGCAGCGAGGCTGAAAGGACTGGCGTACAGAGCACAGGAAATGAGCGATTACCGCAGCGAGCGCATGATCGCTCTGGGCCACTTCTGCCCTCTCGCCTCCTTTTTCACTCTTCCACGGCAGTCTTCATGTGCGCTCTCTTCCCCACGTCTTTCTTTATGCCTCTGCCTCCCTCTCTCTTTCTCTGCTTTCTCTTTTGTTACTTGCTCTCTCTCTCTCTCTCCCGCTTCCATCTTTCGCTCTGGTGCTGCTTCTTTGTCATTCTGTCTTGGATCTCTAGCTCTCTGCTCACCTCCATTTTAACTCCCTCTCTCTCTCTCCCCTCTCAGTAGTGCTGTGATCCACCTGAAGGACAGACCAAGGCTCCTTGTTGCACTTCTGAGACAGGTTCATAACATCAATAAATAAACAATAAACAAAACAAATAATCACAGTAAATAGTAAATAAATAATTGAGAACAGAGGAGGGCCAGTTTTGTGGTCAGCATTTCGTTAATCCATCTGGCGCCCTCCCTCTCTCTTTTCTCTCTCTACCCTCTTCTCAGCTTTTTGGGGTATTAGTGGTGGGTGTACGCATTGCATGTGTGTGTGTGTGTGTGTGTTTGTTTGTGTCAGTGTGCTTGTTTACTGGAACTGACTGGGCAGCGCCGTCTGCCTTCATATCATGCAGCACTCTCTCACACACACACACACACACACACACACACACACACACACACACACACACACACACGCTGACTCCCCCAGTCCACATGCTTGTCCTCTCTTGTTTGCGCTCCGTCACCCTTTATTCTCTCTCTCTCTCTCTCTCTCTCTCTCTCTCTCCTCTCTCTCTCTCTCTCTCTGAATTGCTAGGGTGAATCAGGATCTTCCCAATCTTCTTTAATTAATCGTTGGCCTGGAGGCGTTAAACACTGCGCCTTTTGCGGTTTTAGGCCATTAGCTCTCACACGCTCTCTCTGTCTCTCTCGCTCTCTCTCTCTCTCTCTCATTCTCACCCTCATTCGCTCACCGCTCAAGTTCTTTAAGCAGGAGCGAGAGAAGATCCCCAGATCCAGGTGTGTGGGGCACACTACACACATAACATCTCCAGCGGAACATGCATACAGTCTTTCTGGAGAAGGTTCTAAAGAACTGGTGTAGGATGTGGAACCTCTTCTGTATGGTTCTATAGATCACATAAAGGGTCTCCATCATAAAGAACCTCAATAGGGATAGGAAGAGAGTAGGGAGAGGAGAAAGACCAGAACACAGAAATGGGCAGATAGCTATGAGTGTGTGTGTGTGTGTGAGTGAGAGAGAGTGAGAGAGAGAGTGAGACATGTGGAGATGCAGAAAGTTTATAGAGTCTAAAAAGATTCTAGAGATATGAACAGAGAGAGAAACATAGACGTGTGTATATATAGAGAGAGATGTATAGAGGGATAGATGATGAGAAAGATGTATACAGAGAGAGAGAGAGAGAGAGAGACAGAGAGAGAGAGACACAGCGGCTGTAACCTGCCTCTAATGCCTTCTAATGTGCCTGGTGACATCGGTCTCTCTCTCTCTCTCTCTCTCTCTCTCTCTCTCTCTCTCTCTGCTGATTTACAGGCGCGCGAGTGTGAGGGCAAAAGAATGTAATCCTGTGGTGTGTAATCTCTCCCTCTCTCCTCAGGCCTTCATCATCTTAGCAGGCAGGGATTGTGTGTAAAGCGCGCAGAGTTTGCGTCTTGTTTTCCTAGTCCTTCAACACCCCAGCCCACCCCACCCTCGTTCCCTCGCTTGCCCCAGACAGGAAGCTGTGTGTGTGTGTGTGTGTGTGTGTGTGTGTGTGTGTGTGTGTGTGAGATAAGCCACAGCGGTCTGTGGCGCTGCCGCTGCTTTGAAATATGACATGGCTGTGCGGCTCAGCCTTTCAGCCACACACACACACACACACACACACACACCTAGAGCGCAGTGCTAAACATGAAAACAGTTCAAACAGCAGACACAATACACACTCATGCACACACTCTTGTTTTCTCTTCTCGCCAGCTTCAAAACAAATCGCTCAGCGTGATTATTCTCCTTCAGGGACCCCTCACTCGCATGCGTGTGTGTGCGTGTGTGTGGTGTGTGTGTGTGTGTGTGTGTGTGTGTGTGTGTGTGTGTGTGTGTGTGTGTAAAAGAGCAGCGTTCTGGGCCCACGTTTGATTTATTTCAGATACACTCCGCCGTGTATTAGCTGGAGTGGAAAAATCTGTGTGTTCACAGCGGTTGCCGTGCGGTCGGATAAGTGCGCGCGCGCGGGCGCGTGTGTGTGTGTGTGTGTGTTCGTTCAAGGCCTTGCTCGGAGGCAGGTTTGTGCGCGAGGCTGCGGGTGTTTATGGGATTTGACTGAACGGAGCTGGAATTCTAATCACCGGGAAAAGCAACCCGCTGCTCATCTTAAAACTAGTTCACATAATTTTAAAGGATTAAAGCAATAGTTTGACAACAGTCCCACCACCAACCACCAGCGACGAGACATTTGATGACAGAAGTCTGCTTTTTCTTTCAGCTTTGCAGTGGACCTGTAAAATAAAGGGATCAAACTTTAGTGCATGGTCCTCGGTGTCCAGAACAGGCTTCTTGTTTGCAGTCTTCTTGTTAAAATGTCCCATTCCACCTTAAATGGTGGAGCAGTTACACCAGTTAGACCATGGACACCAATTACCTTGTGACAACAACCTTCTTGATCTCTGCACTGGGAAAAAAAAAAAAGTCCAAGCTGGAACACGGCATACCATGTACGGTGTCCATAAGGTGGCATTGCATCTGTGATCCCTGTTCATTCATTGTGTATTAGAGTTTATCCCGCTTTTCTTGGAGACATTCTACTAGGTTTTGGACCATTCATGGTGTCAGTAGGGACATCTGGTTCAGGAAGTCCTATTTTATTGGCAGTACTTCTGTGCAGTGACCAGACAAGCTGTGTGACTGTGCATTTGCACATCGGTAACAGCAATGGTTACTATGTAAAGGTAGCTCAAAGCATTCGTTACAAGGGGATCCATAAATATTTGGACATATGATTGGACATTCCATTCTGAATCTATAGGGGTTAGTATAGTTTTGGTTTCTCTTTGCAGCTCTAACAGCGTGTGCTCTTCTGGGAAGGCTTTCAGTCATTCTGGAACAGAAAAGGACCTTCCCCAAACTTGTTCCACATCAGTTACTCAGAATGTCTTCTGAGAATGTCCTGCTGATTAAGACTCTTCACTGGAACTAAGGGTTTGGGTCCAACTCCTGGAAAACACCGCATAGCATTATCCCTCCTCAGCCAAACTTTACAGCTGACCATGCAGTCAGGCTGGTTACGTTCCCCTGGCATTCACCACCAAACTCCTCTGTCAGACCACCAGATAGAGCGGCATTCACTCCACGGCATTCACTCCACAGCTGCTTAGCCGTGGAACCCATACCACGAAGCTCCCGGCTGGTGCACGGTTTCTGCGCTGATGCTTTCTTGGAGCTCTGCAGTTATTGATCAGCATAGAGTTGAGACTTTTCTGCGATATGCTCCTCAGCACTTGGCGACTCGGTGATTTTACATGGTCTGACACTTCATGGCGTCAGTTGCTGTGGTTCCTAAATGCTGTTCGTTCTGTCTGTCTGTCTGTCTGTCTGTCTGTAACCACTGTGCTTTTAGCTGGTGCAACATCCTCTCTCAGCCCATCCCTGAAAATGGCCCATTGTAATAATGTGTCTCTCTCTCCATTGTCTCCCTCTTTTATTCCTCTTCCGTCTCTTTCTGCTCCTCCGTCTCCCCCCCCACATCACCCCCCCCATCTCGCCTCCCCTCCACTTCTCTCATGCTTCCTGAGCCAACGTGACATCCGTCCGCGCCGCCCGGAGCCTGTTGTTTTTGTTCCCCGAGTCGTGCACGCCCGTCTTGTGTGTGTGCGTGTGTAAAATTAGATCGCTCGTCAGAGCAGTGTGTGTGTGGGGCTGTGGTTTGTTACACCAGCATCTCTCTCTCCTTCTCTCGCTCACACGCTCTCTATCTTGCTCTCCAGCAGACTTAGACAGACTTGATTCCTGAGGGATTCAGCTGCATTAGAGAGAGAGAGAGAGAGAGAAGAGGAGGAGGAGGAAAGTGGAGACAGAAGGGAAAGAATGGGATGAGACGGGGAGACACTGAAGGAAGGGGGTGGGAAGGAGGCAAGAGAGACGGGGAAACAGTGGGAGAAGGAAAGAGAGAGAGACAGAGAGAGAGACTGCAATTCCACGTTAATTGCCTGTAATTGCAGCAGCATTTTCAAGCTGGTTTAGATTTGTGTGTGGGGCTACAGCAACACACACACACACACACACACACACACACACACACACTCTGACCAGGGATCAGTGTTGTCAGTTTGTCTGCAGCACAGTGTTGACACTCATAGTCAAATAGTTGCACCCAAATATTACTGTGCGAGTCGTGTCTCTCAGTATAGCGTCGGGTTTAACGCAACATGCCAGACATCTCTGCATGGAGGTGTAGAGGTTCCTAATGGTGTCCTGTGATAATCCGTCCCATGCAGCTTGAACGTTCTCACTCAGTTCTGCAGATGCTGTGGTAGGGGTGGAGTGTTGATAGTGTCCAATAGCGTCCACACATTTTCAATCAGGGACAGGTGTGGAGACGTGGCAGCAGGTGCCTCCACACACAGATTTGTTTGACAGTAGTGGATTTTTGTGTGTCCTCCAGCCTCTCATCTCAACTTATGACTCATCTTGTCTCCACTTCTTGTCTCACCTTTTCTCTTTTGATCTGTCTCCTCTCGTCTCTTGCAGTCTCTATTATGTTACTTTTAACCTCGTCAGGTCTCCTCTGTACTCCTATTCTCTCTTTCCGTTGTCTCTTATTTGTCTTTTTTCCTCTTCTCGTATCTTCTTGTTTAGTCTTTTGTTGTCTCTCCATCTCATCTCTCTCTTTCTCTTTTTGCCTTTTCATTTGTCTCTTTTGTCCCTTTTTCCACCTCTGGTCTCATCTGAATTCTTCTCTTTTGTCTTTGTGAGGAGAGCGTCATGCCTCTTCTTGCCTTTTCTCTTTGTCTCTTATCTCTCCACACTTCATCTGTCTTCGTTCACTTCTTGTCTCTTTTCTGCTTGTTTCACTTCTCCCTGTCTTCTCTCTTCTCTCCCTGTTTCCTCTTGTCTCTTCTTGATTTTCTTCTCGTCCTGTCTGTACTCCTCTTTCTTCGTCTCCTCTCCTCTCTTCTGTACTCTTGTCTCTTGTCAACTCGTCTCATTGTGGATCTCCCTTTGCATTCGTCTTCTATTCCCGGCTGGTTTTGTCTTTACTCTTCTCTCCTTTTCTCATCTCTTGTTCAGAAGAGTGATCGTCCCTCCTAGTCTCACCTCATTTCTCCTATCCTCTCTTCTCGTCTCATTGTCTCTGCTCATCTCTTCTGCTTTCATCTCTTTGCATCTCTCTTCATGTGGAGTTGTACTGTGTGAAATTTTGCTTCAGCCTCAGCGTGTGAAATATGTAGGGCTGTGTGTGTGTGTGTGTGTGTGTGTGTGTGTGTGTCTGAAGGGTTAAGTGTCTGAGTGATGCATTGATTGCAGTTGTTGGCTGGAAGGCGTTTTTAGCGAGAGAGATTAAAAGAGGTGGAGGAGGGGAGGGGGGCTTTTTACTGCAGAGAAATCAAGCATTCTAATACCCTTCTCTCTCTCTCTCTCTCTCTCACAATTTTCCTATTCTTTCTCTCTCTCTCTCTCTCTCTCTCTCTCTCTCGTACTCTATCTCTCTCACTCTTGCGCTCTCGCTCTCTCTGGGCTGTTAAATACAGCTTTATTGTCTGTATAATGCATCGCTTAGCTCCGCTGCCTGCGAGCGCTCCACACGTGTTACCGCTACCAAACTCCCCCAGGCCTGTGTGTGAGTGTGTGAGAGGGAGAATAATTCCCTGCCAGTGCAGAAATCCACCCTCCTTTTGGAGGGAGTGACCGGAGGGGTAGAAATAAGAAAGGAAATGAGAAGAACTCCCCCAGATTGGGGGAGTGTGTGTGTGTGTGTGTGTGCGTGTGTGCGTGTGTGTGTGTGTGTGTGTGTGTGTTTTAATCAGACATGTTATGGGGTGTATGCGTGTGTTTTTCTTAATCTGCAGTGTGATGGGGTGTATGTGTTTGTCTAGGCTGCCGGTAGTGGTATGAGGGGTGTGTGTGTGTGAGAGAGAGAGAGAGAGACGGAGTGTGTTTTCAGTCTGCCGGCGCCGCGCTCCCGTCTCATTCGGGCCGCACGCACACAACATGCTGTATCCTGGATACGGAGCAGGAGAAGGAGTGTGTGTGTGTGTGTGCGTGTGAGAGTGTGTGTGTGGCTTGTTGGTGCTCTGCCACCTGAATCCTAGTGCTTACATTCATCTGGCTACCAGACGCCTGCCAGCCGGCGTGTGTGTATGATTATCAGACTCTATGAGGTTAAATGATTGACAGTCCCGGCGCTCTGTGACCGTCTGCACTGCGGGTCAGGATCACCTCCAGTTTGGCCTCACACTGATCCCTTTCTTGTTATGAATCTTTATGAGATGCTTTGGTTTGATTAGTTCGACTTGGCTCCCAGTTTCCAGTCTCACGGAATTGACTGGAGGATCTGTTCACACCAGTTCAGTCCATCCCTATTAATCACTGCCCCCAGAAGAGCCTGAGATGAACGGGGTGTGAGATTTGAGGTCGAGTTTAGACCTGCAGAAAGGTGTGGTTTGCTTGGGAGTGGATGAGGTAGGGGTGTGGTTTGATGGGAGTGGGTGGGGCAGGGGAAGGTCTGATGGGAGGGGGTCAGTGGTGTGTTAGTGGATTTGGTGGGTTTGATGGGTGGGCTACGGGCTGTGTGGGTAAGTGTGGGAATCGATGTGGTGTGGTTAGTTTGTTGAGGGCATGTGGTGGGGGTGGTGGTGTTTCTATTACTGTATGGTGTTGACTGTTCTCTCTCTCTCTCTCTCTCTCTCTCTCTCTCTCTCTCTCTCCCTCCGTCTGTCTGTATAGGAGGTGGTGTTGTACTGTTTGGAGAATAAGGTGTGTGATGTGAATCATCGTGATAATGCAGGTTACTGTGCATTGCATGAGGCGTGCGCTCGGGGCTGGTTCTCAATTGTCCAGCACCTGCTGCAGCATGGAGCGGACATCAACTGCAGCGCACAGGATGGCACCAGGTATGTCCACACACACACACACACACACACACACACACACACACACACACTGGCCCGATTATGACATTGTTTCATATCAGTACCGTCCCAACAAAACGTCCCCTTATAAATATTTTACTCACCAGAACGACAGCGTTTCTGATGTCACTCAGAGACTCACACACAGACACCTCAGACCCACATACACTCACTGTCAATCAGACTACAGGGATTGAACTTGTTGGGTAGGTTTGGACGCTGTGAGACATGCGAAAGATTCCGTTTTTCACGCTCGGCTGCACGTGGGACGTGAGCAAGGACTGGCCTTTCCGCCGCACCTGACTGACCGAAGGCACCAGAAACACGAAGGATCTGTGAGACGTACGCAGACCAGCGCTTTGTCCGACATGCACGGAGAGAACGGACAGCCACGATTGCAGACACTCGGTGAGCAGTGATGCCCTCTGAGTCATCCTGCTGGAAGCAGCACCACTGGCAGGGATCTGATCCGAACCTTGAGGCTGTGGGAGATGTATACACAGATATACATGCATTTGTCAACACTAAGCCTCTTCTCTGGTTTACAGTGTGTATGTCTGTGTGTGAGCGTTACTACTCTACAGCATTAATTACGCAACACACACAGTGCGCGCGCACACACAGAGAGCGTCTAATTACACGTTCAGTAATAATAGGGTTGGCATCAACAGAAGAGGCTGGGAAACACGGTGCAGATAATTAGAGAGCGAGATTGATTCTGGACAGGCAGGTCACTCCACCGCACTTTCTTCAGAGTACTTCACGTTTAACTTTTAGCTTCTAACACGATTGCCTTTCGTTTCTGTCTTATTAAAAATAAAGGGGGAAAATATTTCTAAATTTGTAAATTTCAGAACAAGAATGAAGGAAATTACAGTAGGAATACTGTAAAAATCCCATCAAAACCATCAAATGTGGTCAGTCAATCAGGACTTGTTAGACTAACGGGAAAGCGAATGGTCCAGGAGTCTAAGCCGAGGCTGGTCAGCTGTAGCTGCTCTATGGTGTAATTGGCACTGGAGGCGAATCCAGATCCAGAAACTGCCCAGGCAGTTGGAACAAAATCCTGGGGTGGATTTTCTGTACTCTGGGCCGGTCAGCTCTGGTAATTGAAGTTTTCAGGTCAGGTTGATGGACGGAACGCTGACCGCTCTCAGTGGTTTAACGTGGTGTTGTTTGTTGTTGATGCTGCAGGCCTCTCCACGACGCGGTGGAGAATGACCACCTGGACATCGTTCGTCTGTTGCTGTCATACGGCGCCGACCCCACATTGGCCACTTACTCTGGCCGAGGCCTGCTGAAGATGACCCACAGTGACATCATGGAAGGCTTTCTGTCTGGTGAGTTGAAACATGGCCTCCTGCCATCTTTTCTTTCTTTCCTTCTTTCCTTTTCTCTTTACTCCACCGCAGCCGTTCTTTCTTTCTTTTGTTCTGTCTTTCTTTCGTTCTGTCATTCTTTCTTTCTTTCTTTCTTTCTTTCTCTTTCGTTGTCTTTCTTTCTTTCTTTCTTTCTTTCTCTTTCGTTCTGTCTTTCTTTCTTTCTTTCTCTTTCGTTCTGTCTTTCTTTCTTTCGTTCTGTCTTTCTTTCTTTCGTTCTGTCTTTCTTTCGTTCTGACTCTTTCGTTCTGTCTCTTTCTTTCTCTTTTTCTCTTTCGTTCTGTCTTTCTTTCTCTTTTTCTCTTTCGTTCTGTCTCTTTTTCTCTTTTTCTCTTTCGTTCTGTCTTTTTCTTTCTTTCTTTCTTTCTTTCTTTCTTTCTTTCTTTCTTTCTTTCTCTTACATCCCTTACCCCCCTCTTCTGCTCTCCCTCCATCATGCTGTCACACTCTCTTTCTAGCTGGAGTCTTTGTTTTTGTCTTCCTGCATGTTTTCCCCTCTTCCTCATCCCTCATTCCTGGAAGTGTGGCTCCAGGTACAGACGCCCCTGCACGTGCTCCGCTCGGACAGCTGGTTGCTAGGCAATGGCTGCCGCGGTGACCGGCCTTTAGCATAGCAACCCCACTATCACAGAGAGGAGATTTTGTGTGTGTGTGTGTGTGTGCGTGTGCGTGTGTGTGTGTGTGTGTGTTTTCAATGATGGTGATATTTGGGCAAGCTGTGTTTGTGTGTGTGTGTTTGTGTGTATTAGATTTAATCTGATCCTAATCTGGCCTCCTGCGGTTGTCTGAGCTGGAACATGGTGTTAATTCCACAAGCCTTTACTGTGTGTGTGTGTGTGTGTGTGTGTGTGTGTGTGTGTGTGTGTGTGTGTGTGTGTGTGTGTGGCTCTCTTGCATATATGTGCATGTATGCTCCCTGGGATGCTCATTGAATTTGACTTGAACCCATAACTTCCTGATAAAGGAGCCCAAAATTTGTTGCTTGTAGCAGCACAACACACACCACCACCATGTCAGTGTGACTGCAGTACTGAGATTGACCCACCACCCACATAATAGCTGCTCTGTGGTGGTCCTGTGGGGTCCTGACCATAGAAGATCAGGGTAAAAGGAGGAGAATAAAGTCTGCTGAGAACCTGAATGGACTACAGTCTGTAATTATAGAACTACAAAGTGATCCTGTATGGTCAGTCGAGCTGATAGAATGGACAGTGAGTGTAGAAGCAAGGCTGATCAGTGTATGTGAATTGTGAGATGGTGCTGATGTAGTGTTGACACTTCATGTAAACATCTGTTTATGAAACTGGCACATGAATGTTTACTGATGGGAGGAACGTCACAAGAGACTGCATCACCCCCTGCTGTATATGGAGCTGCAGATTGGTCAGGGCGGCCATGCTGACCCCTGTGTAGAGAAAGCGAGAAGTGGAACTGGACCTAGGAACATCAGAAAACATTGGTCTGGTCTGTGTCCAATTTGATGGAGGTGCAGATGTTACCTATGGGAGACTCTGGAACAAGAAGTCTGAGGGCAAACTTCTTGTCATAACTTACTGGCTCAGAGAGAGGATCTGGTGAAATATCTTTGTGGTGTCTCGTAGTGGACCCTAGTGGACACATTCACAATAGGTACGTCATTTTTTTTTGGTCAACCCAAAGAGAATGAGGCCAGTTGCACTCTTTGGGACTCCCAGTCATGGACGTTTGAGGGTCAGTGGGAATTGAACCCACAACCTCCTGAAGGTGTCTGCAGTTTGCAAGATGTCTATAACGCAAATCAAGAGTGCCACGAAGCAGAGGTCTGAGTGGGACTCATTTTGAGTTTGTTCCATCAACTGGGTTTGGGGGAAGGGTGCCCGGCCCAGGGTCCTGTAGACTTACCTTCTGGAAGCTGGCGTAAAAGCATCCCACCCTCGTTTTGCGAGAGGAGGAGCGGGAGGACGAACAAATGAGTGACGGGACTTGACGTGGACTGACAGCTAGAAACAGTTCAAACCTCTCGATGTCTTCACATGTATATCTTGTTCTGCTCCTGCGCTCATTGGATTGGTTAAATGCCTGCTCTCACCCATGACAGTGAAATCGTGTCCCACACCTGAAGATAATGTCCCGTGGAAATGCAGCACGCTGCCGTGAGGTACAACTGCTTTATTATTCCAGTCGGGATGGGATTGACCAATAAAACTGATGCATTACAGTATGCTTTGATTGGCCCCAGTTGGAGCATCCCAGGTGTGTACAGTATAAGGTGAAGGCTGGGAGGCAAGAGGCCTCCCCTGTGCTGAAGAGACTTTCAACCCCCCCCCCCCCCCTTCTCTCCCTCTTGCACACTCGCGCGCTCTCTCTTTCTCTCTCGGTCTCTTACGCAAGCCAAGCGCGAGCCGAGCCCTTTGAGGGGAAGCAATCAGAGCACGCTCTCCCTCGCCTTTGCACACAATCTCTCTCTCCCTCCCTGCCTCTGTCTCCTTCTCTCTTGCTCGCTTGCACACTCTCTCTCTCTCTCTCTCTCTCTCTCTCTTTTCGTTCGCTCGCTCGCCTGCTCTCTCTCTCTCTCGCTCCTCTAATCACTTCTTCCTACTTAGCATTTAAAACGTTCCCCCTCCACCCTGTCTGCCATTTAAAGCCTCCCTCTTCTGCGCTCGCTCGCCCGCTCCCTCCCTCTCCCCCTCTCTCTCTCTCTCTCGCTCTCTCGCTCTACCACATTCAAGCTCTCTGGCCGTTTTATCCTCCCCATGCGCCGCGGCCGTTTCTAATCTGAATCATCGCAGGAGGAAAAAAACGACTGAGCGTCTCTCGGGTCAGCAGCTGGTCAGGATTCCAGCCTTCATCTTTACGGCAGAAACATCTGGATCCGCTTCAGTTTCGCCGCCGAGCCGAGCAGAACGAAGCTTGCTGGGGCTCCGCGAGCGGTGGGATGGTGACAGCAGATATTCTGCATCTGTGGGCTTCTCAAACGGCCCATTTAACTCTCACTTCCGAAGTTGCGATGAGATCTCGGAGTTGGAAAATGCTTGCCTAATTAGCTAGACGGGTCTGTTGTATCTCCCGTTCATTAGTTGGAAATGTGGAAAGTTCTCAGAAAGCTTTCGGTGAAATTAAACTTGCGATGGATGCATGAAACCCAAGCCCACCTTCATTTTGGCTCTCACGTGCTCCAGTACTGCAGGTGGTTCTGTGGTGTTTAATGGTCATGACTGAGATTGTACACAGCACACACTTCCTCAGCACCAACCAATCACTCGATTTGTCATTTGCACAACACCGCAAACGAAGCCTCCATACTGCGTCTCCGCAGTTACCGTGAGCACACGTGCCCGGAGTGGTGGGCAGCCTTATCCTCAGTGCCCGGGGAGCAGCTGGGGACTTCAGTGTCTTTCTCAAGGGCACTTCAGTCATGTCCTGCCAGTTCAGGGATTCGAACCAGCAACCTTCCAGGCACAAAGCTGGTTCCCGAAAGACCAGGTCACGGCTTAACTATTAAGCTAGTTGCCTCAGTTTATTTCAATGTCTGATTACGTCATCAGATCAGGGTTTAGCTAGTTAACTAGTCCGATCTATTGTGGTTCATTCCTAACGTCAGGATCGTTTAGTTAGTTGGCTAGTCTGATCTGTTTCAATGAAACATGTCCTTATCAGAAACAGAAACATTAGTAAACGGTTAGGTAGCTTTAGAATTTTCCCCATCAGTGTATCGATAATCAAAAAGTGTGTTTCGAAAAACCAGGAATGGCTTGGTTGGAAGATCAGGAAAACAAACCTTGGGAATCAGAATTACATATGTACACCTTCACTAGGTGCTCCCTCTTCTTTAAGTTGAGGAAGCTTTCTAATTCCAAAGGTAGATGAGGGTTGAATAAGCCCCGCCCCCCCCCAAGGAGCAGCAGTAGGAAACTTGCTGGATCGTAATCGGACCACAAAAGGGAGATGGAGGTTGTGGCCAGCGGTCGAGGAGAGCGGAAGCTGATTACTGGCACAGAGCCAGTGGGTCTTGAGTGTGTGTGTGTGTGTGTGTGTGTGTGTGTGTGTGTGTGTGTGTGTGTGTGTGGTTTGTGTGTGTGTGTTCTGGCTAAATTATGTGAGCCAGAGAGACAGGGGGAGAGAAAGGGCGAACAGCACAGAGAAGCAGGAGACTGATTGTGTGTGTGTGTGTGTGTGTGTGCGCGCACTCATGTCCTGATGCGCTGTCGGCCGCTCTGATTTATAGCCCCTCCCCCAATTTGTTTCCCTCTGTCGGAGCTTTCTAATCAAATCCTCCCCCTTCTCGCTCGCTCACTCACTCAGTCTCTCTCTCTCTCGCGCGCGCACACACACACACACAGAGGTCTCTTCAACATTGCTGGCTGTGTGTGTGTGTGTGTGTGTGTGTGTGTGTGTGTGTGTGTGTGCGCTATTAATGGTTCGGCTGCCAACACAAAACCATGGAAGTGGCATCTCTGCACTGTTGACTGCAATATTCATCCCTCTCCCTCTCTCTCTCCCTCTCTCTCTCTCTCCCTCTCTCGCTCTCTCTCTCTCCCTCTCTCTCCCTCTCTGTAGATTATTTCGCGGACCTGCAGGGTCGAGCAGATGACGACCCCGGTGTGTATTGGGAGTTCTATGGCAGCGCAGTGTGTGGTGAGTGCCAATTTCTCTCTCTCCATCTCTCTCTCCCACTCTCTCTCTCTCTCTCTCTCTCTCTCTCTCTCTCACACACACACACACAAATGAGCAACAGAGGGGAAAAGAGCAGATCAGTGAAAGCACTAACGTAAGGATCGAGACCCCAAGGGCAGATCCCTTGTTGTAGTCTTTTCTGACTTCTAAAGTGGAGAAACATATGGGAACAGCATCTGCTTCCGCCATCTATGTATTTATTTGCGTGCGTATGTTTATTTGGTAGGTACGCAACAGTACGATGCGCCACAACCTCGCACTACAACTGGAGTCGTTATTGTTACGTAGGACCAGTGAACTTAACCATCTTGATTGAACTATGTCTATTCTAACTACTCTATTGTTACATAGATGCAATGCCACGCAGAAGGGAGTCTACGTTACTGTTCTACATCTGTTCTAAGTACCGATGTACCAGTCAAGAAATTTTGCCCCAGTACGGTCAACGTATCTTAATCCTGAGCGTCAGCCGATACCGTCTGATCCGATCTGAGCAGTTTATTCTCGAAGAGACTTTTCTTAAACGTATTTATAGTTTGTTCAGTAGCTTTTAGCTAACATAGCTTGGAGTTGTCTTACCGTTCAGCTCCCAAGTCCCTTTAAATACTGCTTATCTGTTTGTGTGTTGTATCTAGTACACACTCGGGGTGATATCTGTGGCTGTTCGTCAATTACTGGTGTAACTGGTTTATAAAGGGTGAAAGCGCTTTGTCTTAATCTTCCAGTTCTGAACTCTCTCTTCGGAGCTGGTTTAAAAACAAAGCAGCTCTGTTTCTGCAATGGCTCTTCAGATATTACATTATGTACGTTACTCCTATTCACCTTCAGGGAAATTCCTCCTGGCTGCTGGTTGAAAATATCCGACGCTTGTGTCTTGAGGCCACCAGATGGCGCTCTGAACACCATGACTGAATCGAACTAGTCGAGAGCGAACAGCAGTTGCATCGTGTATCTGTATTATCGGTTCTACATAACCGTACCATCGCTGCAGTTCCAGAAAGCGACAGTGTAGCTATGTAACAGTAGCTGGCCTGCAGTGTTGGTACCCCGATGTTACGCAACTTCAGTTCTAGGTGACGTACCCGCAGTTTCAGTACACAAGTGTTACACTGTATCGGATCTACGTAATAACGTTCCTGCAGTTCCAGTATGTGAGCTTTGGGAAGTAGTACGGAATGGTAACTTCAGGTGTAGTATGTGACTTATTGCACAGCACCCTAATAAACACGACCTAGAACAGATCCCGGGTAATAATGCAGGAACTGCAGATAAACACGTAGTGAGAGATCACTCTGGACAGACCTTAAGGGACGGGCAGAACTTGCTTCTGAAAGGGTTAACAAAATATCGGACAATGCTGAAGTTTCCGGTATCGGGGAAGGGAATGATGCTGGTGTGCCGTCTGTACCTTTATTGCATGGAGTGGGGAAAAATGGCGGTGCCCTGCAGGTAAAGCATTTATTGAAACGAGCACCAGGACCGCTCCCCAGGCCGCTGTATAACAGTGGAGCATTGTGCGTGAGAGTGCAAGTGAGTGTGTGTGTGTGCGCGTGTGCATGCGCGAGTGCATATGTGGGTGTGTCGGCTCTCTCCAGCTGGCCGAAAACAAACACAGTGCTACCACTCGGTTTCCCCTTCTGAATTCTTGGAATAGCCAGGCACGAGGGTGAGAGGGGGACAGTTCAAGGGGGAAGAGTGTGAGAGATAGAGAGAGAGAGAGGTAGGGAGAGAGAGAGAGAGAGAGACACACACACACACACACACACACAGTTAAAGAACAGACAGAGAGAGAGAGAGAGAGAGAGAGAGAGAAAGAGAGTGTCAGGCTATTTCGGGAGCCCTGCTAAAGCACCGCCTCGGAAAAACCCCAGCTATAAAACGGAGCGCGAGAGCGTGTGAGGGGAAAGAGAGAGGGAGAGAGAGAGAGAGGAAAAGAGAGAAAGAGAGTGTGCGAGTGAGAGTGCGGGAGGGGGCTGTGATTTTTTTTTTTTTTTTCTTTCCCCTCTCTTTCTCTTTGAGGCTTTAGCGCTGACGCCAACACCCACTGGAAAGAGTGAAGAGCCTCCCTTTACACACACACACACACACACACACACACACACACACACACACACACACACACACACACATCCTGCAGCGCTGCTTAATGGAAGACGGCGTTAATAGGAGACGGCGTAGTGGGAGCGATGTGAGAAGGACTCCGGAAAAAGGGTGTAGTGCAGAGAGAGAGAGAGAGAGAGAGAGAGTGAGTGGGAGAGAGAACGGAAGGGAGAGACGGAGTGAAGGACAGACGTGTGGTAGGGAGGGGGGGGGTGGCTAAGAGGAATCGGGGGGTCCTCTGGGAGAGCAGCCGAGCAGAATTTTCAGGAAGCTCTCAGCCCCCTTCCCCACACCCCTCCCAACCCACCCACAACAACACCTGCGAGAGAGGGAGAGGGAGAGGGAGAGGGAGAGAGAGAGAGAGAGAGAGGTGGGGAGAGTAGGTCTGACGGAAAAAAGTAAAAAAGGGAGATTCGCTGAGAAAGAGACGTGAGACCTAAGCCAGTCCTGCCGTACGTGTGTGTGAGAGAAGTGCAATAGTTCAGACACCCCCTGATCAAACATTTTGACCGATAACTTGCGCAATTTAAAGGAAAAGTTCTGTCGGAAAATCGGATTGATCTCTGAGCCCGGACTCAGTCGATCGGACAAGCTGTGTTCGGTATCTGACATGAGCTTCTTTAGTTTACAACAGGAGATGCGATGCTGCCGAACTGAACTGAGCACTGAGTAGAGCGAGAGAGAGGGAGGGAGGGGAGGCCTGGGTGAGGCAGGGAACGATAGAGAGAGAGAGAATGAGAGAAAGAGGGAGAAGGAGAGAGAGAGAGCACTGTTGGGGGAGGGTGGAGTAGCTGATAATGGAACAAGGCCTCTACACAAACAAGTCTTTGTAACACTGAGCTCTTGCGCTCTCTCTCTCCATCCCTCTTGCTCTCTTGTCTTTCCCTCCTCTTGCTCGGCCTTGCTCTTTCATTCTCGTCGTTTTCCAACTTCCTCCTTTCTTTTTTTCTCTCCTTCTCTCTCGCTCCATCTCTCTCTCCGCTTTCTCCTTCCTGTTCACCCTCTCGTGCTCGGCCTTGCTTCTCTTGGCCTTGTTCTCTCCCTTTTCCTCCCTCTCATTCTTACGCTCGCGCTCTCCCTCTACTTCTCATTGTCTTGTTCCTCCTCTTTATTTTCCCCTCTCTCTCTCTCTCTCCCTCTCCTTCCCTCCCCACACACACTTTTATTCTGCTCGCTCGGCCAGTCGGTCGGGATGTGTTCACACACACTGCCGTTATGAAGCGTTTGAATACGTACACACGCACGACAAAAGCCGATCGTTCGCGTGGGGTTAAATTCACATCCCTCTCTCCCTCTCTCTCTACAGAGCCTGGAGATGACCCGGCTGCGTTTGACATCCTGGCCGACCCACCTGGCCCAGAGGAGGAGGTGGATGACCACAGAGAGGTGTTTGAGTTCGAGTTCTCTGACCGGCCGCTGCTGCCCTGTTACAACATCCAGGTCTCTCTCTCTCAAGGGTGAGTCGTCATAGTTGTTTGTTTTTTCACTTCCACGGTTCTACTTTGACTTTTTTTCTTCAAGCGTATTAATAGGGCGTTCGTCCCCTGTCTTGTACGGGGTCTTCTGGGAAGGGGACGTTTGCTGTGAGAAGGATTTGAACGCACTCAGCCTCATGAGAACATGAGTCAGTTGTTGGACGATTAATTCTGCCCCACCAACGCGTCCCGAAGATGTTAGATGGGACGCCATCGCTCCAGAGAACCCCCACCAGCCCTAAAAGCTGAGGGCTTTCTACCCCCGCAGCCCATTATTGGCTTTGAGCACAGTAACCTTATGGTAATGTGCACACGGCTGTTCCAGAACGTCCCGTTCTATTGGTCAGTGCTTATCTGTGGCGATTGTACAAGCTGTTCAGCCAAACACCTGGGAATACTTTAAAAAAGCAGCTGAACGGACTCGTTCCAGCCGCTGTCTGGATACTTTTGAACTTGTTGTGTATTTTGAATTGAAACATAAACCCCAGATTTGAGAGTTTGGACCCCTACATCTTCATATATTAAAGGGCCCCTCCGTTAAAGGGCCCCTCCGTTAAAGGGCCCATATACACACACAGATTGATGAAGATCGGATGGAAATAGACGTATAGAAACCAATGACATACATAAACATATACAAACCTCATAATCAGGACGTGGAGAGGACAGTTTTCCTGATTGAATTGTATTGATGCTGCTGGTGATGACGAATGATTGATTAATTGATCGGTGGTTAGTGATACAATCCTCAGTTGACCAGTCCGACTCAGATTACATTTCCTTTGGCTAGACTGGGGTCGGGCGCTAAGAGATGATGACACGTGACACTTCTCAGCGTCTCAACCTGCATATTCGGTCAGCAAAAGCACACCAGTGAGTGGTTATTGTGGAGAAGCTCGTTATCTAGAACACGGGTCACGGTATGTTCGCATCGCTAGTAGTGGTAGTGGTAGCTGGTGTGGTGTGTGGGAGCTACATTACCCTTGTAGCTCCAGCGCGAAACTAAAGACACACGTGGGAAAACTGCGTCAATTGGATGTTCTGCTCTAAATATCGGTTTCAGCGAGGATTGGCGATTATTAATGAGTATTGATAAGACGATTAGCTCAGTGGGGTGAACCCGTCACACCTGGTGGAGGCAGCGCGGCCCTGGGGAGCGTAATAAAAGCGGGAGAGACGAAGTAGGACACAGTGTTAGATTAGCTGTAGAGGCTCGTGACTGAGAGAGCGAGCGCGAGAGTGAGTGAGAGACTCTGCATGGTTGAGCACAAGCGACGTGCCGCTAAACAGACACAGCTAATTACCTCCCACTCCGTCTACGTCCTAGTCTCTCACACACACACACACACACACACACACACACACACACACACACACACACACACACACTGTCACACTCACACGCATGCACATGCACACACATCAGAGGCCTATCTCTTACTCTCCTTTCCACCCCCCCCCTGTCTCTCTCTCTCTCTCTCTCTCTCTCTCTCTGGGTGTTTTTGGGTTGTGCTCATCTCCAAGCTACCCCTCCACCCATTCCGTTCTATCTCTGTCCTTCTCCAAGTCTCTCTCTCTCTCTCTCTCTCTCTCTCTCTCTCACTCGCTGTGTGCTGCTGGCTGATGCAGTATTAATGGCTCTCTTGTGCGGTGGGGCCTCTCCGCTCTAGCGCACACATACACACACGCAATCTCTCTCTCTCTCTCTCTCTCGCTCTCTCTCTCTCTATTCATGCTGCTGTCGCTGCGCTGTGCCCACAGACTGCCTCAAGTGCCATCGACTGAGCGCTGCCTGTTACCGCTCTCCCCCAAGTGTGTATGTGTGTGTGTGTGTGTGTGTGTGTGTGTGAGAGAGAGAGAGAGAGTGGCTTTGTCTAGGTGTGTGTGTGCGTGTGTGTAACCTATTGTATTTGGGAGCGAGAGAAAGCCGGAGTGTCTTTTGTGTATTTCAGTCTGCTTTTCCAATGGAGAGTGAGAGAGTGAGGCCTGCACTGCTTTCAGAACATCTGCATAAACATTGCTTTGTTTTTGATGAGCGGAGTGAAAACACTCACTCAGTCACTCAGTCACACGCACACACACACACACACACACACACTCACACTCACTCACTCACCGGGTCGGTGAGCGAAAGGAAAGAGAACAGCACTCATCAGCACGAATCCTCCCACCAGCTTCTCTATCTATAGCGCACTCTCTCCCTCTCTCACTCTGTTTCTTACTCTCGCTCTTATTTCTCCCTCTTTCCCTTCACTCCCCTCTCTCCCTTTCTTGCATCCTCTCTCATTCTTTCGCTGTTTCTCCTCTCTTTCACTCTCTCTCACTCACGCTCACCTCACATGAAGCAGTAATACAAAATATAGAAATGATATGAAATGTATATGTAGAAATTAAAGATATATAAGCTTATTTATTCTCTCTCTCTCTCTCTCTCTCTCTCTCTCTCTCGCGCTCTCTCTCGCGCTCTCAGGCCCAGAAACTGGCTGCTCCTCTCTGACGTCCTAAAGCGCCTCAAAATGTCAGCCAGGACTTTCCGCTCCACATTCTCTCACATAGAGGTGGTGACCATCGCCGAGGCAGAGTTCTACAAGCAGGTGTCTCTGAGCCAGCTGTTCTCCTGCCCTGAGGAGCTGGACGGCTTCCTACCAGACAGCAAGGAGCTGCTGGACCTGGTGGAGATCAGTGCTGAGCTGGTCGCTCTGCTCGGCTCATCGCTTGAGTACCTTGATGACCGCTGGGAGCCCTCCGCCTTTAAGCCACGCTTGTGACACTAAATGCACACAGACACCAATTCGCTCGCGTGAGCTCTGGAACTGCGAGCGACAACGGGTGGAGGATTCTGCTGGCGGTATTCTGGATTTTTCTGCCCTGGATATCACAGACGGAGGCCATTGAACATTGTCTGGCAGCGGCAGGCGATTCTGGAACTCCCTTTGCGACACCACAGTCGTTTAGACAGCTCTCGCATGCTACTAGGGCCGCCTCCAGAAAGGTTCCGGAACACTTTATGACACCACGACGGTCTCCACAGCTCTTGTAACGAGACACAGAATTCCTGGAACTCCCCTTATGACGACAACAGTGGTCTCCTCCGTTCTTGTGCTCCTAGCAACCGTGCTAGCCTTTTAAAAAAAATAAAGTGTACATAACCAAGTGAGACAAGCGCGAAAGTGCGCGAGTCTCAGACATGGATTTCCGTCTCCTGGCTGGGCAGAGGAACGGACCCACGATTGTAGAGAAGAACACTTCTGTTTAAGAGATGTTTTATAAGTATATACATAAATATATAAATATATATATATATATAAATAACTATACAGTTACTGTATTTTAATTTGTCATATATATATATATATATATATATATATATATATATATATATATATATGCTTTAAATATAAATATATTACTTTTCCTTTGGTCGGGCGTTTATTTACTGATGCTAACTGCTCTCCGCAGGATGCTAATGTACAGCTCAGTACAGTACTAATGTACAGTACAGTAGTTCAGGATATTAAAGCTGTTGTTGTTTGACTCGCGCAGCGTCTCGGAGCACTGCACGGGAGAGTTGTCCATTAGTCGTGACTTTAACTAGTGCACTTCGCGGCTGGGTTATACACTCATCCATCTTCCGTGTTTGCGGGGGGATTTCATGATTTTGTGTGGTTTGAGTTTGTTTTTGTTTTTTATTTTATGTCTTTTTTTTTTTTTTTTCAGGTTTGAGTTTTGAGCTTTCTGGTGGTCCTAACTTGCAAACACGGTTTTGAGCTTTTTTTTTTGTTTTGTTTTTTCTTTTCTCACTTATTTATAATTACAAATTTAAGATATTTTAAAAACCGTGGCTTTTTTTCGGAGGTATATATTAAAAATGAAGTGTAAGATACTAATATTAAAGCTTTGTTAGGATAAAGACACGCTCAAAGTTGTAAATAATGAGTCGACGATTTCAGTAACTTTGTTTCTGACTTGTGTGTTTATTGTTTTTGGAGACGTGTCGAAAACTTTGTAATTACATACGCTATCATTTGTATTTATATTTTACAAAAAAAATCCTTTAGATAAATGGCAATAAAAGATCCCCTCCATCTTCTATTACTCGCCGACTTGTTCTTGCAGTGAATGAATTTTTGAATGATGAAATGCTGACGATGTTCCAAAACGGAGCAATTTTTGAACAATATCAAATTTGACTTTAGCTCCACGACTGTTGATATAGATTCAAAAAAATAAAATGGAAAACTATTTGGCATTTGAGGGGAAAAAGTAAAAATTTCTTTTTTGTAATTTTATGTAAGAATGAGATCCAGTCGCACTTTCCTTAATATTTAAAAAATTAACTATAAAGTGTTATAATAAACTATTTTAACTACTCCAGCTGATGTTAATACGATCGCAACATCAGTTAGAGTTGTTTACGGTGTAGTTAACTGCTGTTGACGCTCCGTAACGTTCAGCATTCAGTTAACGTGCTTGGACTCATTTGAAGCACAGCTTCCGTTATTCGTTCAGAGAAACGGGCCGTTTAGAAGAAAACGAGCTCTGCACTAACTGTGACGGCAGTGGTGTTAGATGAATAATCTCTTACAGATACTCAAATATGGAAACCAGTCAGAAGTCACATCCCTCGTGTGTTTCGTGATTCATGGACTTTTCTGTCATTGCGAGAACCTGGCCTACATCAAGTCCTATCTCCACCGGACCACCTATGCTGGAGATCCATTTCCTGTTTGCGCGGACCTGAAACGGAAATGAGCGGAGAATGGACGGAAATGAGTGGAGAGGCAGAGCGGTGTGGAGAAATGATCGCCATTGTTATTAAGAATGAGAACAGCGAGGGTGAAAGCTGCGATACCAGCTCCCACCGGCTGATAACAGCCATGAAAAGACGGCCTCCTTAATGATGGTCCTCCACTCGCCACGTCTTCGGTCGCGACCTCCTCGTTTCTCACTGCGGGTTTTGCTGGATGATGAATCAGGTTGAAATCTGAGTGGGTCATAGTTCAAAACGATGGATGGGCAGTAAAAGTGCTGCTCATTGTAGTGTATCTAAAAAAATATTGTGAACATTAATAATTTTTGTTCATAATTTAATTTATAAAGTTAAACGGTGATATATTCTTTACATTTAAAGTGATATATTTCAAGCTTTCGTTTAATGTTGACACTGTCAGAATGTCAGTCAAGCTCGAGTCCTACTGTCCTTTAATTTAAGATTCTGTACTTCTGATTATAAGCCAAACAAACCTGCAGTAAATGTAAACGGACTGCAAGATGTCTCTACGTGTAACGAACATAAAATCAGGCTCCTTTTGTTTTGAAACACAAGAAATTTTTCGGAATATTCTAATTTTTTGAGATGCACTAGTATGACAGGTTTAAACTGGTCTAGCTGGTTGACCATCTTGGCTTTTGACCAACATGTTTTTCATTATTGGTGGTTTCGCTGGTCCACCAGCATGACCAACTTGACCTAACTCTAGGCTTCTCAACCAGCTTAACCACTTTTGCCCGGATGACCACTTTTTAACCACCTTTGACGGCCATAGACCATCTTGGACCATCTAAAACCAGCTACCAGCTTGTGCAGGGATATCTGCTACAAATGAAACCAACCAGCTGAAGCAGGGCCAACTGCAAAAACTAGAGAAACATCTGGATGTCTTCTGGGGGAATCTGGAGAAATGTTTGAATACAGTTAAAATTGGGAATGACGTTGCTGTAGGACGAATATCCTGCTGGAACCTGTTTAACTCCATAAAAAACAGGTTACATTTTACTCCTGGTTGGTTTTTGCCCCATTCGTCTCTTTTTAAGTCCTATTCTGAAGGGACCGTTTTAACATGGGGACGTGGGGTCAAGTCCTTTTTTAATCCATTTTCAATCCAAATTCAAATGCACCATGTCAGTCATTTTTCCAGACTGCGCACTCCCGCACCAGGAAAAATTCCCGACACTTTAACCTCTTGTAAATATAAGAGGTTAGATTAGTCCAATGCAAAATGATGTGGGTAAATGTTCCCCTATATCCTATGAAAAAGGATCGCTTCACAGGATTTCTCAGTTCAGACGCACTCCAGGGGGCATTTAGTTTTGTTGTGCTTGGCTCAGACACCTCAGGTCAATACTTATTGCTGGCACGGCCAAAAATGTGGACGCAAAGGGCCTGTATGCAAAATCCCTACTCAGAATGGTTCTGGAGGCAGCTCTGCCTCTGAGGCAGAACAACTGCATTTGGATCAGTTTAAGAAGCATTTATATGTGGATGCATGGCATGAAATTCTGTCATGTTCAGTTGCTAAGCCTGCACAACATTACTTCACAAGCTATTAAGCAAGCGACCAATGAAAAGGCTGCATTAGAAACTACTGGTTTTCTGAGAAAGTGACACCATATGTAAAGACTTTCTTAAAAACAAACAAAATCCCAAACGGAATTGCACACTTCTTATACAAAGCATCCACATATTAAGCTCTGAAGAGCAGGTACACACTTCTAAAACTTGGCCTACTGGTTATTTTTACTGGCTATTCTCTGAACCAGTTAAATTTCTTCTGCCTCAGAGGCAGACCTACCTTCAGAACCGTTTTCGGTACTTTGCACGCAAGCATGCTGTGCGTAGAGTCGCTTTTGAGGATTGTGCACAAGGGTATCTACTGTGGACAAGGCCACGCTGAACACACCCCGCAATCATCTGTGTGTGTGAATGGCAACGACACACTGAAACTCGACATTTTCAATTCTGATTTGGGACACTTTCATATATGATATTGGAATCTGATTCATATACCATTTGTGGTGAAGTGACAAAGTGTCTAAACAGCCAGATCAGAATTCATGTGACTTTTACGTCTGGATGTTTGGATCCCTCTTCACTCTAAAGAAGGAGAATGGAGACAGTGGCTGTGGCTGAAATGGATCCCTACTCCCTCATTAGTAGTCCACTATGTAGGGATAGACTGTGTAGTTTATAAAGTAGAGGTAGAAATACAGGTGAATTCAGACACTTCCTCATCAGTAATGCATAAAACATGTGAGTGCCTGAGCCATGTTTAAGCTCCGCCCACATGCAATCTGAACTCTGAATGAAAGTTAGTAAAGCTCTCTGCTGTTCATGGGATTGAACCACCCTTGATTATGTTACAAACGCTATCCTCCCATTAACTAATGACATTCCGGGAAAACATCTGACCTTCACAGCGTCCAGTGGCTCGGAACTATCACCGGCTTATCGGCTATATGAGCAAACATCGTCAGCTCCATTTGTTCCACTGTGTTGCTTAATAACGAGACTCACGGTTGCGTTCTCGTCCATATTCAGCTCATGTCGTGAGCTACGATGTTACTATAAATTACCAGTGAATTATGGGAGATTTTTGCGTCCTAACATCGTGTTCAAATTGCACTTTAACTATTTAACTTTCAGTTCATTGTGCCAATCTTAACACTTATACGTCAATCCGACCCAAATCTGCGGTACGTAGAAGCTACCAAAGTGGTCCGTACCTACAAAAAGTGCTCCAAGGAAGGACAACCAGGGAACCAGTGAGGTTCTCGTGGACCCAAGGCTCATTGATGCTCATGGAGGTTCCACCACACAACTAACAGGACTTAAAGAATCTGCTGTAAGGTTAGTATTGGTGCCAGATAACACATGAAGACACCACTTCAGAGGACACATTCAGAGATCTTATGTCCATGCCATGCCTCAAAGTCTTCATATCTTTAACCAAACTCTTATTTTTATATTAGATTGTCTGAGGGGAGGCTTCAGGCGACCAGCAAGCTCTTATTAATTGTTCTCGCACTGCTGTCTCACTTTTGAGAGCCCACATTTTGTATGGATTATTTTATCTTTTTTCTTACCACATAGTCAATCCACATCGACCACTAGCGTGGCCACTAACAGCACCGGATCAATAAGAGCGTTACTAGGCAACAGAATATAAACACAAGTCCACCATGTTGTACAGAATGGGTCTTTTAGGCTGTGTCGGAAATTAAGAATCGCAGCAAGTCATTTCTGAATCGAAGTTCAGTAAATCTAACTTCCTATGCAATCGGGTGCAAATGCTAGTGGTTGCCAAGATCCCAAACAATGAATAACTGAAGAACATTGAACATTGAAATGTTGAATTATGGTTGCATTAAATGCTTTAATGTTAATGATGGAAAAACAACCTTTAAACAACCTTTATTTAACCTTGCCTCATAAGCACTGTTTACTGTTGAAGTTCTGAAAGGTTTCATTGAAAGGTTTTGAAGTGTCGGGCCAGAGTGACAAATGCAATTATTATTATTATTATTATTATTATTATTATTATTATTATTAATATTTTTATTTTACATTATGCAACAGTTGATTGTATAATAAATGGACATTTCCTGTTATTGTCATGATAATAATCACAGCACAATGTTGTTTTAACGTTGTGTATATATAGGTCACCTGGCCCAAATTCAATGTTCATTCAACCACATAATTATTTGTTTGTTTTGCGTTTGGATGCATTGAAAAATAACATTGAAACAGTGCTGATTCAACCAAAAATCTATGTGCACAAATAAATCAATTCAGACACCAGCGATGTCAACGCTCCTTCAACACGTCATGCGATGAAAAACGTAATGATTTAATGTACGTTTGCATAAGTAACGATACGTGATACTTATATTTAGCAGTGAGCCGTCGATACTTCTTGAGTCTTCTTGATTCGGTTAAAGAGACATTCATCACTCGTTTTTCATAATTTTTTTATTTATCTGTTGCAAAACCTTAGTTATTAATGCAGCGACTATTTTACGTTCTTGTTCACAAATGTTTATAAATATATATAAATAAGATTCCTTTTCCAATTTTATAAATGTACACAGTCATTCAGACTGACGACGGTGAATCATGTGTCTGAAGAGTTTAATGTTCTCTAAAAGCTGCTCAAAATGATGACACCTCATGCTTAGGAATACACTGCTTGATGCCTGACTCACGGTTTTACCAAAGTTCTGCTGTGAGTTTTTAGATTGAAATGTGTTTGAAAGGGCGGAGGAATACACGCGAGGTGTGGTCAGACTTACGACTAATTGAGCATCATCAGCATTCCACATAAACCAATATCAGGAACCATGCCTGTTCCCATTCCAGTCGTTTTCAGATGCCACGACAAGGCCTCCATCTGCTGCACTGCTAATTTCAAGCTTCCATCAGAAGAATCTGACCTGAAAAGGAGAAAAGGTACTAGACTGTTGCTGAGAGCTCCAAAGTCCTCTTTTCGGATGAAAGTAAATTCCACACTTTGTTTGGAAATCAAGTGTCCTGGAGTCTCAACTCAAGCTCCTAGAGTCTAGAGGACGAGTGGAGAGACACAGAATCCAGGGTGTCTGAAGTCCAGTGTGAAGTTTCCACAGTCTGTGATGGTTAGGGAGCCATGTCATCTGCTGGTGTTGGCTGACTGTGTTTTTAAGTCCAGAGTCAATGTAACATCTACGAGGGGACGTTGATGAGCTTTATGGAGAGACCGAATTCCTTTTCCAGGAGGAGGAGAAATAACACCCTATGCCCTAATAGCTGGTATTTCTTCCTTTAGCTGAAAATGTGCCAGTTCTAGTCTCGGACATCAACTCTAAGATTTTCCCACTCCTCCATGAAGAATTCTTTCAGCTCTGTGACGTTCCAGCAACATACATTCTCCTCATGCCCCCCCTGATACAATGAAGATCTCATAGTGGTTTCTATGATGAAGAGATCTCCAGACCAGATCTCCAGACCCTGCTGCAGCAAAGTGGCTCCACACCATCACACTTCCACCACCATGCTTCACAGCTGGTATGAAGTTCTTGTACTGAAATGCTGTGTTTGGTTTATGTCAAACATGTCTTCTGTTTTTGACTTGGATTCCTCTGCCTAAGCACGTTATTTTAGAAGTCCTGCTCTTTGTCTGGGTGATAAGGGTTTCCTCCGTCTACACCTCCCATGAAAATCAAACTTGTTTTGATGCTGAACTTTGACATCATCTGTGACGGGACTTACCTGTAGCCTACATTTTAGGATTGTTGAAGACGTCTTCATGCATGTTGTGGTCTGGAATTCTAATTATTAACAAATCTTTTAAAAACCCTTCCGAGACTCTGAATCTACAACCGTATTTCTGAGGTTTGAACAAGACAGGCTCCATCCAAAAAAATCTCTGAAGATGGTCTTCAGATTTGCAGCTGAGGTTCTGCACCTGATTCTAATCTCAGACATTTTAAGTAGTATTAAATGTGGGAGTGTGTCCTAACTGCGTTTCTAACAATTACATTTTACAAATCATTTTTCGCAAATCCCACTAGTTTAAATTCAGATTAAACTATAATCCACAGTATAACAAATGACAGCTTTTTATGACAATTGTCCCCACAATTTGGAGGTGCCATTTACCCAAATTCAGTAGGACTTTCCTCCCTCACATAAAATGCTCCCGACAATAAGAGAGTTAAGTCAAGCACATGCCATTGCATCCCTGCTGGGTAGCCAGTGTCCTGGGGAGGAAAACGCTGGATCCCGAGCTTCAGTACAACAGCTAATAGAAGCCTGTGCAAGCCAGCAGTTGAATGTAGGCAGGGAGTGCCATCTACCCGCCCATTGGCATGGCCAAGTTTGCTCTCTCAAACTCCAGCTGCCAATGGCAAGCAGCATGTCCCAGGATTCAAACCCGTGGTCCTTGGAGCATAATGCTAGTGCATTAGACCACTGAGACGCTGACTTTTAGAATTAAATTATGGACAAAAATTCCAATAAAGTATTTGAAAGGCATTAGTAGTGTTTAACTGAGCAAATAAACACGTGCTGCCCAGAGATTTTTATTTCTAATTTCAACTGGAGCCTTGAACTTTAATAAGTGCATTGGTGGGGTGTGTTCGCTGATGATCTGCTGGACTCCGCTCTACATGCCGAGTCTATAGGGGAGAAATGCTGGCGTCTAATTAAAAAACAATTAAATTACATTAGGCCTGGTAATTACACCCCCTACCCTCCACCACCACTGGCCCATGCCACCCAACACACACCCACACAGATCCCGTGTTGTGATGGCTAATCCTCTCTTTATCTATTAGCCGTGACATTGAGGACACTCAAGAGAGTGAGAGAGGAAGAAAGAGAATGAGAGACAGACAGAGAGAGAGAGAGAGAGAGAGAGAGAGAGAGAGAGTGAGAGAGTGTGCACACTCTGGTCATGTCCGTGTTGGGTTCAGGCCGGTTGAATCGCTCTGTCCCGGATTAGCCCCCACCTTCCTCCTAAACTAATTAATTGTGCAGAGGCACACCGGGGAGACGGAGGGGTCCAGAAGAAGGAGGCTTTACACTCACATACTGAGAGCTGTGGAAAATAAAGCAGGGATACTGGGAAATATAGAGTACAGACTGGTGGTGCTGGATTAGAGGGACATGCATTTATATATCGTCTCAGTGTTACAGGAGATGGAAAAAAAACCTTAACACAGCCTGACAGTAAGACATTAGGGTTCTTTTGGAAGTTTACTTGCTAAAAAACTAGTAAACAAATGAATATATTATACTGATGTCCTTGGTGTCATATTAGGGGATTTGCTTTGTCTTCGGACTGGCATATGAGCAGCCCTCCCTGAGTGTAGTATTGACTTCCACAGTTCCCCTTAACTGCTGTTTCTCAGCGATATCTCAGACGGTGGAACTCTGAACTTTCCCAAGTTTGTAGTTTCAGTTAGTGTAATTTTACACTTCTGAGTCCAGCTGTTTAGAGGAGGCTCAACTTGTGGTCCAACCATTCCTGTGTCACTTTGTCACGTTCTTGAAGTTCACGTGTTGGAAGCAGGAAATATGGGTAAGGTCCTCAAATTCACACTTTTTCAATGCTGGGATGCATTTGTGCAGACTTCGGGGAAGAGAACAGCTTTGGCATCCAATTCGACAAGAAAACGACCGCTCTTGTATGGCATGAGGAGGAATTTTGGCTCTACTGGAAGGAGTTTGGGTTGTACTTGTCATTTGGTCACATTTCGCCTACCTTCAAGACTGCCTGAGTGGTCCCACCTTGAAGAAGGCAACTGTAGACAGCATGGACACCAGCAATTATGGACCAATCTCTTCTTTCTTTCTTTCTTTTCAAAGATCCTTGAATGCTCTGTCTACAATTAAGTCTCTTTCTCACTCAGAACAATCTACAGAATTCAAACCAGTCTGGTTTCAAACCAGTGCACAAACTGCTTTCACTGCTATCACAGAGAAGCTTCATGCTGCAAGATCAGCCAAACTGTCATCAGTGCTGATTATCCTTGACCTCTCTGCAGCCTCTGACATGATCGACCACAAGATCCTTAGATCTGTCCTCACCAGTCTCTGCATGGCAGTGGTTTGCTTCTTACCTGGAGCAGTGCTCTTACCAGGTAACCTGGCAGAGGGCCACATCTGCTCTATGGAGACTCTCCGCTGGTGTCCCACAGGGTTTGTGCTTTGCCCCCTTCTTTTCTCACTCTACACTTTCTCTCTTGGTGAATTAACATCCTTTCATAGGTTTTCTTACCGTGGCTATTCTGGGGACACACAACCCATCATTTCTTTCCCATGTTTTGACACCCAGACCTCAACTCGCATCTTGCCATGTGTCAATTGTATCTCAGCAAGTGCCTCATCGTGGACGACAGCCCAGCACATGAAACTCAACCCCAGAAAGACTGAGCTGCTGCACATCCCTGAATCTACAGTTCTTCACCAAAGTCTTGCCATCTCCTTTGAGAACTCACTGCTCACTCCATCTGCGGAAGTGCAAAGCCTTATGGCGGTGGGTAACCAGTTTTGTCATGCAGATTTCTCCTTTACAACAGCTGGAGAATTTGACCACCTCTCTCAAGAGAGGTCACTCAGGTGCTTGTTCAGTCTCTTGTTATTTCAAGACTTAACTACTGCAACTCCCTTCTGGCTGGTCATCCTATGCATACCATCAGGAACCTTGCAACAAATCCAGAATTTGATTTCTTCTGGGTGCAACTGTTTTTGTTGAATGTGTGTGACATCATCTAAGCTTGAGGTACGTTTGGATTCCAGCCTTTACCAAGTAGCTAAGGATATTTTTCAGAGTAAACAGCAAATCACATTTGTAAGCTGCTCTGCTCTTAGCATTTGCCAAATGCAAATGTAAATGTAAATGTTTTTGGCTTTTTTTTGTACTAGAAGGAGTTTGGATTGTACTGGGAGCAGTTTGAGTTATGGAATCTGTCTTGGAACCAAACTGTGATGGTCTAGATTACTGGGTCAGAACATGTCCAAAACATCAGGCAGGTCTTGTGGGGTGCTCCTGGTATGCACCAAATGCGCTCCAAATAAGGATATCCTGTGATGGACCCAAGGCACCACCTCACAATTTACAGGACTTAAAATGATCTGCAGCACCACAAGTCTTGGTGCTATCACAGGACACCTTCAGAGGTCCATTGTGGAGTCCATGCCTCAATTGGTGAGAGCTGTTCTAGCACAAGGGGAACCTGCATAATATTAGGTGATTTTAATGTTATGGGTGATAGTTGCATATACTGTACAGTATATACTCTATATATGCTCTGTGTGTGTGTGTGTGTGTGTGTGTGTGTGTGTGTGTGTGTGTGTGTGTGTGTGTGTGTCAGAGAGAGAGAGAGAGAGAGAGAGAGAGAGAGAGAGAGAGAGAGAGAGAGAGAGAGAGCCTGAGTGGATCCAGATGTTGTTGCTTTTGCCTCACACGAGGCTCCTGGTCCCCAAGGCCTTCACCTGTCAGATCCACGTCACAGCCCATCACACACACACACACACGCACACACACACTGTGATACGAGCTGTGGAAGTGGGTGGGGTGGGCAGGATGAGGTGGGATTTGTTGCTTCTACTTTGAAACTGCATGTTTGCAGGGACACACACACACACACACAGAGACAGAGAGAGAGAGAGGAGAGAGAGAGAGAGAGAGAGAGAGAGAGAGAGAGAGAGAGAGAGACGCGTGCGAGTCACAGCTCGTGTAGGAGTTGCACTCTCCAGTAGGTAACACTGATCCAGCCATCTGTTAGTGCAATCAGAGCCTGGCAGCGCACACACACACACACACACACACACACACACGGCAGTGGTAGCCAAAGCTTTAAGGGCTTGTGTGGCGGCGAGCTGGAACAGGGACCCTGGCACGGTGCCAGAGAGAGAGCGAGAGAAAGAGAGAGAGAGAGAGAGAGAGAGAGAACAAACACACACACATCCACACACACACACACCCTGCATGGGGTCGAGTTGCAGGAAGCTCTTTGCACGCAGCGGCGCCTCCAGCAGCCGTTATCAATCAGAGTGATCACACACACACGCACACACACACACACACACTCACAAGCATGCCAACTCTTTCTCATTTTTCAATAACACACACACACACACACAATGCTACCAGCACTAGGAGGATGAAGGCTAGTACGATCCTACTCAGAGACACACGATGCTCCACCACACAGCTCAACATGCTTGCAGGAGACCACTAATGATTGCAGAAAATATGGACAATGCGATGTCTCTACCAGGCGCTTCACCTCGGCTTCTGGGGCTGCAGCCCTGAATGTTAGAATACCAACAGTCTACGGAAGAACCCCCTTGTGGGCTGATCCCCGCGACTGCACAATCAGGCAACACCCCTGGTCTCTACAACGTAAAGGCACCACAGATCTGTCGCCTCTGCTGGGTGGTTACGATGTGTAGCTCTACCTATCCTTATATGCTTCAATGGCAAAACAGCCCATTTCCACTTCATTTTCCTCCTCTAAACTGTTGTTCGTTGTCCCTGTGCTCCTATTGGCACATTTTTATTCTCCCCTAGAAATCAGTTTTGGAACATTATTCTGCGATATCATCAGAAGGCAGGTTACTCTTAGGAATGAAGTCTTTGACAGCCTTTGCTGGAACAGAGGACCTGCATCATTGCACCCTTTCTATTCATAACATGGAGGAGCGGAGCTGAATTTTTACTCTGAAACATTACACTTATTGGACAAACTTGGAATTCTGGGGGAAATACACTTTGTTTCTGGTCCTACTTTAAACTAAACGAAGATGGTGTGAGACATGCTCGGTCTAAACGAATAGTCTCCAAATTTGAGAACATGGCCATAATTTTGGTTTCATTCTACAGAACAAAGGTGAACAGACCCGAATGTCCGTTATTTCTACAGTCACTGGAGAATGATAAATGTTAGAGACACCTGGATTGGCTAGTATCACCCACACTGATGACCACTGGAGGGAGAGGGTCATCCTACCCACCCTGAAAGAGCAAGGACAGTTACTCTCTCTGGGACTCGCTGACACTGACAGATGGCTGGGGCATCACCAGACTTTGAAACTATGACCTACTGTGACCTCAATCAGCCAAAACCGGTTTGGTGTCTCACATGTGCTTCTTTGCATTGGCGATGCCAGTCTAATGCTGCTAAATAAACCTGGTATTTAGACGGTCACCTAGTTTGTCTCATTAAAACTTGGGTGGGCATCAAAAAATGGGTTGGCCTTACCCCACTTTTTTTGTAAAATTGAGCGCAGCAAATGCAATCCTGCTTTTAGTTGTAATATCCTGCTAACATTCGGCTTCACGATAGGCGGGGTCTAACTGCTATTGCTCGAAATCTCATTGGTTCTGCTGAAAGACATCGTAACCAATGAGCTTGTACTGTTTTCTGCTTCACTTTAAGGCCTGGCTGCTTTGTCTCCAGACAGCGCTGAGCACGAGCGGGAATCAAGGCTGAGTCGTATCCTCGCGAGCTGGCAGCTTTTGTAAGCAGGAGCTCGTTCCTGTGTATGTGTGTAAGTGTGTGTGTGTGTGTGTGTGTGTGTGTGTGTGTGTGTGTGTGTGTGTCGGGGGCGGCAGCCTCGAGACTGCGTCTATAAACACTTTCATGCGTCTCGCTGTGAGAAGCCTCTGGCAGTAACTCTCCTAGCGTGCGCGAGAGAGGAAGAGAGAGAGAGAAGACGAGTGAGCGGGGGAACAAGAGTGGAGGGAGGGAAGGAGGGAGGGAGGGAGGGAGAGTGAGGAAGGAGAGAGAGAGAGACGAGGGAAGGGGTGAGCAGCAGCACGAGCTCGGAATACGCAAATGGCTCGCCTCTGCCCGTGCTCTCCTTGTTGAGAGGCGCGAAAGCGATGTGGGAAGAGCGAGTGTTTTCTCTTGCCCCCCACCATTTTTCCACCCTTTTCACGGTCTAATCCTTTTGGATTCACATAGAACCGAAGCACCAGCTTTAACCCCAAGCCAGACTCTGACCCTGACCCCTGGCCCTTACCCCTGACCCTTTCTCCCCCAGGGGGCAGCGGAGCCAGAGCACTGACACCCTCTTTCCAAGAAATTCAAGAAAAAGACTGGTTTGCTTCTTTAACTGGACATGTGTCCACACTTTTTCACCTGCAGAAGAACTGGGACACCCCTTGCCATTGCTAATGGAGTAACTGCACATGACCCTAAGGTGGGCTAGTAGGGTATGAAGCCCCTGAGGATTGAGCTGTGGGGTTCTCTGCTTTGATGGAGCTCCATCCAATACTTCAGGATACACTGGAGCAGCTGTCTGATCTAATCAAACCAGCGCAACACACACTAACACACCAACACTACGTCAGGGTCACTGCGGTGCTGAGAATGAGCCACCACCCACATAAGATCTGCTGTGGGTCCTGTGGGGTCCTGATCATTGAAGATCAGGGTGAAAGGAGGAGAATAAAGTCTGCAGAGAAACAGATGAACCACAGTCGGTAATTAGAACCACAAAGTGCTCCTGTACGGTCAGTGGAGCTGATCAAAATGGACAGTGAGTGTAGAAACCAGGAGTTGGTCATAATGTTTTGGTTAATCTGTGTACTTTGTTTAGACACATACTGCCAAGCAAACCTGTGTAGATTGATGCTTACACAGCTGTCTATCTTTACTTTTCTCCCCAAAAAGAAGCTATAAACCTGTACATCCCACGGCTTTAGATTTCTGTGACATCACCAGCCACGTTTCAGGGGGAGCTGTGGCAGTGAAAAACGAACCAGATACCAAGGACCAAAAATCAAGTCGAGTAGAATTGAGGGTAGGTACCATGCAGTGGAAAAGCTCTATAAGTAATTCACTCATACACCTCGTTTACGGGCTACCAAGCCAAGCGGCTTCTATCCAGGATAGAGATGAATAGGTCTTCAACCCACATATAAACACACACACATGCAGGTTTGTATTCCTGGCTTTGTGGTGCAGAACGGCCAAAAGATCAGCGTTGGTCTCTTTTTTTCTTTCCAATTGAATGTTTTGAAGCTTTAAAGATGTTTGTTTGTTTGTCCCGGTGGGGATCTGCTAAATGTCCTAACCTTAACAAAGAACGGGGACACTTGAATACACACCACAAACACATACACACCGAGGAGATGCATGCAAATCAGGTTGCAGTAATGGAATTACAGCGCTCGGTTTAGCAGTCGATGTAACCAGCTTAGCTTATGGAGCCCCGCATTTTTAGAACTTATTTATCATCCCTTATATAACCTACCTAACTCCTATAGACCTGACTGAACACAGAGCGAGGACTCGGACTCGTTTACAGGGCCACTATCACGGAGAACACTTAGAACTCACTCTTCACTAATCTGCAAAACCCGTTTGTGCTGTGTTGTCTATCTAGCATGTTGAGGTATCCATACAAAAATACAGTCAATCAAAAAAGAATAGCTGCACCCAGAAGGACGTGTGGGGAAGGAAGATAAAGCTGCATGCAACATGCCTGACGTCTTGGCATGGAGTTGTACAGGTTCCGAACGGTGTGCTGCGACAACCCATCCCATGCTGCTTGAATGTTCTCGCTCAGTTCCTGCAGATCCATTAGCTTCCCACATATTTTCGATCAGGGATAGGTCTGGAGATGAGACTGCTTTGACAGTGCACACGTGGATTCATTGTTCAACTCTAGCCACCGTTCTGAGTGACTCCACGAACATCTGGCTCGATACCAGTGCACCAGTGTTAACAGTTGTCATAACAGTCTGTGTGCATGTAGTCCGACATCGTGCATCACTTTGCCAGTGGTGCTGGCACTACCAGGATGACTCATGGAGGGCATCGCTGTTTGCTGAATGTCTGGCTGTTGGGTCACTCCATGCATGTCGGACAATCGGTTTGAGCTCCTTCTATGTGGTTTGTGTTGGTATCCCAGATCCATCATTTCGCTGGTGTATGCCTTCTTCTATCCACTGCGTCCAACAGCACGCTATGGTAATATCCACGACCAGTATGGTGCACAGTACTTTGATAAGACCATCCCACTTCCTGAAGCCCTATAATGCGACCCCTCTTGAACTCTTCCAACTGTTCTCTGAGGCATACTTCACTTGCAAAGGATGATACCAACACAACAGCACGAGTCTCAATGGTAAGCACACGCAACAGGACAACTTCATATACTCAGTCAGGTACAGCGATAAGGCCTGTCCACGCATGGACTTATTAACTTAATTATTCAAATGTCTTATAAGGTCAAACCTCCCCACCAGGTTTCATTCCTGTTGGATGATTCTTTCTGGGTGGTGGCTGATGATGAGTGGGAGACTTGGAGGTGGAGACATCGGGCTGGTCTACCCTGATTGCGGTCAAGCTGATCCCATTCAAGCCACCACACAAGCGACTTAATACAGCAGCCCCTCAAGAGAGAAGAGAGCAAGGAGACGCGAGAGCTGTTACCAGGAGTAAAGAAAACGGGGATAACTGAGCGATCCAGAGGCTGACACGGCTCCAGGGACTCTTTATCAGAGTAGGGTCAGCAGAGGTTTTGATTAGGGTTTCTTTGTGTTTGTGGCATTGTGTGTAAATAACATACACGTTTGGTTGTAGTACCATGTCTATCTGTGTGTATGTTCATCTCTGTGGTCTGGTGATGTGGTCAGTCTCTTCCCTGGCTGGGATTACTATATACATAGACTGATCAACCATTATGACCACCTCCTTGTTTCTGCTCTCACTGTCCATTTTATCAGCTCCTCTGATCACACAGGAGCACTTTGGAGTTCTATAATTCCAGACTGTAGTCCATCTGTTTCTCTGCATACTTTGTTATCCTCCTTTCACCCTGATCTTCATGGTCAGGACCCCGCAGGACCACCAGAGATCAGTCTGTCTAGCAACTCAAGTCTGAGTCACACTTAAGTTGCATACAAATAGGCTTAACTTGCAGCTCGTCTCTAATGAGTCCCGACTCGATACAGACTTGTCAGTAATAATGTAAATGTAATTCTCCGGAATGATGCCGTTCCATCCAGATTAGGCTGTGGATGAGGTGGGGTGGTGATTATCCAACATCCTGACCTAATTATTGCTTTTGTCTCTAAATGCAGTCAGAATCTAGTAGATGATCTTCCCAGGACAGTAGAAACAGTTACTCCAATTTGTCCAAGGCAGGACAAACTCTTAATACTCTTAATTTCCAAGGAACGAGCAGGTTTCTACACGAGGAGTGTCACCTGTGCTTTGAACACAAACCTCAAACCTTTTAACACGAGGAGCCCATTTCCAGTCAAACCAAATGAAGGTGGACCACTGTCGATTGACATGAACTGGCTGTGCCCCTGGAGGTGACATTTGCCAGGACAATCGGATGCTTATCTGAATGGGAGGCACCTCTGGGTTCAGTGAGCAAAAGTCAAACCTTCGGCCTGTAATTTTCTCAGGGGAGGAGGGAGGGGAACACTGAAACGGCTGATGTGGAGATGTGGATGGCAAACACATCAACATCTACCACTTATAATTTATCTTCTAATCCATATCTATCATGTTACCTGCTTCTTTCCGGAAGAATTGTCAGGATTGTAGTGGAACATTCCTGGATCGGTTGGTCGGACAGACATGTCCCCAGGACAGGACACCAGTCCACTTTTACCAGTTTCCCCCTAGCATTCACACATAGGGGACAGTTTACCTCAGCCAATTTACCTCCCATATGTGCTACCAATACCTTCTATTGACCAGAGACATGATGCCACCACCTGATCACCTGCTGTTAATACTGCCTTTGCTTGCTGTTTGAAACAGTGCCGGAAAGCTGTTCGGCAAGGTTTCCCGATCCGGGCAGAGGCTAAAGAGGCTCTGTCGATTTGCTAATTTCGTTCCGCTGGATCTGATCTCCCCTCCTACTCCCCCCTTTCTCTCACCGCCCTCCTCCTCCTTCCTCCCCCAGGAAGCCTTGCGCTGTGCGTCGCTCCCGGAGGGCAATTTTTCATCGTCTTGCCTGAGCAGCACAGCTTAACTGCAGGCTCCTGGCGCGCTCGCTTTCACCCTCTCTCTCTTGCTCTCTCACACACACACACATACACACACACACACACACACCGCTCACGCTGGTTCTCGCCTTTCTCGCTCTGCATACAGAATGTTTGCATTATGGGCTATTCCGGTGGTGTGGGCAAAAGCCTGGAGGGCTGTGTTTGCTGGGTGGGGGAGGGGTTGCTGGATTTAGAACAGGACAGCAAGGGGGTTGAGGTGGGTTTAAGGGAGGTGTGGAGTGGGGGGTATCCTGGATTTGGAAGGCTTTACTTGGGCCTACTACATTACTACACTGCGATGCCAAGATAACCGCGTTCCCAGTCAGGATGGCATGCATCAAGTGCAGGCAGGGGCAGACATATGGGAGGGAAAAGGGGTCTTAATTTCAGGCCTTCTGGATCCACTACACCTGAAGGTCAAACAAGCAGTGGCAGACAGGCCATTTTTAGAAGCCACCTCCTGACTCTGATGATCGGAACCCATCGGATTCTGGAGGATCTGCACTTGGCAAAACCCAGAATAGCTGGAATCGAGGCTAGGGAGACGGAGAGGCGGCGGGAGCCGGCGGGGGAGGGCTGTGTGCTGCATGCTTGGCAGTAAATTCGCAAGCTGACACGAATCCACGAAGGGCCAATCCCTCTGGAAACTCCCGCAGCGGCAGTGCACGCCTCCCACACACACGCACACACATTCCTTCCCTCGGTCCTTTAAAAGGCCTTCTGCGCTGCAGCACAGCAGGAACTCTGGAAAAGCAGCAAATTGTTGACTTTAACTATTCCAGATCCCAGGAATTCCTGTATGTGTTGACTTCTACTATTCGAAGATTCAGGAACTGTTCAACTTGCTCGCTCGCGCTAATTCAAGCAAGTGAGGAATTCTGGAATATTCTTGAAGTCGCTCCAGAACTTGGAGACCTATCCTGTTTTACATTTCTCTAAAAATTCTAGAGGCTGTAGATCTTATGTGAATCTGGTGGACCTCAGATTTGAGAGCCAGAACTCGGACACTGGTACACGCTAAACCAAACATGGTCTTAGACTGGTAAAGACAGAACTGTGGTGCTATGTGGAACCAAAATGGAACCATGCCATTAAAACCTTGAAGTTTTTTTTTCACCAGTGAGAACAATTTACGTACACAAACCAGTTTTCCTGGTTCTTTATATAACCACTGGCTTCAGGAATACTATCAACCAACATGTTCTCCGTGGAAAAACGAGCTGAAAATGGTCTAGAAAGTTCTTGAATCCTTCTAAAAAAAAAATTCCATGTAGAACTTGTTGACACACACCATCCCAGAACTCAGGAATTCTAGAACCTGCGAACTTCAACACTTCCACAATCTACTGACATTCTACACTCTTTCTGCTTGATCTTTCCTTGTAGAGCTGTTGACACACACCATTCCAGAAGTTGGGAATTCTAAAACCTGTTCGCCTGAATCCTTCAAGAACTTGTTTTGCTAGTAGCAGGAGGAACAGGAGGTGGCCTCAGCCTGCGGATCGTAGAGGCTTAACGAGGCTGCCTCTCGTTAAAGCGCGAGTTTATGAGGCCCCTTTACCGCCGCTCACTCGAGCACGCACGCACTGGCGCGCGCACACACACACACACACACACACATACACATACACACACACTCGCGCGCGCAGAGCAGAGGCCTCCGTGTGACTGCGGCCCCTAAAACACAGATTTAAAGCTTCCTGCCTACACCCCCCAACACACACACACACACACACACACACACACACTCTCTCTCTCTCTCTCTCTCTCTCTCTCTTTCTTTAACCCTTTCTGACTCGTTGTGTGAACACGCTCTGCTCGCTCGTGCAGGTCCACCTCTCAGCTCTAACCTCGTTTATGAAAGCATAAATCCTCCCATCATGAAGGTGTGAGAGATTTTCGCGCGGCTCCGAGGCGGCACTCGCGCGCGAGAGTAATCGAATCGCTCTGTCACGCGGAAAGAATTATTCCCCCCGTATCGCCGCGCGGCCGGTAATTGGATACAATTTAACATTCACCGCTGCTAGACTGACTGCACGCGCCGCGCGCGCTCACACACACACACACACACACACATACATACATACACACACACACACATACACACACACATACACACACACACACACACACACACACACGGAGCTGTCTGCGCGCGGAGAGGGAGGAATAATCCTTCAGCGCTCGTAAAGCACGCCTCTCCGTGACAAACGGATTAACGGCTATGTGTGTGCGCGCGCTGCTGTTTTTCTGAGGCATATTTGTGTTCAGGCCCGTGTGGGTGGATATATGCGTGTGCGCGTGCGCGTGTACGAGGGTGTGCAAAAGTTTTGGCACCCTGGAATCTTCCTAAATTGATCCTGGTTATATGCCTCCCATATAATAATAATAATTATTATTATTATTATTATTATATAGCAGACAAATTTGGGCCAGGTTTGGCACACGTGGCTCAGATCTGGGCCACATTCGGGCCAACATTCATTACATACTTCACAACGGCAAGATTGCAGACGCTTCAAGCTGCGCAGACTTGGTTTTGTTTTTAGCTGCATTAACATGTTGCTGCATTCTAAAGTGGCAGATCTGGGCCATCCCATCCCATATGGGCCAGATCCAACCCCATTAGGACTTTCAACTTTCATGTGAAGTCAAACTGGCAGCATTGCATCATTGCTGGGCGGCCAATGCGCTTGGAGGAAATCGCTGGGGCCCCAGCACCACTACATTGTCTAGCAGACACCTGTGCTGTCCAGGATCACCCTAGGTGTGATATGGGGAGAGCGCCAACTGTCGAGGGTAAGCAGCCTGACCTGAAAGGCAAATCAAGTGACCTACACTGTTGTGAGCATTTATACACGTGCATTGGTGTGTCTGCGTCACTCTGCATTTACATGGCCAAAACACCAGTTGGCAGCGGTAATAGTTGACTTCCTCGAGGTACGACAAACAGTGACAACTGAAACTGCAGATCACGTTGGAGCTGGAGTTAAACGCTGTTATTTCTTCCACTAAAATTTCCGCAACCAAGGAGATAGAAGACATCGGAGGAGATGGTCTGTATGGCCTCTGAACCAACTGAGGCAAAAGGAAGGTGAATGACCTCTGCTTGTCCAGACACAGAGAGACACACGGGCAAGGAAATGCAAGTACATTTGATCATTTAGTTTGTCATCTGCATCCATTTATCTCACATCAGTGTCCTCCACGTAATCCACGATCCATGTCCGTCCAGCTGAATTTAGAAGTGAAGTGATGTACTTACAGTACATTCCTAAGGAGGTGCACATCATCCTACAATGTAGGGTCCACAGAAGCATTTTGACACTGCTACATAAATTGGCCTTAATGTCTCAAATCTACCATCGTTTACAGAGTGGTCTGCTGAGGCAGAACTATTTCAAAGGCAGACGGGAAGAGACTGAACAAATTCATAAAGAAGGACGGTTTTGTCCTGGGAAGCCCTTTAGACTCAGTGCAGGTGGTGGGAGACAGAAGGATGTTAGCCAAGTTGGCATCCACGCTGTAGAACAACTCCCAGCCCATGCATGAGACTCATGGCAGGACTGGGCAGCTCCTTCAGTGACCGGCTGCTTCACCCAAAGTGTGTGAAGGAGTGGTATCGCAGGTCCTTCCTCCCGGCTGTTAGACTGTAGAACCACAGACACACACACACACACACACACACAACTCCATACACATTTAGAGTTTATAATTTTGTTGATACTATACTGTATATACTCGACTTTATAAATGTCTTGTACTGAGGACCTCGCTCTCCCTTTTGCTGCTGTAACAATGTGAATGTCCCCACTACGGGACTAATAAAGGATTATGTTATGTTATCTTTTATTTTATCTTATCTTAGGAACCACCAGTGTAACCACCATTACCAGCTCCATGCTGGTTGGCTCCGGTCTTCAGATTTGTGCTGGTTGGATCTAGTCTAGAGTTGACAGAACTGAGCGTAGAGTGTGAGGGAGTTTTGGTGTTGTGACCATTGTGCTTAGGGTCATTGTCCTGCTGGAAGATGCAGACATCATTCCCTCGATCCTGACTAGTCTCCCAGTCCCAGCTGCCGAACAACATCCCCACAGCATGATGCTGCCACCACCATGGTTCACTGTAAGAATGGTATGGGCTAGGTGGTGAGCAGTGCCTCCAGACATGATGCTTGGCAGTCAGTCCAAAAAGTTCGTTTTTGTTTCTCATGGTCAGAGAGTCCTTCAGGTGCTTTTGAACTCCAGACTGGTTGTCGTGTGCCTTTTACAGAGGAGTGGCTTCCATCTGGCCACTCTACCGTACATGACTGATTGGTGGAGTGCTGGAGAAATGGCTGTCCTTCTGGAAGGTTCTCCTCTATCTACAGAGCAACAGCCATGCAGTCTGCTTTTACATACATTGCTGAAAGAGTGGGTTCCGAAGAGCTCACTGAAGTCAGTTGGTATTTAGGCACCAGCAACTCAGCTGTGAAGCGTCATACCACGTAAAGTTACAGATCAGGGTCGTATAGTGCTGAGGAGTATAGTGCAGAAAGTCTCCCAAGCTCTGCAGAGTTCCAAACCTGCTCTTGAGCCTGTTATAGCAAAGGGGGACTAACTCCATATTGATGCTCATGGGTTTAGAATGGGATGTCATGAAAGTCCTTGTAGGTGTCCCAATACTTTTGCCCACGTGGTATATGTCTCCTTAAGCATCTGTACGTATGATCTGCAGGAATTCATGCAACTGTGTGCATGTGTGTTTCTCAGTAACATACAGGATATTATATTCCTTGAGATGTATAATAATCATTCACACTTACGGTTGAGAATCCAGAGAATGTGTGTGTAGCACCTGCTCTCAAACTTTATAAAGCACAGCTGTCTGCAAATCTCGTAAAATGTGGTATTTTGTGAAAAGAATAATAAACATTCAGACTTCTGTCTGGATGCATAAGATTCCTTGCTAATCTTACTGACATGGTGTCCCACAGGGTTCTGTTCCCATTGGATGTGATCCCTTTTGATTGGTTTCATTTTATTATTTGAGGATGGTCTTTTTTGATTGAGATGATTTTGCTGACCAGGGGAGGTTCCATTGATCGGTCCCTTCGCCCTCTCAGCGCCCCACATCTATAGCGGCTCATCAGGATTTTTCCCAGTTCTCCCAGTGGCCAATCCATCCCTACTGACCATTGAAACATGGCTTGGCAAATTTATATTGTAATATCCAGGCAACAAGATCAAAGTGTCTCCCAAACATAAGGTCATACCGGGGGACTTCCAATCACCAGTCGTGATAATCCAAGAACTCAACGATCATTCTACAGAATTCAAACCCAGCATATGTGGGAGGTTCTGGAAGAACAATTTCAAACCAAGGCTGTTCTACCTCCAGAGTGGTGGACCTACCAGGAATGCCCCTTCGTGGTGATGGTGGTCCTTGATGGCAGAATCCCCTTTCTGCTGCACACATTGTCTGGGAACCATGTGAGGAACATGGCAGAGACTTCAAGATGTTGCCTTGACTTCATTCTCCATACAGACAAAAGTTTTGGGACACCTGCTCATTCATTGTTTCAATGTCTCAAATGTCCAGGGAAGACTTTCTGTTATTTTTGGACCATTTCTGTGAGGATTTGATTGCATTGAGTAAATAGAGTATTAGTGAGTGCATGATGTTGGATGATGACCTTGTCCCCAACTCCCCAACCCATCCCAAAAGTACTAAGTAGAGCACCATCATTCCAGAGATTGCAGCTCAATGCAGGGTGGCTTTATGCCCCTCTAGCCCATGCCTGGCATTAGGCATGGTGTCAAAAGTTTCATGCTTCTTTATCTTGTCCAGAGAGTCTTATTCTATTGGCAGTTCTCTGCAAGGACTTGACAAGCTGTGTGTGTATTTGCAATCAGATACAATCACAATCAAGGTGTTGTACAAGGAGCTGTATTGGTGGCATGTACAGGTGGTCCAGCAGCATATTACGCAGGTGGTCACAATGTTGTGGCTCATTGGTGATTGTCCTACAATTGGGTATTGAGATTTTGAGTGTGTTGGAGTGGGTGTACCTGAGTGTATGCACATATCAGTGTGTGTGTGTGTGTGTGTGTGTGTGTGTGTGTGTGTGTGTGTGTGTGTGTGTGTGTGTGGGTGTGTGTGTCAGTGGCCAGGCTGCTGGCTCAGGCGTTTTTTAAACTGGAGCCGTATGAATGAGTAATGGCCTGGCGTGTTGAGGAGTCATGTGCGAATTAGGAGTGCAATGAGGTGTGTGTGTGTGTGTGTGTGTGTGTGTGTGTGTGTGTGTGTGTGTGTGTGTGTGTGTGTGTGTGTGTGTGAGAAGACCGCACAGCTGGAAGCAAGGGCTAACCTTAGCCTGACACTGAACGGTGAGTGTATGTGCGTGCCTCGTCAAGGACGCACTTGGCGTGCGAAAGCAGACGCTGCACACACACACACACACACACACCATACATTAATACAGAAAGCTTTGCAGGGATTTGAGGCCTTGCAGAGCAGACAGGAAAAATGGGTCTTTAAAACAAGGCTGCTGCTTCCGTACTCTTTCCGTTTCTTTCCTTTGTCTTTCTTTATTTCACTCACACACACACACACACACACACACACACACACACACACACACACACACACACACACTGTCTGCCAATCAGACTCAGCTGTGGAGGCAGAGTGGTCTCCAGCCACCATGGTAACAGCTACATCAAAAAGACAGCCACGTGCACGTCTGTGTTTGTGTGTGTGTGTGTGTGTGTGTGCGTGCGTGCGTGTGTGTGTGTGTTTGAGTGTGTGCACGTGTGTCCGTCCATCTATGTCAGCGCGAGGAGAACAAGGCAAGGTGAACAAGGCCTTTGGCTCAATCCTCTGGCTCCCTTTAGCACTGCTGCTCTCTCGCCCTCTCTCTCTCTCTCCCTGCAGTTTTATGACATTAAACATTAATGCCTGGCTGGCTGGCGGCTGAACCACATCTCCGATGTCTGTTGGGTTCGTCCAGCACAAAAGCACAAAGCACAGCCGTGCAACCCAGAGGCAAGGCCTGCTGCTGGGATTCAAGTTCCAATCCCAGCCACGATGTGTGTCGTCATCGCTCGAGGGCAACGGGGGAATACAATTGATCTGGCTGCTCTGCGCTCTCTCCTCAAATTGGCCTGTAACTGGCTTGTTGGGAGCGTTATATGAAAATCTAATTGAAGCAAGAGAACAGAAACTGTTTTCACGTCAGAATGCACACATCAACAATACAGACTTCCCATCTCTCCCAGAAGTCCCGGTAGTGTCCTTCATGGTCCCGGCCACTCCATGAAGCAGGCAGATTTTATACAAATTATAATACAGAGAGAGTGGGGGAGTGAAACTGGGTTGCCATCCGCACATTTCTTAAATGTTCAATTACAAAATTTCATCAGAAAAAAGGAAATTACTCATGTTTTCATTCACTACAGCCATGCGATGCCGTAGTCGGCCGTGATTAGGAGCGGAGTTGAAACAATGGGGAGATTTAACTCAGCCTTTGTTTCTCGCAGAATCATCGTCATGGCTGTTTGCTATCTTCTTTTGGCTTCGGCAGGACAAGCAGTGGCTACCTAATGAGGGCTGAAATCTCCGCCCCACCCCGACGATGCACACCATACATCTGGGAGCAGCAGACGTTTTTCACTCCAACTATGGATTTGGTATTTCAGAATGTGGAAAGCAGCCTCTGAAAAACTGCGTGTCACGACTGGACCTTCCATAGGGCGTGACGTCTCCCGTCACTGCCCAACTGTGCCATCTGATAAGAAAACCAAGTGACTTATGGCTCAAAGTGTCATTGGTTATTCAGAAACCCTTTGCGATGACTCTTCACATATTTTGGCTTCAGCAATGTTCTACATTTTTCACCTGGAAAAACCTGTTGTGGTGAGTATTGTTCATTATGGGCTGATTGGTTGTTCAGGATCCACTATGTATTATTTGTTAACCACTATGACTTCTTCAATAACTACTGTGAATGATTAACACATTATTTATTTAGTACCCACTATGAATTATTCAGTATCTATTATAAATTATGCAGTATCTACTATGAATTACTGAGTGTCCACTATGAATTTTTTTCAGTATCTACTATCCATTATTTGATATCTACTAAGAAGTATTCAGTATCCACTCTCGGTTATCCAGGATCCACTATGATTTGTTCAGGATCCACTATGAATTGTTCAGTATCTACTATGAATTGTTCAGTATCCACTATGAATTGTTCAGTATCCACTATGAATTGTTCAGTATCTACTATGAATTGTTCAGTATCCACTATGAATTGTCCAGTAACTACTATGCATTTTCAGTGCCCGTTATGACTTATTCAGTATCCTCTATGAATTATTCTGCTGTTAAATAGTAACTGCGGAGTTCAGGCAGTGGTCAGCGAGACTTAGATTCACTAAGGTCTTTGCATGGACAATGGAATTCCCACAGCTAAATAATGAGGCCTTTGCTGGTGCTGTAGTACTGCTGGGTTTGCCTGTTCCTTTTTCACTCTCTGTCTCTCTCCCTCTATCACTCTTCCTCTCCCTCTATCTATCATGTAGTGTCCCCCGCACTCTCAGAGAAACATTTAATGTCCTTGACATCACTATACCTCCATCTCTCTCTCTCTCTCTCTCTCTCTCTCTCTCTCTCTCTCTCTCTCTCTCTGTCTCTCTCTCTCTCTCTCCCTCTCCCTCTCTCTCTCTCTCTCTCTCTCCATTAGCCAGCACTGCTGTCACCCAGGACAAGCAGTGACCTTGTGATTAAATTCCCGCCCTCCCACCCCTCCCCTGCCCATTCGTTCCCTCCATTTAGGTGATGAAGGAACTGCACCGAAGCGCCCTGAACTTCACTCCAAACCACAGAAGCACAGAAGCGTCTCATGGGACACGAGTCTGAAAAATATCAGATTTTCATGTGAATATGATATATATATATAATTTTTATGATATAATGCTTTTATATTCTAGAAGCATCATTCTAGGTTTGACCTTTCAAACAAATCACGGCTGAAGACCAGCCGTTCATGCTGTATGTTTGGGTTACGATCTCCTACCTGTGGGCAACGGAAAGTGAACAGTTAAGTAACTACTGTGTTTTATTCAGTATCCAGTATGAATTATTCACTATGAATGATTCAGGAGTAATTTTGTACCTACTATGAATTATTCACTACCCACTATGAATTATGTATTATTCAGTGTATATTACAAATTACTGTCCCGTATGAATTATTCAGTATCTAAAATTAATTATTCAGTATCCATTATGAATTATTGAGAGTCTACTATGAATTATTAAATATCCACTATGAATAATGAATATATACAGGCATTTGGGGTTTAAGTGACTAATCAAGTTTGTGCAAACTCTTTAGATTTGGGGAAAGTGTGACCCAGACATGCGTGTGCACACACACTCACATGCACTCACATGCACACACACACACACACACACACACACACACACACACACACCCATTTGTCGCAGCTCACGCTGCTGACATTTGGAAGAAAGGTCACAGAGCACACATACTCATCTCCCCTCCCTCCATCTCTCTCTCTCTCTCTCTCTCTCTCTCTCTCTCTCTCTCTCTCTGTGTGTGTGTGTGTGTGTGTGTGTGTGTGTGTGTGTGTGTGTTAATGGTAGGTTAGATGTTTATGGTGTGTTTTTGTTGCTGTCCTGTCGGTGTGGTAATCAGAGCCACTGGAGTTTGTGAACGTCAGTGTGCAGCAATGTGTGTGTGTGTGTGTGTGTGTGTGTGTGTGTGAGTGTGTGTGTGTGTGTGTGTGCGTGTGTATGAATGTGCAAGGTAACATGCCTCTGGCATGCAGATGTCAGCCACCCTGCAATTACAGCTCGCTCGCTCTCTCTCTCTCTCTCTCTCTCTCTCTCTCTCTCTCTCGCTCTCTCTCTCTCACACACACACACACACACACACACACAACACACAGAGTGCTATGGAAAAGTCTGATGTTTTTGTCAGTACTGCAGGTTTGTGTCAGTACTGCAGGTTTGTGTCAGTACTGCAGGTTTAAGTCAGTGCTGCCAGTTCTTGTCACTTGTACAGATTACTGTAGGTACTGAAACATTAAGCCACTACTGAAGGTTCCTGTCAGTACTGCAGTTTGCGTCAGTACTGCAGGCCTTGCTAGAACTACAGGTTTATGTAAGTGTTGCAACTACAAACCTATATTGCAGGTTTTTAAAACCAGAGGTTTAAGTCAGTACTGCTGGTTTTCAGCTGTACTTTAAGTCAGTGCTGCAGGTTTGTCAGTACTACAAACACGTCAGTGACTCAGGTTATTTATCAGTCACTACTGGTTCTGGTCAGTGTAATCTTAGAACTAACACACACCACACACACACACACACACACACACACGCGCACAACAGACACACAGTCTGTACTGCAAGTCATCTAATGCAGGAGTTAATGGAAGACCATCTGACTAAACAGTGAAGAACAAATGAGGAGGATTACGGTACCCTCCTCTGCTCTCTCTCCCTCGCTCTCATTCCCTTTGTCTCATACCATCTCTCTCTCCCTCCCTCTTTCTCTCCCTCTCTCCCTCCCTGTCTGTCTCCCCTATCTATCTGTGCTCGTTGGAGATAATCTGATTCCGCAGCCCCTGCCGCTGGTAATCTCTCCCAAACAAATTCCCTCCCTCTTTCTCTCCCTCCCTCCCTCCCCTCTCTTCTCTCTCTCTCTCTCTCTCTCTCTCTCTCCCTCTCTCCCTCCATTTCTGCAGTATTGAGTGGCTCGCCTGGCAGCGTTGCTTATCTGTCTGTCTGAGTGGAAAAGGCTCGGATAATACGAGAAACGCTCGCCTACTCAAGGAGTGACACCAGTCAGCTGGCCACACACACACACACACACACACACACACACACACACACTAGCACTTTTGGCTCATGATGCCTGAACAGCCGTTCCCTGTTTTCTAAAATAGCTCACCACACGTTCCATCCAAACATGACCAACATGCACGCACGCACACACACACACACACACACACACACCTTCTATACTAATCCTGCCATTGCATGCTTGGCCTATAGAAGCACAAAGTTTGTTCGGATGACCAACGAATCATAGAAATACACTGGTGATTATGGGTGTAAGACAACATTACAACATTAATAAACAATATTTTATGATACTGTATTGATTCTCAAAAACACAGTATTGTGTTGTGAGACTTCATGTCTCAGGATCAGAGTAACTTACAGTGCATCCAGAAAGTATTCACAGGGCTTCACTTTTTGCTCTTATGAGCAAGACAGTGGGCGACAGTGTCAAGGAAAACCTCCGACTAAGAGGAAGAAACCCGGGGAGGAACCACAGCTCAAGCTTACATTGCGGTCTCTAATGTGGCTCCCAATGAGGACAGCATCACAGAGGACAGCAGGGAAGTGAGAGCATGAGGTGGGTGACATCAGGGTAGATCAGTCGGGAGAGGGCATCTCGATACATGAGAACAAGATGGGTTTGGAAGGTTTAAGTAAATGTTGGGGAATAGGTAGTGGAACCCAACCACCAGTGGACTTGAACCAACATCAGCCAGGCAGCAGGAGCAGCTCAGGACATGGGAGTGAGAGAGAGGGTTTATGGTGTAATGTGGTGAAGATCCTGGAGGTAGTTTAGTAACAGAAACCTGTACTCAGAGCAGCACAGAGCAACAACAGGAAAACAGCCTGTAAAGGTTGAACCAAAAGCCTGCGTGAAGTGAGATGTTTTCAAACGAGATTTGTTTGAATTTTGTGGAATTTATGGAATAAAACCAGGGAGTCATACTAACTTATGAAAGTTCATGGGAAACTCATTTTGATGTGAATTTTGATTGTATATGGAGGCAGAGCAGGTAACTGGAGTTTCGAATGGTTGCCTGAAGAGAGGCCCTCTGAATCCCAAACCTGCACAGGTGTTCGCCCTGGACTCCCGAGAGAGAGAGTCTCTCTCTCTCTCTCTCGCTCTTTCGCTCTCTCACTCTGAAATCTAAAACCTCTGCCGCTGGCCTCTAACCACTGAACTCTACTCTCTCTTACACACACGCGCACACACACACACACACACACACACACACACACACACACACACACACACACACACACACATAGAGTAACCGAGAGTCCACATCTGAGCACAGCTTGCTGCTCTTTCTCTCTCTCCCTCTCTCTCTTTCCTTTCTGTGCATTCACAGCCCTGAAAAAAAGAATCAATAGAAACACAACAGCATGTGCAGCAGTGTGTGTGTGTGTGTGTGTGTGTGTGTGTGTGTGTGTGTGTGTGTGTGTGTGTGAAAACAGAAATAAAAGAGAGGAGGGTTGCATATTAATAACACCCTAAATGTAGGTATTGTGATATACACTGAGGAGGAGTTACAGTCTCTCATTAGGGTGAATAGGGTGTGTGTGTGTGTGTGTGTGTGTGTGTGTGTGTGTGTGTGTGTGTGTGTGTGTGTGTGTGTGTGTGTGTGTGTGTACGTGCATGAGTGCGTGTGTGTTTTGTCTTGGGGACAGCCTACCTGTCAAATATGTCAAATCAGCCAGTAGCCTGTATGACCTCAAGCTGTGACCCTTCAAATACACACACACACACACACACACACACACACACACACACACACACACACACACACACACACACCAAAGGTGTGCCCCGATAACAGGCCTAAGGATAGCCTTGAATGTGTGTGTGTAAATAGCAGAGTAAACATGAGCAATAGGGCAGTGTTTAACTTAAATACACACTAAAAATCCCTGTTCTGTCCATCTTTCTCTTTGTCTCTTTCTGTCTCTCTCCGTCTGTCAATCTGTCTGTCTTTGCTATCTCTATCTACACTCCTACATGTTATTGCATCAGCCTGCTTTTCCTATCCTCTTCTATATGATTAGAGAGAGAGAGAGAGAGAGAGAGAGACAGAGAGAGAGAGAGAGAGAGAGAGAGAAATAAAGAGAGAATGAGAGAGAGAGATGGTTACGGTGAGTCAGCCTTTGGACTGACGCAAAGCAAGGGAAGAAAGAAAGTAGAGGAGACAGCCAGGACACACACACAGACACACACACACACACACACAAACACACACACACACACACACACACACACACACACAGCTTGTTGTCCTTAGCAGAAGCTTCTCTCAGCACTCAGTGAACAATCAGAGCGAGAGAAAAAACAATATCCACGATAACCCTTCATCCAACCACACACACACACACACACACACACACACACACACACACACACACACACACACACACACACACATTGTATCTCTCTCTCGTGCTTCCTTATCTGTCTATCTCATGTGACCATGCTCTCTCTCGCAGCTCTTCATCTATCTAAATAATCCAGACACTTGTCTGTCCTCAAACACACGGAGGGCTGTTAGTCATCACTGCTAACTATCCTATTCACACACACACACACACACACACACACACACACACACACACACACAAAGACACCGGTTTTCAAGGACGGTCCTTGCTCAGACAGGGATGAATATTTTATATTTAACAACAAGTAAGAAAATCTGGTGTCTAAAATCTTATGGCGTGACTGGATGTTCTGGTTGTGTTTTCCATTTTAACCTTTGACCCCTCTGTAGGCCAGGCTGAAATCTAGCTGTCACTCTATGATTGTAGCTGAGTTGGGGAATTAGGGATGAGGTGGGTGGTAATCTTCCAACTTCCAACATTGGGTCTAAACACTCCAGCAGCACTGAAGTGTCTGATCCACTCGTACCAGCACAAAACACACTAACACACCACCACCATGTCAGTGTCACTGCCGTGCAGAGAATGACCCGGAACCCATTTAATCGCTGCTCTGTGGTGGTCCTGTGGGGTCCCAATCATTGAAGACCAGGGTGAAAGGAGGAGAATAAAGTCTGCAGAGAAACAGATGAACTACAGTCTGGAATTATAGAACCACAAAGAGCTCCTGTGTGGTCAGAGGAGCTGACAGAGTGGACAGTGAGAGTAGAAACAAGGAGGTGGTTATAATTTTATGGCTGATCCTTCTTAGTCCAGTGATGACTTGTTAGCTTGTATATATTTTCCTGTGTGTGTGTGTGTGTGTGTGTGTGTGTGTGTGTGTGTGTGTGTGTGTGTGTGTGTGTGCGGATTTCCAAGTGTGAGTGTGTGGTCAGACAATCTGGCGACTTTGCTATCACTAAATGGCCCCAATCACAAAACCTTATGACTCGAGGAGAGCAACAGATCAATAACTTGCTCCTGTGTGTGTGTGTGTGTGTGTGTGTGTGTGTGTGCACGCGTGTGTACGTGCATGTGCGTGAGTGTGCATGTGTTTTTTTTGTTCTTTTTTTTTGGGGGGGGGGCAGTACAGTGGGAGTGAAGTAGGTATAAACAGACCCTGGAAAATACTGTGTGTGTGTGTGTGTGTGTGTGTGTGTGTGTGTGTGTGTGTGTGTGTGTTGAAAGTATTGTACGATATGTTTGGTCCGGACCAGTCAATCAAAATAGCAGGTGTTAAGGGTGACACGGACCAAGGTACAGACCAAAGGACAAGAATTTATTCTGACCTAAAGAGGTTTGGATCAGATGAACCAAACTGGATTAATTTTGACTAATTACAGGAAGTTGAGGCAGATGAATCACACATTGTCCACATTGTCCATGAAAGCTGTTTTACTGCCATTCTGAAGACATATGATCCAGTTTATTTAGGTGCGGCTAGAACCAGAATTAACAAGCTGGATTTGAACTGGTTACATTTTGTCTTGGCCTTTGCGATCTATGATATCTACTAGAGCAGGCATCTGCCTTGCTTTGCCAGTAGCGTAGGTAAGCCATTGCCAACCTCTGGACTGGTTGAATGGACCGGGCGAACATTGTCTAGCTGTTTGTTTTGCCTTGGTGGAGACCAGCATCTGCACAAGCTATCAACAGCAAACAAAGCCTACCCCTGTGACGCAACACACCAACAGCGTTAAAACCCAGGTGAGGTGATGCTGGGCTTCTATCAGTCTTTCCCCTACCTGCTCCAGCTCTTATCAGAGAATACACACACACACACACACACACATACACACACACACACACTCACACACACCTGCACGATCAAATGAGTGTTGCGTGCATGTACGCACACGTACACACACACACACACAGTCCTGATTGCAGACTCCCCCAGAGAGTGAGCTGAAGTAAAGAGTGATTGCCGAGGTGGGAGAGACAAATTTACACTCCGCAAACAGCACTCATTATAAACAGGCAGGGCTGGGTGTGTGGTGTGTGTGCGTGAGAGAGTGTGTGTGGCCAAACCCCGACCAGTAGAGTAAGCAGTAAGAAAGCCAAGCCCTCAGCCGCTGCCAAAAAGAACAGATTAGTGCACCAACCGAGCATTTGCTTAGAGAGAGAGACAGAGAGACGGAACGGGCGAGAGAGCTTAGAACAGACGAATGGACGACCAGCGAGATGACACGAGGTGCAAATCACCAAGATCGTCACCTAACTGCAAACTCAACCACTAATAAAACAATATAAACAATGTCACTGAATTTTTCCATCTTTTCGACCAAATTTAGTCATTCCCAGCTCCCACCTAAACAACGGTATCAACACTGGGAGTGTAAAGGCGAGAACATCTCGTAGATCTTCAATCACTTCTTCTCAAACTGCAATACCATAAATAATGCAATACCATAAGAGCTAAATATGCCAGGAGTAGAAGGTTATCTTCTAATTCTGCTACACCCACGTTGATTAACATCGCCAAGTGATGGGGGAGAGGGAGGGCCATCCAGTCACGGCCATCGGTAAGTTTCAGAATAAACAAGGCTTTGACTCGGAACCATCATAATCAGGGAGAGGTATCAAAGTAAATGAGGCACTGATCAGAACCAATCGCTATCAGGGACGAGTCTCAGAACAAATGAGGTGTTGAATTGGAACAATCACAATTAGGTTTGAAGTCTTATAATAAATGAGGCAGAAAAACAACATAAACATATAAATAACATGGTAATGAGGACCAATCACAAGCAGCTGTAGGTCTCAGAACAAACAAGGTGGTGAATTGCACCAATCGCAGTTAGAAGGATATCTCAGAACAAACGGAGCAATGATTCTGACCAATCACAATTAGGGGAAGGTCCCAGAACAAACAAAGCAATGATCCAAACCAATCGCAGTTAGAAGGTCTAAGAGGTCTAAGAACAAGCAGAGCAATGATTCTGACCAGTCACAGTTAAGGGGAGGTCCCAGATCAACTGAAGACATGAGTCGGACCAATCGCAGTTAGGGGGAGGTCCCAGATCAACTGAAGACATGAGTCGGACCAATCGCCATTAGGGGGAGGTCCCAGATCAACCGAAGACATGAGTCAGACCAATCGCCATTAGGGGGAGGTCCCAGATCAACTGAAGACATGAGTCGGACCAATCGCAGTTAGGGGGAGGTCCCAGATCAATTGAAGCAACAAGTCGGAACAATCGCCATTAAGGGGAGGTCTCAGATCAACTGAAGAAATGAGTCGGACCAATCGTGGTTAGAGGAAAGTCCCAGATCAACTGAAGCAATGAGTCGGACCAATCGGCGTTAGGGGGAGGTTCCAGATCAACCGAAGCAATGAGCCGGACCAATCGCCATTAGGGGGAGGTCAAAGATCAACTGAAGAAATGAGTCAGACCAATCGCAGTTAGGGGGAGGTCCCAGATCAACTGAAGCAACAAGTCGGAACAATCGCCATTAAGGGGAGGTCCCAGATCAACTGAAAACATGAGTCGGACCAATCGCAGTTAGGGGGAGGTCCCAGATCAACTGAAGACATGAGTCGGACCAATCGCCATTAGGGGGAGGTCCCAGATCAACCGAAGACATGAGTCGGACCAATCGCCATTAGGGGGAGGTCCCAGATCAACTGAAGACATGAGTCGGACCAATCGCAGTTAGGGGGAGGTCCCAGATCAATTGAAGCAACAAGTCGGAACAATCGCCTTTAAGGGGAGGTCTCAGATCAACTGAAGACATGAGTCGGACCAATCGCAGTTAGGGGGAGGTCCCAGATCAATTGAAGCAACAAGTCGGAACAATCGCCATTAAGGGGAGGTCTCAGATCAACTGAAGAAATGAGTCGGACCAATCGCCGTTAGGGGGAGCTCCCAGATCAACCGAAGACATGAGTCGGACCAATCGCAGTTAGGGGGAGGTCCCAGATCAACCAAAGACATGAGTCGGACCAATCGCCATTAGAGGAAGGTCTCAGATGACTGAAGCAATGAGTCGGATCAATCGTTAGAGTTGGGTCATGATACTGATTGAAAATGCCAGTTCAAGCACCTTCTTCAAGTTCAAGAGGTCAGGCCGTAGTTCCAAAGTGTCCAAGCATGTCGGTCAGCTTTGAAGAACCAGACGTTGGAGTTGAGGAGTGTCTGGGACCCTGATGTTCTGGAAAAGCGTAGCGTGACCAGCACTGTCAAAATTTTAGAGGCTTTCAGAGCACTGCGGGCAGGGTGTTCTGCTCCAAAGGCCAAGACAAATGCTGGGGGAGGGGCAAAGGGGATGGAGGGCCGGGTTTATACGCGGGTGGGCGTGGTCTTGCGGTCGTAGCCGTTAAACGGTTTCCGCGGTGCTAAAATCACTGAGCGGTGCTCCATTTTAACGCCATGCTGTTTGGCAGACGCACACACACACACACACACACAGTCACACAAACACACACACACACAGAGCAATCGCGCGGCGCGGGAAAATAGCCCCCGCGCTCGTGCTTATGTGTGTGCGCAAAGCAGCCGTGATGCGGAACAATCAGCAGCCCTGCGCTCTCTCTCTCTCTCTCTCTCTCTCTCTCTCTCTCTCTTTGGGCGGCGCCATGGCAACGGAACAGCTTCAATTAGAGGAGAAGAAAGAGCTTCCCCTCGGCACGGCACCGAGCGAGGCGAGTGTCAACGAGCACGAGAGAGAGCGCGCGCGTGCGTGCGTGCGTGCTTGTGTGTGTGTGTGCGTGCTTGTGTGTGTGTGTGTGTCAGGGAGAGGGAAATTGCGAGACGGTGGAGAGAAAGCAGACGGGGGGGGAAAATGATCGAGGGAGAGAAAGAGCGAGCGAGCGCGCGCGCGCGCGCGACTGTATGTGTGTGCGGAGATGGCGCGCGCGAGGGGAAGGGAGGGGTGTGTGTCTGGCTATGTGTGTGCGCGCGTGGAAAGCACGGAAGCGAGCGGGAGACCAAATGGAGGAGGAAAAGAGAGAGAGAGAGAGAGAGAGAAGGGCTGTGCGTTTTCTCCGCGTGCGTTGGCGCAGCTAATGAAAAATGAAATATAGCTGCAACCAGCGGGGCCCAGGCACCGAACTGCGCTCCCCCGAACTGCCGCTCTCTGTGCCCTGCCGCTCCCCCGAACTGCCGCTCTCTGCGCCCTGCCGCTCCCCCGAACTGCCGCTCTCTGTGCCCTGCCGCTCCCCCGAACTGCCGCTCTCCCGAACTGCCGCTCTCCGCGCACGCAGCGGCCTCCGCTAATGGGTCATTGCAGCGCAGCGGTCACCAGCCTGGAAACCTCTCCGCAGGGCTCAGTTCCAGCCCTAATCAGCCACAGTGGTTAATTCAGGGGCCCTTAATAGAGGAGGTGTTTTTCTGGGTTTCGCAGGGGCGTCCGAAATGACCGAGGGGCCCCAGCTGTCTTCACCCACCATCAATTCTAAATGGAGTTTGGATTCCCCAAAGTCACTGCTTAGGCATCTCGTGTCAAAACATCAAGTGAAAGTCAGCAAGACCATTTCTCAACCTGTGTCACAACAGTGAATTCTGGAAGCCTGCAGTGCAATGGATTCAACAGATCCCTCTCAGAAGAGCACCGAATGTTGGAGGTTGACATGGAATATCTGATTAGAAAATGTTGATCATTTTCAGTGTCAGAATTACAATGTGTAAAATGGTGGCCATTCGCTGGAATACGTTTCTATTTGTAAATTTTTTGAATTGTGGATTTCTTGTAATTAGCAGATGTGTGTCTGCAGTATGAACGTCCCACCACTGGAAACATACATCATACAAGTTTAGGCCCTACTGTTTAATTCAGAGGCCCTTAATGGAGGGGACAGAAAGGACTTGGGGCCCCTCAGGGTGAGAGGCCACAGGAGGTCTCCAGTCTAGGTTCAAAAATTCTTTACAGATTTCCGTAACACACTGCATATATAATCCAGTTGCTGCTTGGGTATCACATACCAAGATTTTAAGTGAAAGTGACAAATTTGATTTTTGAGGTCAAAAATGTGGAAGTGACTCCATTTCCCACAACGTCTTTACTTTGAAGTCACGGTGTGGCCTAAATAGTGAATTCTGGGAGCACAAAACAAATATCCTAGACGATAAATGGCAGAATTTGATGGAATTTGATGGAATATCTGATTGTAAATTGTTGGAAATATGTAAAATTTATCGGATTCCAGATTCTGTTTCTGAGTGATTGTGAATTTTGAAGATTTCAATAAATTTACAGAACTTAAGATTGTGAATTTTTGGTTATTCACAGAATATATGGGATACAGATATTTTTGAGAATTTACAGAAATTGTCAGTAATTTACAACATTACTGCAGGGAATTTTTGTTTGAAATTTATTGGTAAGTTCAGAATTTACAGAAATATAAGTTTATAAAATTCATCTGAGATTATAAACTGCAGGTCATTTATGAAATGTTCAGGATTTTTGTAAATTCTCACCCTAGAACAAAACCTGGAACAGAAGATTTTTGATTTAGAGAATTTACAGGATTGATTTTGTTTTGCTGAATATAGAACATTTCATCGAATATATGAAAAACACACTTCATAGAATATAGAGTTTAAGACTGAAATTCATAAATGTTACTTAATTATGAGTCTTGGTTTCTAAAGTAGTGAGAAAAATGTGCAGACATCAAAAAGTACAGAAATTATACATTTACAGGGCACATTTTATATTTCTAAATTGTAATTCACTAAATATCATTTCCTAGAACTGACAGACATTACTATTTGCAACTTAATTTCTATCAAAAATTTTATTAAAAGTACAAATATTTACAGTAAATTTAAGTAAAGGCTATGCGGCCTAGAAAAGTAGAAATGTTAATAGATCGTCAGAATTCAGGTAATTGACTGCAGAGCTGTCAGGTTTTATTAAATTACAACGTGACTGTCCTCCACCTACTGTGTGTGTGTGTGTGTGTGTGTGTGTGTGTGTGTGTGTGTGTGTGTGTGGCAGGGAGCGGTCGGGCAGGAGGCTCGCCTTACGGCTGACCGGGGCAGTCGGGTTAAGCTGCAGTAAACAGGCAGCGAGGTGTGTGTGTGTGTGTGTGTGTGTGTGTGTGTGTGTGTGTGTGTGTGTGTGTGTGTGAGGTGTAGGGTTGCGGCTACAGCAGGCTCGGCTGTTATTCAATATGACCTTCCACGTCAGAGCTTACAGCGGCAGCCTCTGAAAGCACACACACACACACACACACACACACACACACACACACACACACACACACACCTCCTCCAGTGTAGCTGAAGCTGTCATGCACGTTTACTTTCTTCTCCCCGACACACTTTCCTTCCTTCGCTCCTCTTTCGTTCCTGCTTGCTGAGTCGGTTGCCTTTTACAGGAGGCCAGGGTAGTCCACACACTCTACCCCATACACCCATACACCCATAGATAGAGAGAGAGAGAGAGAGAGAGAGAGAGAGAGAGAGAGAGAGAGAGAGAGAGAGATGATCGACAGTGCTTTTTGCCAGAAGGAAGACTCTGTCTGCTGCAGCTGCAGAGAGATTGAAGCTATGAGACAGATCTCTCTCTCTCTCTCTCTCCTCTACTTCTCTCTCTCTCTCTCTCTCTCTCCTCTGAGGTGCTGGTGGTACTTTAGCGGGGTTCCCGGTGTTCGGAGGCTCCTCTCATCCTCGGGCTGGGAGTGATTGATAACGTAAGCCCTTCTATTTTGGACGAGCGAGCTTTGGAGCAGACAACAGGAACACTGCAGGCAGAACCAGCCCAGCTCCCATACTAATGAACACCTCCCATCAAACAGCTCCTCTCTGCGGAGCTTTAATCGGGCCTGGGTTCTCATCCAACCCAAATATATACAGAATGTTCTCCCATGATCAACCTAATCTGACACTTATCGTTTCCAACTGAAACAGACTGTAACCTGAATCACATCTAAACCTCAGCAGAAACAAACCTTTAGAAAAACCCAAATAACCTTAAAAATAGTCCCCGACTTTTAAAGTTCTCTAAACACCCAAATAAATGTGAAAACAAGTCTAAAGAAAAGTTTAACAAAGTCCTCTAGAATCCCAATGAAGTTTGAACTCAAACTCAAACAGGTTTGAACACATCTAAAGAGGAAACTGAAACAATTTCTGTAGAAATTAAATAAATTTGCAAATATGACAGATTACTGCAGAATCTGAACAAAAGGCCTGAAACTCAATTCAATTTGAAAATAAAATCATAGAAATCCAATCAAATTTGAAAACATTTCTGTAGAAATGCACTGAAACTTGAAACTCACATTTTTTTTAATTTGAGTTTTGAGTTTTGAATTTTCAATTCGTTTTGAACAAAAATTAAATCATCCCGATTGTAGAATCCAGATTAAGATTTTGTAGAAACTCAATTAAGTTTGAGCAAATTTCTATAGGAACTCAATTCATTTTTATTAAAGTTCTATCTGGAACCAACTAGCAAACTGGCCAAAAATTGTCTAAAAACAAACAAAAAAATTAGAAAACCTTAAACCTGTGGGCTTAAGGTGAAGCCTGCTGAACCTGACTGCAGCCGACTCTCATTCTGGGCTGTGGAACCAACTGGGATACATGGATCCTGGACAATTTTGGACAAACTGCTTTAAACATGGTGAAATCTGGTGAGTCCACAGTACTGCAGACTTTAGGCAGTCAGGAGATGCCCGTCTGTCGTAGCCTAAAAAGTGGGCACTACACACACACACACACACACACACACATTGCTGCCAGTCTCTAAGCCTGTGCTTCTCAGCCTATATTGCATTGGCTGAACCTCTTTCTCTCTCTCTCTCTCTCTCCCTCTCTCTCTCTTTCATCCTCTCCTCTTCCTTTCAGATGAATGCTCACCTCACCCCCACTCGTGTTGAGTTCCCCAGCTTTGACTGACACAGCATTCGGAAGCACACTGGGACTGTGTGTGTGTGTGTGTGTGTGTGTGTGTGTGTGTGTGTGTGTGTTCTTTAGGCAGGTTCCACCCCCCCACACCCCCTCCTACACACACTCTCCTTCCATCCAGCTAACTCACTCTGCCCTCCTGCCTAACTCTCGCCCTAAAAAGAGAAAACCAATAGTCTGAAAGACTCTCCCTCTCTCTCTCTCTCTCTCTCTCCTCTCTTAAAAAAACACAGTGTTTGAGTTTGGTACAGTGGAGTGTGCACCAGCTGCTGAACAAAACCCTTCACTGTCAGGTGGTTTGCGCTAAGACCACCCCTACGTGCTTTAATATAAATTCCAGTCTAAGCCTGTACATTCATAATCTAAAGCTATATATTCTTACTAGAAGACTAAAAATTCATTATATAAAGTAATCAAAAATTTAGTCTGAAGCTAGGAATTCTTAGCCAACGGCTGTAAATTCTTAAACAGGGGTTATACATTTTTAGTCTGAGGAATAATATTCTAGTCAAAGGTTATGATTTTGATCTAAAGTGCCATAAATTCTAGTTCAAGGCTAAAATTGTTAATCTAGTACTAAAATTTCTAGTCTAAGGTTAAAAATTCTTAGTCTATATATACAAATTCTTAATCTGTGGCCATAAATTATTAGTCTATACATAAATTCTTTGTCTATAAATTTGTCAAGATGTCAAATTCTTGACTATAGGGGTGATACCCGTAATCTAGGGCTATAAATGATTAGTCGGACTAAATTCTTAGTTCGTGGCTACAAGTTTTTAGTCTAAGGCCAAATTCTTAGTATCACGCTAGAGATTCATACTGGATGATAATCATTCTAATCTAATGTCTGTGTCTACGCCACAAACTCTAAGTATCTACTCTATATTATAACTACTTTCTATAGAAGAATAATCTCCAGTCAATCACTAAAAAGAGGAAGAAATTCACAGATGGAGGGGCAACAGAGAGAGAGGAGAGAGAGAGAGAGAGAGAGAGAGAGAGAGAGGAAAGAGAGAGAGAGAGAGAGAGAGAGAGAGAGAAGTGGAGCGGCAGCGCTGCCACCACTGTGTGTACCCTGTGTATTTCTGCACCCTAAGGCGTTTTGTTCCCCCTCCCTGATGCGGCCCCCGGCTTCGCTAATCCCCCTGAGACACACACACACATACACACACACACACACACACACACACACACACACACACACACAGAGGCAGTCTTCGGGCCCTGAGACGTGCCACGCTCTTATCTCCACACTCCAACCGAGCCCCGCTGCACACACACACACACACACACACACACACACTGAGCAGCGGAACAGAGAACAGTGCTACACACACACATAGCTCGTGCAGCGCAGCCCAGCCTTTCCCTCCACACCGAAGAGGAAATGCAGTGTGTGTGCGCAGACTGGCATGGACGGATACGGTAATTTACTGCTCTCAGCGACGCAGTGAAGGAGTTCATACCATCAGATCTTCCATTTACACATGTATTTTCCAGAATTACAGATCAGAGGAGTGTTTAAATTAATGTAATTAATTTGCCCCATAACTACCCCATATCCTCCAGGGGTGCCCAGGCCTAAAGTAACAAGGTCTAGGAAAAACACACAAGTGATGCCTCTGATTCATGAGAACCAGCACACTGGCAGCAAGGATACATGAACACACAGGTTTAATTGAGATGAAAATGCCCAGATGTAGTTTTATAATCCATTTATTGACCTGTCCTCTCTGTGTCCTTCTGTCTGTTCTTCATGTGCTCTCTGTATTCCTCTCATTGTATCCATGGAGTCCTCTTTGATGTCATGTTGTATCTAGTTCTCTGTCCCCTTTAGCCCTTTCTTTGTCCTCTTAGAGTTCTGGGTCTGTCTCTTCTCAAGGCCTCCCACTGTGCTGTCTTGGACAAAAAGTATTTCCAACCTAAGTGACTTCAAATCCCTGAAACATGGAATTTCTGAGCAAACGTTCGATTTTTCTCTTTGTCACCCATCAGCTTCCTGTGGGGCATCATGGCCAAAACACTTCCCTCACAAGGACACGTATCAACATGTCATACTTTAACTAACAGGTAACCAGTGAAGATAATCTGATAAGAAGGCAGCTCGAGAACTGCACGCTTTCAGAATCATCTGTCTCAAGGACATTCAGCGCCAGTCCAGGGACAGCCTCCAGCCCCAAAGAAGGATTGTGAGCCACTCTCTAGGTCTCTCTCTCTTCCCTATCTCTCCACCCTCCGCTGTTGGACTTAGGAAGAAAAGGAAGTTGCTTTCAGATACTGCTCTTGGTCTCAAAATATATTATGATAAAACCAAAACTGATCCTTTTCTAAATGGTTGGAAACAGATCCTGCTACTGACTGGAGCCTGGTCCATTGGTCTGCCTTGTGTCCAATGACAGACCAACTGCACCCCTGATTGTGAAGTTAAGAAGCAGATATGACATTCTCCGCCTGTGTTTCTCCCAAGGTATTTCCTCCTCAAGCAGTTTTCCATTTTGAGGATTATCTAAGCGTACTGGATTTCTCATTTTATAGCCAAGAACGCAGGTTCCAAGTTCTGCATTTGAAGGACTGGGTCCATTGGAATGCATCAGACTGAGGTGTTGTTTGAATTATGTACACTTCCTAAATTATAGTCTGGTTGTTAATTAATAAAATAAATGAATATTTGGAATTTCCATTTTCTGGAGGACAGGTTCTACTGAGAACTTTCTAATCAGTTGGGAAAACAATGCGGTTTCTTGAAACATGTCCTCATTGGCTTGGCTGATGTACTCTGATCCCCATTGGTCAGCTTGAGGCCTCATCCTAAAGAAAACAGATTTGTGGCATGGATGGATTTGGGATTACTTGCATTAGTACTAACTGTCTATAGGCATTTAAGTAACACACTAACTACTGCAGTGGGATAACGCCTGGAGGACAAGGGGAGTCAGAGGGGACACAACCTTCAGTGGGAAATTATTTTGGGGGCAGAGAGTTGGATGGATGGATGGATGGATGGATGGACATGGATGGATGGATGATGATGGGAGAACAAATGAATCACTGGGTTCTTTAGGTTCCTGAATGAGCAGGAGCTCAGGTTCATCTTTAGGAAAGGATCTTAATGAAAATGCAAAAACAGGGGGTCATATCCACACACACACACACACACACACGCACACACACACACACACACACACCCAGCAGCGTCCCAATTTGACCTGCATGCCCTACGTCATCCTAGTAATCCTTGTTGATGTGAGAGTAGAGGTCAGTAGGTGGTCATTGCCAGGCGAATACACATACCATTGCCACAACACACACACATACAGTTCATCTGACTGATCTTGGCGTTTTTCACAGCCTCGCCTCTTCTCACTCATCTGCTTTTCTCCACCTTTCTTTTCTCTTTCGTTCTTCTTCTTCTTCTTTTCTTTCTTTCTTCTGTCTTTCATTCTTCTCTTCTCTCTCTCTCTCTCTCTCCCTGAACATCTGTGTGCAAATTGAAGCAGTGCATAAATTCATTCTTCAGCTGGTGCTACGTTCCTTCTCTCTCCTCTTACCTGTCCACTGTGTGCAAAGTGTGTGTGTGTGTGTGCGTGTCTTATACTACTGTTTTTGTCACAGCAACTTTAGAAGCAACAAATAATAGTAATCAGACACACACACATACGCACACACACGCACACACACACATGTTTACACACACATGTCACATGACTGCAAAGTAAGTTATGGTGAGTGAGAGAGTGTATTCCCGTCCTGGCTGTGGAGATAGCCTCAGTGAGCT